>CM072514.1:45886357-46486357 GCA_036898135.1 Oncomelania hupensis | reverse complement strand
GACCTTACTTGTCAGTGCAGTATACAGTGCCAAGTACTTGTAGGCCTGCATGCATGCGAGAAGGCGGTTTAGTTATGCTATGGTGCTTGTGCTTGGGAAAGGGGAGTAGCCGAAACATCGCATCCCCTTTCTGTTCCACAGCGAAGATATTTATAGCTGGCCTGGCTATGCAACCTAGAAGCCTCTTCTGAGCTACTGTGGTCTACACTCCAAGGTAAGGCTGCTGCTCTCCCTTGTCTTCCTATATGCTTGCAAAACATGGATTATCACAGCAAACCTACAACAAAGAATACAAAGCATGGAGATGAGGTGCTATAGAAGACTTCTGGGCCTTTCCCAACACATCACCAATGACGAAGTCCAAAAGACCATCACTCAAGCCATTAAACAACACAATGACATGCTCACAGTGGTGAAGAAACAGAAACTCCAAAAAGATGCCTACGTCACCAGAGCATCAGGCCTTGCAAAGACCATCCTGCAAGGCACGGTTTAAGGAAGCAGAAGAAGAGGTAGACAGAAAAAGAGGTGGGAGGACAACATTCTCGAATGGATTGGCTTGACATTGAGCGAAGCCGGCCATGAGGGTTCAGAGCACAGAGAAAGATGGAGTTTGCTTGTTAAACAATCATCTGTGGTCCCCAATGACCTTTGAGTTACAGGATAGGATAGGATAGGATCTAACAAAGATTATGACCAAACTATTTTCATTAACTCCAATCTCCTTTGTTTGAATAAGATATGTGTTCCATGCATTCTAGAAGTCTACATCTTGTAATGCTGTTGAAAATCAGTCACTCAATTTTCAGCAAGCAGCTGATATATTGAAGAGTTGAGAACACATCAAAATGGTTGGTTGGATCTATGGCACAATTACACACACTAACATCAATGGCAGCAGAAAAGGGGAGATAGATCTGTCCTTGGAGGATTATCCACTAAGGATTACGTACAAGATGTTATCATTAAGTTCCATTGAGACTACTTTCTGTGTTTTACACAAACTTGTTCCTATTTTATACAAACCTTTATTTCAATAGCGGAAAGTAGGGACAAATTGTGAATGCATGTCAGAAAAAAACACTTGCAAGATAAAATCCTTTAGTAAAAACAGCCAACGGATCCTCTAGTTACAGTCAAAGAATCTTATGCATTTCAAAGGATAATCTTTGTTATAAGTAGAATAGCAGTCATGCAGTATTAATTTATTAAACGTACAAGTGATTACTATTTAATTCGATTATTAGAAATCCACTATTAGGGGAAATAACCCTAGCAAGAAAGAAGCAATAACAAATTTTTGATTGATGTCTGAGCTCACTCTGGGAATCACTTTTGGTTTTGACAGCCAACCGATCAGTGTTGGTATCAACGTTGTTCTATTGGTGTCCTATATTTTATCAATTTACTCTACATTAAGGATTTGTTGTTTCTTTCATTCATAAAAATGAGAAGAGTTTATTTAATAATTTGAAAAAATAGGAAAAAGGATATGAGGGTAATTATTAAAACTTTGAATTGTATTTGGAAAACAATAGTCAATACCTACTTATATCACAGTGGGTTGATATGCCAAAGACAACAAAATAGTTACACAATTACAAATTAATAATAATAATAATTAACAGCAAAGAAAATAAATATTACCAATGAATGACGTTAGCACTAAAATAATATTGTCCTTCCTGAATATATGAGGAAATAAATATACATTTTAATCTATTCCTTTTCGTAATTTCATTATTATTTTTTTCATATTCTTACCGACTAAGTTAAACCATGATGTATTCAGTCACAAAGATTCGGACAAACTAATACAGTTTTAATGTGAATCTAAAAAATTATGGAGATCAGGAAAAACTCCTTGAAATATTATCGCTATCAGTTCCATTGTACATTATTATTTTTGGAATTGGTTCTTCAAAAACTAAGCAACTTAACAAGTTTACATTCTAGTTCTAAATTTCTACTGAGTTTTGATTCTTTGGCACGGCAGGTTTTAATAATAACAGTCATAATGCATAGTGATTTTTTCCTCCCTGCATTTGCTAACCAGAGGTAGGCAGGTTAAGGGATGCAATAAGCCATCATTAAATCATTATTTCTTAGCCAAGTTAATTCACTCGGATGACCCATCATTTTCCCTGACTTCCTTTCCCACAAAGTAAAACTGAAAACACCACTTAGTATAACCTTGACCTGTAATGACCTGTTCCTTTGCCTGACCTCTGATGCAAGTGTATGATCAATAACCCAATGGTGGTGCAGGGTGGAGAACAACTGAATCAAGAAATCTCTGAAATCCGGCCGGGGCCCAGGGGCCAAGCCCCTGTATTCGGCCCCTCGAAGAAAATGAATTTATGCAATTTTGAAAGTAATTTAGGGCCTCTCCTGAAAGCAAAAAGCACAAAGTAAACATGAATAGAAACAACAACAACAACAACAAAATGAATGTTTTATGCACATGTCTTTCAAAAAAGTTAAGAATCTTGATTTGTACTTGTAGGCCTAACAAAGTTTGAGGTCCACCACTGTTACACACAAACTCCACATTTCAAATTTTACTGGGCACACGTTTGTCTATTCTTTAGCTGTAAACAGGCAAGAATTTTTATAATTTTAGAGATATTTAGGGGTACGTTAGTAAACACACCACATCTTAGGTATTAGCGACTAGTGTATAGATTTAAATGAAATAAAATGCAAAATGAACAGAAATAAATTCTCTTTTGATTATCTACCTTTTTATACTTCTCTTGTCATGTCTTGTTTTTTATTACTCTATGTGTATAAAAAAAAGTTTTAAAAAGTCCAAACAAGCCCCCTCCTTTTCTTCACTTTCATGCCAGTCTGAAAGATCGTATGCATGCACACTACTGACACTAATTGTCTAATGTCAGTACCGATCTCTTCCTCCGACTCCAAGTCCATTTCTCTCAGTTTAATGTCTGATAAATGGAAGCCTGTAAACTCCCCTTCATCAGTCGAAGAATCCAAACCATCCATTTTAGACACACACACAAGAACATTTGAAAAAAAAATCGAAAAAATGAACGCATCACAGAGAAAACTTGTGGAAATGCAGTCGAATGTTTTCACAACAGAAAAAAAACGGAAGTCAATTGCCGGAAGTCTCGCAATCTTTCAAACAACGCGAGAATATAACCACATGGTTGATACGGACGCTTTTGGACGTTTTGCCTATTTAGACTTTTGGCCGCTATGCCCAGTATAGGGGGAACCCCTCAGCTTCTCACACTCGGAACTCAATATTTTTTTCTCGGAAATGCAAATGCCTTCCACGGAAATCCGCGGATTCGCGGAAAATTCTCCACCCTGGGTGATGCATACTATGGGTCAAGTTCAGAGCCATTTCACTGTACAATGACACCATAAAATTAACATTAAAACATTACAAATACGTAAACCAATCTATTATCTCTAAAACAACAAATTTGGACATTGTTTAGGATAAAGAACACTTCAAAATAATCACATAAAATGATGCATCAATGAATCATGTTCAATACCAATAACATGAAAAAGTGAAATTTTCAAAAGTACAAAATATACACATCGACTCGACCAAAGCTTTTAGGTTTGGAAGTTAGTTCAGCCAGGCTAGCTATAAATAGCTTTGCCAGTGCTCTTCTTTCCTTTCCTTTCACTGAAAGGGAGGGTATAGGCAAGTTATAAATAGCCCGCAGCCAGCAAAATGTGGGAGAACCTAAGAGTGCTGCTCACATAGGCATTGAGCTGGTGCGAATACCAGAATAATCTGTGTAAAATCAAACACAGAATCTTGAACAGAAACAAAATAAGAAAGACAAAATAAATATATACCTGAAGTGAAAAGAGCAACCTGCATTTTTGTTGAATTTGCAGAACCTGAAAATGTCATCAAGTTGTAAAATAGATTTATGAAGCAATAACATGCTCTAAAAAAAAAAAACACACACACACACACACAAACATACAGTGATTAAAATGAAGCATATACGTATTTACCGTCAGAAACTAACAACCATATTTTACCTCTATAGTCAATAAAGAGGTTTTGAACCCAAGTATTGACCTTTCCAAGATCAATACGCATTTTATAAAAATAAAAACTGAAATTAAAGAGTACCCTTTTTGCATTTCCATATATCTAGAAATACTTTAAAATAGTGTTATTATTATTATTAATTTATTTATATAAGGCACTTTCCCTCGCAGAGATCACTGCGCAAACAAACACACACACATATAGCAGCAATTTTTACACACACAAAAGCGGTTCAGCTGTATGTGGCAGTAAAAATGTATGTCTTCAACTCTTTCTTACAAGAGTTGTAGGATGCATGACGTACATCGGATGGGAGGCTATTCCATATCAATCGTCCTTGAAAAGAAAATGATCTCTCACCACATGATTTTTTTTAAAGTGCTTGAGGTTTTAGTTTCATGGTGTCATTACTACAGCGGAAAGATCTTGAAAGTGTGTAGATATGGAGAAGATCCAGACAGGTACTGAGGGGTGTTGTTTGATAGTGCATTGTAGCACATGCATGCTACTTTATATTGTATCCTTGCAGACATTTTGAGCCAATGGAGTTCTTTGAGAAGGGGTATAATAATTATTTTGGCATATTTGTGATCTTAAAATCAAGTGTGGGGATCAAAATGAGCCAAATATCGGTCTGTTGATAGGTTGGTCTATCGGTTCGTTAGAAGCCATACCACAAAAACCATTGAAAAGATTTGACCAAATTCCACAGAAACATTACCTAGGTTAGTGGCCTGCCTCCTGTGCCTCATATGTACTCTACCGCAAAATGTAAAGAGATATTTTAATGTTAAACACATTTTGTTCAATATCCAAAAAACTGCTGAAGAGATTTTGTCGAGTTGTAAAATACAGATACATGAGCTATCCTTCAGTAGCATTCTGGTTGTCATCTGGTCAGTCGGTTCGTCGATGTGTCACTCCAAATATCACGTTTTTATTTAAAACATGCTTTTTGCTTTTTCTCAAGAATAACTGAACTGAAATTCATCATTTTTACTTTGCAGTTACTTTAACTAATGCTAAACATGTTAATTAGATCCCTCATATTAGTACTTTATCAAATTTCAAGATCATTATGCTTCATCATTTTATAAACATGTTTTGTGCTGTATCTAAAAATTGTCAAAGTTAATTTTAATATTTTTTTGCTTGCAAATAGTTCATATAGTGACCTATCATTCCATGTTCTACTTTTGCTTCACTAGGATAAAGCCAAGTCACATTGCCAAGAAAATTAACACATATTTTTTGGCTATTGTGTGTGAATATCTGAAAATACATTTGAATGGCTTGCCATCTTGGTTTTCTTAAATACGTGATAAATAAAATGACACCAGGATAAGGGTTAATCAAATCAACAGCACAGCTGTTCATATGCGGCACTTTCAGTCTATGGCTAAAAATAACCCTTGTTCCATCCCGTATTGCCGGCTGAACTGCTTGTAGCCCGTACCGAGACGCTGGCTGTGCATATCCAACTGGCACTTGCCTTTAGTAGTTTGTGGAGCTTATAATTATTTTAGCCAAGCCCGTTGCCGCAAGCTAGTTAGACTTTAACGAGCCACCCACACCTTCTCATGTAGGCAGGCCAGCTATAAATATCTTCGCTGTGGAAAAGTTAGCCTGGTCCCCTTTCCCGAGTACAGGCATGCGCACCATAGCATAACTAAACCCCCTTTTCGCATGCATGCAGCGCATGCAGGCCTATAGCTGCTACAAGTACTTGGCACTGTATACTGCACTGACAAGTAAGTAAATTTCCCTGCACATGAAGAACACTCAAAGGAAAGGTCCCATGCCCAGGACAAAACAAACCATCCAAAGAAAACAACCTGTTAAAAGAGATGAGGCAGAGAAGACAGGAAGAAAAAAAAATACAGATATAAATAAAAGGAAGAAACAGAAATAGAAAAGACAACAGAGAAATAGAGGCAGTACATATGAGAAAACAGAAGAAAGAAAAGAAAAATTAAAGAGGGCAAAAAAGATATGA
Source organism: Oncomelania hupensis (assembly GCA_036898135.1). NCBI lineage: Eukaryota > Metazoa > Mollusca > Gastropoda > Littorinimorpha > Pomatiopsidae > Oncomelania > Oncomelania hupensis. The sequence goes on along the minus strand of CM072514.1, from coordinate 46,480,313 downwards.
AGGGAAAGAAAGAGAAAGAAGGGGAGGGGAGTGAAAAGGGGAGAAAAAGAGAAAGAGAAAGAAAGAAAGAGGGGAAGAGAAGGGAATAAAGAGGGAGCAGGCACACATAGTTTTCTTTTTTTTTTTTAAAGAAGAAAAAGCAAGCCTGCGAATGATACAAGACACGCTTGAACATGATAAACACATAAAGTTACAAGTAGAATAAATCAGAAAACGGATACAATACAATAATGCAGAATTCACAAACGCTACAAAGACGATAAAGAAAGTAAAGAAATACTGATTATTGAAAACAAAACACATACAAAGTTTACAAAGACCAATAATAAGCAAAATCGATCATGCATTAGCATTTTATGTAATAATGGTACAGGACGCAGTCAATATAAAAATTTCAAAAACAAAAAATTTGATTGTCTTTCCGTCTTCTAATAGCGATCTCCCTGCCTTTACACCACCTGTTTGAGTGATGGATGTGTGTTTGGTGTGTGAGGGTGGATGAGACAGGTGAGCGTGTATGTTGGTATAGATCGCCGCGCTTTGAGCCTTGGGGAAAGGCGCGTATAGCATCCTGTATTATTATTATTATTATGTGAGAAAAATACGAACAAATACAGACAAAAAGTGTGTCTGAGAAGGTGATTTGTTCGTGTCTTGTTTGTGTGAATAAATAAATAGTACTCACAGATTATGATAATGGTGATGATGATGAAGTGGACGATAATGAGGACGTAGTTTTGTATAGTGCCGGTATCCATTGCGCTTGAGAAGGAACGAGAGAGTGGCCATCATATATTTAAAAAGTTCGAATGTATACACGCTACTATAATTATGCAGGTAGGACCGAGTTCAGCATAACGTTTTAAAGAAAAATGTCTTGAGAGACTTCCTGAAGTCAGTTGACGACTGACATTCATCCAAAGCAGCTAGTGTTCCAGCCGACCAGGCCAGGTCAGGCAGTTCAGAAATGCAATTGTCTGTGTTTTCTAATTGTTTTGATAGATACAGGACAGTGCAGTAAGCATGGTTGAGGACATTCCAAAACATATGGCGAATTTCTCCATCAGAATGCAGATACAGATGTTTTATCCATTTTCATATTCCATACCTCACTATGACAAACAACTTCTGCTACAACATTCACTACCACTATTATTACTACTATCTACTATTACTACTAATACCAGAATTTATATAATGCACACATACCTCACTACAGGCAAAAGATGCTAATTGCGAATTGCTATTAGTACTACCACTCCGGCTTTTGTTGCTGATGAACCCATGATAATGTCTGTTAGTCACAGAATGGCTACAATTATCTCATTTGTGAAACTACAGCCACTAAATGTACTGCCGTTAAATAAAGTGATGACTGATGCTATTTTGTCAAGTTTCAAACCGTAACTTTTCGTTACAGTTCAAGTGAGAAGATTTATTTTGCCTTCTTTTCTGGTGTGACAATGATGTCTGGGGCTGTTTGTGTCAGCTGCTCTTGCATAAGATGATGCAGTCTTTCTTTTTTATTTTTTATGCTCCATGCTCATCTTTTCAGCAAATTAACCACAGCATGGACTTGCTCGCCAGCTTGTTCACCATGGAACACCGCCATTCCCATTCCCCACCTCCTTACCCACTCTGTGATGTGCGTTTCTAAGATGTGTTGCTTGAGTGTGACATTTACACCTTTTTCACAGCTAAACTTTTCTCGGAATGTAGACATGTACAGATCAATAGATTCCTCAATTTCAGGGATTTCAGTTTCTTGGATTGAATTGTTATGTGCAACCAGTTCGTGTACTACTGAATATTGCACGGTTTTACATAATCAATTTTTTTGTATGTTTTCTCTCCGCCTTTTCGATTTTTCTCCACACAATCTGCATAATGAGTTTAACTTATCTATGTGATACTGTTCGGTATGAGGTATTTGAGATCCACTATCCATTTTAATGTGATATGTGTTACCTCCTACTTCTTCCGTATATATGCAATAAATTTAAAGCTAACTGAAACTTTCCAGTGCACAACATAAACTAGGTTTTCCACATGAATTAAAGACAAAACTAGCTGGGCTCACAGTAAACTCTAAGGAAATAATTGGGTGCCTGTTGCACACAATTTGCCAGTAACGTACCACAGTCCAAAAACTCACTAAAAACACAATCCCAGCAATGAATAGTTTTCAAAGATCACGTCAACTTGAAGTACACATATTAAAGTTTCTTCACACAACAAACCACACACACAGAGTCACTAATACCTTGACTATCCCAACTCGAACACAGAATAGTCCCAGGTCGTCAAAGTACTTGAAATTTAGTGTACTTTGCAATCACTGCAAGTCTAGGAAAGGAAAAATAAATTCACCAAAAAAAAGTGCATCAACTAAATCCACGACACTTCTCTACAATATACTTGAAACAATACCGGCAAACATCACCAAATTTCTCCCCAAAACTCTTAATACAAATTCCTGAGCAATTACCAACAACAATCTATCAGACTACAAACTTCGCGCATACTATGAGTTTCTACTATTTATTCCTGTGCGTGATAACTTCCTTTGTCTGCATGAAAGGAAAAAAAATTCACAAAAAATAAAGTACGTCAACAAAATCCACGAAACTAGTCCACAATATAGTTGAAACATTAGCGTTAAACTTCACCAAATTTCTCCCCATAACTGTTGCTATTAGAAATTCCCGATCAATAAATGCACACTTGTCACAAACATCACATTCAGAATACACATGGCAGCTAGCACAGTTTGGATAGCATGGGGAAAATAGCGTCTGCTTAGCTGTGTCTGAGTGCAGTGCAGTATAGGCCTAGCTGCATGCATGCCAGAGCTGCCAGCCACAAATAGCACAGTGCTCTGGCCGGGACCTGACGCCTAACAGCTCAGTTTATAGAAGACTTGAGCTAGTGATTGTGTACATTTTAAAAATACATGACAGTTGTTCCGCATGCTATTAGAAACTACTTTTGCTCGCTACATAAGTATTTTATGCCTAACAAAAAATACTGCTGAAACTGAATATATTTTAAAAACTCATCCACTATTTACTATACATGAGAGAGCCCACACAAACGAGAATATATTTAAAACCTCATCCAAAACAGCACAATTTACCAGACATGAGGCAATGCAAATAAAACCTTTGTTTTAACAAAACAACATGCCAAAATACTACAATTTACAAGGAAAAAAACACACATTTCAAAGTACAACAATTTACAAGATAACAACACAACAGTTGTTCGGGTTTTTTCAATGGAGACATGCATTCACTTTATAAAGAAAGAGAGAGAGAGACACTACACACACAACCGATACACACACAGTAAACACATACAATTCTCTTTGCTCTGTGAGCAAAAAGAGAGAGCGCTTGCTTTGAGCAAGGCGATGGCCTTGCGTGGTTAAAAATAGCTTGCTGCTGCTGGCAGAGTTCACTTTTACACAAGGCTGTTCCAGCTGTGACAGTTCAATGAACAAATCTTTGACAACAAATTAATAAAATTTTTAAAAAAAATTTAATATTCTAAATCTATCAACAGTTATTTTAATTCAGAAAAAAGATCAACTAGAAAGGCAAAGTCCACATGACTCACATGCTTCTTATGGAACTTGCAATATTTAAAATGAAAATGAGTGCCTAGAAAAACAAAACGAAATGGTGGCATTAAAAGGCAAATACCGACTTCGATCTAGCCATGCGCTTGACCTCTGGCTCCAAATAAGCTCATGTACTATCAAATAATCAAATAAAGCAAAAGTTGTATTACTGAAGAAAAAACACCATGATCTTGGGATGGTCTTGACCTTGATCTTCACACTCACGTGACCTTTCATGCACGTCTAATCAAATAACTCGATGTTGCATACTATGTGTTAAATAAACAGCAAATTCCACATATTTTTGATGTTTTTGCAAGGCATAAAATGATCTTGACCTTCAAGATCAACGCAAAAGTGGAACATATACGAAAGATCCATCTATCTCTAAATACAACAGGTTTGGGGGGTTGGGGTGGGGGAGATGGGGAGTGGGAGGTGAGTACATAGACTGTCATGAAGTGAATTGTTAAGTATTTACATTTGGGTATACATCACGTTTATAGAGTTAGTACGCAAGCAAAGGCGGTTGACATAGGCACGGGCATATATATATATATTCGCTTTGCGTTGGTACTATATTTCCTAGTTCATTAATATTTTGGTGATGAGACTCGGCTATATAAAAACTGTTCAGAGAACAGAAGGCTTTCTCCTATGCATCTGACAGTGTCTGTGATTGGATGGATGAAAAGGACTCGAATAGGGTGTATCAGTGGAATGAAAGATAGACTGTGAAAAAAAAAAGGGTGAATGCTTATTTTATGTGACTTGGAAATATTATGTTACTGTGTAGGCTACTTCTGTTTTTCACTGTGGTGATTCTGGATTCTGTTCATGACAGACACGGTAATTTGAATATTTATATGTTATGATTTGCTTGTTGGAAACATAATATTGAAACACAAGTATATCAACTAACAAGTTAGTAACTCGTATTGTCGACGTAATAATAATAAATAATAATACCGGATGCTAATACGCGCTTTACTTCGAATGATTTCGAACTCAAAGCGCGGCGACCTATACCAACATACACGCTCACGTGCAACAAATATATTACAGACACACAACAAGGACAACAGTATACAAGGCATACACGTGGTGTAAAGGCAGGAAGATCGCTATTAGGAAACTGAAAGTTAAATAGTTTTGTATTTTTTAAAAATGAATTTGACTGCATCCAATATTATTTTGAAGGGAGGGAGGAAACCGGAGTGCCCGGAGAAAACCCTCGGTGACCTCAATAGTCTCGTACCTAAGTCACATACGTTCGCCCCTTGCGGGAATCGAACCCGCGACCTTCGGCATAGGAAACCGGCGACTTATCCACTGCGCCACGAGGCCACCCCGCGACGTGCGGTGGTCCCGTTGCCCTTGGTTTTAGCCACAAGCTGAGACGGGGGTATCCCAAACCTAAAAATAGAATAGAGAATTCTGGAAAATCTGATAACTAGCTACAGTTGCAGTCGTGGTCGCCATTTCTCGCGAAGATGTGCTGGCTGAAATTAAACGAAAGTTGGGAGAGGAACTGCATATTTCTGGTAGTGAACAAAGGCTTTGCTCAATTATCGAAGGAGAACACGATGGATTTATAGAAACATGCACACATGTATGTGAGCTCAGTGCAGGCGATCGTGAGTCTCAGTGAACGATTGATCGCCATTGTCATCGATTCAGCTGCTCAGATCGCTTCGATGTGATGGTTCATTTATCGCTTGAATCACACTGAATAATGCACATGCAAGTTCTGTCAAAGATATGATGATTTGAGCATATGTTCGATTCCGTACCGATTGGAAGGTGGGGTGGAAAAATTCAATCATGGTGATGATCAATCCTATTTTGCAATGGTGGTTAGGCCTACTTTATTGTGTATGGTCACGGGTACTTGTGTGCTTTTTGTTCTGTCGGCCTTGAGTGTTTGCGTTGCCTTGGCTCGTTGTACTTTGTTGTGGTCTCGCTCTCTTTTGATTTTTGAAAGCAAATTCAAATTGCATTGTTATCCAGCAGCATGCGAGGTCAAATTAGACGAATTCAGATCTAACCAATCTTCTTGTGACGCCATTTTGCGTGTGTCTTGTGTCGCGAAGAGTCCTGCCGACGTCATTTCAGAAAAGGATTTTCCTACCCATAATTCCCCTGGGTTTTGAAGTTTCTAAAAAATTATTTTAGGCCGACGACGCTCTATGGAGCACAAAGCATGTAAAGGGAAGCAACCGGTTGTACGAGCACGTCGACAGAGACATAGAAGGGAGATACTAACTTGTTAGTTGATATACTTGTGATTGAAACTAATTTGTAAATGAATAAAATATTTCATATTATGATAAATGTAATTGTCTGTCAGACCGAGAGAGAGAGGGAAAATCATATTATAGTTCAGCTATTTATTATTTTATTACTCTAGGACTTATAGTTTTCTTGAATTTCATTTTAATTATTATTCCACTACTTCGAGTGAGAAAGAAGAGAAACCATAAAATTAGCAAAACATTTATCGGTGTTGTGTTCCAACTGTTGAGTATTTTATGTCTTGAGTATTTTAAGTTTACATGTCTCAACTTGTGCAATTGTATAAGAAAGGCCTTTGATGAATGCGTGCATAAGTAAAATTGGAACGTTAAAAACTGTTTACAAACTAATATCAAGTTTATAGAAATCTTCTGAGAATAAAACTAATTATTTTATAACACAGGAAGTATATGACATAGACCCATATTGCTATGCATGCGAGTAAAAAAATTCATTACTCACGTCTTGGTGGAGGCAGCAGCACACTTCTTTTGCGTACCTCATCAAACCAGTTCCTTCTCAAGTGACTGAAAAAACAAGGCAAATTAACATTAAATCTAGAAGGGCAAAGCGCGTGTGGCTCCCATGCTAATTATTGGACTTGCGTTAATCTTGTCCTTATGACATTGACTTCCGGATAGTTAATTATTCATTGCTTACAGGGTCCAGCAGACTGCAAAGCGCCGAATCAGGACCACGAAATCAAGACCACAACTTCGCTGAAAGAGGACTCGCCCCTGAAGCCCCAGTGACCACCTGGCAAAAAGCATCCAATATTCCCAAGCTGATCCAACAGACCTCACACACAAATGAGGAGTTGTCCCAGAAGAGTTTTCAAGAAAACAGGTAGGTGACTGGTCTAGCGAAGAAGAAGATAGTATAGTAGATTGATAGAACAGAGTAGGAATTAGAAAGAACAAAGGCGAAAGGCAGCGACAGTGGGAATTTAAAGCACTAAATTTCCAGAAAGCGGGGATATTATTTATACTAAAAACCCCGGCACCCTCACGGGCGGCTGACCTCTAGATCCAAATGGAGGTTTCTGTATTATCAAATGAACTATAGGAAACATTGAATTAGGCCCCCCCAAAAGTTACCTTCACAAGAACTTGACCTTGGGATGAGCTTAACTTTTACATGACTTCTGATGCTCATTTAGAATCAACAACCCAATGTTGATGCATGTAAAATATAGAATTATTCCACCATAGAAAGACATTTTTTAAAATGTTTATTTAAAATCTATATGAATGCAAAAAAGATTAAGCTACAATCTCTACCTATAACGTTTGTACTTTATCTCTTATAGTTCAGTGTCAAGGTAATTTCAAAGTACCCATATGAACCAAATTTGGAGAGTTCCAGTGACCCTAACCTTGGAACGAGATTGACCAAATTTTCATCGTATGTATGTCTCATTCACTATCATGCATCAAAAAATTATTTCAATATCAAAAACTAGGGGGAAAAGTTAAATTTTATGAACATTTTTTTGTTTTTTTGACTAACATTTGTTGACCCCGTGACCTTGACCTTCACTTCAAAACCGTGACTTTACTTCATTGATCATTTCCATGGTTTTACGGATATCGTCGGTGTCCATTCAAAATCCTGTATCTCCCAAAATGCAATTTTGAAAAAAACGAAAAAAAATGTTGAAAAAATTGGTGACGCCTAAACACACGTTTTTAGTATAATTTGCATTCAGTATCAAAACAGGAATTTTTTTTAGTGATAGTTAATTGATTGAGATTGCATGCATGTTTGAGAAACAGGCACAAATGTTCACATAGGAGATTTTTACTATTTTATATGAGCTGGAAGTTGCGAAGTATTGACCGTTTTGCATGAGCTTAGTTAGTTAGTTATTGTTTAAAGGGTCCAGCGGACTTCAAAGAGCCAAACCAGGACCACAACTTGGTTGAAAGAGGCCTTACCACTGATCCATATAAAAGATCTGCTGAAACAACTCTAATTGTAACACTGAAGGTACTCCACCAGCCGGTCACTTTACAATAAAGGCATCCCATGCAGGTGACGCTGAGGCTGTACTCAAACTTATTGAATCCCCATTTACAAAAACGAAATAGATTATAAACATCATTATAAAATATTTACAAAACACAAACACATAAAATTTATAAACTGATAAATAATAATACCATAGAAAGCCCTAATGACCATTTGGCAGAAAGCGTCCAGTATCCCTGAGCTGACACAACAGATGAGGAGTTTTAGGACAGATTTTAAGAAAAAAGATAGGAGATGTAACATATTGAAAAAATGAATACTGTAGACAACAGAACAGAGAAGTTGGCAGATAGAGTGATAGAAAAGATAAAATTTGAAGCATTAAATTTTCAGAAAGTTGGGGAACTATTTATACTAAAAGATCCCCCAGTATCCCCATGGAGGGTTGCATGAGCTTGAAGTTGCTAGTTACAAAAATTAGTAAGAACAACAAACAACAAAGGATCCATTAATAGAAAATAAAAGACTGAAAAATGCAGTAAAAACATTGTCAGTGTTGTTTTATTCAATAATATAGACACAACACTTGCCTTTACAAAACTGAAATAGGTTACAACATTGATAGATTAACACAGTAACCTCTAACAATCAGCCTTGTTGCACTCATCACTGACATAGTGTCCTTCTGACCAGTACAAGCCCTGAATTTAGCACGCAGTCCTTTCCCGGAAATTTCCTGTGAAGTTAATTAAATGATGTAAGCTAATTAACACAGGACTGTTGTATTAACTTTTGTATTACCATAACATAACAGTCTAAATGATCTTAAGTACACGATTCTAAAATGAATACAACAAGAAGCTATAATGAAGATTCTTCACTGCAAGAATTCTTTGGCTGCACTGAAGAAATGATCTCCACGTAGTCAGCTGTGGAAAGATAAGCCACTATGTGAACTGTCTGCAAGAACAAAATTGGAAAATTATCAGTACAACTTATGTTAATCTGATGAATAAAAATTGGTGCAACAACAACAACAACAACAAAATTGGATCAGCCAAGTTTTATATACAGCACAAAATGTGTTTAGACAATGGTGAAATGTAATGACCTTAACCTTTAAGTACAAATACGAATGATCTAAAACGCTTAGCAATACTTAAAGTATCCTCAAAGTAAAAATGATGACATTTAGTTCACTTTATTCTTGAGATAAGACAGAGTCTCAATCTTGAGAATGAGGCTACGCCGAACAGGCATGTATAGGCACGAGCTCCTGTTTTAAAGCTTAATTGGGTGTGTTTGACTGATTGTCTGATTATTCTTTCTTCATCGAGATGTCTGCCATGAACTGCTGCTTCAGTCGAGCTACGTTTTGTGTCCCTTCAAACTTCAGACTGTTGCTGTTTTGATTTTTCTTGGTGGTGGAGCTCTGTGCCACTTACCGGCTGCACAGTCAGCCATCATTGCTGTGATCATGATCAATCGCCCATGCAGGCTGGTTACAAGGTTAGTAACACACCCCCACACCACACACCACAGAGGTGAGCGACCAGTGCTCTCCTACACACGCGATCGGCTCTTATCACACTTGACTCCTGACCTCGTGCGCCGACTGAAAGAACTTTCCATAGGTCAAGATCTGCCCTGGATGCACATGTGCCGTGGTGGCAGAAGAAAAACAAAACAAAGATCTAGTCCTGTTCTTGTCACTCAGGCATCATCATCATCATCCATCACTGTGCTAACCCTGCCAACCTCGTACGCATCAACACATCTCCACCCCCTCCATCCTCCAGCGAGAAACAGCTTCGCATCGCCTCTTTCAACGCTCAGTCGCTTGGCCCTGATGAGAAACGCACCGCTGTTTGTGAATTTATCACAGGCAGATTGACATTTTGTTCATCCAGGAGACCTGGTTTCGGCAGACTGGCAACGAGAGGAAATGCGCAGATCTCGCTCCATCTGGCTACTCTGTTCGATCGTTTCCTCGCTCTATCCGCGGTGGCGGCCTTGCTGTCATTTACAAAGACACGTTATTCCGCCATCTATCTTTCTTCACAGACTTTACTTTTGCACACACATCCTTTGAAGCTGTTTGACTTTCCTTGTCGGTGCCCCAGCAGAACGTTCATTTTCTGTGCATCTATCGCACCTTCCCCAGCAGAAAAAACAATCTGACAAACGCTGTGTTCCATCGGGAATTCCCAGACTTGTTAGATTATTGCAACACACTGGCAGGCACTTATGTTGAACTTTCACTTTGACCAACCTCAGAACCCCTCCACGGCCAAAATGATTGATCTCTTGGTCTTATATAGTCTCCAGCAGTCAGTCGTCCAACCCACCACAATAATCGTGGACAAGTTATTGATTGGGTGTTACGTAGGCCTCAGGATAGTGTTGTCACGTCCACCTCAGTTAGTCAAGAGCTGTCCTCGGACCACTTCTGTGTTGTTTGTGACCTTAACGTTAGCGCCCCGCCCCCCTCCCCCTAGTTCAAGGAGGTCCGCAGCCTGCGTGCTGTAGAGATGCCTTTAAGCATGACCTTAGCATTGAAGTGTCCCCTGCCCTCTGCCCCACTGTGGATATGCTAGACAGTGCATTGCGTGCTGCTTGACCGTCACGCTCCCGCTACCCGCCGCAAGGTTGGGTCAGCTCGGTCATCTCCCTGGTATGCTCCTGTTAGAAAAGAGCTCCGTGATGCCAAGAAACACCGGCGTAGTGCAGAAAAGAAGTGGTTGAGGTCAGGCCTTGTTGTTTTTAAGCAGATTTACTTCGCTGCCAAGAAGCATGTGTATCAGATTGTACACCGTGCTAAATCTTTGTAATTTTGCAATAAGATCAGTAGTAGTGAAACTAGCAAGCAGCTGTTTGACGCCTGTAACCATCTTAAAGGTAGTGGCAAAGCAACTGTCCTTCCCTCAGTGTATCCGTTGTCTCAGCAATCTGATGTTTTTTGTAACTTCTTCACAGGCAAAGTAGCTGACATTCGTGCTGATCTTGACCGTCATGGCAAAGTTTTGGCTTGGTTTCGATCTTATCTTTCCGATAGAACTCAGGCAGTCGCTGTGGATGGCTGCTTCTCCAGCAGAGCTGACTTGGTGTGCGGGGTTCCACACGGGTCCGTTTTAGGCCCTGTTTTTGTTCATAATGTACACCAAGCCACTGCTCCTCTTGCTCGAAAAGCATGCTGTTGAGAGCCAGTCATTTGCAGATGACAAGCAGCTGTACAAACCCACCCATCCTTCTCTTTTAAATTCACTGTCCAGTCCATGCGGGAGTGCATTGGTGAGGTCAAGTCATGGATGGTCCTCAGTAGGCTGAGGTTAAATGATGACAAGACAGAAGCACTCCTTATCCAAAATCACAAATCATCCTTTGCCTCGTCTCTACCCACTTCTCTTCAAGTAGGCTGCTCTGACATACAATTCTCTCCCTCTGCTAGGAATCTTGGCTACATTCTCTCCGATGACATGTCCATTAACAATCACATCTCTCACATCTGTCGCTCTGCTTACACCGCCATTCGTCAGATCAGCTCCATCCGCTATTACCTCACTATTAATGCTACAAAAACATTAGTCTGTGCCATCGTTCTCTCTCGTCTGGACTATTGCAACTCTCTTTTGTCAGGTTCACCTAAACACTTTATCGATAAACTGCAAAGGGTCCAAAACTCTGCTGCTAGGTTAGTTCTTAAGGCAAAAAAGCGCGATCTGATCACTCCACTTCTCCACTCTCTTCACTGGCTCCCCGTTCAAGCCCGCATTGACTACAAACTGTCCACTCTCTGCCACCAACTTCTCTGACTCCTGCCATTCCTATCTTACTGATCTTCTGTCTATTCACCCTCTCGACAGCTTCGCTCCTCTGCAAATGCGTACATTCTTTCTGTTCCCAAGACACGCACTAAGACATATGGTGAATGATCTTTCTCTTTCTGCGCTCCCAAACAATGGAATACTCTCCCATCACACATCCACAACAAAATGACCACCCAGGCCTTCAAAAACGCACTCAAGACCCATCTCTTCAAACTGTATTATCCTGATTGACTCTTATCAGTACAACTTATGTTAATCTGATGAATAAAATTTGATACAACAACAACAACAAGATTGACTCTTATCCTCCGACCGATGCCGGTGGGGTGCCGTCCATGGCTTGACATGTAAAATAATCTGTACATTTATATCTGAGTATCTAATTATTTTTATATAATTATTTTTGCATTAGTTTCTACATTATGTTATCGATAATATTTTATTTCTGCAATAGTGAGGAGGCGGGTCTCATCTTTTTTATCCGATCATTGTATTAATTAACCATTGGTAGATGTAACAAATTTGTAGTTATATTTTAAATTTGTATGGTGAATCTTATTATTATCTAATATGTCATTGCATTCATTTTTTTTGTTTTATTATGCATGTGTAGTGTATTGCATATGTTGTTCCCTTGTATGCCTTTGCGAGTACGGTTGTTGTGAATGCTTGCATACCTTGTTTTATTGTTTATGTTTGTTTTAAAGATATATCCTATGTTAAGAGTGGTGAACCCAGCCCAGAGCTGGGGTATCACGCTATATAAGCCTACTTTATTATTATTATTATTATTATTATTATTATTATTATTATTATTATTATTATTATTATTAGAGTGTGTTTTTCACCAAAAAGTTAAATTGAGAGGAACTGACCTGCAACCGGACTGCTACTAAGGTTGGCTTATGTTTAAGTACCTGGATGCCAAAACTCAACAAAATCACTTCAGCAGTGTAATATTGAACAAAACGTGTTTGGCAATAAAATAATTCAAGTGGCCTTGACCTTTGTGGTAGGGCAAATATGATGGCACATGAGGCAGGCCACTAATCTAGGTAATGTTTGTATGAAGTTTAATCGAAATAAGTTCAGTGGTTCTTGAAATATGGCTTCCAACGGACGAACAGACAGACCAACAATTGGCTCGTTCTGATTCCCCCAACTATTTCAAAGTATTTCCAGTCTGGAAATACAAAACAAAAAAACAAAAATAAGCCCTGAAAAATTATCAACCAAAATAAATTTAAAAAACCAATATATCCATCCATACAGTACAACCCGGATGATGAGTATAGTGTCACCAAAAATGTATGTTTCAGGTCCATGCAAAACACCTACATAAAAAAATCAACAAACTAAATGCATCAATCCTTCAATTCATGTCAGGTCACATATTTAGATAATATTACACAAGAACTAAATAAATTTTCTGCTCAACTTACACAAACAAGGAGGAGTCAAGTCCCCCTACACCTCGGCGATTACCAGGTAGATAATAATCCCCGGGTATCTCCTCCAAACGGTGGTACTTCACAGCTTCCTCCAACAGGGCTCCTGGGACAGTGTGCGGGCACGGCTGGTCTATAACTGAACAAAAACATCTTTTCATAAAACATGATTTCAAAAAGAAACAAGATGCCAAGACATGCAAACAAATTTCCATACACCCACATAAATAAAAATTTAAAAAAAAATCGCAAAGCATGGAAATGTATTTCCACTTATATTTTCAAAATAATTCTCATGGAGCTTTTCTGTTTTGGTTTTACCCTAAATAACCAAAATAACAAAATGGAATGATTGGTCACTCTGTGAACTGTCTGCAACCTAAAAATCAGTTCAGCCATTTTTTAGATAAAGCACAAAAAATGTTTAGAAAACTAAGGGCTGCACCTTGAACTTTAAGAGAGTGTAAATTTGAATACTACAAAAGACTGAGTAGTAGTTAAAGTAAAGGTAATCAAAACTGGTTGTCCAAAGCAATCCAAAAGAAAGAGTACTTACAGGATTTGTGACCAAGTGGCGTGTAGAGAGCAAAGTGATGCAAGTCATGCCAGTACTCCTCAACCTCACCCATTGTGTTGAACTGATATTTCTTTTCTGGGAAGGCAGTGTCCCCATGCGGCAGTCGTGTCTTGATGTTACCTGGCTGACTGTTGGTTGTGTCATACAGCAATGCGGTTTTACGAACGAAGATATACTGCTGCTCACAGGAAATCACAAATTTTACATATCATTTTCATTGTAGTACAAGAATTTACAAAGAGTTTTTGCTTTTTGAAATGAAATGCAGCATTATGCACTATTTTTTCCTGCAAAATGACACTTGATTTGTGTGTGAAGTTGCGGTCTTTTATGGCTGGTTTGTCTCTTGATAATAAAAATTAATGTGGGCGTGAATCATTTTATTCGGTGTTACGTACACACAAATTGATCTGTTTTGTATTGTTTTCACTGTTTACTTTTCATCTGTTCGTTTATACACTGTAATAAACATCTGAATCTAAAGGATGATGTTTTTTCATTCTACAACAGAAAATTTGACTCTTTTTGCAGTATTCATCATATTATTTTGTGTGTGTCTAATTGTCATGATGGTTATGTACAACCACTAAATTTATCACCTTGAAAGGGCAGAGAATAACTACACTTTAGTTGAAATAAATGAAGTGTGAAAGTCTCTGAATTTTGTACTTGATGGAAGATTATTTGTGTCCTTTTTTTTTTTTTTAGTTTGTCCAAAACGTCATATCAAAGAAACGTAATCCAAACTATCCATTGCCAAAAACGTTTTTTTAAAATTTAAACTACTGTGAGAAAAGATAACGAAGTGCACAATTGATGCTTTTATATTATTCCAATAACTATTTAGGATGTTTTGGTCGAATTTGGACAATGTTGTGTATATTAATTAATGAAGAGAGGCACGGTGGTCTAATGGTAGTGCTTTGGCTTGCGGATCTGAAAGTCCAGGGTTTGAGTCCTGGCTGGGCGATGGTGTTGTGTCCCTGGGAAAGACACTATACTCCCATTTCCTACTCCTTCGGATGAGAGTATAAACCGAGGTCTAGTCTGTGTGTCGCATACATTCCATCATAACGGACTTTAAAGATCCTGACGCTCATGTCCTAGACGGGTGAGTGCCGGTAACAAGAACACACCCAGCATGCACTTGGTCCTTCTCCCCCATCCCTGGCTGGCCAGGATAGTGCTCAGTTGTCTGGGCGTCATACCATGCACCCAAAGGCTGCGGGTGGGCCTCTCGGGCAGTTTGAGTTAGATCCTGTATCGGCCAGCACCTAGAGTCTGGTCAAGTACAACGAGATAAGTGCGCTATAAAAATCCTCAATAATAATAATAATAATAATAATAATAATAATAATAATAATAATAATAATGTACATAACATTACATCAAGATTCAGATTCACAGATGATCCATGTTCTGTAATATTATTAACTTCTGACAGCTATTTAATCCTAAATTTAACTCTTTCCTTGTTTCCACGTTTGTGCCAGACATTTCTCTGGCACCGGAAAGAAAGTTCAGTACCTTAGGCATTTAAGCTACTGTTCTTTCAATAATAGTTGTTAAATAGACATATTTCATATCAAATTAAAGGTAAAAGAGTGAAGAATAAGAAAAAAAACCACAAAAATGTTAATTTGATTATGTTATTGAAATATGTGTTTTGAAAGCATGTTGATCTTTTTGAAATGATAAAATAAAATAAAAATATTTCTACATACCACAGTAATAAAACAAATCTGGAGGAATAATTCCAATCACTGAATCAGCTTCACACACCAGAAAGAAAATTTATTTAGGATCAAAATACACTTTACAGTTTGAAATTATATTGATTATTAGCACAGAGTTTGACACACTGTCGATTGTGCCCATCACTATGCTTAGTAAAATGCACAATAAACACTCTAAAAACGAATCAATTTGAAGAAAAAACGCGCCTGTCGATCGGGAACGAAAGTAGAAAGAGTTATCTCTCTTTGGTTAAAATAAAACTTGGACTGGACTGCGCAAAAAAACGGATCGAAACGGAATACTGAAATCGACGATATATCGTAGATTGGCACAAACATGGCGGCTCAGATCGACGATATATCGTCGATTGGCAGGGAAAGAGTTAAATAATCCTTAATGTATTTTTTAAACAAAATATAATAAGTTTTGAACTTATGTGTGCCTTATTTAGTGAAAGTGGACCCATATACATATTTTTTTCCAAGAAAAAAGTAATCTTCTATTGTAGTGAAATTACTAGCAAGCAAACTTATAGTAATGACTAATATTTGGTTGATCTTCTTTTAATCGGTGGACTATATTATATAATTGTCTACCGTAAAGAAGTGGTTATGGCCTGATTTAATGTTGTGACTGATGCGAAGTTACGTACACAAAACACATTTATTACTATTCTGCTTCCTATTAATTACAATATTTTACTCTTGATAAAATGATCGTATTTAAAGCATCATCATTGTGAATTCTTAAGATGACTTATGACAAAAACGTGAATATTCAGTTATTGGTGTGCTTTTTTAAAATTGAAACTAGGGTAAAATTTCCAGTGGGAGACACATTGTAACATGTTGTGTGAAAACATTTTGAACTGAAAGTTTTCATAGTGCTTCTAATAATTATTTAATCCGTCTTTATTCTACAAGCTCCCAAAGCTGAATAGGCCTGTTTTAGTCCAATTGTCAAAGCAAAGAAATGTATTGTATGAAAACTTGTTGCAAAGTTATCTACAAAATCTGTTTCTTTCATTTTAGTCCGTTACTTTGTTTTAAACCTCTTTGTCCCTATATTTACCATCTGATCATTTTTTTAATTGTGTACACAGTATTTGAAACAAATTGGTTTGTCTTCCCGTCGATTTTGTGTGAACAAAGTTTGTGACATTGTGTGAAGTTATGCATAATAAAGATGTGTAACTTTTCTAGTTATAAGAAAGATGAATTGTCGATCTTTTTGCAAGTTGGTTAATTTGTTATGGGGTTTTTATATGCACATTATTTCCCTACAAACCAATGTTTCAAATCATTTCTTTCATATCACACTTTTCCTAAATTGTTTTGTAACCATGGCCATATGAATATTATATCTATGATCTCTACATAAAAAGTTTTGACTTTGTATCTCTCATAGTTGGTTTTGGAGTGAGGTTGACCGAAATTACACAGATGATGTGTCTCATTGATAGCTGTCATACATCCGTCATGTCCACAATCAATAACGAAAAAAAAGATGTGAAATGTGAAAAATTTAAATTTTTAACTAACATTTGTTGATCTTAAGACCTTTACCTTGAAATGAAATCATTCAATCACTGATCATTTTTTGAGCTCTCGTGGCTACACACCATCCTACCAAGTTTCATTGTGATTGATAAAATAGTTTCTAAGTAATTATCAACGTTAAAGTTTTGGGCAGAAGGATCAACGGACAGATGGACAGACCCATCTTGTGCAGATTTGCAAATATCTGAAAATGTTTAATTTTTGGGTGAACTCATACTCATAATGCCAAGCATGTGAGTTAAAAACAAATAGGGTTATATACCTGCCTAAAATTTGTTTTCCTTTAAATAAATAAAAACCCCACAGTCCTTAGATAAGGTTAGGTCGCAGCGACTCAACCAAAGCTTTTTAGATTTTGAAGTTAGGTCAGCCAGGCTAGCTATAATAGCTTCGCTGATGCTTCCTTTCACTGGAAGGGAGGGTGCAGGCAAGCTATAAATAGCCCGCAGCAAGCAAAATGTGGAAACAGTGCTGCTCACATAGGAATTGAGCTGGTGTGAGGCCCTAAGATGACAATTATTATACAAATGGTGATATTTAAAATAAAAGAAATTCAAATATTAGAGCCTTGCAGAGCATCAGGCCTTGCAAAAACCATCCTGCAAGGATGCAGAAGAAGGAAACAGAAAAAGAGGTGGGAGGATAACATTCAAGAATGGACTGGCTTGACACTGAATGAAGCCAGGAGGGTTGGTGAGAACAGAAAAAGATGTACATTGGTTAAACGATCATCTGTGGTGCCCCAACGATCTTTGAGTTACAGGATAGGATAGGATAGGATAGGAAGATAGGCTGAAGGGGTATTCTCGTGTAAAATAAATATGCAAGGTGTCATCACGTAAAACTTTTGAAAGGAGGTTATACAGCTGACTGCGTATACTGTTTATTATGTTGTCCATTTGTATTGCTTACCTTTCTTTTTTTGCTTGTGTGTAAATCAAATGACAGAACAAATGCAGTGAAATTATTCTCTGTGTATACCATAATTTACAGATAACATCTTTTTTGTTGTTGGTGTTTTTTTTTGTTTCATTGTTATTTTTGGAGAGGAGAAGAAGAGGGGAGGAGGAAGGGGAGGGCAGAGAATTTCCTTCACATTTAGAAACCCCAAAATGGCCACTGATATGCATATGTTGCTTACAGAACTGTGCAACCCTAGGAATTAGCTATAATTAAGGCTTGATCCTTGAATAAAATGTCTGCAATCTGATACAGTATGTCTATCGCACACCAGCTCAATGCCTATGTGAGCAGCACTCTTTGGTTCCCACACATTTTGCTGGCTGCGGGCTATTTATAGCTTGCTTACATCCTCCCTTCCAGTGAAAGGAAAGTAAAGAAGTACCGGCGAAGAAATCGGCGAAGCTATTTATAGCTAGCCTAACCTAAAAGCTTTGGTTGAGTCGGTGTGATCGCAGCAACAACATGTTACAACGAAAACCAAAAAATTGAAGAAAATTGTTGTCCCACAAGGCTTTTGATATTAGGGTCTTATATATGGCAAATATATGTGCTTTGATAGCATGCTCAGTGCTGACCTTGCTCCTATCACAGCCACTGGCCAGAGGCCCCAGGGAGATGAGACCAATTCTGCAGAGCAAGCGTAAGACGTTGTAGAACTTCTCCAGGTATACATTGAGATGCAGCATGGACCCTAAGACCGTGAGCGGCAAGGTAGGCAGAGGGTAGTTGTGTTTCCATGTGTCACGCTTGTACTCTTGTATGCTGCTTAGATTCTGTACAAAGGATGCAGTTGAATGATTCAACAAATAAATAAACACAATAAATTAAAATAAAATTCAAGATTAAGATGGCAAACCATTCAATTGTATTTCTAGACACCCATACACAGTTTGCAAATATTTAATCTTTGTGATGTGTTCTCTTTTGTTAACAAACACACACACTGAAAACTAGCACTTGGCAAAAGTACGGAGCTCTGGTCTCTCAGTTTTACCATAAAGTTAAATTTTCTAGAAAATTGTCTTGTTTTTTTTTTACTATTTGCTGACCATGTGACCATGTCGTTATTAATTCACTTATTATTTCGAGATCGCACGAATATACACCGTCCCACCAAGTTTGATTATGATACATGCATGAAATAGGTTCTGAGAAATAAGCCACTTGCAAGTTTTGCACAGACTAACTGACAACAGACTGAAGAACAGATTTTAAAAAAAAAATCATTTTTGGACTATTTAGGACTCATCTTGCAAGGATTTGCAAAAATAGATTTTTTAAACTTTTTTTGGTGGGTAGGGGTAGGGGATGTTTACATAGATTCACATTAGAGAGGGAAGAAGTGACAGGCCTGTCCCAGCTTTATCTTTATCCACCCCTTTTCGCCTAAAATATACACTTTTTGAGTATCTTTCTTCACTCTTTTTATTCACCCTATTTCTTTTAAAATATATTTTTTAAAACGTCTTAAATCCTGTCTTGAATTAGAATACATCTATTTTTTACTTCCCCCCCTCTCACACACTCCACCCCTCACCCCCACACCCCTACCCTAGGTATTAGATGTTCTTTTTAGAATGGGGAATTTCCATGATGTCATTGTGACACAGAGGAACCAACCATAACATTATGGGGGCAGAGAGTGTGGTGGGGAGAGAGGGTCAGGGTGCCATATAAGCTTAAGCCCTTATGACGCACACAACAGATAATTATAGCGCTTGCACTAACACGCGAGGGGTGACTTGCAGTGTATGATCTATGTTATTATGAGTCGACAAGAAATATTTATACTGCTTGATAAAGGTTTTGGAACTTAGCCAACCACTGTAACATGGTTTTTTCAACACAAAAGGCACTCTGAGTCGACACAGACCAACTGTGCATTCGCGCCTGCTTATCTGAAGTGACAAGACATGTATTTACTAAAGGGAGTTGTGCAAAATTTTGAGTGTTGGGTTGTGTTTTCTTTTTATCAGCATTCAATTCTGAATCACAGGGACATATTCTTTTTTATAATCTATTGTGCAAATTCTACTAGCAGAATAATGAGATTGACTAACTTGTTTTTGGCTAGATAGGGTCTATTGAAGAAGATAT
This sequence comes from Oncomelania hupensis, assembly GCA_036898135.1. NCBI lineage: Eukaryota > Metazoa > Mollusca > Gastropoda > Littorinimorpha > Pomatiopsidae > Oncomelania > Oncomelania hupensis. The sequence goes on along the minus strand of CM072514.1, from coordinate 46,460,217 downwards.
GTTGTAGGACAGTCTTAAGAATTAGAAACTGAACATTTTTCTGAAGACTAAATTGCTATTTTCTCATGAACAAATTGAAAGGGCAGATACCTCAAACCCTAGAATGTTCGAAAACATATTTTCAGGTAGTGTTATAGATAGTTCATCTGATTTCATGACGTCATGAGTGCAAAACAGACTGGGCATTGGATCAACAATAAAACCTTTTAGATTGTTTTGACAAGTTGCCGAGTGAGTCAGCAATGAGTAGACTGTTGTGTCATTGTACCCATTTTCTAAGGACCATGCACTCAAGCGTCAGCAGTCTTCAACAACTGAGAATAACCTAAAGGACATACGTACCCAACCTCTAAAGACATATTATAGTGTAAAGGACCATGTACCCAAACGTCAGCAGTTTCTTCAACAACTGAGAATAAACTAAAAGACATGCATACCCAACCTCTAAGGGCATTTTCCATTACATTACATTATTATTGCTTTAGGTCCAGCGGACTCTTCCGAGCCAAATCAGGACCGGACAACCCCCGATCCGCATAAAAGATCTGCTGAAACAACCCTAGTGGTAAAACCGAAAGCTCCACCAGCCAGTCACTTTACAATAAAGAGATCCCACGCAGGGGACGGCTGAGGTTTCACCCCAACTTATCGAACCCCCGTTTACAAAAACAAAATAGAATACAAACATCATTATAAATTATCAACAAAACACATACATATAAAATGCCTACATTGCTAAATAATAACATCATAGGAAGCCCTAGTGACCACCTGGCAGAAAGCGTCCAATATTCCCAAGCTGATCCAACAGACCTCATACACAAATAAGGAGTCTTGCCCCGGAAGAGTTTTCAAGAAAAAAGGTAGGAGACTGGTCTAAAGAAGACGATAGTATAGCAGATTGATAGAACAGAGCAAGAATGAGAAAGAGCAAATGAGAAAGACAGCGACAGTGGGAATTTAAAGCACTAAATTTCCAGAAAGTGGGGACACTATTTATACTGAAACCCCCGGTACCCCAACGTGGGTATTTTCCAGCATACAGGAAGATGTACCCAAACGTTTGTCATCAGCTACCACTACAACTTTGAACTATAAGGGGTCATAATGTTTGACCCCCGCTGAACTATAACAAAATTGTATGCCCTTCCTCCTTTTCCTCATCCCCATACATGCACAACAGTTATCCATTACAACATGCAAATATGAAACTTTACCCATTATCCTCCTCACCTAATCCCACCCACCTCCCTTCACCCTCTCACTCCCACATCCCCTCACCTCACCACTGGCCTTCTTTCTATTTCCTTCACCCTATCACTCACCTTACCCTTACTACCTTTACCCTCTCACTCACATGCATCACACTCAAAAATGTGCGTTTTAAATATTATGAGACTAGCCCTCTTTACTTGTTATTATCACCATCATCATATTATCAACTTACTGTTATTTACATTAATTAAAATAATATTCCCCCTCACCCACCTTCCCAACACACACACATTTAACAAGCATCAAGCAAAAATAAGACACCCTTCCTCATCATCATCAACATATTATTATTAGTAATAGTTAAATAATTAACATCATACTCCTACGGTACCCCACACTCACCACTATGAGACTCACCCCAACCAAGCACACTCTTTGACTTAAAAAGGCGAAGTATTGTATTACATTAAGAAGTACTTCATTCACAGACCGCATAATCATAGTGTCACGGATCACTGCAGTTATTTATGTTAGTTTTTGGCTATGCTGTCAGGAAATCAATTCAGGTTGCATGTGTTACACTTGCTAATGTGGCAGGTATACACGTACTTCAGCTAAGTAAGTTCATTACATTATTTGTAAGATGACTTTATAACTTGCAACTAACTTACAAATGCCTTACATTTAACTTATATTTAACTTACAGTTGACTCACACCTGACTTATAAATAACTTTATTTTAAAAGTAACTTTCCTACTTACAGAAGTATCTTATAACCAATTGCTTGATCAATTTTCAAAATTAATTTTGCGTGTTTTTGTTTTTCAAGTTGTTTTAATTTAATTCTACAATCTTTTGGTTCAATTACATCATTTTCTTTTAAACAGATGTCAAAGCTGTCACGATCTTTACAATAAAAATACAATACAATACAATACAAAATAAAAAGAAAATATCAATTTCTTTGTGGAAGTCCTTTAAAATTGAATTGCATTTTTGTGTGAGTACCCAAACACTAATACCTGCATGTTTTCCACTAAAACCTAATGTGTTTCATTTTAATACAATGTCTTTTTCTGCGCTGCAACCATCAATAATAAATGTAAGGTTACCCTCATTTGCAAACATGTTATAGAAATAATCGAAATGCTCACGAAGGCAGAGCTGCCAACCCTTAAAAAAAATTTCAGTAGCAAACAAAGAAAAATATCAGTAGTTTCAGCTCAATTTCAGTAGCAAATGTACGAACAAGAATTTTCACATGATAAAATGAGCATTATTTAAAATGTTGATATTAGCTTAAATAAAAACCAAACACCAACACAAAAAGCATTAACTTTCAAATATTTATTTTTAAAATGATAGAAATGTTCCTGAAAAAAAAAACCAACAGTTTTAACATTTTGTTCGGAAAAGCTAACAAAATGGCTCACTACATGTACTAATGGCATGGATACTGCATTGGTTTAAAACCAAATTGTTAAAGCTGCTATTTATATTAAAAAAACAAAACATTGTCAGTTATAGGTTCACAGGCATAGACATGTTAGGGCTTTTCTTCTGCTAGGGCAGAAACAGTTGCCCTCTTGCATCTCTGTAGCAGCTCTACTGGCAAATCTGCCTGGTAGCAAGGGCGTCCCTGGAACTTTGACTTGAGGACTAGCAAGGCTTCAGTCTGCTCTGCGCCAAGGGATGGTCTGAACACTGTTCTGTTCTTTCGAACCTGGCTAAAGAAAAAGGACATGACTGTGGTCTCTCTCTCTCTCTCTCTCTCTCTCTCTCAGTCTACCGCGCAGTGGCTGCTGAGCTAAAAATAGCGCACACGCAAAGCGCTATACGAAAGTCTATGATATTGACGAAAGCCTAGTAGGCCTACGTCTCTCGCGGCTTTGTTTTGATACTTGTAAAAAAATAGGTATGCTTTGAAATTTTTCTTCCGTAGTATTTCTTGAAATGGCGTAGTTGCGGAATTAAAGAACATTTTCCGGAGAAACTACGGACTTTCCTTAGGGGTTGGCAGCTCTGCGAAGGCTACCCTCTGGGGTTACAAACAAAGACGTTATCAGTCCAAATAAATTTATGTTCTAAGTAAGTTTTATAAAATGTATTGAAGGACAAAAAATTATGTAATCAAAGTGTTTAGAATAATATATGTCTGCAGTAGGTCTAAAATGAACTGCATTTTATCACAACAGGTAGCGCCGACGATCATTCCGCAATTCCCACAAGAGCTTTCAAGAACAAAGGTAGGTGACTGGCCTAGCAAAGAAGATAGTATAGTAGATTGATAGAACAGTGGGAATGAGAAAGAACAAAAGAGAAAGACAGCGACAGTGGGAATTTAAAGCACTAAATTTCCAGAAAATGGGGATACTATTTATACTGAAACCCCCGGCACCCCCATGGAGGGGTCTTTATGACTTGTCAGATTCAGCATTAGAAGTAAATACATTAGTAAAAACCTTATTAGAAACTAATTAAGATCAACCTTTGTCTTCAATACCTCTGCGTGAATTTCAAAGTTTGGATCAAGCATTACAATCTGTGAGAGGGGAGACAATGTTGAATTTCACCAAGCTTGGCGAGCTCAATCAAATAGAGAAACAAACAAATAAACTAGCAGAAGCAGATGACATGAACTTAACAATAGCGGGCAGCGTCCCATTTTTGGGACGTTCTTGTTTTTGCTCACTGTAACACAATGTGACTGACTTTTAGACTAGTTTTGCTTCAGTTGGAAAGAATAATGATGGGACTACCCAGCTAAGTGTTTACTGAGCTTTCAGAGTTACCTCCCATTTTCAAGATGGCTGCTTCCAGCAGCACACACGCTGTTGTAAGGAGAAAGAAGGTTGAAAGGTAGGTACATAAACACCAAAAGCAAATTCTTCTATTCTAAGTTTATTTATGTGTTGCTTTGTGTGTCCTTGATATGTAGAATATACCAAACTTATTGAAAGATTGATATCTCCATGCATTCTAGAGCATTTTATAAGCGTCCCAAAAATGGGACGCTGCCCACAATAGGCCCCATGTTTTTGTTTTTATGTCTTTTACGTTCAACAGTGTTTTTCGTAACCTTTGAAGAATATATGTCACAGTTTTTATGTTCTTTATGTTTTTATCCTAATAAAAAACAATTATATTAGGAACCGAGTTAACAAAGTAATGGTTAACAGTATTGGATAACACGTTTTTGAATGCTTAACACGTAAATTTTCTGTTCCTCAGTGGCCCTACGAAATTGTATTGATGAAATTTGGTTAACTGAGCTCTACTACATATTTTAGATGAATGTTTTTTAAAACGTGTTGTTTTTTTAATTATATTTGATTATTTCAGGTTGATGTAATTATGTGATTGTCTGTTTCTTTGATGGCTTATGTATGTATGAATGTATTTAATTACCAATTCATTTATTTATTTGTTCCAGAAAATATACACTGATGGGGAAGCATTGGATATTATCACTGCTTCAGATAATGATCTAGATGGAGCAGACATATATTTGGAACCTCCAGACGTAAACGAGGAAACAGATTGCGACAGTGGGGACGAAGATATAGTCGGCTCTGTTGATAATCTGTCAAGAAATCAACTTCAAGCAGGCTGCACTATGACACTTCTATCTCGAGATGGGCGGCAGTTTGCTGATAGCAGCTCATCAGAGTCTGAGTCTGAGTCTGAAGACAGCACAAACAGCATGGAGCCACCTCTCCAGAAGAGACAGAAGTCAGAAAAACACAGAACCTGGAAAAAAGTAGACCTACAGGCAACAGGTCAAAATCACTTTACTTCTGACAAGTCCTGGATCACAGATAAAGATTTATCACCTCTGTCCATCTTTGAGCTGTTTTTTGATGAGGACACCTTGGTCCATATAAAAGACATGACCAACCTGTATGCCCAACAGAAAGGATCACAGTTTGAAGTCACTGTTAAAGAACTGAAGATTGTCTTTGGGATCATGTTCATGTCAGGATACAACCCATTACCAAGGAAAAGGATGTATTGGGAGCATCAGCAGGATGTTCGAAACGAGCTTATTGCTTCATCAATGCCAGTAAAACGTTTCGAGGACATCCTCAAACACATCCATTTGTGTGATAACGAGCACATATATCACAAAGACAAAATGTCAAAGTTGCGACCCCTCATTTCAAATCTCAATGAAACATTCCTTCAGTTCTGGCCGGAGACCCAAGCAATGGATGTGGATGAATCCATGGTGCCATACTATGGCAGGCACCCTTCCAAGCAGTTCATCCGCAACAAGCCCATTCGTTATGGCTACAAAGTGTGGTGTCTCAACAGCCCAAGCGGTTACCTGGTGCAGTTTGAGCCGTATCAAGGAGCAGGAACTGTCACTATCAAACCAGCTCTTGGAATGGGTGGTTCTGTGGTTGTGGATCTCCTGAAAGAACTGCCTGCAAAGCCATACCAGCTGTTCTTTGACAACTTGTTTTCCTCGCTTCCTCTATTGGAGGAACTCAAAGCAGTTGGGATGCATGGCACGGGCACCTTCAGGCAGAACAGAGTGCAAAAATGTCCTGTTGAAGATCCAAAAGTGTTGAAGAAGAAGGCTCGAGGCACAGTTGACTTCAGATGCGACACAAAATCTGGAGTAATCATCACTCGATGGAATGACAACAGCGTTGTTACTCTGGGATCCTCAAGCTTTGGGGTTGAACCCCTGGGTCAAGTTCAGCGTTGGTCGAAAGCAGACAAAAAGATCATCCAAGTGCCAATTCCGAACAATATTGTTATGTATAACAAAAACATGGGAGGAACCGACAGGATGGATCAGAACATCGCGTATTACCGCCCCAACATCCGCATCAGAAAGTGGTGGTGGCCTCTCTTTGTGGCACAGCTGTCATTTGCCATGCACAACGCATGGCAAACTGTACAGGCTCAGTGCCGCAATGCAAAACCAGCCTCTTGATTTACTTGCCTTCACCAGAAGTGTCGCCGTGTCCCTTGTCCTTCAAAACAAACCTTCTTCCTTCCACTTCGGCCGGCTGCCAGCTCCAAGCAGACGAGTTCCTGAGCAAGTGCGTTTTGACAGAAAGGACCACTTTCTCAAGTCAGGAGCAACACAGAGGAGGTGTCTTCAGTGTGGAAAGAAGACTGTCAAACTTTGCTCAAAATGCCCAAATGCACCTCTGCATCAAAGCAGCTTCATTCCCTTCCACACTCAGTAAAGCTGTTGAAAATGTTTGAAAAAGACAATGGACTGTTAAGAGAATATGGTCCTTTTTGTCTTACAAGAAAAATAAAAGAAATCGCGTAAACAATTTGCGCCCCGAACCTTTTTTTATGGTAACATGGCAAACAGAGAAAATTTCAAAAATGTATTTTTATGAGAGAGTTTTTTTATGACATTTTTTTTGTGTTCATATGTTTGAATTTAATTAAAATAAATGTTTTAAAACAACATTATTTGCATAAACAAGATGCGAAGTTTTGACATTTTCTTGTAAAATAATAATACGGGAAGTATTTTTTGGTATTAGTTGACTACGGACAAGGTCAGTCCTTCTTTGTTTTTGTTTTGTTTAATTTTAAACATGTTTCAAGCAAATAAAAATGCTAAACAACATTATTCTTCTCTTTTTCTTCTAGTTCTGAATGAAAGTGTATGGTAGTGTGAAAGGGTAGAAGTGGGAAAAACATGGGGCCTATTGTGGGCAGCGTCCCATTTTTGGGACGCAATTTTAACGTCTATAAAAAGTTGGAAAATCTTTTTTTTTTCAAAAAAAGCTTTCAAAACCTTTACTTATGAGTAAAATGCAACATTATACTAGAAGGACATTTAATTTTGAAAACCTGCCCACTAAAACAGATGATTCAAAAGAGACTCGCTGACCTTTATACTGAATGCTCTGCAAGATTAGAAACCTTATCCATTAACAAATTAATAACTAACTTTGCTAGAATTAAAGAAATGATTCACTAGATGCTAAACGAAGACACCACACTCTCAGAAATAATTCAAACAATGTTTAGAGAACAGGTTGTTACAATATTTAGCATTCTTACAGCAGTTGGGATGACTTTAAATACACTAGTCTTAGCTTTGAATATAACTAGGCAATAGTGGCAGTACCAGTGGTGGTGGTGGTAGTGGTGGTGGTAAAATACCAGTTAAGGACTGGATTAAAAAACATAAAGCATAGCTAATTTAATAAAACGCATGGGTAACAAACTTTTAGACGCTCTTCCAGGAATATTGAGTTCTGTGTTTTATGGATATTTACGACCGCTTCTAAAGTAGTTGTCTGGCTTCTGAGCATCTGTGGTTTTTGTTTATAATGTTATTGGTATTTTTACTGAAAATAATAAATTCCAAATAACCCCACTAACAGCAAAATTCCTGTAAATGTTAGATGCGAAACCCGATGATCAGTTGGTTCAGTTTGTTGAGGTAATTGTGGTTGGTCCTGATTTGGCTTGGAAGAGTCCGCTGGACGTAAAGCAATAACCATGTAATGTAATTGTGGTGCAGGTAATGTTGACAGAATTAATGTTGCTGGAGGTGGTGGTGAACTTAAACCAAGTTCATTTACAATGTTCACAGTAGGATTGCATCCTATTTGAAATTGGGGATGGCAATAATACTGTTATAGTTTGATATTGTTTCTATGCAAAGCTGAAGGTCAGAGGGTAACATATATACAATCCTAAACCAATTACATAATCTACTTTTGATCTAGTGTACTTTAATGTGTCTTGAAATCTCTTGGTACTCACTGGCAAATCATCTGCCGAATAAATAGAATCATAGACATTTGCTACAAACTGCTTCTGAGAATCAAAGCTTGTTCCCTCTTCTATAATATTAGTATTTGCTTGTGCTTGTGACCCAAGAACACACCATGCATAAGTGTAAATAGATTCATTCAAACGTTAAATTCCGCTTTGGGTAAATCCATTAGATGTGTCTAAGTTAAATGTGCTGTATGCGTGGCTTTGTTTTTGTCTGATATAAAGTAAAGGAACCTGATTGTTGTGACTAAATGATGTAAAGCCTGGTATGTAAGGCCCTGTTTATAAATTACCTACATTATATCTAAATAAAGTTCCTATTCTGTGATTGTGGTCTAGTTTGTGTCTAAAGTCTGTTTTAAGATCAATTCTGAATTCATTGCAGCCTTTGAAATGCTTTCTTGTAAAAGCCGTTGTTAAACGGGATTACAGTTTTTGTCTGTAGGCAACAGAACCTGAAGTTCAGACAACACCCGTCTCACTTGATAATATAAATGCAACATGTAAATAGACTTTAAAATAGAATCTGGATGAATGGAGGGAACTCCCTTCCCCTGAGCTTGAAGCAAGCTCCATCCCTGCCAAGCTTCAGGAAAGGACTAAAAACTTACCCGTTTCAAGATGGCTTAGTGCGCATAGAGCATGAACACTACATTTGGCACCTTACAAGATCACATCATCATCATCGTCATCAATGGTCATATGCACTAAATCCACAATTCTAACTGAGGAATGTTATTTTATTTAAGTGTTCTAACTATGCTGTCAGTGCTATCAGCTGTTGAGTATACGTTATAAACATCATCACTATTACTATCATTATCACCATAATCACAATCATCAGATCTGCATTATCATAATGTAGGGTACCAACCTCTCCATGGATCAAAGAGAGAAAGAGGGAGAGTGGCATACGCAGCAGCAGGTCACCAGACACACACACTCCCTCAGAGCGACCACACAGCCATTCAGCATCTGTTTCAACACAATCTCAATTTGTCGGAATGCAATGCAATGAAACTAGCAATGTGCAAATACAGGCATCAGAAATGTAGTGAATGTTAAAAGCCTATTCAAGACTATTCATACTGTCGATGGTAGCTAAAATGTGTCACTTGTCTCCCAGATTAATGATTAATTCAAAGTCAGTAGCTGGATTTTTACTAACCCACTGACAACTTTCACAGAATATGACCCTCAAATGTGTCCACAAATGATTTGAGAGTATACACTTCCGCAAATACTAAATATAGTAGCTATTAAAACAAAAGGGGTGAGAGATTAAAAGCAGTTGCCCAGGTGAGAGGGTTGCATCTGGTCTCTACCCACATTTGACTAATTGACTACATTTAAAAGATTGCAGGCACCAATCTAATAGTAGGAGACATACATACTGAGGCCCACATATATCAAGCGAGTGTTGTGGCCGAGTAGTCTAAGGAGGGACAATCTTGTCTTGTCCACAGGCTAGAAACCAATGGTGCCTGACAAGTGTGGGATCGATCCAGCATCTGGGCGTTATGTTCCTCCGAATATTTACTTTTGACCAATCAATCTTTAATTTAATGTCTGTTCACACATTTAGGTGATATTAGACACAACTTTTACTTTTGACGGGTGCTCCGGTTTGCTCCCCCAGCAAAATTTCAAGATTCAAGATTCTTTATTGTCCAAACATATGGCATGGATATTTTGTTTTGCAGTGCAAGAAAAGAGATAACAACATCAAAACCATCAAAAACATAGACATTTGATATACAATCATACACAACTTCCATACTGAAATACAAATCTATCACCACTAGCACACATGCATAAACAGATATCCAGTCACATACCCATGCGTACACATTTGACACACAGATACTTATTCCACAATACACTACTCACACTCACCCATTCTTCCATGCCTTAGACCCATCCTAGTTCATAATAATAATTGTCACGACCCCGCCCAAGCAAACAACACAAACAAGCAACTTGCGCACGCAGACAGCCCAGACAGGATGACGATTACCAGCAGACGTGAAGTGATGAAAACACAACGAGTATATATACAACTTCCAAACTATTTATTCATTCAAGCCACACACCACACACGTACAACATTTACACATGAAAAGAAAAATAAAGATGATGACAATCAATGGTACAATGAGAATGAAACGTCAGCGCGATGATAGATGGTTGCTACGGAACCCAGTCCGCGTATGAATCGTGCGTAAGCAAACGTCCGTTCGCACGTACTAAGAAAGGGGGGTTAAGTGCATAGGAGGAGGACAACACGAAACGATCCAACCTGAGTAAGTCCAGTCCTCGGTGCCTCCTTGCGGCGTAGCGGTTTACGAAGTCCCGCGGCTTGAGGTCCACCTGTCAATATCCTCTGGTTACTGTAGCCGTTGCGCGTGCCACCGTCGATGACGATATGTGGCGACGTCCCTGCTCCGACTTGCCACTGACGGCGATGATGATGATGATGACAGTGATGCAGCAGTCACGGCGGACCTGCTGCCCCGACGTCGCTAAGCGGTACTCTTCAAGACAGCTTTCCCGCGACGTCTGGCCAGGCTCCAACCTCCGCGTCACCAGTCACCAACAGGAATGGTGGGGTTGAGGGAAGATGTCGATGTGGATGATGGTGAGGTTGTGGAAAACACGACGAGGACGCAAACAAAGATGACGATGGGGAACAGATGATGATACGGTCGATCCACTCGATCAAATGTCGTCGAACGCGTTGAACAACGTCGAACGACGTCGAACCTGTCGACGATGTCGAACCTTCCTTCCCTCTGCTTTCCACAGCCTCCCCTTCTCTCTCTCGTACCTCATCCACACACACCCCGCAGCCGGCGCTAGGTTCCAGGCAAACAAGGAAAGTGACACCCCCACACTCACCCAAACCGGTTCGAATGTAGTCGCCACTCGTAGCCCACTTCCACTCTCCTACGAGCAACTTCCGTGTAGGGTAAATCCCGTAGTGTTTAGCTTCCTTAGCGGACACTTCCTCGACGCTAACTAAACCACTACCACACTTGCTTATCTATATACTCTTCTTTGAGTACTACACCATAGACACAGCAATGTCTAACTAGTATATCCAGAACCAGTTACTATAATCCGTCAGTAACGGTTTATCCCTACACCACAGAACAGTGCCACTCGCCAACACACAACCTTTCGCTAGCTCCCTCAAAAACGTTCTGCCCCAGTAGTGACTACTTTTCCCAGTTCGCTAACCACTGCGCAGTGCACTGCACGTTCTGCACGCTCGGCTATCGTAAACATTCACATCGCAACTTGCAATTACACACCCGCTAATTGCTTTTACATTTCCGCCACAGATCGCCCTGTGACAATAATAATAATTTAAAAAAACACAACTTATATTAGGTAGGTTGGGTTTGGGAGCACCACAGGCTGCAACTACGCCTTCCCCAGGGGAGGTGGCCCAGAATTTCCCAATAAAAAGGGACAATAAATTCTCAAAAATAAAAAATCAGAAATCAAATTAAAAAAAATAAAATCCATAAAAGGAGACATACATACTGAGACCAACAAACATTCAATCCATAATAGGAGATATACATACTGAGACCAACAAACATTCAATCCATAATAGGAGATATACATACTGAGACCAACATTCAATCCATAATAGGAGATATACATACTGAGACCAACAAACATTCAATCCATAATAGGAGATATACATACTGAGACCAACAAACATTCAATCCATAATAGGAGATATACATACTGAGACCAACAAACATTCAATCCATAATAGGAGATATACATACTGAGACCAACAAACATTCAATCCATAATAGGAGATATACATACTGAGACCAACAAACATTCAATCCATAATAGGAGATATACATACTGAGACCAACAAACATTCAATCCATAATAGGAGATATACATACTGAGACCAACAAACATTCAATCCATAATAGGAGATATACATACTGAGACCAACAAACATTCAATCCATAATAGGAGATATACATACTGAGACCAACAAACATTCAATCCATAATAGGAGATATACATACTCACACAGAGGTCCACAAGCATAAAACCCCTAACAGAAATGGAAAGCGGAAAGCGTCAAATGCACCCGCAATTGCATGCCTATCTAGTAGCTGATCAGTCAAAAAATTACACATCAAACTGCAACTGCATGCCAAACTAAACGTCGTATGCTAATGAAGAGGAATTACAAAACATGGAACGGAAAAAGCATCGGAAAAAACTGCCCCGTTTTGCTATCATAGGAATTATTTTTCCTCACACAGCGTGGCAGTAGCACAAAGTTAGATAGAAGAGATTGCAGCTTCATATTATAAGTCTAAATGTACAGATTTGTAACCTTTAATGCAGCCATCTTTATAGTAGCCTTCAAACCGCTCCTGGTCACAAGGCTAAAAGTCGCTCTTTAGCTGTAATCCAAGTCAGCCATCTTGTTTGCTAGGACGGCGAGGGTCTAGAGGCCGTCCTTATATTTCATGTTTTAAAAATGGGCTTTTAGTTGGTTTACGTTTTGTTCTCTAGCGAAAGATTGTGAACTTTTCTGAATACCATTTTTGCAAAACGTAGAGAAATAAGGTGATGCTTTGTACTGGTATAATTAGTTTTAGCGCAATCTCCATTTGAAGGAGGATATCACCGTTTGTTTCAGAGTTATTTTTGTGACATAAATGCACTCTCATGTGTATAAAGATATATTCAATGTTTATAGGGTTCAACGGACTGCCAACAGCCAAATCAGGACCACACAAAACTAAGCAAAATCACACTAAACTGCTAATATTTAAATATGGTAAAAGATTAAAATAAAACCAGTCTTACTAATACAATTTTAACCAAGGTTATAAACAAGACGAAATGACCTATATGCGATAAAACAAACCAACATCATGTAAAAATTGAAACAGGTATTTACTATTGCTAACCTTACAAATCTCAATAAAATAAATTTCTCTTTCATCAACCAGATCAGCACATTCAGATATAAAATGGCGGACGGAAAAGGACTTATCACATGCAAAGCACCATGGTGGTGGTTCTTTCAAAATGAAACTATGGGTGACATACGTATGCTCAATATGAAGGCAAGCCAAAACAGTTTCTTCAGAATTTAAAATAATATTTTATTGGTTTGATTAGACCATTTGGCCTGCCACAGCCATTTACAATAAGAGCCAGTCATACAATGCAAGTCCGAATATGGAAGAAATTAGAAAATCTCTTATGGGAAATCTTGTTAATTCGATTCTCTCCTTCTCTCCTCTCTGTACATGCATGGTGTGTGCGGTCAGTTTTAGTAGATAAGAGGGATTTACAAGTGAAGATAGCAGCTGGAAAGAGGAGGCTGCCACTTGTTGTCGGTAACAGCACTCTCTTAAGTGACCCCATCGTAAACAGGCTGTCAGTCAGCGGGCTGGGTTTTGATTGATTGATTGATTGATTGTTGCTTTAGGTCCAGCGGACTCTTCCGAGCCAAATCAGGACCGGACAACCCCCAATCCGCATAAAAGATCTGCCGAAACAACCCTAGTGGGAAAATTAAATGCCCTCCACCGGCCAGTCACTTTACAATAAAGACATCCCATGCAGGGGACGGCTGAGGATTTACCCCAACTACTCGAACGCCCGGTTACAAAAACAAAATAGAATACAAACATCATTATAAATCATCAACAAAACACATACATATAAAATGCCTATAGTGCTAAATAATACAATCATAGGAAGCCCTAGTGACCACCCGGCAGAAAGCGTCCAACACTCCCAAGCTGATCCAACAGACCTCATACACAAACAAGGAGTCTTGTCCAGGAAGAGTTTTCAAGAAAAAAGGTAGGTCATTGATCTAGCGAAGAAGAAGATAGTATAGCAGAGTGATAGGACAGAGCAGGAATGGGAAAGAGTAAATGAGGAAGACAGCGACAGTGGGAATTTAAAGCACTAAATTTCCATAAAGTGGGGATACTATTTATACTGAAAAACCCCGGCACTCCAACGGGGGTATTGTTGCTGCAGTGAATCTGTCGTGCCTACAAAGGAAAGACAGGTTTTCAACTGGGGCTTTCACTTTTCCCTTTATAGGTTTGAACAATCTACAGTGGCAAGATTGCTCATGACCCCAAGGGGTAGCGGGCTGGGTACTAGTTGGGTTTGGAGATCATGTGCTGAAATTGCTAAGCCACCTGTTATATATACCTATATGTTTACACTTTAATGTATTTTAGTACATTTATATTTATTTATTACTGCTAACTTGCAAGAGTGTTTGTAGATATAGATGCATGTAAGCATTTAGAGCAAAATAATTTTAGCACTTTATAATTTACAGTAATTTGTTTTGTACAAAACTAATTTTTCTTTCTGAATATGTTCACAGCAACAAACAAAAATTGAAAAAGAGTCGATATTATTTTAAGGGTAGTGGGTGTGTTTTATGTCTGCTGTAGTACAACAATTACAATGGTTGGACCAGGTCGCGTGAGAGACCCATTACAAATATAATACTTAAGGAAAATAGTCAAGTTATACGAAGGAGCGAACACAGCTAATTTGGACGATTTGTGCTTTTGTTTCAAGGACAGATCCAGTGAACATATTTTCCAGACTATAGGCACTAATTAATTCAAGTGTCACATAGAAAATTAGGTGAATGTTAACAATTTAGGTTATGCTTATTATCCTGAAAACCGATGTGTGGGTGTTGGGGGAGAGGATGGGGGAGGAAGAAATCTGATATTCCATCGAAATCCTCTTCATACGTGAAATAAGGTATCAAGATGCAGTCAACTTTTCAATGTGACCATTTCTGGCTTATAGAGCGTCAATGGGTAGTTTACTTTACAGCCTTATATCTCCCTTAAAACTGAGATTGTCACTTGGAAGGTGTAAAGATTGTTGCTGCAAGCAGAGATGCGTGGATTTCAGTTGAGTGGTAGCATGTAGTTGGGAAAAGTAAGGATGTTGAGCGTTGTGTTAAAAAAATATGTATTTGCATGTGAATGTATACAAACTCACTAAGTGTTCAGTTTTCAACTTCATTTTAAACAGGCATACAAGCCACACATTTTATCCAAAAAATATTTATGTTTGGTGTCGTTATTTAGCAAAATCATTTTTCCTTCAGAATATTTTAACAGTGATTGAAAAATGTTATGGAGTCAAAAGCTATTAATATTAAAATAAGGGTGTGTATTTTTCTGACTAGCATCAATGCTATAAGTGATACTATAGGTGAATGGTTGATGGAATGTGTCAGCCGCGCCGGCTTGGCTTGGCTTGCATGGTTTACAGCTAAGTATGCAACATCGATGGCCCATTTAAAGAGCAAACAGTATGGCACTGTGTTCATCTTGTTAGTTATTCCTTGCTTACAGGGTCCAGCAGACTGCAAAAAGCCGAATCAGGACCACAAAATCAAGACCACAACTTTGCTGAAAGAGGACTCACCCCCAATCCGCATAAAAGATCTGCCGAATCAACCCTAGTGGTAACACTGAAGGCACTCCACTAGCCGGTCACTTTACAATAAAGATATCCCAAGCAGAAGACGCTGAGGCTATACTCTAATTAATTGAACCCCCGTTTACAAATACAAAATAGAATACAAACATCATTATAAAATATCAACAAAACACATATAAAATGCCTACATTGCCAAATATTAACATCATAGGAAGGCCCAGACCTGCCTACCCCCCTCAGAGTAAAAGCGGGAGACAGGGGATCAAAAAGACAACCACCCTTTTCAACAACAGTTTTCAAGTATAACAGTATAACAACAAAAGCAACAGGATGCATGTCAAAAGTGTGAGTCTCCCGCCAAAAGCGGGAGAGTAGGCAGGTCTGGGAAGCCCCAGTGACCATTTGGCAGAAAGCGTCCAATATTCCCAAGCTGAATCAACAGACCTCACACACAAATGAGGAGTTTTGTCCCAGAAGAGTTTTCAAGAAAAAAGGTAGGTGACTGGTCTAGCGAAGAAGATAGTATAGTAGATTGATAGAACAGAGTAGGAATGAGAAAGAACAAAGGAGAAAGACAGCGACAGTGGGAATTTAAGGCATTAAATTTCCACACAGTTGGGATACTATTTATACTGAAACCCCTGGCACCACCATAGGGGTTTCATCTTGTTAGATCTAAAATGTTCTGAAAATACTAATTTGAGTAACAGAGTAGGTTTATTCATTTTAGACCATGTTTGATCATTTTTATAATAAAAATGTAGTTCAGTGTGTGTTTTCTAAGATTTTATTTACGTCATTGAACAATATATCGTAGCTGATTTACATAATTGCTGACTTTTGTCATCTAGAACTCTTAAGGCCCAGATCTTCACTACAGCTTTGTTTTGTTTCTTTTCCAGTTTTTTTCATTGCTATGTTTTTCTTCACTACTCAATGCTAAGTTTTCATAGCTACACTAAGATTTCTTCACTGCGAATAAAACTTTTGGTGCTGCTATCTATACACTGCTTCTTGTTCTATTGGACACAAAGTAAAGACAGAATAGTAAATATAAATTATTATAACATTTAATATGAAGGGATTAAGGTAGAGGAGGGTGTGGGTGGTGAGGATTACAATGTAAATTATTTGCCAAACTATCCTATCCCGTGACTCAAAGGCCATAGGGGCACCACAGATGATCGTTTAACCAGCGTGCTCCATCTTTCTCTGACCTCTGCAACCCTCATGGCTTCGCTCATTGTTAAACCAGTCCTTTCTCGAATGTTGTCCTCCCACCTCTTTTTCGGTCTCCTTCTTCTGCCTCCTTGCACCGTGCCTTGCAGGATAGTCTTTGCAAGGCCTGATGATCTGGTGATGTGGCCATACCATCGGAGTTTCCGTTTCTTCACCACTGTGAGCATGTCATCATGTTGTCCAAAGGCTTGTGTGATAGTCTGTCAGATTTTGTTAGTGATGTGTTGGGTATAGGAAATGCCCAGAAGTCTTCTGTAGCACCTCATCTCCATGATTTGTATTCTTTGTTGTAGATCTGCTGTGAAGGTCCATGTTTCGCAAGCGTATTACATTACATTACATTATTATTGCTTTAGGTCCAGCGGACTCTTCCGAGCCAAATCAGGACCGGACAACCCCCGATCCGCATAAAAGATCTGCTGAAACAACCCTAGTGGTAAAACCGAAAGCTCTCCACCAGCCAGTCACTTTACAATAAAGACATCCCACGCAGGGGACGGCTGAGGCTTCACCCCAACTTATCGAACCCCCGTTTACAAAAACAAAATAGAATACAAACATCATTATAAATTTTCAACAAAACACATACATATAAAATGCCTACATTGCTAAATAATAACATCATAGGAAGCCCTAGTGACCACCTGGCAGAAAGCGTCCAATATTCCCAAGCTGATCCAACAGACCCCATACACAATGTTACACTCGGTTTGATGATGGTGTTTTTCTTTATCAGTTGTGGATTCAGCCCCAATGCTGAAGTACTGATGAGTGTAGCTCAGATTCGTTTATTCACACAACCCGCTCAAGCAGCATACAAGTCACTAAGTCGACGTATGAAGTTTTCCACTTTTTATTCAGCACACACCAACAACTGCATACAATTCTCAACTCAACTCAACAACTTTCACAGCAACTATCCTTTTCACAACACACAAAGCATCGAATATATAATTTTTTCTATCCTTCGAGATGACGACAGTTTGTTCTAGAAATGACGCATTAC
Source organism: Oncomelania hupensis (assembly GCA_036898135.1). Taxonomy (NCBI): domain Eukaryota; kingdom Metazoa; phylum Mollusca; class Gastropoda; order Littorinimorpha; family Pomatiopsidae; genus Oncomelania; species Oncomelania hupensis. The sequence goes on along the minus strand of CM072514.1, from coordinate 46,442,491 downwards.
AACTAACCAATCAGAATTAAAGATCGTCATCACTGACTTACGTCATTCATCTCTCCACACATACCCCGAACCTTCTCTTACTTCGACAATCATCCCGAAACTTCGATCAATAGTAAACAAGGAGATCCAGAGTATTCTCTAACAATTTCGACCAACGAAAATTATCCACATTATACAAAGCCTCTCCTAACAACAATGCAAACTCAAATCAAAGGTAAATAAACTCCATTATTGAATACTTTGCAAAACGAAACGATTAGATCTATCGTGCACGCTTCCGACATACTTTCGTTCGCGTTTCAACGTAACATAACCCCCCACTCAAGAAGAAATTTACCCAATTTCTTTCAACAACGTTGAAACGTAATGCACAAACAAAGTTCAGAATTAAAACTTATTTCGGTCTGTCTGAACACTATCAACGTTCTCAGTTCATTCACACAGAGTCAATGGTTTTCATCTTCAAATCTGCCTGGATATTGTCAATGTTCACAGTTCATTCACACAGAGTCAAAGTTTCTCATCTGTAAGTCTTTCTGGATACTGTCAATGTTCACAGATCATTTACCCAGTCAACGTTTTTCATTTTCAAGTCTGTCATTACCAATATTCTTAGTTCGTCCACACAGTCAATGTTCTTTCGTTCGCAAGGAATCGACGCCCTCGTCAGTTGCGGTCGTCATCGGCCCAGGGTCAAAGACGATGATCACATGGGCTTCCCCGGAATCAGTGCGTCCTCCGTTGTCTCCTTCTTCCATCGGATGTCCGACGCAGTCGACGTTGTCAGCTCCCAGAATGCATTCGCTGGGTCTCACGGTCAGGTTGGCTTCTGCGGGACGGTGGAACACCTCCCTCATGGTCTGCAGATGCTCCTTCCAGGTCTGGGTGTGGACTTCATGTTCGACCAAAGTCATAGAGCCTGGGACATCATTGAAGTTAGGGGGAAACTCGCCCATAAGGTCCTCGAGCTCCAACGTTTGACCTTCCGTCAAGCTCGGTCCTAGCTTAACATCATCGATGCCTTCTTTGCTGTGGAAGTCTCCCAGTTCCAACAGTTCTTCGCTGTCAAAGCTGTCGTCGGTCACAGCTGCTGTTGCTGCATGTACAGTCTCTGGCGGCCTCTCCACGTACAGCTTAAGGAGGTTGGCGTGGTATATTTTGGAATGCTGGCCGACCTTCACCTTATAGTCGTTGATCCCCACCACGGTCTCCATTTCGTACGGGCCTCTCCACTGCATCAGCAACTTATTATGATCGGTAGGTAGCAGCACCAGCACTTTGTTGCCAGGTTTGAACTTCCTGTTCACAGCCCTACGATCATAGTAGTGCTTTCCACAGTCTTGGGACTTCTTCAGGTTTTCTCTGGCTATCTCGAGAGTCTGCTCCAGCTTCTCCCGTAGCTCAAACACGTACTGGTAGCTGTTCTTCACCTCTGGGGTGTCTACTTCTTTCGTCCACAGTTCTTTCAGGATGTGCATCGGCCCTCTGATGGTTCTTCCGTACAGCAGCTCGAACGGAGAAAAGCCTGTGGACTCCTGCGGTACTTCTCTGTAGGCGAAAAGTAGGGCGTTGATGTAGCGATGCCATTGTCTGGGCTGCTCGCTGCACAGTTTCTTCAGGGTGGACTTCAGCGTAGCATTGAACTTTTCGACGAGCCCGTTGCACATTGGATGGTAGGGTGTCGTAGTTAAATGCCGGATGCTCAGCAATCTGTTGACCTCCTTCATGCAGTCAGAGACGAACTGCGTCCCGAGGTCTGTCAGAATTTCTTCGGGCACTCCAAGTCTACTGAACATGTCCACCAGTGCCTCTGCTACAGTTTCAGTGTCAATCTTCTTCAGTGGCACTGCTTCTGGGTACCGAGTCGCATAGTCTACTAAAGTCAGTACCCATCGATGACCTTATTCACTCGGAGGTCTTATTTCGCCGATTAAGTCTAAGGCCACCCTCTTGAAAGGTCGGTCGATCAAAGGCATTCTCTGCATTGGCACTTTAGGGACCCTTCCTCGAGGTATGGTCTTCTGGCAAATGTCACATGATCGGCAGAAACGGCTGACGTCCGCATGAAGTCCTGGCCAGTAGAACACCACCTGGATTCTATCCGACGTCTTCTTGATACCCAGGTGACCTCCCATGATTGAGTCATGCGCTACTTCCATCACCTGGCACCTTAGGGGTAACGGTACCAAAACTTGATGTAGTGGTTTACCTCCGTTGACCCTCGGGTGCTGGAAGATTCGATACAGTATCTTGGCCTTCACCTCAAAATAGACCGTGCCACTGCCTTTGGTCACGTGGTCTTGGCGGTTCCTGTACTTGTTTTAAGTGCTATCAGCTTCCTGGAGCTGGATCAGCTTATCTCTGTCCACGATGGCAGCTTTGGAGTTGTCGGCGACCTTCAGTGGCGTAGACATCTTGTCTCTCTTGGCCTGGGCCCTGGTAGTAACAGCACCGACGATCTCTGGTCGGCAGGGCTGAGCCGGAGTAACCACATTGTCCCGTAGCAGCTCTGTAAGGTCTCCATCGGGAAACGGCAACGGATCCTCCTCCGCAACTTCGACACGTTGGGTTGAGGCAGGACTCCATTCTGAATCGGGGTCGTCGGGTTGCCTCGCGCCGTCGATATTCCCGATCATCAAATCGTATAGCGGCTTCTTCAGGCAAACCGCTTCGACTTCGCCTAAGTAGAAAGGGGTGCTGACTTGAATCTTCGCAACTGGCGCTTTCAAACATTTGCTGTCGGCCATTAGTGTCCATTTTGAATCGCCAGTGAACTGTTCTTTAGCGATTAGGTCTTCTCTGACGATGACCCCACTACAGCCAGAGTCTCTTAGGACAGTCACTTCATGATTTCCGACGCGTACCTTTGAAACAGGCATGTTCTGGACGGTCACAGCTGCGCTGGCGACGACGGGGATGGATTTTCCATTGGCAAGGAGAAGTTGGCCATCGGTCATGCACTCTTGCACGTCCGCAGGAGTAGCTGTGCGCTTGATCTCACTCGGAAGAATGACGCTCCCGCCGCACACTTGATGGTCAGATCTACTATTTTGCCGTTGATTGGAGAACCGCCTCTGCCGGTTGCCCGCCGCTGCATTGTCCGTACTGCCCCGCTGCCCGCTACTTTTGTTTTGAGGACAGTTAGCCGCTCTGTGGTCTGTAGCGTTGCAGGTGAAACAGCCTCTTGAATGCCCTTCCCTGGAGGAGGCGTGGAGTCAGTGTGTCTCTGGCTCGTCTGGCTCCCCTGGATCTGGTTCACATGGTTTCCAGTCTTCTGAAAATGTTTCGTCGCGCTGGGTGGCCCCAGGGTCTTCCCATGAGCGATGAGATATCTTTCAGCAGCCTCAGTCACATCTTTAAGCGTCTGCAGCTTTTGTTCTTCTAAGTGGGTCGCTAGGTCCTTGTGACAGGCATTGAGAAATTGTTCCTTCACGATCAGGTCATGGAGACTGTCGTAAGACTTCCTTTCGCCTGATAACTCCACCCACTTGTGTAGATATGACGACAGGCGCTCCACAAACTGCTTTGGCGTCTCGTCTGACTTAGGCCGGCATTCAAGGAAGCGTTTACGGTAGCCCTTCTCTGTAAAGTTGTAGCACTGCAATAGGGCCTCTTTCAAGACGTCGTAGTCTTTAGCGTCATCGTCCGACAATCTGGTGTAGACGTCGAGTGCTTGCCCCGTCAGAAGTGCACTTAGTCGAATCGCCCAGTCTTGAGGTTGCCAGTTAGAGCTTTTGGCAAACCTTTCAAATCTCGCCAAATAACTGTCGATCTGGTCCTTCCCGTCGACAAACGCTGGCAATTTTGGAGCTTTGTTGTCACTGATAACTTGTGGCGCATGCTGATTGTTTTGGATACGCGCCAACTCTAGCTGGTACTGACGCTCAGCCTCTCTTTCCTCTTTTTCTTCTTGGCGACGCTGCGCTTCGAGCTCTCTTTCTTCTCGGCGTCGTTGCTCTTCTTTTTCTTGCCGCTGCTGTTCAATTTCTAGACGCTTCTGTTCTAATTCTATTTCTTTTTCTAGACGCTTCTCTTCCAATTCTCTTTCTTCTCGGCGACGCTGCTCTTCTAATTCTCGTTCTTGTATTCTCTCCTGGGATTTGACGTACTCCGTCAACTGTTTCCCTTTTAGATTCAGTTGAATCCCTTTCTGCCAGAAGTCAGCCATCTTGATGCTTCTGGAAAGTTCTTGACTGGAAAAGTTCTTTTTCTGGAAAGTTCTTGACTGTGCTGTACCTTTCTAGACTGTTCTAGAACAGCACTCTTTCTGCAGTAGCGCTGATGCTTGTCACTAGTCGCTTTCGCTGACGCAGGCCCCGCGGTCCTCGTCGTATGCGACGCTGCACCACGCTGGTGTTGATGTACACGCTCCTGTGCTGAAGTAGACGCGAGGTCCGCTCGCCGCTCTCTGTAACACTGGCGATGTAGCTCCGAGACTGTCCCTCGACGTAGTCCTGCGGCAGCCATGTAGTCCCGATCTGTTGTTCGCTCACGAAGCAACTCTTCAGCGACTACACGCCCTTGCAGTCAACCCGAACCTATCGGTGATGTAGTCCCAGTATGTTGGCCCCTCTCGACGCAACTCGTTGGCGGCTACCCTCGATGACTGCCTCTCGTAACGTTGACTCGCTTGTTGTAGCAGTTGAACCCTTGGCTATGGCGTGAATCGCGGCTTGACCCCCAAAATGTTACACTCGGTTTGATGATGGTTTTTCTTTATCAGTAGTGGATTCAGCCCCAATGCTGAAGTACTGATGAGTGTAGCTCAGATTCGTTTATTCACGCAACCCGCTCAAGCAGCATACAAGTCACTAAGTCGACGTATGAAGTTTTCCACTTTTTATTCAGCACACACCAACAACTGCATACAATTCTCAACTCAACTCAACAACTTTCACAGCAACTATCCTTTTCACAACACACAAAGCATCGAATATATAATTTTTTCTATCCTTCGAGATGACGACAGTTTGTTCTAGAAATGACGCATTACAACTAACCAATCAGAATTAAAGATCGTCATCACTGACTTACGTCATTCATCTCTCCACACATACCCCGAACCTTCTCTTCGACAATCATCCCGAAACTTCGATCAATAGTAAACAAGGAGATCCAGAGTATTCTCTAACAATATCGACCAACGAAAATTATCCACATTATACAAAGCCTCTCCTAACAACAATGCAAACTCAAATCAAAGGTAAATAAACTCCATTATTGAATACTTTGCAAAACGAAACGATTAGATCTATCGTGCGCGCTTCCGACATACTTTCGTTCGCGTTTCAACGTAACACACAAACAAGGAGTCTTGTCCCGGAAGAGTTTTCAAGAAAACAGGTAGGAGACTGGTCTAGCGAAGAAGACGAAAGTATATCAGATTGAGAGAAAAGAGCAGGAATGAGAAAGAGCAAATGAGAAAGACAGCGACAGTGGGAATTTAAAGCACTAAATTTCCAGAAAGTGGGGATACTATTTATACTGAAACCCCCGGCACCCCAACGGGGGTAACGCAAGCGTATAGGACGATGGAGATGACAAGGGAGTGCAGCAGCCTTACCTTGGAATGTAGTTTGATGGTCTTGTCTTTCCAAATGTGCTTCAACCTTGTACATGTCAGGGCAGCAGGTTTGTGCGAGCCTAGAGAGGACTTCCTGTTGGGACTCATTGTCTGATACAATGGCTCCTAAATATTTTAAGCTATGCACTATGTTGCGGGATTGGCCTTGGACTTTGATGTTCATGTTGATGCCTTTGGTGTTGTTGGTCATCATTTTGGTCTTCTCTGCATTTATTTCCATTCCATAGGCTCTGGAGGTGGTGTCAAGCCTCTGTACCAGCTGTTCAATTTCTTGTTCCTCTCCAGCCAATCCATCAATGTTATCCACAAAAGGAGGTTGGAGATCGCTCTGCCACCTATGCGGACTGTGCTTTCGTGATCTGCAAGGGCATCCGACATGATGCGCTCTAGGAAGATGTTAAAGAGTGTTGCAGAGCGTAGGCATCCTTGACGCACACCGATTGTTATTCTGAACCAGTATCCGATGGTGCTGTTATGGAGGACTGCACTGGAAGCATTGTCATTCAGGCTTGTGATGACTTCAATAATTTTAGGGCTGATGTAATACACTCTCATGGTTGCCCACAGAGCTGTATGCCAGACTCGGTCAAATGCTTTCTTGAAGCCTACAAACACATCATATAGATGCTGATGCTGTAGGTATTTCTCGCAGATTATTCTTAAATTGAAAATCTATTCAGTGGTGGTTCGCCCTGCTTCGAATCCTGCTTGTTCTTCAGCTATGATTTGTTCAGCTTGGGGTTTCAACCTGTTGAGTATAATTTTCAGGAGGACCTTGCTGGGATGGCTGATGAGGCTGATGGTGCTGTAATTTTCACACTCCTGAAGGTTACCTTTTTTGGGAAGAGTGATGAGAAGCGACTGGGTCCATGGTGTAGGCCACTCCCCACTCTGCCAGATCTTGTTACAAATAATGGTGATGGCGTCAATCATCGCTTCTCCTCCTGCTTGAAGCAATTCCGCAGGTATGTTGTCCACTGCCGCTGACTTCCCTTTCTTCAGCAATTACAACGCTGACTCAACTTCTTCTTGGAGAATTGGGAGGATTTCTTCTTCTTCTCTGTTCGCAGGACATGCTAGAACTGATGGGTCTCCGTTTAGTGTGTGGTTGTAAAGATCAGAGCAATACTCTGTCCATCTATCCAAGACTTCTTGTTCTTCTGTAAGGCATATGCCAGATTTGCTCTGGATCGTGGAGACCTTGGGCTGTTTAGAACTTGTCAGCCGCTTCTCAGTCTGGTAGGCCTTCTTCTTGCTGTCGTTCTTGTTCAGACTGCTCTCTATTTCCTGGCACTGATCTTCTATCCAGTTCTCCTTTCCTCTGTGCATGCTTTTTCAGATGTCATCGTTGATTTTTCAGTAGCCAGCTCCCTGTGAGGTGTTCTTTTTCATCTCTCTTCGTTTATCACAAAGATCAAACAGTTCAAGCATGATCCACGGTTTCTTCTTTGGGCGGTGTTCCCAAGGATCTTGGTGGTGGCATCTGTCACAACTGAGTTGAAGCTGGTGGTCATGGTGTGGACATCTACTTCACCAGCTCCCAAAATGAGCAGTGGTGCAAATTTCCCTCCAATTGTGGCTTGAAATATTTCTGACACCTCCGGGTCTTGCAGTTTGTCCAGGTCAAACTTTAGTTCAGTGCACTTTGCTGTGTTTACTCTCTTCAAGTGGGGTTGGAAGGACATCATTACAAGATCGTGGTCACTTCCAATGTCTGTTCCTGGAAAAGTGAGTGTACTGCCAATGTTGATGCTTGATCTGAAGCATGTCCTGACCATGATGTCGATTTGGTTATGATGCTCCTCGTCGGGACTGTGCCATGTCCATCATCGGGATTTTTTTGTGGAGACCAAGCATGTTTGCCAGTATTAAATTGTTGTATCTGGCAAACTCCAAGAGTCTCAGACCTCTGTAATTACTCGTTGTTGAAGTGGGGTCCACATGTGTCTCCCCAGTTGTGGTGCGCATCTTGGCCAACCTTGGCATTCCAGTCGCCTTGCACTATGACCATGTCCTTCTTCGGCACTTGGTCAAGGACAGCCTGTAGATGTTCATAGAAATCCTCCACTTCGCTGTCCCCTTCGTCTGATGTTGGGCCTTCGTCTGATGTTGGGGCATAGGCCTGGATGATGGTGATATTGAATGGGGCTGCTCTCAGATCGTAATTTTACTGGAGACTGGGCGGCAACCCATGTTCAAAGGGTTTGCTCTCAGGTGGATGGTAATGAATCTACTGGAGACTGGGCGGCAACCCATGACAGTGTCTAGAATGTCTGTGTGGACCAAGAATCCAACGCCGTGTTCGTGCCTGTCATTTCTCCCGCTGAAATAAAGCTTGCGGCCTTTGTCAGTCATTGTTTCACCTAGGCCTTTCCAACGAAGTTCATTGATGCCTAAAATAATCCATGGGTAGTGGTCCAGCTAGTGGGCCAATTCTTCTAATTTTCCCTCCGCATTCAGGGTCCTGACATTCCAGGTTCCTATGATTATGTCGTCTCTTGTGCGGATCCTGCTAAGTTCTCCATCAGTAGCACACTATACACCCCCCGTCCTGGTGGCCAACGGAAGGCTCGGTCCTTGATGACCTAGGCGACGATTGGTCTGGTATGGAATGAGTGGTTCTTTTCATCATATGGTGTGTCTTGGCCAAGAAAGACCTGGCAGGGCCCAATCCTCTCCAGGCTGCCACAGGCAAAATCCACGAATACAATGTGGCTCGCCATGGCCGCTGAACCTGTAGTAACGTGAGGTTCTTCTTCCCTGGCCGGTGACTTCTGCATAGAAGACTTTCTCCCAATGATGCCGTGCTGACATCACCCCTGTTAGTCGCCTCTTACGACACGCGGGGAAACGTTGGGTCTATTCTATTCAGTGCCCGAACCCAATTTATAGTAAATTATTCTGGTACCTAGAACGTATTTCCATACATTTCCCATCCATAGTTTTAATGTGACTCGCAGATAAATGTGTGTACAGTTGGGCATGCAATTGTATGTGCATTTGCGCTTGTGTAGTTTGGCATGCAAGTTTCTGACCAATGAACTACTAGATGGGCATGCAATTGCGTGTGCATTTTCGCATGCAATTGCACATGCATTGACCGATCAGCTACTAGATGGGTGTGCAATTGCATGTGCATTTGTGCTTGCATAGTTTTGCTTGCAAGTTTTCGACCAATCAGCTACTAGATGGGCATGCAATTGCGTGTGCCTATTTGTGTGCAACTGCACATGCATTTGACACTTTCTGCGTTCCATAAATTGGAGATATGTACACAGACATGCCTTCCCCAAAATGTGAGTTTCAGGAACCCAAAATTTTTTTTCCGGAACAGGCCACGATTTTTAGGAACACTAATAGCCTACACAAGAGAAGTACCTGGTGTTTACACTATGTACATGTTGAAATGTTGTTTCTGAATGGACCTATGGTATGCACTCTTCAGATCGCTGTAATCCTGTAATCGCGCACTGAGCATTCAACAATAGATGGAGACAGGTGCGTTTTAAATGGACATCATCATCAACCTCTTCTTTCCAGCTCCATCGAAAGACATCTGGCCTGGACTTGGTAATGAGTAGATTTTTACATATTGCGCAAAAACAAAAGGTTTCTCCTTTGTTGCCCACCACAAGACATGGCCACTTTTCTGGGTAGTTCTTTTGAATCCTTTGCTTGATTTTCTACATCACTTTTGGAGATGTTCGTTCTTTGTCGCCGTCATCTTCTTCCACAGACACATGCCGTTTGGTAGCCGCCATATTCACCACTAGTAGGCATACTTTGGAAGTTTCTTGAAGCCACTCTGGGCATATGCATCCATTCTGAATTAGATTAACTTCCACAGAGTTGTGGAACCACTCCTCGGCAAACCGGGAGGGAAATGTGCTTTCTGTGATTGACACACAGAATCAGCGACTTTCATTGTTTTATTTGGAGATAAATTTGCTGACCGGAACAGGCAAATGTTTATTTTATTGATTATCCATACTAAATACGATTGTATCGTAATGTTAGGCATGTATGCATATATAATCACACAATCAACAGTATTCAATGTGAAAAAATATAACAAAAATGAAACAAAACAGCAAGACATTCAAATGTATTTTCAAACACAGAGTTGAAAACCAGCTTTCTCAAAAGTGTTCATTTTCATGAGCCTGTCTGTCCTCTCAGATTTATCCTAATCCTATCCATCCTATCCTGTCCCATAACCCGAAGGTCGTAGGGGCACCACAGATGATCGCTTAACCAGCATACTCCATCTTTCTCTGTCCTCAGCAGCCCTCATGGCTTCGCTCAGTGTCAAACCAGTCCATTCTCGAATGTTGTCCTCCCACCTCTTTTTCGGTCTCCCCCTTCTTCTGCCTCCTTGCACTGTGCCTTGCAGAATGGTCTTTGCAAGGCCTGATGATCTGGTGACGTGGCCATACCATCGGAGTTTCCGTTTCTTCACCACTGTGAGCAGGTCATCGTGTTGTCCAATGGCTTGTGTGATGGTCTGTCGGACTTCAACGTTGGTGATGTGTTGGGTATAGGAAATGCACAGAAGTCTTCTGTAGCACCTCATCTCCATGCTTTGTATTCTTCGTTGGAGATCTGCTGTGAGGGTCCATGCTTCGCAAGCATATAGGAAGATGGAGATGACCAGAGAGCGCAGCAGTCTTACTTTGGAATGTAGACTGATGGTTCTGTCTTTCCAAATGGGCTTCAACCTTGTCAGGGCAGCAGTTGTTTGTGCGATCCTGGAGAGGACTTCCTGTCGAGACCCATTGTCTGACACAATGGCTCCTAAATATTTGAAGCTGTGCACTGTGTTGAGGGATTGGCCTTGTACTTTGATGTCCGTGTTGATGCCATTGGTGTTGTTGGTCATCATTTTGGTCTTCTCTGCACTTATTTCCATTCCATAAGCTCTGGAGGTGGTGTCAAGCCTCTGTACAAGCTGTTCAAGTTCTTGTTCCTCTCCAGCCAATCCATCAATATCATCCGCAAAACGAAGATTGGAGATTGCTCTGCCCCCTATGCTGACTGTGCCCTATGCTATGCTATTTATCCTAAAGCAAAACAAAATATGGAATAATTAGCCATTACGAGCTCTGCAAATTAAAAATGTGTAAAATCTATCGAGCCAGTTTTGAATTACAGTGCAAAATAAGTTTAGAAAGTAATGACCCTCAGTAACCTTGACCTCTGAATAATGTAAAAGACTGAGCAGCAATTAAAGCATCTGCATAGGAAAAAAAATAACAATCGGTCAGGTCAGTTTGGAGAGAATGCAAAACATAAAGTATTTTGAACAGATATGTAAAATACCGATTGACGGTGCAACCTTCTGATCGACCAGCATATTGATACTGAATGATTGGATTGGCCATGACCTAAGTACCTGTATACCAAACATCATCAAAATTGGTTCCCCCCTTTTTTTAAAAGATAGCAAAACATGTTTAGTAAAGAATTCACACCAGCGACCTTGATCTTAGCGGAAGTCAAACAAGATGGCATGGGATGCTGGCCACCAATTCAGTAATGTTCCTATGAAGTTTGAACAAAACCTGTCCAGTGGTTCTAAAAATGAAACAGATGAACAGACTGATCAAAAGAGACCGTTGGACCAACAGAAGACAGAACTGGATAGAGACAGACAGACATTTGCCTTATTCTGATTGCCGATTATTACAAATCAGCAGCCAAAGCTTGGCGAATCATCTCACCAGGGTATTTGCGCAGTGGTGGAACATATCTACGCCAGTCCTGAACGTCAAGATATACAGGTGGTTCTTTATTGTGATCTCTTTTTACCGCAGAGGTTCTTTCAGGCTCCTTGCCTTCATACCCATATAGCAGGTAACACATGAAGCGATGCAGCAGATGAGCCTTTTCACACTTCTTGTACTTGGTTGAAGCCCGTGGCAGCTGAAGACAACACAAAATGACAGTAAAGCTGCAAATCCATAGAAGCACATACCAGGCAAGAATTTGTTAGTATGAAAATAATGTGTCACCTTTCACTACCTTTTATTACCCATCCTCCATACAACAGAAAGAGCACAGTGAAACATTTTACTGATGTCAAAATGCACAAATCCTGTCAAATAAGTGGGGTGGGTGAAGAATGTCTTTCAGTGATATAAGATAATGTTAAATTAATTCAATTCAATTCAACAAATCTTTGTTACCTCTTATGCTGCTCAAATAAATAAAAGACAATCAGACTTGAAAAACATAAGGTATGAAATATAAAAATGCATGCACATTGACATATAAAACTTTTCAAATCTAATGCACTCGCCTCTCCCCTTGCACACACATTTCATTTTACATTATAAAACTAACATTATTTAACATAAAAGTGCTTCACAAGTAAACATAAATGTTACAGTATAAAATGTATGTCATAAACTAAAGTACATCAAGCACACATCCCCTTCAAACATACAAACATTGCCAAATCAATATCACAATCAGCATAATCGATAACACAACTCTTATGCTTTCTTACAAAAGTAGAGAAAGCTTAGAGGATCTAAGAGAAGAGTTTATCAAAGTTTTGTTGTAGCTTGTATTTAATATGACTGTTATTTAGTTATAATATATTTTATTAACAGTGCAAGGGGCAGCAAAATAAAAAAACAGGGGGAAGGAGGGTGGGTGGGTGGTAGAGGAACTGTATCTGAAGCAACTACTTTACACTTTACTTTGTGGTGGTAAAGCAATGTCAACTGCAGTTCACAGACTGGGTGACCATTCCAGCTGGTGTGGTAACTTGACGGATGCTATGAAATAAACCCCACTATTTGGATAAGAACAGAAATCGAGGTTTAATCTGTGCATGTACTAAAGATCCTGACCATGAAAGTGCCAGTTACATACACATCCCACAAGCACTGGAAGACAGAATGTGGCTACTTTTATGGTGTCATAATAATAATAATAATAATAATAATAATAATAATAATAATAATAATAATAATAATAATAATAATATTAATAATAATAATAAGGGTATTTATATAGCCCTTTTTCCTAATGATAGATCTGTTCAAAGCACAGTATACTAAAGCGTTCATACTAATTATTAACATCCTGCTACATACAAAATAAAATCAGACAATGTACTTGCTAATGAATTACGCAAGGACATAATGTACACATTGGACAAAAAATATTTACAAGTGAAATATAAGAGATGATGGAGGCAGGTAGGGAACGACAAAGGGGTGATAAGGTGTGTGGTGGAGGTGGTCTGAATCAGAAAAGGAGGAGTGACGATGATAATGGGAGACAAGATCAGAAACATTTAAGGAAGAGATGAGTTTTCAAGTTGGATTTGCAAATAGTTATTTTCAGAGAGCTGTGACGAAGTCGAAACCTTTAATATGATAATAGCATTAGGTCTTATGGAACAGCTAATCCTTAATAAACAAGTCAGAATAAGCAAAATATATGTTAGTTTCAAATTAATTTTATGTTAATTATCAATATGGTAAAAAAAATAACTAAGAATATTAATGCACCTAAAAATAAACATACTTCCCCCTTCTCCTAAATACACATACCTTCAATCCAATACCTCTTCCCTCCTCTCCCTTTGCCTGCACACACACATGCACACAAACACTCACACGCAAATTTACATTCTCAAAATCTAAAATTGTCGCACTTTAGTGAAGAACAAATAATCTTAAATATTAGGAGCAAAAGGTGCATAGTCATAGTGCAAGGCGACTGGAATGCAAAGGTTGGCCAAGATGCGCACCACAACTGGGGAGAAACATGTGGACCCCACTGCAACAACGAGACAAATGACAGGGGTCTGAGACTCTTGGAGTTTGCCACATACAACAATCTGGTACTGGCAAACACGCTTGGTCTCCACAAAAACTCCAGACGATGGACATGGCACAGTCCCGGCGGGGAGCATCACAACCAAATAGACTAAATCCTGGTCAAGAAACGCTTCAGATCAAGCATCAAAATTGGCAGGACACGCACTTTTCCAGGAGCAGACATCGGAAGTGACAACGATCTCGTGATGATGTCTTTCCGGCTCCACTTGAAGAGAGTAAATACAGCAAAGTGCACTAGACTGAAGTTCGACCTGGACAAACTGCAAGACCCGGAGGTGGCAGAACTATTTCAGGCCACAATTGGAGGGAAAATTGCACCACTGCTCATTTTGGGGGCTGGTGAAGTAGATGTCAACACCATGACCACCACCTTCAACTCAGCTGTGACAGATGCCGCCACTGAGATCCTTGGCAAGCACTGACCAAAGAAGAAGCCGTGGATCACACCTGAACTTTTGGATCTGTGTGATAAACGAAGAGAGATAAAAAAGAAAAAGAACACCTCACAGGGAGCTGATGTCTACCGAAAAATCAACAATGACATCTGAAAAGGCATGCGCACAGCAAAGGAGAACTGGATAGAAGATCAATGCCAGGACAGTCTGAACAAGAACAACAGCAAGAAGGCCTACCAGACTGTGAAGTGGCTGACAAGTGTCAAAGAGCCCAAAGTCTCCACGATCCAAAGCAAGTCTGGCATATGCCTTACAGAAGAACAAGAAGTCTTGGACAGATGGACAGAGTACTGCTCTGACCTTTACAACCATACACCAAATGGAGACCCATCAGTTTTAGCATGTCCCAAGAACAGAGAAGAAGAAGAAATCCTCCCAATTCTCCAAGAAGAAGTTGAGTCAGCGTTGTAATTGCTGAAGAAAGGGAAGTCAGCGGCAGTGGACAACATACCTGCGGAATTGCTTCAAGCAGGAGGAGAAGCGATGATTGACGCCATCACCATTATTTGTAACAAGATCTGGCAGAGTGGGGAGTGGCCTACACCATGGACCCAGTCGCTTCTCATCACTCTTCCCAAAAAAGGTAACCTTCAGTAGTGTGAAAATTACAGCACCATCAGCCTCATCAGCCATCCCAGCAAGGTCCAAAGTCTCCACGATCCAAAGCAAGTCTGGCATATGCCTTACAGAAGAACAAGAAGTCTTGGACAGATGGACAGAGTACTGCTCTGACCTTTACAACCATACACCAAATGGAGACCCATCAGTTTTAGCATGTCCCAAGAACAGAGAAGAAGAAGAAATCCTCCCAATTCTACGGGAAGAAGTTGAGGCAGCAGTGCAATCGCTAAAGAAAGGGAAGTCAGCGGGAATGGACAACATACCAGCGGAACTGCTACAAGCAGGAGGAGAAGCGATGATTGATGCCCTCACCATTATCTGTAACAAGATCTGGCAGAGTGGGGAGTGGCCTATAACATGGACCCAGTCGCTTGTCACCACTCTTCCCAAAAAAAGGTAACCTTCAGGAGTCTGAAAATTACCACACCATCAGCCTCATCAGCCATCCCAGCAAGGTCCTCCTGAAAATAATACTCAACAGGTTGAAACCCCAAGCTGAACAAATCATAGCTGAAGAACAAGCAGGATTCAGGGCAGGGCGAAGTACCACCGAACAGATTTTCAACCTCAGAATAATCTGAGAAATACCTACAGCACCAACAACATCTATATTATGTGTTCATAGACTTCAAGAAGGCGTTTGACCGAGTCTGGCACGCAGCTCTATTGGCAACAATGAAAGTGTACAACATCAACCCTAAAATTATTGAAGTCATCAAAAGCTTGTATGACAAGGCTACCAGTGCAGTCCTCCACAACAGCGTCATCGGGAACTGGTTCAGAACAACAATCGGTGTGCGTCAAGGATGCCTACTCTCTCCAACACTCTTCAACATCTTCCTAGAGCGCATCATGTCAGATGCTCTTGCAGATCATGAAGGCACAGTCAGCATAGAGGGTAGAGCAATCTCCAATCTTCGTTTTGCAGATGACATTGATGGATTGGCTGGAGAGGAACAAGAACTTGAACAGCTGGTACAGAGGCTTGATACCACCTCCAGAGCTTATGGAATGGAAAGAAGTGCAGAGAAGACCAAAATGATGACCAACAACACCAATGGTATCAACACGGACATCAAAGTCCAAGGCCAATCCCTCAACACAGTGCATAGCTTCAAATATTTAGGAGCCATTGTATCAGACAATGCGTCCCGACAGGAAGTCCTCTCCAGGATCGCACAAACAACTGCTGCCCTGACAAGGCTGAAGCCCATTTGGAAAGACAGGACCATCAGTCTACATTCCAAAGTAAGACTGCTGCACTCCCTTGTCATCTCCATCTTCCTATATGCTTGCGAAGCATGGACCCTCACAGCAGATCTCCAACGAAGAATACAAAGCATGGAGATGAGGTGCTACAGAAGACTTCTGGGCATTTCCTATACCCAACACATCACCAACGATGAAGTCCGACAGACCATCACACAAGCCATTGGACAACACGATGACCTGCTCACAGTGGTGAAGAAACGGAAACTCCGATGGTATGTCCAAGTCACCAGATCATCAGGCCTTGCAAAGACTATTCTGCAAGGCACAGTGCAAGGAGGTAGAAGAAGAGGGAGACCGAAAAAGAGGTGGGAGGACAACATTCGAGAATGGACTGGTTTGACACTGAGCGAAGCCATCAGGGCTGCTGAGGACAGAGAAAGATGGAGTATGCTGGTTAAACGATCATCTGTGGTGCCCCTACTACCTCCGGGTTACGGGACAGGATAGGATAGGATAGGATAGGATAGGATAGGATAGGAAAGGGTGCATAGACATTTTTGTAGTCTGCTTTTAAACGATGTTAATGATTTACTTTCCTTGATTTCTCGTAGTACAAGAATTCCACATGCTTGGATCGGAATATGACACCGTGGTTTCAAATATGATTAAGCGTGGTTGTGGAAATGTTAAATTATGTCTGAAAGATGAGTAACTAGATGATTTACTAAAAAGTGTTTTTAAATAAGCCGAAGCTCTATTGTTCAGTATTTTGTAAATAAAATGGCTATATTGTAATGTAGGTGTTTGTTAAGGGATAGCATGCCACCTATTTTTAATGTTTGAATCAGTTGTGATGAAAATGTTGGAGATAACTAATTTTGTAGCTCCGATGTGAATTGAATTAATCTATTTAAACAAGGCATCATTGCAGCTGTCAAGAGAGAGAGAATGTTCCAAGTTGAAGAGCCAAGCACTGAGAAAACAACCAGCAGGGGAGAGTTTGTAGCAGTGTGAAACAAGAGGGTGTCAGAAAAAGAATGAAGATTTATAGGACAGAAATAATAAAAATCTTACCAGAATTCTAGCTGGGGTACAAAAGAGGTGGGGAAAATAAAACAGATGCAACAAAGAAGCCCCCCCCCTCCCCCCCTCCCCACAAATTTTTTTTTTTATACATAACGATAAAGACTGACATTAAAACTGATTTCCTACAAAGAGAAGACAATAACAAGCTAAGAGAAGACAATAACAAGCTAAGAGAAGACAATAACAAGCTAAGAGAAGACAATAACAAGCTAAGAGAAGACAATAACAAGCTAAGAGAAGTTATGGATTGCTCACCCTTTGAATAGGTCCTTTATTCAATCCTCTGTCCACTTTGGATGCAATCTTTGCCAGCATCAACCAATCATCCCGTGGCACTGTATTTTTCTTGTTACCCTGTGGGAAACATGCTCACACTAGATTGGACAATAAGACAATTTTTCCTCGAAAAGATTACCCTGAAAAAATTATTCTGGTCTTGCAAAACAGAAAGAATCAAAAGAATAACAATTGAAATAATACCAGTATTTTGAATAAACGTTATGATAAAATAACAAATGACCATTCAATTCAATTCAAGATTTATTCGCCAAGTGACATACATATTGTTATAGTATACATGACACAAAGAATGCTTTAAATCAGCGGCACGCATGCATAAGATACATAAAAAAACCAAATAAAGCATAGATCTAGTACGACCTATGTAACCACCGGTATAGACTAGACAGCAGACCCACGCCTGACTGGAACACTCATGTAGTACATAGAAATACAGACATCAACAGACACAACCGAATTACAGATAACAAAACAGGTGCATGATTTTAACGTACATCATTAGATACAGCAAATATACAGATGATCAAAATAGATTCGCACTCAGAAGCACCCTCCCACCATGATGACTGTCACAGGGCAGCCTGTGATGAAACCAGGTAGAAAGTGTGGGTGGAGAGGTAATGAGTTGGGGTAGTAACTGCGCGCTGTTGTATGTATGGTTATGCGTGGAAAGCGTGATTTTTGAACAGCATAGTTTGGCCAGCCAGTTTTGGGAATGTGTTCACTGTTGGTCAGAACACGTTTTGCAGAGTGATAGAGAAGACGTATGGTCTTAGTTCTCTGGGTATTTTGTTCTGGAAGTAAGGTTGGAACAGTTATTAACGTAAATAATAATTGGTTCTAAAGGAAAGCCTAGTTGGAAATGTTACTGTGGCAGTAGCAAGCTCGAGGAAAAGTGTGAGCAAATAACTAGTTTTGTGAGTTGTGGTAGGTTAGTGTCGAGGTTATTGTCCACTAACGGAAACTACTACGCACTGGATACCTTACTTGGAGTACTTTGTAGGCAAGCAGTCGGAAGTTCGCTAGCTACAGGTACTTTACAATCGAGCCGTTGGGTAAGTGTGATGGTGATCTTCCTTTACTGTGCTAATGACCGATGGCCGGCTGTTTGGGGTGTTGAACGATAGCTGTGCGTGAGGCTGGGGGAAGGATGGTTGCACGGAGGAGAGGAAGGGTGCGACTGAATGAGGGAGGAGAATGGGGGTGAAGTGTGATGAAGGTAGGATGGAAGTGGTTGCTGTTGTTGAGGTTGCGGTTGCTCAAGATGGATAATGTGTTGATGATTTCATGTATTCATTTGCAGCATTGTTCATTTCATGCATTCATAATGTCGTTTAGTTTTTGAATTATGTGTTTGGTTACAAGAGACAGTAAAAGTAGTCAAGGGAAGTGAAATGGACAGCAGTGGCGCTTCCTCAAGATACAGGAATTAGTTAGTGTAGTAGGGGGGGAGAGTGTGAGGAGGGAGGGGGACAGAATCGGGTGGACTTGACATTAACAATACGGCAAGCGTGTTGCAGGTTCGAAAGTCTTCGTTCGTCGCTCGGAAGTTCGTCGAATTCATCAGCGCGACGACGACGACGACATCTGGTCGTTGGACCCACATCATCATCACCACCCATTCGTCCACGTCCACGTTTGTGACATCCTCATTGTCCCACCACCCCATCTTTCCCGCGTGATCGTGACGTCTGTTGCGGGACCTAGCCTCGGCGTTACAAGGTAGCCGACAGGAGGAGTCAGGCTGAGAGGCGTCGACGGCGGCAGGGCTGCCGCAACTACAGCGTCATCATCATCATCATCGTCATCGTCGGCGGCGGAGGGAGTGGCGACACCACTACGCCTGGATTTAACAGCGACAGACCGGTGACAACCACAAGGAGGGGCAGCTACTTTCCGGAGACATCAACGGGGACACCCTACTATCAGGTCGGCTTGTTCTTTGTTTGTCCCCCTCTTGATGCTTGACCCCCTCTGTGCTCGGACATTAGCATTGCACAGTCGTTAGTTAGACGTGGTTGATCAGCAACCCTCGTTCATCTGACATTTCCATTTCATTGTTCATCGACCCATTGATTGTTCCATCACCATTTTTCTCGTTTCATGTGTAAATGTTGTATGTGTATGAGTGTGTGGTATGAATGAATAAATAGCTTGAAAGTTGTATATATATTCGTTGTGTTTTCATCCACTTCCGTCTGCGGGAAATCGCCATTCTATCTGGGTTGTCTGCGTGTGGAAGTTGTCTGTTTGTGGTGTCTGCCCAGGGGGAGTCGTGGCGGTGACAATGACCATAACAAAGATGCTGATAATCTGACGACTATGATGACTCTGACATTGGGGATGATAAAGAGGATGATTATGATGATGCCGATACTGACAAATATAACGCATGAGTGAGGGAGCGAGCATGCATAGGTTTGTGTGTTAGAGAGATAGTTTGTATAAGTTAACTGTTAATAGTTAATGAGTTTTTCTTGTTATGTTTTATATAATAATAACTATAGTATGAAAATGATGATAATGGCAACAACAATGATGATGTTAACCTTTAGGCTGCGCTGTCAACGTACATAGCACGGGGTGTTTAACGCAAGCCTAATGCGATGTATCCGTACGTCGTACGGCGATAGTATAAGGGAGGTAAAAGCGTTTATAAAATAAATCCTTGGTCACTGAAACTAAAGTTGTTTCCCTTCAACTGTAATGTTTTGGAAAGAAAAATCTTTTGGTTTACATGTAATTTTCAAACAAAAAGCACGCGTCGAAGCACTTGTTGCTGGCAAAATGTTCCGCATCGTTCGTCGCCATCATGGCACACAGAACATACACGGCAGAAGGTGGCGCAAATGTTTCAGGAAGAAAACTTTCATGATGATAGTGGGGATGAATATTTTGATGCGGGTGATGATGTTTATTTGACGGAGGCTGGAGGGAGTGATTACGATTCGGACGAAGAAGAAGATCGCCGCCTACAATCTTTAGCAGACGATGGTAGGTGAAAAAAAACAGTTATTTTCACTAGATCTATAATAATATTATTTGCCTTTTACACAAGACTATTTCTGTATTTATCAGGCTTTGATTACAGTCCATTTTGGTTCACCTAATTTTTGGTAATAAATCTTATTTCTATTTTGCAATTCTTTGCGTATGACTTCAAGAATGGGTGTGCAGTTGAGAGAGAGTGAATTTGTTTGCTCATGCCCCTAACTTTTCATCCCATAATTGTACTAACCAACAATCTTACACTCTTTTGTGTCTGTTCTTTGGAATCTTTATTCACTTCCTTTCATTTGATATATAACTTTATATATCTAGGTGTAATAGTTTAGCAACAATGGCATATATAATAAGGCATGTGTGTTTTTAATCGTAAGTCAAAATTTTCTTTAGCACAGAGCAGGAAAAACATGTCAGCAGGCTAAGGGTTCATGATGACGATGGGCCAGGGGAAGACCAAAATGATGACCAACAACACCAATGGCATCAACATGGACATCAAAGTCCAAGGCCAATCTCTCAACACAATGCATAGCTTCAAATATTTAGGAGTCATTGTATCAGACAATGGGTCCCGACAGGAAGTCCTCTCCAGGATCGCACAAACAACTGCTGCCCTGACAAGGTTGAAGCCCATTTGGAAAGACAGGACCATCAGTCTACATTCCAAGGTAAGGCTGCTGCACTCCCTTGTCATCTCCATCTTCCTATATGCTTGCGAAGCATGGACCCTCACAGCAGATCTCCAACGAAGAATACAATGCATGGAGATGAGGTGCTACAGAAGACTTCTGGGCATTTCCTATACCCAGCACATCACCAACGACGAAGTCCGACAGACCATCACACAAGCCATTGGACAACATGATGCACGCCTGTGCTTTCTTTCACTGGAAAGGACTTTCCAGTGGAGCAACTAGGCTAATTATAGCTGGCAAGCTCTGCAGCCAGCCGGCTAGCCTCATATCATGCCTGCAGTCTCGCTTCCCGCGCTGCACGCTAACATACTAGACAAAGAACGGCGTATGACTGAGTGGATATCATTCTCTAACTCTGTGCTATAGAATTTATCATATTATGTGAAATATCGTTTGTATTGTGGTAGTCCTTTTGCATTTTAGTTACTTTCATATCTGTGTTTTGTGTTAGCATAAACTAAATCTCAGAATACCATTTCGTTTGTCTTATATTTTAGTCGATTTGACCGTGTGTACTGATCGGCCCTTCATTGCCTTGCAACGGAGCGGTTTTTTATCTAGTGTATATACGCGTTTTAATTACACATTTAAATCCTTTCTACAATGTTCACCATTTGAAGTCACTTAGTACACAGTTTGAACTTTCTGGTGATGTGGTCGGCATTATAAAATATTTTCTTGTGTTTGATTGCTGGCCTTTGTAATTGTAGCGAATTTACGAAAGTCTCGTAGTCCTAATGGTGCAAGCTATAGGCACTCAATTGCATGTAGCGCAGCCGCCCGGCCATTCCCCCTTCCTGGCCCTATACAGTACAGAGCTTGGCGCGCGGTTAAAGTAATTATAAGCTTCCAGGCGAGTGCCAGTTGCATAGCTTGTGCTGTAGGTCGCTGGCCGTCTCTCAGCAGGTTATAAGCAGTCCAGCCTGCGTTAAGGGACCCTACGAGGCGGAACTAAGGGAGTTTTTAGACACAGTCTGAAAGGTACTTAAATGCACTGCCGTGGATGGCATGCTCACAGTGGTGAAGAAACGGAAACTCCGATGGTATGGCCACGTCACCAGATCATCAGGTCTTGCAAAGATCATCCTGCAAGGCACAGTGCAAGGAGGTAGAAGAAGAGGGAGACCGAAAAAGAGGTGGGAGGACAACATTCGAGAATGGACTGGTTTGACACTGACCGAAACAATCAAGGTTGCTGAGGACAGGGAAAGATGGAGTAAGCTGGTTAAACGATCATCTGTGGTGCCCCTACAACCTCCGAGTTATGGGATAGGATAGGATAGGATAGGGCCAGGGGATAAAGGACTTTGTTTACTTTTTGTGATAATGCGTTTACTTGAGAAATTGCATGTGAGTCAAAAAAAAATGCAGGCGACATGCAGGCAGGTTCAAACTGTTAACAGTGCGCTTGAGTTCCATCCTGCTTTTGGCCTAAGCTCGGTTCTTTGAAAAAGTAACTGCAATATATAAAAGAGCAATTTATGCACAGCCTAGAGAGAGCTTAATCCCTTCAATAATAGTATTGGATGAAGTCTGTCTAAAATTTTAAAATTTCAAAATTTTAAATTTAATCCCACAGCTACTGCCATTTTATCTTATTACAAAAAAAAACACACACACACACACTTCATAAATAACTTCATAAATAACTAAATAGATAGTCAAAGAAAACCTGCAAGACAATTACATATTTTTTACCGACTAATGAGGTAGTCAATTTAGGTAATCGTGAAAACGATTCATGCAATTCAACAAAGATTGCTATACAGTTTACCTATGCTTCTTTTCACTGCAAAATTAGATTTGCACAGTCCTTGAGATCTTACACTATTGCACATCTATTACTGGTTGGGGCTCAAAAAGCAATGTTTTGTGGTTCTGCTCCATTTGGAATAATTTCAATAAAACATCTGTTGCAACATAATTTTATATTGGTTTTACTTGATAAAAGATTTTCATACATAAAAATATTTGTAGCTCTTAACACAAGTGTTGATTTTATCACTTCATAATGATTTATGCAAAGATTATGTACTTTCTTGTGTTTTATATGCATGATTTTATTAATTTTTACCAAGATATCATCTGGAAATACTGTGACAGTGTGGAATCAGAACGAGTGAAATGCCTCTCAGTTTGTCAGTCTGTAATTTCTGTTCCTACATGCTACTGTTCTCCCAGACATTCACCCGTTTTAGCATTTCCATGTGACAGCTGAAACAGGGCAAAAATCCCCAAACAATTTATTTTAAGCCCCAATTGCCATTTTATTTACTGACACGAGTGTTCACAAACAATGATGCAATTTATGAGTCCAAAAAAATCAAAAGTGACGTTAAAAAGGTCAATGACGCACTTTCCCATGTGACTGCATCACAAGAAAGCTAGCTAGTGGGAATATGACAGAAGCAGCAGGAAGAATTCGCTGAAAATCAGTTTGTATTATAGGTCCCATCATCGGACATCAAAATAACTAATTTTCATCCTTGAATAGTGGTGAGAAAACATGTCACCATTTTAAAGATGTGTACTTGATAAATGCGGCTTGTTTGTTAATTCTTTCAGCTGATAAGCAGAAGGATTAGGTATGCCAGAAATAAAAGACACAAACCCAATGGGAAAAGAACTTCGGTAGTTACAGATAATAGGATCTTATGGGAGCCAATAAGGATGAAATTCCGTGATGTGATTCAGTATGAGTACACACACTATGCATAGGAAGTGATATCCTAGTTAGAAGGGACATAGGTTTGTGACATTGTATGCAGTGATTACTTCCCTTGTGCCAGGTGAAACAATAAATCAACGGTTTCCACTTTTAGATTTTTAAAACAAATTGGCAAAAGAATTATAAAACCAAGGAATTGGTAAAACGAATCGGTGGATTTTCCGCCCAAATCGGTGGATTTTCCGCCCAAAAGAGAAGTTTTCATCCTTGTACTTTTACCTTTACTAGTTTATTTTTCCCGAAATTCAAGTTATCCACCTCTTTTTACTTGAGCACTCCCAAGCTATCTCTTGGTATTTTGAAGTTGGCCATTGACTGTCTAGCAAAATACAGTTTGTTGTCGATTTTTCATAGCCAGTAAGAATACAGTTTAATCAGAAGCAGAAAAATAAAAACTACCAACCAACAGAAAGGCGGTAAACAAGGCTTTCCAATTAAATATAACACTAGGTATCTGCCACAGAATTCCCCGGGGTGCCTTGAAATACAACCCTATGAAAACTACGCATAGAGGAGTGGTATAATCGCATCCATACACATCAGCACGAAGTCTGCATCATTGTGTCTCTACACGCCCATGTGAAGATATGGGTTAATAAGAAATGAGTGAAAACATAACACATTTCCAAAGCAGAAATGAATTTTACATCTAACTAGACTAATATTTTACTTTGTTATATTAATATATTACCAATATGTCACATAACTAGGCCTAACACAATTTGTAAATATTTTTTTCAATTTCAATCTCACTAAAAGGACTTATAACCAGTTACTTAGTTTAGGTATTTACCTTTTCCTTCTTGAATAATCCGTAGTGACGTAGCTTGAACTGCTCAACCGCTGATTGCACTATAGCGTCATCATGTGCTGTGCCTTTTGGACACATCAACATCATCTGAAACAGCATACAACAAAATAACCCAAGAGAGCTTTAACCACTTTTCTTAAAAACAATCAGTTAAAGTATTACATTTTTGATAGCAGAAAGGAAGCAAAGAGGAACACTTCTAACCTTCAAATTCTTCGAGAAGTGCTGAAAGTGTATGTGATACACAGTAATTTTCCCTTGTTCCTGACACCAGTAAATCAGGCGTTTGATGGTCTTCCTGTCTATGTCGTGATCCAGTTTCAACTTTTTCAGTTCCTGCATACAAATTATTCACCTACAATGTATCATATAGTAAATTTCATGATTAAAACACGATGATTAAATATCACAAGTGAACTAGAGGGGCAAACTCACATGATTCACAAGCCTCTTAGTGAACTTTTCACAAGTTTAAATAAAAATAATTGCCCAGTATGGATTAAGTTTTATTTTAGTTTTACTGTCTGTGCCACTGAAACGAAACATTTGAATGAAAACACTGACTCTCCAGAACATCAGGTCTTGCAAAGACCATCCTGCAAGGCATGGTGCAAGGAGGCAGAAGAGATTTTTTTTAAAAGAGGTTGGAGGACAACATTCGAGAATGGACTGGCTTGACTGAGTGAAGCCATGAGGGTTGCTGAGGACAAAGATGTACGCTGGTTAAACGATCATCTGGTGTGCTCCAACGACCTTCAAGTTACAAGATAGGATAGGATAGGATGTTGATGCATACTATGAGTCAAATATAAAGCCATCCCACTGTAGGTTGATCAATATTTTATGTTTTAAGGCCTAAAATGACCTTGACCTTCATCAAGATCAACTCAAAACTGGAACATATTACATTACATTACATGATTATTGCTTTAGGTCCAGCGGACTCTTCCGAGCCAAATCAGGACCAGAGAGACGTTATCTTAAAATATTATAAAATGGCTCCACGTAAAGGCTTTCACAAGGCTTTTACAAGGGGAGGTGCGAAAATCAACCAAAGCAATGCGCAGTGCCTGATGAGCAACTGGATCTAACATTTTAAGATAAGACTTTCTAGCAGAACCATAAACATTGCAACCATAGTCTAACTTACAATATTATTTATTTTAATATTAAACAGCAAGGGAGACAAGATACTACCCTGAGGCACCCCCATCTCCTGTTCCCTCATTATCTGATAACGATCCTCCAACCTTAACCTGAAAAATTCTGTCCGTTAGAAAATTGAATATAAACAGATCTAAGTTTTTTCACATCTTTGAAACCGACTGTGCAGACGGATTGGAATCCTTTATGAATTGCGAACGGGGAAAGCTTGCCTAGTGGCTTAGCTAGATCCGCCCCCTCCACAACAAAAAAATGAGGCCAGGCCCCATCCACCCCAGAGTCACAATCTTTTTGTTTAACGTCCATGTCACTGTCCGTGTCCGTGTCTGATCCGTCATCAGGCAGTCGTTTTTTGTTTTTTTTTGTAGATGCCATGTTTTTAAAGTAGTAATTCATCCCCCCTGCTCCCCACCCACCACGGAGTCCAACAAGGGGATGCATCCAAGCGGAGAATCCAGCAAGCCCACCAGGGCTACAGGGGGGACACATACACCCAGACAATCCCGCACTGCCACTATGGTCTTGTTCAAGTTTGACCCATTCAATTCAATTCAATTCAATACAACTTTATTTATCCACATAGGGCAATTACAAGATTTAGAAGCAGCTAATATTATTGAAATAAATAAATACATTAAAAAAGTTTAAAAAACTGTGAAATTTAAAAAGCCGCATGAGCCGCAGCCTTCTAGCAAAGCTAGGGCAATACACGACCAGCCGCTTGACTGACGCAGGCAACGCCAGCCTCCTGTCTAGAAGTCCGGGCCAAAGAGGTGTGTTGGTGTGAGGGACCGCAGTCCCTCAGTGACCTCAACCTCCAGGATCCCATTCTCCCCCGACACGGGTTGCCCTGCACGGCAAACGCAGGGGGCCAAGAGAGGACCACAGAGAAAAAGAAGGGTAGACAAAGAAGGAATGATGGGGAAAAGGAAGACAGGAAAAGTCCTGTAAGACAGAAGAAAGGAAGTCAAAACTGCACAGTATACTGGGAGAGCTTACGGGTGAAAGGAATATAGGTGAAAGGACCAATAAGACAGAAACAAGACAAAAGAAAAGAAAAGGGGGAAGGCAAGCTTTGTCACCCAGCCAGAGAAAGGCTGGGGTCCACCCCCGGCACGAGGAGCCGAGCCCGTGGGGGCACTGGAACATATATAACAGATCAATCTATTGTCTCTACTTACAAGTTTGGACTTTCCATCTCTCATAGTTTAGTGTAAAGATCACTTCAAAGTACCCATACAAACTAATTTTGGACAACCCCAGTGACCTTAACCTTGGAGCAAGGTTGACAAAATTTGCGTGGCATATTATTAATATCTATCATGCACCATAAATTCAATATCAAAAACAGGTTAAAAGTTAAATTTTGTGAGCAATTGTCATTTTTTAAACTAACATTTGCTGATCCTGAAGTCATTCATTCAGAGGTCTTTCAGATACACTGCACCGGTTTGGTGGAATTCTCTTCCAGAAGGCATAAAGAGAGCTGACTGCCGATGCATTTCGCAGTAACTTGAAAACACATTTCTTCTCTTCTTGCTAATCTGGATGTATCACTATCTGATCTCATCCCAATTTCATAAGTCACTGCGTGAAAGTATTGCATAAATGTTAACTGTCTGGTCTGCCTGCTAGAATGTGTTGAGCGACAGTGAAGAAATTAAAATGTTAAGTTATATCTATGCACCCTTCCCGCCACTGTGTGCATGTGTGTGTGTGTGTGTATGTGTGTGTTGGCGTGGAGATATTTAGGCGCTTTATAAATTATTAATTTATTCATTCATTTATTCATTTAGCGATCATTTTTGAGGTCTCATGGATATACACCATCCTACCAAGTTTGGTTGTGATAAATGAAATAGGTTCCGAGTAAAGTTTTGGCACAGACGGACAGTGTACAAATGGACAGACATGGATGAACAGACTTTTAAAAAATTTTAACTATAATTTTTTTACTATTTATCTTGCAGAAGACTTCTAGGCATTTCCTACACCCAGTACATCACCAGCAACGAAATCCGACAGACCATCAAGCGAATAGACAGCATGATGACATGTCACAGTGGTGAAGAAACGGAAACTCCGATAGTATTGCCACGTCACCAGGGCATCAGACACGGTGCAGAGGCAGAAGAGGGAGACATAAAAAGAGGTGAGAAGACAAAATTCAAGAATGTACTGGCTTGACACTGAGCAAAGCCATGAGGGCTGCTGAGGATAGAGAAAGATGGAGTACACTGGTTAAACGACTTTCGAGTTACGGGATAGGATAGGAATAGGATAGGATTCATCTTGCACAGATTTGCAACAATCTCGAAACAATCAAAAAAGGAGGTGGGACGGGAGGTTGGGAGGAAGGGGGATGAAGAGGTGGGGCAGGAGGGGTGGGGTGGGGGTTGTAAATGCATAAATTCACATTGCTACACGTATGTGAGTTAAAAAAAAAAAGTGCCAAAGTGATCTGTTTCTTACATGCTTGACTGCAATGAAACTCTCAACCACCCCATGTTTTCGTACAAGATCCAAAATGATGTTTGCAATCCTCAGGTTCTTTGCTGTCATATTCTCTGAAACAAAAAGTGTAATGAAAGAGATACTGTGAAAATCATCCATACTAGAAATGCACAATGACAATTATAAAACACACAAACAATCTGATAGTATAACAAACAAAATACTCTACATGCCCATGATGATAATTTTTATTCTTCCATTCCTCAGCTACAGTTGTTGGCACTTTTAGGTGTGTGAATGTGATGACATCAAACTTTCCAAGATGATTAGTTAGGTGTACAATTCCATGCAGGCAGGATGTGTGAAACATTTCTCTACTTCCTATATTTCATCACTTCAGTGATTGTCATATAACAATACTCTCAAACATGCCTACCAGAAAAATATACTGCATTTAACATGGTAAAAATATGGATCAATCTAAAGGAATGTGTCACAGCTACACATGTCTAATATCACCTAAATGTGTGAACACACATTAAATTAAAGATTGATTTGATTGATTTGATCACAGCTACACAAGCTGGAAAATATCAGCGCTGAAACTTGACTTTTTTAACATGCCTGGATGAATGGGATACTTTTTACACAAAACTTTTTTCCAGTGTTGACTGGAACTCCAATTCATCTTATGATATTAAAATTCCAAAAAACACTAGTGCAGCTTCATCCCCACTGCCATCTGATGCATGAACTCCCATAATGCCCCGTGACAAAAAGGTTGAAAAGGGTTGCTGCAAATGCAAAAGTAAACTATGATTTTTCGGAGCGAGAGAAACGAGAGAGGGCAAGAGAGAGAGAGAGAGAGAGAGAGAGAGAGAGAGAGAGAGAGAGAGAGAGAGAGAGAGAGAGAGAGAGAGAGAGAGAGAGAGAGAGAGAGAGAGAGAGAGATAGAATTCTACATTATACCAATCTCATTTAAGAAGTGTGGTTAATGGTGTAGGAATATGTGTGTGGAAGGTGGGTGGAAGGATGTGAATGAGTTGATGTAAGACATTTCATATCTATTTATACAATTCAATTTATTCCTTTATAACTTTATATTATCCTTTTTTTTTGTATGTATATATTTCAAGTCTTTGTTTTGTAAACGGAAACATGTATGTTATTATGTGTATAATATGTTCTGTTATATGTAGTTGTATTTCTCTGGTGTGCACATGTGTATCTGTTGTGTACCTGTGAGCCTGCCCATTGCGAGTGTGTGTGTGGGGGGGGTGTGGGTGTGTGTGTGGGTGTGGGTGTGTGTGTCTTTGTCTTTTGACACTTTTGCCAACAAATTCGTAGTTACACACCCGCATACCGCTGACGTGCGTATTTCTGCCGACGTCAGCACAACGAAAGAGGCATTTCTAGGGACTCAGGGGACATAATTTCACCCTAACACGTAAAAAAAACACGTGGTTACAAATTGTCGGCAGAAGTCTATACACAGCCTTCCGTGTGTATAATCTTGAACATCGTGTGTGTATCCCGCAGGTTTCACGGAATGTGACTACATTCACCTGACGTCACTTCACTTCCGACCCTCTCTCTCCTTGGCCGCGCGAGATTTTATGTAAGCATTATGAATAGGTTCATGATTTTACTATTATTATTATTATTATTATTATTTAATTTTTTTTTAATTTTTTTAATTTATTTATTTTATTTTTATTAAAAAAATTTTTATTATTATTATTTTTATGGGGTGTGGGGTGTGGGGGGTCGGGGCTTGGAGGCCCAACTTCAACTTGACGCAAAATGACATTTATAAGTACTTCGTTCCTCACAGGTGAAGTTGAAAGTTCCACTTTTTATTTATTTATTTTTTAAAAATTTGTTTCTTAATGTTAACTAATTGTTATAAGGGAATGTATGTTGTTAAAAGTGTATGTGTATGTCAGTAGTATGATGATTTCTATGGTTTGATAATGTGCTATGATGTGCGCATGGTAGATTTCGTAAATTGTTTATGTTGTTACATCAATACAACTTATGTTAATCTGATGAATAAAAATTGATACAACAACAACAACATGATTTTACATGGCTTCACACATGTTTTATTGACTACTGACTGTTATTGCAGTTAATATGTGCTGCAAAATGTAAGGAGACTAGTAATTTTCTCTGCAGAGGGAATAAATTGCTAATGAAATTAGTTTGGTTTTTGTTTTCTTGTAGATCTAGTTTGTGACTATGTTGAGAAACTACTCTGCCTATTGACATGGCGACTGCACAGATTGTGTTTGATTTACTGAAGAAAAAGTAAGCATCTTTTTCTTTATCAATTGATTTCATTGTATAACTATGAATATGAGAAGTTTATTAGAATAAGAAGTGTACAGGACTGTGATTTACTTGGAATTTTGTCTAAAGTTTTAAATCTTGCCTCTCAAAATGAAAAAAAGAAAGAATATACGTTGGTTATTTTTTGCTTGTTTTTCCTTTCTTTTGTTTAAAATTCATATTTTGCATACAATTATGAAACCATTCAACCTGAATGGCTGGAATCCTGGAAATAAACAAACAATTCTCGAATTCTTTTAGTGGATTTGTCTGTGTATTTTAAAATAATTCTGATTATTGTCTATGAAAACATATTCTGTTTATTGAACATACCTGCCTGTCATGTAAACAAGCATCAACCCCTCATGAGAGACCAACATGCCTCCTGGACCCTAAACATCCAGCTTTTGGATTGTCCCAGATTTTAACCATGCTTTTCTTGACAATGTGATGGAGGAAATTCTATACTATCCCATAACTCGGAGGTCGTAGGGGCACCACAGATGATCGTTTAACCAGCTTACTACATCTTTCTCTGTCCTCAGCAACCCTCATGGCCTCGCTCAGTGTCAAACCAGCCCATTCTCGAATGTGGTCCTCCCACCTCTTTTTCGGTCTCCCTCTTCTTCGACCTCCTTGCGCCGTGCCTAGCAGGATGGTCTTTGCAAGGCCTGATGATCTGGTGACGTGGTCATACCGTCGGAGTTTCTGTTTCTTCACCACTGTGAGCAGGTAATCGTGTTGTCCAATGACTTGTGTGATGGTCTGTCAGACTTCATTCGTTGGGGGTGTGCTGGGTATAGGAAATGCCCAGAAGTCTTCTGTGGCACCTCATCTCCATGCTTTGTATTCGTCGTTGTAGATCTGCTGTGAGGGACCATGTTTCGCAAGCGTAAAGAAAGATGGAGATGACAAGGGAGCACAGCAGCCTTACCTTGGAATGTAGACTTGGGGTCCTGTCTTTCCAAATGGGCTTCAACCTTGTCAGGGAAGCAGTTGTTTGTGCGATCCTGGAGAGGACTTCCTGTCGAGACCCATCGTCTGATACAATGGCTCCTAAATATTTGAAGCTATGCACTGTGTTGAGGGATTGGCTTTGATGTCCGTGTTGATGCCATTCGTGTTGTTGGTCATCATTTTGGTCTTCTTTGCACTTATTTCCATTCCATAGGCTCTGGAGGTGGTGGCAAGCCTCTGTACCAGCTGTTCAAGTTCTTGTTCCTCTCCAGCCAATCCACCAATGTCATCCGCAAAACGAAGATTGAATATTGCTCTACCCCCAATGCTGACTGTCCCTTTGTGATCTGTAAGGGCATCTGACATGATGCGCTCTAGGAAGATGTTGAAGAGTGTTGGAGAGAGTAGGCATCCTTGATGCACACCGATTGTTGTTCTGAACCAGTTACTGATGACGCTGTTATGGAGGACAGCACTGGAAGCCTTGTCATTCAGACTTTTGATGACTTCAATAATTTTAGGGCTGATGTTGTACACTTTCATTGTTGCCCATAGAGCTGCATGCCAGACTCTGTCAAACGCCTTCTTGAAGTCTATGAACACATGATATAGATGTTGTTGGTGCTGTAGGTATTTCTCACAGATTATTCTGAGGTTGAAAATCTGTTCGGTGGTACTTCGCCCTGCCCTGAATCTGCTTGTTCTTCAGCTATGATTTGTTCAGCTTGGGGTTTCATTTTCAGGAGGACCTTGCTGGGATGGCTGATGAGGCTGATGGTGCGGTAATTTCACACTCCTGTAAATTACCTTGGGAAGAGTGATGACAAGGGACTGGGTCCATGGTGTAGGCCACTCCCCACTCTGCCAGATCTTGTTACAGATAATGGTGAGGGCATAAATTATCGCTTCTCCTCCTGCATGAAGCAGTTTCGCGGGTATGTTGTCCACTACCGCTGACTTCCCTTTCTTTAGCGATTGCACTGCTGCCTCAACTTCTTCTCGGGGAATTGGGAGGATTTCTTCTTCTACTCTGTTCTCGTAACATGCTAGAACTGATGGGTCTCCATTTGGTGTATGGTTGTAAAGGTCAGAGCAGTACTCTGTCCATCTGTCCAAGACTTCTTGTTCTTCTGTAAGGCATATATGCCAGACTTGCTTTGGATCGTGGAGACTTTGGGCTGTTTAACACTTGTCAGCCGCTTCACAGTCTGGTAGGCCTTTTTGTGGTGTTCTTGTTCAGACTATTCTCTATTTCCTGGTATTGATCTTCTATCCAGTTCTCCTTTGCTGTGCGCATGCCTTTTCAGGTGTCATTGTTGATTTTTTGGTATGCATCAGCTCCCTGTGTGGTGTTCTTTTTCTTTTTCATCAAAGAGAAAAGTTCAGGTGTGATCCACGGCTTCTTCTTTGGTTGGTTCTTGCCAAGGATCTCAGTGGCGGCATCTGTCATGGTGGTCATGGTGTTGACATCTACTCCACCAGCCCCCAAAATGAGCAGTGGTGCAAATTTTCCTCCAATTGTGGCCTGAATTAATTCTGCCACCTCCGGGTCTTGCAGTTTGTCCAGGTCGAACTTCAGTCTAGTGCACTTTGCTGTATTTACTCTCTTCAAGTGGAGCCTGAAAGACATCATCACGAGATCGTGGTCACTTACGATGTCTGCTCCTGGAAAAGTGCGTGTCCTGCCAATGTTGATGCTTGATCTGAAGCATTTCTTGACCATGATGTAGTCTATTTGGTTGTGATGCTCCCCGCCGGGACTGTGCCATGTCCATCGTCTGGAGTTTTTGTGGAGACCAAGAGTGTTTGCCAGTATCATATTGTTGTATCTGGCAAACTCCAACAGTCTCAGACCCCTGTCATTTGTCTCGTTGTTGCAGTGGAGTCCACATGTGTCTCCCCAGGTGTGGTGCGCATGTTGTGTGCAATACAAACATCATTATAAAATATCAACAAAACACATACATATAAAATGCCTACATTGCTAAATAATAACATCATAGGAAGCCATAGCGACCACCTGGCAGAAAGCGTCCAATATTCCCAAGCTGATCCAACAGACCTCACACACAAACTTGATGCAGCAGTGCAATCGCTAAAGAAAGGGAAGTCAGCAGGAGTGGACTACATAACCGCGGAACTGCTACAAGCAGGAGGAGAAGCAATGATTGATGCCCTCACCATTATCTGTAACAAGATCTGGCAGAGTGGCGAGTGGCCTATACCATGGAACCAGTCCCTTGTCATCACTCTTTCCAAAAAAGGTAACCTTCAGGAGTCTGAAAATTACCGCACTATCAACCTCAGCCATCCCAACAAGGTCCTCCTGAAAATAATACTCAACAGGTTGAAACCCCAAGCTGAACAAATCATAGCTGAAGAACAAGCAGGATTCAGGGCAGGGCGAAGTACCACCGAACAGATTTTCAACCTCAGAATAATCTGTAAGAAATACCTACAGCACCAACAACATCTATATTATGTGTTCATAGACTTCAAAAAGGCGTTTGACCGAGTCTGGCATGCAGCTCTATGGGCAACAATGAAAGTGTACAACATCAGCCCTAAAATTATTGAAGTCATCAAAAGCCTGTATGACAAGGTTACCAGTGCAGTCCTCCACAACAGCGCCATCGGGAACTGGTTCAGAACAACAATCGGTGTGCGTCAAGGATGCCTACTCTCTCCAACACTCTTCAACATCTTCCTTGAGCGCATCATGGCAGATGCTCTTGCAGATCATGAAGGCATAGTCAGCATAGCGGGTAGAGCAATCTCTTATCTTCGTTTTGCGGATGACATTGATGGATTGGCTGGAGAGGAACAAGAACTTGAAAAGCTGGTACAGAGGCTTGACACCATCTCCAGAGCCTATGGAATGGAAATAAGTGCAAAGAAGACCAAAATGAGGACCAACAACACCAATGGCATCAACACGGACATCAAAGTCCAAGGCCAATCCCCTTAACACAGTGCATAGCTTCAAATATTTAGGAGCCATTGTATCAGACAATGGGTTCCGACAGGAAGTCCTCTCCAGGATCGCACAAACAACTGCTGCCCTGACAAGGTTGAAGCCCATTTGGAAAGACAGGACCATCAGTCTACATTCCAAAGTAAGACTGCTGCGCTCCCTTGTCATCTCCATCTTCCTATATGCTTGCGAAGCATGGACCCTCACAGCAGATCTCCAACGAAGAATACAAAGCATGGAAATGAGGTGCTACAGAAGACTTCTGGGCATTTCCTATACCCAACACATCACCAACGACGACGTCCAACAGACCATCACACAAGCCATTGGACAACACGATGACCTGCTCACAGTGGTGAAGAAACAGAAACTCCGATGGTATGGGCCACGTCACCAGATCATCAGGCCTTGCAAAGACTATTCTGCAAGACACAGTGCAAGGAGGTAGAAGAAGAGGGAGACCGAAAAAGAGGTGGGAGGACAACATTCGAGAATGGACTGGTTTGACACTGAGCGAAGCCATGCTGAGTATGGAATTAGTGGATAGTTCATCATGTAGTGGGGCAAAAAAAAGACCTGGCGGTGCCCAATCCTCTCCAGGCTGTTGGCAACAGCCGAAATCCACGAATACAGTGTGGCTCGCCTTGGCCCTAGCACGTGGTCGTTGAACCTGTAGTAACGTGAGGTTCCTCCGCCCTGACCGGTGACATCTGTGTAGAAGACTTTCGCCCAGTGATGCCGTGCTAACATCACCCCTGTTAGTCGCCTCTTACGACACGCCGGGAAACGTTGGGTCTATTCTATTTAGTGCCTGAACCCACAGGACTTCCTATGATATTATTTAGCAATGTAGGCAGTTTGTATGTATGTTTTGTTGATATCTTATTATGATGTTTATCTTCTATTTTGTTTTTGTAAACGGGGTTCGATAAATTAGAGCGTAGCCTCAGCGTCCCCTGCGTGGGATGTCTTTATTGTAAAGTGACTGGCTGGTGGACTGCCTTCAGTGTTACCACTAGGGTTGTTTCGGCAGATCTTTTTTTTTGATTAGGGGTGAGTCCTAATAATAATAATAAGAAGAAGAAGAATAAGAATAATAATAATAATAAGCTACCTAGCCTAATAATAATAATAATAATAATAATAATAATTAAGTCTTCACTTTGCAACACTGTACATGTTTGCAATGCTGGCTTTTGTTCTGTTTGAATGTAGTAAATGGTTGGATGGTCAGCAGAAATTTAACACATGTGGTCACCACAATTAGTTGTGTGTAAAGTGACAATTTTGGCGGGAACGCGAATGTCGGCAGAAATTTAACACATGTGGTCACCACAATTAGTGGTGTGTAAAGTCGTGACAATTTTGGCGGGAAAGTGAATGTCTTCAGAAATATCGATGTCATGTCACATCAGACTATGACGACAGCAAAGTGGAGGATTTCTATGAAAATCTACAGGCTGTCCTTGACCAAGTGCCGAAGAAGGACATAGTCATAGTGCAAGGTGACTGGAATGCCAAGGTTGGCCAAGATGCGCACCACAACTAGGGAGACACATGTCGACCCAGGCTGCAGAACTTTGAAAAAAAATCTCTGAAGTTTGGCCGGGGTCTAGGGGCCGCCTAGTCCCCTGTGGGGTCCAGGAGCAAAACCCTGGTGGGAGGTTCAGGGGGCGAAGCCCCCCTTTAGGAAAAAAAAAAAAGGCACTTTTTAGGGCCATTTTGTTGTATTTCCTGGATGGAAATACTGGAAAATGTATAGCTATGTTTTGGGGAAAAAAAAGTTTTTTTTTTAGTATTAACAGGTTAAAAAAAAGAAGTGCAAATTTCCTTTCCATTTGTTCTGGATGTTGCTTACATTAAATGGCTCGCCACGATTGACAATTACAGAAGCACAGGACATTTTGAAAAAAAGAAGAAGCGGCTTAGTCTAACGCACAAACTTTCAATCACAGTTCTACAATGTCTCCGTTATTGTTCACAGACTTAGCGCATTTACTAAAGGAGAAACTCAGAGAATAGCATACGCGGTAGGCGCATCTTTCTTTCAGTAGGTCAACAATACGCGCGAAATATACAGCATAAGAGGCGCCCGCTAAAGTTGTAGCCTATAACAATGAAGCGGTATTAGCGGGAGGCGCACCTTTCTTTCAGTAGGTCAACAATACGCGCGAAATGTACAGCATAAGAGGCGCCCGCTAAAGTTGTAGCCTATAACAGGGAAGCAGTATTAGCAGGCGGCGCACCTCTCTGTCAATAAGACGACATAAAAATGTGGATCGGTACTCGGAAAAAAATTATTCTCGGAATTTTTTGTCTCGGAATTTTGTTTTCTCTCTGAAATTTCTTTATTCTTACTCGGAAAATCGTGGATCCGCGGAGAGTTCTGCAGCCTGGGACCACACTGCAACAACGAGACAAATGAAAAGGGATCTGAGACTCTTGGAGTTTGCCAGATACAACAATCTGGTACTGGCAAACACGCTTGGTCTCCACAAAAACTCAAGACGATGGACATGGCACAGTCCCGGGGGGGAGCATCACAACCAGATAGACTACATCATGGTCAAGAAACGCTTCAGATCAAGCATCAACATTGGCAGGACACGCACTTTTCCAGGAGCAGACATCGGAAGTGACCACGATCTCGTGATGATGTCTTTCCGGCTCCACTTGAAGAGAGTAAATACAGCAAAGTGCACTAGACTGAAGTTCGACCTGGACAAACTGCAAGACCCGGAGGTGGCAGAACTATTTCAGGCCATAATTGGAAAGAAATTTGCACCACTGCTAATTTTGGGAGCTGGTGAAGTAGATGTCAACACCATGACCACAACCTTCAACTCAGCTGTGACAGATGCAGCCACTGAGATCCTTGGCAAGCACCGACCAAAGAAGAAGCCGTGGATCACACCTGAACTTTTGGATCTGTGTGATAAACAAAGAGAGAGAGATAAAAAAAGAAAAAGAACACCTCACAGGGAGCTGATGTCTACCGAAAAATCAACAATGACATCCGAAAAGGCATGCGCATAGCAAAGGAGAACTGGATAGAAGATCAATGCCAGGAAATAGAGAATAGTCTGAACAAGAACAACAGCAAGAAGGCCTACCAGACTGTGAAGCGCCTGACAAGTGTTAAACAGCCCAAAGTCTCCACGATCCAAAGCAAGTCTGGCATATGCCTTACAGAAGAACAAGAAGTCTTGGACAGATGGACCAAGTACTGCTCTGACCTTTACAACCATACACCAAATGGAGACCCATCAGTTCTAGCATGTCCCGAGAACAGAGAAGAAGAAATAATTCTCCCAAATCTTAGGGAAGAAGTTGGGGCAGCAGTGCAATTACTAAGAAAGGGAAGTCAGCGGGAGTGGACAACATACCCTCGGAACTGCTACAAGCAGGAGGAGAAGCGATGATTGATGCCCTCACCATTATCTGTAACAAGATCTGGCAGAGTGGGGAGTGGCCTACACCATGGACCTAGTCGCTTGTCATCACTCTTCCAAAATAAGGTAACCTTCAGGAGTGTGAAAATTACCGCACCATCAGCCTCATCAGCCATCCCAGCAAGGTCCTCCTGAAAATAATACTCAACAGGTTGAAACCCCAAGCTGAACAAATCATAGCTGAAGAACAAGCAGGATTCAGGGCAGGGCGAAGTACCACTGAACAGATTTTCAACCTCAGAATAATCTGTGAGAAATACCTACAGCACCAACAACATCTATATGATGTGTTTGTAGGCTTCAAGAAAGCGTTTGACCGAGTCTGGCATGCAGCTCTATGGGCAACAATGAAAGTGTACATCAGCCCTAAAATTATTGAAGTCATCAAAAGCCTGTATGACAAGGCTACCAGTGCAGTCCTCCATAACAGCGTCATTGGGAACTGGTTCAGAACAACAATCGGTGTGCGTCAAGGATGCCTACTATCTCCAACACTCAGCATCTTCCTAGAGCGCATCATGTCAGATGATCTTGCAGATCACGAAGGCACAGTCAGCATAGGGGGTAGAGCAAACTCCAATCCTCGTTTTGCGGATGACATTGATGGATTGGCTGGAAAGTAACAAGAACTTGAACAGCTGGTACAGAGGCTTGACACCACCTCCAGAGCTTATGGAATGGAAATAAGTGCAGAGAAGACCAAAATGATGACCAACAACACCAATGGCATCCACACGGACATCAAAATCCAAGGCCAATCCCTTATACAATACAAAGCGTGGAGATGAGGTGCTACAGAAGACTTCTGGGCATTTCCTATACCCAACACATCACCAACGACGAAGTCCGACAGACCATCACACAAGCCATTGGACAACACGATGACCTGCTCACAGTGGTGAAGAAACGGAAACTCCGATGGTATGACCACGTTACCAGATCATCAGGCCTTGCAAAGACCATTCTGCAAGGCACAGTGGAAGGAGGTAGAAGAACAGGGAGACCGAAAAAGAGGTGGGAGGACAACATTTGAGAATGGACTGGTTTGACACTGAGCGAAGCCATCAGGCCTGCTGAGGACAGAGAAAGATAGAGTATGCTGATTAAACGATCATCTGTGGTGCCCCTACGACCTCCAGGTTATGGGACAGGATAGGATAGGATAGGATTTAATGTTTTGTAACTTTATTGTCCCTTTTTATTGGGAAATTCTGGGCCGCCTCCCTTGGGGAAGTTAAAGTTGCAGCCTGTGACGCACCCAAACCCAATCTACCTAATATTAGTTGTGGTTTTGTTGTTGAAATTTTGCTGGGGTAGCAAACCGGAGTACCCAGAGAAACTCCCCGAAACTTTGCCCGAGTTAAAAGTAAATAATGTTAGGAAAAACGTAACACCCAGAAGCAGGATTGATCCTACACCTGTCAGGCGCCATTGGTTTCTAACCTGTGGACAAGACCTCGCAGCCACAATGCTAGCATAAAAATGAGTGCCCAGAAAAACTTAAATGGTGGCATTAAAATGCAAATACTGACTTTGATCTTGCGGTTTTCTAGACCTCAGAATGGGCACTATTAAAGGGTTGATTTTACTGTTCAGACTGTAATCAATTTGTTCTTTCCTTAAGATCAAAGTCGTTGTCATCATTATTGCTTTCATTGTTTATTATCATCATTTTTATTGTCATTATAATCATCATCAATGCCATCATCATCATCATCATTATCACATTGTCATCATTGTTGTCGACTTCAACCCATCGTCAGCATCATCGTTAGGGTCATTGCTGTCAATGTTATTTGTAATTATTTAATGTACTGGTCGAATGTTATTCCTTATTAGTCCTGAGCTGTAAAGCTCTGGGAACTATTGTTTTTATTGATATTCTTTCCGTTTTGCAGGGCTGGAAATGTTTCCAATGTAATCTTTTGGATGAGGGGTGTCGGATAGTGCAGTGGTTGGAGCACTCGCTACTGTGTCGAAAGTGAAGCACCGTCCGGTGCGGTTAGCACTTGGATGGGTGACCGCTAGTGAAGCGACAAACAACAACGCCCCCAGTTGACTCAACTGTGATTGAGTACCTACTCTCTTGAGGGTGGGGAAGGTAAAGCAGCGAGGGAGAGAGTTGGGCATCACCCTCATTACGCTGACCCAAGATAAGTGTGATCTCCAACATCACGCTCCCCTACGGCCACAAGGCTATGGGACTACCTTTACCTTTTTTTTTTACCTTTTGGATGAATACAATATCTTAAGTCTTATCTTAATAACACACTGATTTATAACCCGCAATCTATCCTCGTTACAGTGACAAAAAAAACATAAATAAATTAATTAATTAAATATTAGAGTAACGTTAAATGAAATATAATTAAATTAAACAGTTATTAAAACCTAAAATAATATAAGTAATACTTGAATGAAATAAAAACACACAGCAACAAAAATTTAACTTCAAAATTTGAACCCTGAACATTTGGCACAGTAGGCAAGAGCTACTTAATCAGACATTAAAGCACTGCTGGTATAAACAAGTTACAGGAAATTCTTATATGCTGCAATATACTTTTGGCTTTTGGAGGTTTTAAGAAGTGTGAATTTTCATGGAGCTGTTTCATGTTTGGTTTTATCCTAAAGAAGCACAATTACTTTGAACGATAAGCCACTTTGAAATATTTGGAATGTCAGAAAAAAATCATCAACTTTGTTCAGTCCATTGTAATACATAACAAAACGTGCTTAGAAAATAAACCACGGTGACTTTGACCTTTGAGAAAATGCAAATACGAATTAAATGAAATACTTAGCAGTATGTAAAGTATCTGCATAGCACAACTGATCCAAATGAATATAAAAGCAGTCATCATTGACGACGACATAAAAAGTATCTGCAAAGTAAACAAAACTTTCAAATTCATTCAAGTCATTCTTGAAATAATGCAGAAAATGTAATCTGAACAAAAAGTGAAGTTCTGAGTGATGGATGTACCGACCCACTGTCTAAACTGGACTGCTACTGAATGATTTGCCATTAATGAGCTCAAGTACCTGTATAAACATGTTAAAAATCAACCAAAATAGTTTCAAAACGTGATTAGCAATAATTGACTTAAGTGACCTTACAGTACAAGTGGCAGTAGAGCAAATACAACGACACGAGAGGTTGTTCAATTCAATTCAATTCAAAGGAAAAAGCAGCTAAGATTGGTTATTATCAGGCTAATTGTTTTTACTTTTAGTTTTATGCATTAATTGTTCTTACTCTTGTTCATCAACTGTATTGCATGAGGCATAAACGATTTTAAATACTGATTGGTCTTGCACTGTGGCATTTTAAACCTCCTCCCAGATTGCATCAAAACAAATTCCTCAGCTAGCGCATGATGTCGCATAGAAATAATCGAAACAGCCCTCCTAAGTGTTTGTTGATCACAAAAAATACTCAGGTCTCTTTGCCTGTCACCAATTATTTTTGAACATATATTTACTATTGAGTGCAGACTGTTCTTATCATGTACAGAAAGGCTGTTAAACCATCAGACAAATGAAAAACACAACAAACTTTGTATGAAAGACTGATAAAAACGGCTAAGAATAATAGAGCTAA
Organism: Oncomelania hupensis; assembly: GCA_036898135.1. NCBI lineage: Eukaryota > Metazoa > Mollusca > Gastropoda > Littorinimorpha > Pomatiopsidae > Oncomelania > Oncomelania hupensis. The sequence goes on along the minus strand of CM072514.1, from coordinate 46,401,201 downwards.
CAGAGAAACTTTTAAGTTTACGAAGAAGATACATTCTTTGTTGGCCTTTTTTTATGATGTTCGCAGTGTTGGCGTCCCATTTTAATTGACTATCAAAAACAGTTCCTAAATATTTAAATTCATTCACTTTTTCAACAGGCTAGCCATGAATCGTACTACTCACATCCTCATCTTTCTTCCTTCTAAAATCAATATACATTTCATTTGTTTTTAATACATTTAACTCTAAAAAATTGTCATCACACCAATTAACAAATTCTACCAAGCTCTCTGTATGACTGCTTTCTTTACTATAAGGAGAGACAACAAGGCTGCATCATCAGAAAATTTAACAAGATAAGTTCCCTCCCTTGAGCTTCTACAACTGTCAGTATACAAAATGTATAAAAAAAAGGTGACAGACAACATCCCTGAGGTGATCCAATGTTTGTTATAACAGTATCAGAAAAAAGACCATTAACATAAACACGTTGCTGTCTACAAGTCAAAAAATCTAAAATCCAAGAGACAAGCTGATGTTGAATGTGAAAATCTGAGATAAGTCTTTGTATTAAAATATGTGGTTGAACAGTATTAAAAGCAGAGCTAAAATCTGCAAAAAGAATTCTGGCATGTGCATTTGGTTTCTCTAGATGTTTATACAGAGTGTTAAGGATGAACAGCTTGGCATCATCAACCCCTCTCCTAGCTCTATATGCAAACTGTAATGGATCTAAGAGTGATTCTGTTGCAGATAAAAGTAGGTCTTTAACAATTTTTTTCCAGTGTTTTCATAACTAAGCTTGTTAATGCTACTGGGCGAAAGTCATTAAGATTTTGAGGATTGGCAATCTTAGGCAAGGGCACGATATTGGAGAATTTCCAGAGAGCAGGGATAGAGCCAAAGTCGAGAGAGAGCTGGAAGATGCGAGAAAACACACCGCCAAGCTGTTCTGCACAACAACGCAAGACATGCCCACCTATCCCGTCGGGACCTGTTACGTTGAAACGCGAATGAAAGTATGTATGAAACGCGCACGATAGATCTAATCGTTTTGTTTTGCAAAGTATTCAATAATGGAGTTTATTTACCTATGATTTGAGTTTGCATTGTTGTTAGGAGAGGCTTTGTATAACGTTGATAATTTGCGTTAGTCGATATTATTGGAGAATTCTCTGTGTTTACTCTTGATAGAAATTTCCCGATAAATGTCGAAGTAAGAGAACGTTCCGGGTATGTGTAGAGAGATGTATGACGTAAGTCAGTGATGGCGATCTTTTATTTGATTGGCTGTAGTGCGTCATTCTAGTCTACCGTGTTCTAAATTGTTCGGGAAAAGAGAGAGAGAGACTATATAATTATGTGCTGCACTATTTTGAGGAGTTATTATTGTTGATAGTGAGTTGGAAAGTAAAAAAGTTGAAAGTGGAAAGCGATTGTATGCAGTGTTGATGTGTGCTGAATAAAAGTGGAAAACTTTATACGTCGACTCTGTGACTTGTATGCTGATTGAGCAGGCTGCGTGGATAAACGAATCTGAGTTACACACCTATCAGGAATTCAAGCATCGGGGCTGAATCAAATACTGATAGAAAACACCAACATCAAACCGAGTGTAACAGGACCTTGGGCTTTATTTACATTTATTTTCTTAAACAAACCTGTTACTTGCTCTTGTGAAATAACAATATCATTTTGGGGATGCAAAGATTCTTTAAGAGCTTTAATATTATCAGAAAAATCATGTTTCTCAAAACGGTTATAGGAAGGTCACTATCATGTACATTATTTAATTTGACAGTTTTCTTCTTGCTATCTGTAGGTTTATTTACATTTGCCATTGTCTTTATTCCATTCAAAGCTGCTTTCAAGTCCCCACAACTGTAACGTTCTTCTATTTTGTCTTTATATACCATTTTTGCTTTTCTAATTTTGTCTCTCACTTCCCTTGGCGGCAGGGATAGCTCAGTGGTCAGAGCGCACGACTTTAGTGAGTGCGTCTTGGGCGACGTGGGTTCGAATCCTGACTTCAGCAAACTATTTTGTGATTGCTGGATATTACGGGCCAGCGCCTTGAGAAGCTCTCTGAGCTTGTAAGTGCGCTATATTGATTGATTGATTTATTGTTGCTTTAGGTCCAGTGGACTCTTCCGAGCCAAATCAGGACCGAGTGCGCTATATAAGAGAAATCTCTTTTTTTCTTTTTTTCCCTATTTACCCTCTTTTTATCTTCGGCACTACCTGTAAAAAACACCCTTTTCTTTTTATTCAACACGTTCTTTAATTGTTTTGTTACCCAAGGTTTATTATTAGGAAATATAATAATTTCTTTAGATGGAATAACATTATCTACACAAAAAGATATATACGAAGAAACAACATCCGTAAGTTCGTCCAAAGTCTCTCATGCATCATAGAACACATCCCAATCAGTACACTCAAAACATCCACGCAAACATTCAATGCTATCAACAGTCCATTGTTTCACTTTCTGCACAACACACTCGACTCTCTCAAAATTAAAATTTTAACTCTAAATTTATTATTAATAAACATACTTACCATGACTCAAAAGTGCAATGTTTATGGCGTTGCTAGGTGAGTGCCTCTTTAACGGAAGTAGACAAAAGTAAAACAGTCAGAGTTGCTTCCCCTGAACCACCTTCCCCGTGCGTCTCGTGTAATAACACGCGCCTAAGCGCTCACGATAACGGACCGCATATGTCATTCCTTATTTGGAACTGCGGGGAGGAGGGAGGGACATAAAATTGAGTCATGGTAAGTATGTTTATTAATAATAAATTTAGAGTTAAAATTTTAATATTAATTTCACATACTATACCATGACTCAAAAGTGCAGATTAGCACGAAAAGGACGGAGGGAAGCAACTTTATCTGAAACAACTTTACCTTGAACAGGCTGAAGAAGAGGACCAGGATTGTAGGGCCGCGACCACAGAATCAAAACCAAGAAGCCATCCCCTCGAGTATGGCAAGGAAACAGGATGCCGGCTGGGACTTTCCGAGGCCTCCTGAAGTTCAGAAATCTCTTATAGAAGGCCGGACAACAGCCAAGCGTGAAGACGGAGAACGCTTGGGTCGCCGTGTGGAATCCCGGATCGAGGCTGCAAAAGCGATCTCGCCCCGAGAGCGAGAGGAATGCACCGCCCCTGAGAAAGACGAAGGAAAACGGGGAACCAGGGCTGAGCTGGCCAAAGGGGAGCCACGAGAATGATAGAAGGAGACTCCTCCTTGGCTTCCCTGAGAACCTGAGGAAGGAGGGAGAATGGCAGAAAAGCAGAAGCCTCCAACCCCTCCCAAGAAATGGACAACGCGTCCACCGCCCAAGCCAGGCAGTCTGTGACCGGCGACACAAACAGGGGAGCCTGGAAGAGTAACGAGTGGCAAAAAGATCGATCAGAGGATTAAGCCACTCCGCCCAAACCGGATGAAGAACGGAGTGGGATAGGGTCCAAACCGAGTGGACCACACAAAGAGGGCGACTCAGAGATCGGCTAAGACATGACAGAGCCTCTGTATGCTTGGCTACAAGCGTACAAACGAAATAAGCTAACCACAAAAGGAGGCTCTCCACCATCATGGAGAGAGCAGGGGAATGGGTACCCCCGAAGTGGTAGATGAGAGAAACCACAGTGGTACTGGCAGAGCGAACGAGCAAGAGGCCCGAGGCAGGGAGGGAAGAAAAACGATGAAGAAAAACAATGAAGAGCCAGGCAAACGGCTTCCATCTCCAAGCGACTGAAAAGCCAAGACAGATGGTCCTGAGACCAAAAACCGTGAGCTGAAAGGCTGCCGGTACGCGCACCCCAACCGACCAAAGCCGTATCCATGAGGATGCCGGCCACCGGAAGAGGAGGGGAGATAGGAACCCCTGAAAAAAGCCACTCAACATTCCTCCAAGGAAGCAGAAATACGTGAAGGCCCTCCGTGACCGGAAAGGAGCGTCCCAGGAATCGCCGGACTGACTCCAACGGGAAGAAAGCCAACGTTGAATCGGCCGCTTGCGAACTCCCGCGAGGGGAACCAGAGGAACCATCGACTCAAAACGACCCCAAAGGAGAAGCCATAAATCTGGCTGAAACGACCTCCTGACTCTCCAAAGGTAGCAGAAGGGACTGAAGCCTCTGCACCCGACGAGCTAAAGGGCGGACCGACCAATTGCGAGTGACGAACGACATCCCCAGGTAGTTGAAAACCGGAGATGGAGACAACACGGACTTGAGAGGGTTCACAGAGAACCCCAAGTGCCGCGTTTAAAGGAGAACGAGCTTGGTGTGCACCAGACAGAGAACGTGAGAACTAGCCTTGACCAACCGGTCATCAAGATAAGCAGAGAACCGCACCCTGAGTCCGCGAACTACAGTAGCGAGTTCTAGGACAATCCTTGTAAAAACCCAAGGACTGCAAGACAAACCAAAAGGAGAAGGGCTATGACCTCCGAGTCCAGAAGCCAGAGATGAGAATCCTAAAATGACAAAAAGGAGGAAAAATTCCAAAGTCTGTCGAGTGGCGAAGCCACGAGTGCGCGTACCTGCGAAGCAGGTACGTGATGCTAGGGGGGTCCGGGGGCATGCTCCCCCGAAAATTTTTTGAAAAGATGGTTAAAATCTGTGCATTCTGAGCCTTATTTTATGGGGTCAGATCAGTTGTTTTTGTGGTACTAAAATGCTGTTGTTAGCTCTCCACAGTTCAACACATAGGCCTAATGAATTTATTTCAAACATCAGTTAAGCCTTGTATTAAACAAACATTCCTTTTGACTGCAGACAAGAATGGTTTAAATACCAATGACAAGACAAGGCTTTACCAATGCACATAATTACTGTCCAAAACAGAGTTGTACATTTATACATAGAATCAGTATTAAGCCTCACTGACACTCTTACGGTCACACCAAACAATACAATCATAAATACCTCGATTGACTGTTCAAACAAGGTTTACAATTTCAAGATAATGTCTTGGAAAAACCACAACAAGGAAAGCAGAAATACGGATGGTTTCACTTTCAGGCAGTAGTTCCTAAAACAGTTCTGATGCTATAATCATATATACATTATGAACAACTTCAGCCTTGAAGTCGTAGTCAGGCACTGAAGTCAGGCTGAAGTTTACAATTACGTCATGCACTAGGATTACAGTTCTTTGTGTATACAACATTCTTATGTTTTTTTGAAGAATTGTTAAAACTGGCAGGTACCAACATGCTATACAGTCTGCACACACACAATTATTGAATGAACTATGTACGCATGTATTTTATAACTGAAGCCAGGCAACTATCCAGTTCTTGCTTTCTTGGCTGGTGGCTTTTGACTTCTAATCTCACTTCTCTTCCTCACCAACACCTGAAGTCGGGCAGTCAGAGCTTTCTTATGAGCCAGTTTGGCTTGTTTCTCTGCCTCTGCATTCAACTCCACATTTCTTTCGATCTTTTTGTCCTTCAAACGAATTAAGACTGTTATGTTAAACTTTTCTTCTAACCACTTAAAAAAGTTCCACTTGTTTTTTACACCAGTGCCACTGTAGATGTGGGTAGCAAGAGCCTTTTCTCCAGGATTTAGTTTTCGAAGCATTTTACAAGTCGCGCTTTGTTCTAGACATAGACCATGCTATGGTTCTAGACAATGGCTGATCAACCACGTGAAGTTTTGGCTGTTCCATCGTTCGCACTACAACTCAGCGCATGAGAAAGGGCGTCAAGCGCCTATTTGAGTGACCAGACCTGATAGTGATCTAAGAGAGGTTTCCGCGGAACGTGCGACTATGTCACGCCTTGTGACAGACATTTTGAAGTCCAATGAGTCTCATGACGTCCACAAATCCACAACTTGAACGGCGAAAATATATACACAGAAACAGTCAACGCTGCACCACTATTCCAAAACAAAGTATGGCGCCGCAAAACCGGAAGCAAGTAAAGCAACTTTCGTCTTCCAATACAAAACAACAACAAAATACAAAAAAAAAATTGTAAGTGTCCGCAAACTGTTTCGCATTTTGCATTTCCTTTTTTTTTTTTTTTTCGTTTTCGCGGATTTTCGCGATTTCGCGGAGAACTATCAGGTCTGGTGACGTCACTATCAGCGGGAGTGTCTGGGAACAGCCGGAATCTTATGTGCTGAAAAACGGGAGGGTTAAACTGCACGTTTACCAGGACACACGGAAGAAAGAAATCGGGTTATCTCGGCTTTTTACGGCAGCTTGGTGGATCGGCGAAAACGAAGTGAGAGCGAACCAAATGACAACAATCCGCATGGGAATAACGAGTGGGAATAAGCTGCGAGATCGAAAGTCAACAACTCACCCTAATCATATACACTAAAATTTTCTCACCGGATTTAAACCGATCTCAAAAATGACCCTAGGACCTTCCGAAAGAGCGGATTTCCGCTAAAAGGCGGAAGATTCTCATCTCTGAGAAGCGTCTGAGCCTCAAAAGGAGACAGGAAAGAAAGGCGGGGCCGAAGGTATGGTCCGAGCCCAGAAGGCGAAACCATCCGACTTGGACCGCTCCGACTCCTCACGAACAGGCGTGCGAACGTAAGGACCCAAAAGGAGAGTAGGGTACCAAGGGTCCCACCCGAAGCGAGGAGGACAAGAGCGGAGGCAAAAGGGACGCTGACTGAAGAAAAGCGTCACGATGCAAAAGCCTGTGATTCGCAATCCCGAACGAAGGAGGTATAAAGGGCCTGCAACAAGGACCTCACCGAAAAGAACGAAACGGCGTCCCAGAATACTTGCCCAGCCGAAGACAGCGCAGCAGGCAGCGCGTCAGCGAGAGAAGCATACTCAAGGGACCTAACAATAGACCCCTCTATCTGTGCCAGACCTCTGACCGAGAGAGGAACTTCCCGGAAACACCGGGCAATGAGGACAAACTCAGAAAAGAGTCCACAGAGGAAGCTCTAGGGAACTGAGGCATCTCCTCGAACGAAGAGGAAGAGGCCTCGCCCTCGATAAGTCTTCTAGCCGTAGAAGAGGCCCATTCCCCCTCCCCCCCCCCCCCCCCGAAAAAAAAAAGGTAATCCTAGGAGACGCCCTGAATACAAGGCAAGCCTCATCAGACTCGGCAGAAGCAAAGAAGCAAGAGTCCCGCCTAGGAAGGAATGGAGTGGTGGTAGGGGCACCGAAACCTCCTCCACCACCTGAGGACAAAGCCGCAGCGCGCTGAACGGCGTCTTCAAAAGAGCATCAGGTGAAAGGGCCTGATACAACACCCCCGTACCCGTGACAACAGGAACTAGGGTAGGAGGAACCAAGTGTGCCCCACCCCAACCAGAAGTTGGCGCACACAAAGGCAAATTGACATGTGCATGTGATCCGGAAGTAGGTAACGAACAAAAAAAAACGTACCATCAGAACCGGACGCCAGTACCCCCGATCCACAACCGAACCCGGAAGTGGCAGAGACCGAAGGGTGAACAGGGAATGCTCGATCCAAACCGGAAACTGAAGGGGCCACGGGTGAACCGTAACCCCCGATCCGGAAACCAGAGCCCCCGCCCCATGACCGCAAACGGAAGTGGAGTACACAGGAGGATGGGAGGGATGCCAAACTGGAAACAGGGAAAGGAAACGGGTGAACCGTACCACTCCCCGAACAGGAACCCAGAGCCCCCACCCCACGACCGCAAGCGGAAGTGGAGTGCAATGGGGGGTGGAATGGGGTGGTGAGGGACAAACCGGCGAACCGGAAGCCACACCCCCTGCCGCAGCTGGACGTAACACTGCGAACAGTGCTTTATATGTCTCAAGCTCGACAGTAGCCAGAGGCCCCGCCCCACGACCGCAAGCAGAAGTGGAGTGCAATGGGGGCTGGAACAGGGCGGTGAGGGACAAACCGGACGAGCCGGAAGCCACACCCCCTGTCGCAGCTGGACGTAACACTGCGTGCAGTGCTTTATATGTCTCAAGCTCGACATTAGCCAGAAGTCCCGACCCGGTCTGAATCCCGCAGGAAGCAGAAGGGAAGGCTTCAGCAGGTAGCCTGATCAGACTAGCCGGGGCATCCCTGCCGGAAAAAATATGTGGTCCTAAACTACATATGGTCGTTATTCCCGACCAGAAACGGCTCCAAGGTCCCTTCTGGCAAGACCAAGGAGCCACCCCTCACCTCACTACCGCCACTCCCCACCTCACCACCACCACTTACACAAACCTGAAGGGTAGAAGACAAAGCAGGAGGCGCAGGAGTGGAAGCGCAACGTAGCAAAACAGAAGAAAAGTCGGCAGGAGAGGGAACAAAGGAAGGCAAGGAACTTCGACATTCCTTGGAACGAACGGCTGCCGAAGTAGAAGGGAAACGCAGAGACGGGGTAGAAGCCGACGAACCGCGACGTTGAGACATGACAAGGAAACCAAAACTCCGCAGTCGGTAGTAACAGCAAACTACAGGGCGAAGCAGTAAGTCAGCAAAAGAGAGCTAGAGTAGACACAACCACACTCAGCGAGTGCCAAAAAAGGAATGACATATGCGGTCCGTTATCGTGAGCGCTTAGGCGCGTGTTATTACACGAGACGCACGGGGAAGGTGGTTCAGGGGAAGCAACTCTGACTGTTTTACTTTTGTCTACTTCCGTTAGAGAGGCACTCACCTAGCAACGCCATAAACATTGCACTTTTGAGTCATGGTATAGTATGTGAAATTAATCACAGGTTTGTACACAGGCACAAGAAACACACTATTATGATAGGAAGCGCCAAGTGGAGGTAAGGCACGTGACTTGTACGCATAAGGTATGTTGCCATAACACAGATCTAAAGTGGTGTTGTTTATAGATGTTGCACAAGTAACATACTGATCATAAGCTTTCAAAGTTTTATCCAGCTTGCAATGATTAAAATCACCCAAAATAAATTTCGGAGCGTCAGGTGAAATAGATTCTTGCTTTTGAATAACATCAGCAATTAATTGTCTAGCTCCACTGGCATTAGCACGAGGGTGTATGTACACAAGGGTAAAAAATAGCTGCGGGAATTCCCTAGGTAGATAAAAAGGTCTTAGTGAGATAGAGAGAGGTTCGATATCTGGTGTGCATATCTTTTCTCGTATAATAACGTTGTTACAGTACCTTTGGTTAATGTAAAAGCACACACCCCCCTCCTGTTGATTTCTTAGTTATCTCTGGAGATCTATCAAGGCGGATAGGAGTGCCGAAGCCTGTCAAATGAAGAGCATCATCGGTGTCTCGATCGGATAGCCAGGTCTCAGTGAAGGCGAGTAGGCACATCTCTCGGTACTCCTTCGCAAATCACACGTAGGCCTCTATCTCGTCAACCTTGTTGCGAAGAGACTGTGCGTTAGCTAGTAGAACCGTGGGTAGAGGCGGCATACGTCTTCTGGTTATTAAAGCTAAACTTCCGCATACGGCGTTGTAATCCTCCCCTTTTTCCTCTTTGCCTCTTGTTCTGATGGCTATTGGTCGTTTGTGAAAGCCCAGATGGAAGCATATCAGTTGGAAAGTCGCTAGTATCCATGATCTCTTTGTGCGTTCGTAACGACAACAGGAAATCACTGCTGTACTGTAAACGGTTCCTTTGGTTTAGCCAAAATCCGTTCAGTGGTTTTTGAGATAGGACACGCAATGGACTCTTTTGACTCTTTCTGATTCCTGATTATGTTAAAACAACCAAACTAGAAGGGCAAAGCTCACATGACTCACAAGCTCCTTATGGCATTCAATATTTAACATATTTAAACATAACTATCCTATTCTATCCCATAACTCACAAGTTGTTGGGACACCACAGATGATTGTTTAACCAGCGTACTCTATTTTTCTCTGTCCTCAGAAATGGTTTTGCTCAGTGTCAAGCCAGTCCATTCTCGAATGTTGTACTTCCAAAGGTTGGTCTTTGCAAGGCCTGATGCTCTAGTGACGTGGCCCTACCATCGGAGTTTCTGTTTCTTCATTACTGTGAGCATGTCATCACATTATCCAAAGGCTGTGTGATGGTCCGTCAGACTTCGTCGTTGGTGATGTGCTGGGTATAGGAAATGCCCAGAAGTCTTCTGTAGCACCTCATCTCCATGCTTTGTATTCTTCGTTGTAGATCGGCTGTGTGTCCATGTTTTGCAAGCGTATAGGAAGATGGAGATGACAAGGGAGCGCAGCAGCCTTACCTTGGAGTGTAGACTGATGGTCCTGTCTTTCCAAATTGGCTTCAACCTTCAGAGCTCCAGTTGTTTATGCGATCCTGGAGAGGACTTCCAGTCGGGACCCATTGTCTGATACAATGGCTCCTAAATATTTGAAGCTATGCACTGTGTTGAGGGATTGACTTTGGACTTTGCTGTCCATGTTATGCCACTGGCTTCGCAGGTACGTGATGCTAGGGGGGTCCGGGGGCATGCTCCCCCGAAAATTTTTTGAAAAGATGGTTAAAATCTGTGCATTCTGAGCCTTATTTTATGGGGTCAGATCAGTTGTTTTTGTGGTACTAAAATGCTGTTGTTAGCTCTCCACAGTTCAACACATAGGCCTAATGAATTTATTTCAAACATCAGTTAAGCCTTGTATTAAACAAACATTCCTTTTGACTGCAGACAAGAATGGTTTAAATACCAATGACAAGACAAGGCTTTACCAATGCACATAATTACTGTCCAAAACAGAGTTGTACATTTATACATAGAATCAGTATTAAGCCTCACTGACACTCTTACGGTCACACCAAACAATACAATCATAAATACCTCGATTGACTGTTCAAACAAGGTTTACAATTTCAAGATAATGTCTTGGAAAAACCACAACAAGGAAAGCAGAAATACGGATGGTTTCACTTTCAGGCAGTAGTTCCTAAAACAGTTCTGATGCTATAATCATATATACATTATGAACAACTTCAGCCTTGAAGTCGTAGTCAGGCACTGAAGTCAGGCTGAAGTTTACAATTACGTCATGCACTAGGATTACAGTTCTTTGTGTATACAACATTCTTATGTTTTTTTGAAGAATTGTTAAAACTGGCAGGTACCAACATGCTATACAGTCTGCACACACACAATTATTGAATGAACTATGTACGCATGTATTTTATAACTGAAGCCAGGCAACTATCCAGTTCTTGCTTTCTTGGCTGGTGGCTTTTGACTTCTAATCTCACTTCTCTTCCTCACCAACACCTGAAGTCGGGCAGTCAGAGCTTTCTTATGAGCCAGTTTGGCTTGTTTCTCTGCCTCTGCATTCAACTCCACATTTCTTTCGATCTTTTTGTCCTTCAAACGAATTAAGACTGTTATGTTAAACTTTTCTTCTAACCACTTAAAAAAGTTCCACTTGTTTTTTACACCAGTGCCACTGTAGATGTGGGTAGCAAGAGCCTTTTCTCCAGGATTTAGTTTTCGAAGCATTTTACAAGTCGCGCTTTGTTCTAGACATAGACCATGCTATGGTTCTAGACAATGGCTGATCAACCACGTGAAGTTTTGGCTGTTCCATCGTTCGCACTACAACTCAGCGCATGAGAAAGGGCTTCAAGCGCCTATTTGAGTGACCAGACCTGATAGTGATCTAAGAGAGGTTTCCGCGGAACGTGCGACTATGTCACGCCTTGTGACAGACATTTTGAAGTCCAATGAGTCTCATGACGTCCACAAATCCACAACTTGAACGGCGAAAATATATACACAGAAACAGTCAACGCTGCACCACTATTCCAAAACAAAGTATGGCGCCGCAAAACCGGAAGCAAGTAAAGCAACTTTCGTCTTCCAATACAAAACAACAACAAAATACAAAAAAAAAATTGTAAGTGTCCGCAAACTGTTTCGCATTTTGCATTTCCTTTTTTTTTTTTTTTTTTCGTTTTCGCGGATTTTCGCGATTTCGCGGAGAACTATCAGGTCTGGTGACGTCACTATCAGCGGGAGTGTCTGGGAACAGCCGGAATCTTATGTGCTGAAAAACGGGAGGGTTAAACTGCACGTTTACCAGGACACACGGAAGAAAGAAATCGGGTTATCTCGGCTTTTTACGGCAGCTTGGTGGATCGGCGAAAACGAAGTGAGAGCGAACCAAATGACAACAATCCGCATGGGAATAACGAGTGGGAATAAGCTGCGAGATCGAAAGTCAACAACTCACCCTAATCATATACACTAAAATTTTCTCACCGGATTTAAACCGATCTCAAAAATGACCCTAGGACCTTCCGAAAGAGCGGATTTCCGCTAAAAGGCGGAAGATTCTCATCTCTGAGAAGCGTCTGAGCCTCAAAAGGAGACAGGAAAGAAAGGCGGGGCCGAAGGTATGGTCCGAGCCCAGAAGGCGAAACCATCCGACTTGGACCGCTCCGACTCCTCACGAACAGGCGTGCGAACGTAAGGACCCAAAAGGAGAGTAGGGTACCAAGGGTCCCACCCGAAGCGAGGAGGACAAGAGCGGAGGCAAAAGGGACGCTGACTGAAGAAAAGCGTCACGATGCAAAAGCCTGTGATTCGCAATCCCGAACGAAGGAGGTATAAAGGGCCTGCAACAAGGACCTCACCGAAAAGAACGAAACGGCGTCCCAGAATACTTGCCCAGCCGAAGACAGCGCAGCAGGCAGCGCGTCAGCGAGAGAAGCATACTCAAGGGACCTAACAATAGACCCCTCTATCTGTGCCAGACCTCTGACCGAGAGAGGAACTTCCCGGAAACACCGGGCAATGAGGACAAACTCAGAAAAGAGTCCACAGAGGAAGCTCTAGGGAACTGAGGCATCTCCTCGAACGAAGAGGAAGAGGCCTCGCCCTCGATAAGTCTTCTAGCCGTAGAAGAGGCCCATTCCCCCTCCCCCCCCCCCCCCCCCCCCCCGAAAAAAAAAAGGTAATCCTAGGAGACGCCCTGAATACAAGGCAAGCCTCATCAGACTCGGCAGAAGCAAAGAAGCAAGAGTCCCGCCTAGGAAGGAATGGAGTGGTGGTAGGGGCACCGAAACCTCCTCCACCACCTGAGGACAAAGCCGCAGCGCGCTGAACGGCGTCTTCAAAAGAGCATCAGGTGAAAGGGCCTGATACAACACCCCCGTACCCGTGACAACAGGAACTAGGGTAGGAGGAACCAAGTGTGCCCCACCCCAACCAGAAGTTGGCGCACACAAAGGCAAATTGACATGTGCATGTGATCCGGAAGTAGGTAACGAACAAAAAAAAACGTACCATCAGAACCGGACGCCAGTACCCCCGATCCACAACCGAACCCGGAAGTGGCAGAGACCGAAGGGTGAACAGGGAATGCTCGATCCAAACCGGAAACTGAAGGGGCCACGGGTGAACCGTAACCCCCGATCCGGAAACCAGAGCCCCCGCCCCATGACCGCAAACGGAAGTGGAGTACACAGGAGGATGGGAGGGATGCCAAACTGGAAACAGGGAAAGGAAACGGGTGAACCGTACCACTCCCCGAACAGGAACCCAGAGCCCCCACCCCACGACCGCAAGCGGAAGTGGAGTGCAATGGGGGGTGGAATGGGGTGGTGAGGGACAAACCGGCGAACCGGAAGCCACACCCCCTGCCGCAGCTGGACGTAACACTGCGAACAGTGCTTTATATGTCTCAAGCTCGACAGTAGCCAGAGGCCCCGCCCCACGACCGCAAGCAGAAGTGGAGTGCAATGGGGGCTGGAACAGGGCGGTGAGGGACAAACCGGACGAGCCGGAAGCCACACCCCCTGTCGCAGCTGGACGTAACACTGCGTGCAGTGCTTTATATGTCTCAAGCTCGACATTAGCCAGAAGTCCCGACCCGGTCTGAATCCCGCAGGAAGCAGAAGGGAAGGCTTCAGCAGGTAGCCTGATCAGACTAGCCGGGGCATCCCTGCCGGAAAAAATATGTGGTCCTAAACTACATATGGTCGTTATTCCCGACCAGAAACGGCTCCAAGGTCCCTTCTGGCAAGACCAAGGAGCCACCCCTCACCTCACTACCGCCACTCCCCACCTCACCACCACCACTTACACAAACCTGAAGGGTAGAAGACAAAGCAGGAGGCGCAGGAGTGGAAGCGCAACGTAGCAAAACAGAAGAAAAGTCGGCAGGAGAGGGAACAAAGGAAGGCAAGGAACTTCGACATTCCTTGGAACGAACGGCTGCCGAAGTAGAAGGGAAACGCAGAGACGGGGTAGAAGCCGACGAACCGCGACGTTGAGACATGACAAGGAAACCAAAACTCCGCAGTCGGTAGTAACAGCAAACTACAGGGCGAAGCAGTAAGTCAGCAAAAGAGAGCTAGAGTAGACACAACCACACTCAGCGAGTGCCAAAAAAGGAATGACATATGCGGTCCGTTATCGTGAGCGCTTAGGCGCGTGTTATTACACGAGACGCACGGGGAAGGTGGTTCAGGGGAAGCAACTCTGACTGTTTTACTTTTGTCTACTTCCGTTAGAGAGGCACTCACCTAGCAACGCCATAAACATTGCACTTTTGAGTCATGGTATAGTATGTGAAATTAATCACAGGTTTGTACACAGGCACAAGAAACACACTATTATGATAGGAAGCGCCAAGTGGAGGTAAGGCACGTGACTTGTACGCATAAGGTATGTTGCCATAACACAGATCTAAAGTGGTGTTGTTTATAGATGTTGCACAAGTAACATACTGATCATAAGCTTTCAAAGTTTTATCCAGCTTGCAATGATTAAAATCACCCAAAATAAATTTCGGAGCGTCAGGTGAAATAGATTCTTGCTTTTGAATAACATCAGCAATTAATTGTCTAGCTCCACTGGCATTAGCACGAGGGTGTATGTACACAAGGGTAAAAAATAGCTGCGGGAATTCCCTAGGTAGATAAAAAGGTCTTAGTGAGATAGAGAGAGGTTCGATATCTGGTGTGCATATCTTTTCTCGTATAATAACGTTGTTACAGTACCTTTGGTTAATGTAAAAGCACACACCCCCCTCCTGTTGATTTCTTAGTTATCTCTGGAGATCTATCAAGGCGGATAGGAGTGCCGAAGCCTGTCAAATGAAGAGCATCATCGGTGTCTCGATCGGATAGCCAGGTCTCAGTGAAGGCGAGTAGGCACATCTCTCGGTACTCCTTCGCAAATCACACGTAGGCCTCTATCTCGTCAACCTTGTTGCGAAGAGACTGTGCGTTAGCTAGTAGAACCGTGGGTAGAGGCGGCATACGTCTTCTGGTTATTAAAGCTAAACTTCCGCATACGGCGTTGTAATCCTCCCCTTTTTCCTCTTTGCCTCTTGTTCTGATGGCTATTGGTCGTTTGTGAAAGCCCAGATGGAAGCATATCAGTTGGAAAGTCGCTAGTATCCATGATCTCTTTGTGCGTTCGTAACGACAACAGGAAATCACTGCTGTACTGTAAACGGTTCCTTTGGTTTAGCCAAAATCCGTTCAGTGGTTTTTGAGATAGGACACGCAATGGACTCTTTTGACTCTTTCTGATTCCTGATTATGTTAAAACAACCAAACTAGAAGGGCAAAGCTCACATGACTCACAAGCTCCTTATGGCATTCAATATTTAACATATTTAAACATAACTATCCTATTCTATCCCATAACTCACAAGTTGTTGGGACACCACAGATGATTGTTTAACCAGCGTACTCTATTTTTCTCTGTCCTCAGAAATGGTTTTGCTCAGTGTCAAGCCAGTCCATTCTCGAATGTTGTACTTCCAAAGGTTGGTCTTTGCAAGGCCTGATGCTCTAGTGACGTGGCCCTACCATCGGAGTTTCTGTTTCTTCATTACTGTGAGCATGTCATCACATTATCCAAAGGCTGTGTGATGGTCCGTCAGACTTCGTCGTTGGTGATGTGCTGGGTATAGGAAATGCCCAGAAGTCTTCTGTAGCACCTCATCTCCATGCTTTGTATTCTTCGTTGTAGATCGGCTGTGTGTCCATGTTTTGCAAGCGTATAGGAAGATGGAGATGACAAGGGAGCGCAGCAGCCTTACCTTGGAGTGTAGACTGATGGTCCTGTCTTTCCAAATTGGCTTCAACCTTCAGAGCTCCAGTTGTTTATGCGATCCTGGAGAGGACTTCCAGTCGGGACCCATTGTCTGATACAATGGCTCCTAAATATTTGAAGCTATGCACTGTGTTGAGGGATTGACTTTGGACTTTGCTGTCCATGTTATGCCACTGGTGTTGTTGGTCATCATTTTGGTCTTCTCTGCACTTATTTCCATTCCAAAGGCTCTGGAGGTGTCAAGCCTCTGTACCAGCTGTTCAAGTTCTTGTTCTTCTCCAAACAATCCATCAATGTCATCTGCAAAACAGAGGTTGGGGATTGCTCTACCCCCTATGCTGACTGTGCCTTCGTGATCTGCAAGGGCATCTGACATAATGCGCTCAAGCAAGATGTTGAAGAGTGTTGGAGAGAGTAGACATCCTTGACGCACACCGATTGTTGTTCTGAACCAGTTCCCTGATGGTGCTGTTGTGGAGGACTGCACTGGTAGCCTTGTCATACAGGCTTCTGATGGCTTCAATAATGTTAGGGCTGATGTTGTACACTCTCATGGTTGTCCACAGAGCTGCATGCCAAACTAGGTCAAAAGCAGTTAACACATAATATAGATGTTGATGCTGTAGGCATTTCTCACAGATTATTCTGAGCTTCAAAATCTGTTCAGTGGTACTTCTCCCTGCCCAAAATCCTGCTTGTTCTTCAACTATGATTTGTTTAGCTTGGGGTTTTAACCTGTTAAGTATTATTTTCAGGAGGACCTTGCTGGGATGGCTGATGAGGCTGATGGTGCAGTAATTTTCACACTCCTCAAGGTTACCCTTTTTGGGAAGAGTGATGGAACAGTCAGCATAGGGGGAAGAGCAATCTCCAACCTTCGTTTTGCGGACGACATTGTCATTGATGGATTGGCTGGAGAGGAACAAGAACTTGAACAGCTGGTACAGAGGCTTGACACCACCAGAGGCTATGGAATGGAAATAAATGCAGAGAAGACCAAAATGATGACCAATAACACCAATGGCATCAACACGGACATCAAAGTTCAAGGCCAATCCCTCAAAACAGTGTATAGCTTCAAATATTGGAGCCATTGTATCAGACAATGGGTCCCGACAGGAAGTTCTCTCCAGGATCGCACAAACTGCTGCCCTGGCGAGGTTGAAGCCAATTTGGAAAAACAGGACCATCAGCCTACATTCCAAGGTAAGACTGCACTCCCCTGTAATCTCCATCTTTCTATATGCTTGCGAAACACAGACCCTAACAGCAAATCTACAACGAAGAATACAAAGCACGGAGATGAGGTGCTCCAGAAGACTTCTGGGCATTTCCTATACCCAGCACATCACAAACGACGAAGTCCAACAAACCATCACACAAGCCATTGGACAACAAGATGACCTGCTCACAGTGGTGAAAAACGGAAACTCTGATGGTATGGCCACGTCACCAGATCATCAGGTTTTGCAAAGACCATCCTGCAAGGCACAGTGCAAGGAGGTAGAAGAAGAGGGAGACCGAAACAAAGGTGGGAGGACAACATTCGAGAATGGACTGGTTTGACACTGAACGAAACAATCAGGGTTGCTGAGCACAGGGAAAGATGGAGTACAATCATCTGTGGTGCCCCTACGACCTCCGAGTTACAGGATAGGATAGGATAGGATAGGATGGCAAGCAACTGGGTCCATGTGTAGGTCACTCCCCACTCAGCCAGATCTTGTAACAGATAATGGTAAGGGTGTCAATCATCGCTTCTTCTCATGCTTGAAGCAATTCTGCGGGTATGTTGTCCACTCCCGCTGACTTCCACGTCATTGCACTGCTGCCTCAACTTCTTCTCGGAGAATTGGTAGGATTTCTTCTTCTTCTCTGTTCTGGGGACATGCTAGAACTGATGGTTTGGTGCGTGGTTGTAAAGGTTAGAGCAGTACTCTGTCCATCTAACCAAGACTTCTTGTTCTTCTGTAAGGCATATGCCAGACTTGCTTTGGATCATGGAGACCTTGGTGATGGCGTTAATCATCGCTTCTCCTCCTGCTTGAAGCAATTCCGCTGGTATGTTGTCCACTGCCTCTGACTTCCCCTTCTTTAGCAATTGCACTGCTGACTCAACTTCTTCTCAGAGAATTGGGAGGATTTCTTCTTCTTCTCTGTTCTGGGGACATGCTAGAACTGATGTTTTGGTGTATGGTTGTAAAGGTCAGAGTAGTACTCTGTCCATCTATCCAAGACTTCTTGTTTTTCTGTAATACATATGCCAGACTTCCTTTGGATCGTGGAGACCTTGGGCTTTTTAACACTTGTCAGCCGCTTCACTGCCTGGAATGCATTCTTGCTGTTCTTGTTCAGACTGTTCTCTATTTCCTGGCATTGATCTTCTATCCAGTTCTCCTTTGCTGTGCGCATGCCTTTTCGGATGTCTTCGTTGATTTTTTGGTAGCCATCAGCTCCCTGTGAGGTGTTCTTTTTCTTTTTCATCTTCATTTGTCACACAGGTTTAAAAGTTCAGGTGTGATCCACGGTTTCTTCTTTGGGCAGTACCTGTCAAGGATATTAGTGGCGGCATCTGTCACAGCTGAGTTAAAGGTGGTAGTTATGGTATTGACATCAACCTCACCAGCTCCAAAAACTGAGCAGTGGTGAAAATTTCCTTCCAATTGTGGCTTGGAATATTTCTGCCACCTCCGAATCTTTCAGTTTGTCCAGGTAAAACTTCAGTTCAGTGCACTTTGCTGTCTACTCTCTTCAAGTGGAGCCGGAAAGACATCATCACAAGATCGTGATCACTTCCGATCTGCTCCTGGAAAAGAGTGTATCCTGCCAATGTTGATGCTTGATCTGAAGCGTGTCTTGACCATGATGTAGTTAATGTAGTTGTGATGCCCCCCGCTGGGACTGTGCCAGGTCCATCGTCTGGATTTTTTGTGGAGACCAAGCGTGTTTGCCAGTATCAGATTGTTGTATCTAGCAAACTCAAAGAGAAACCTCTGTCATTTGTCTCAGTGGGGTCCACATGTCGCGGGTGTAGAGGAAAACTATTCTAAGTGACATTTTGACCGAAATTGAGTTTTTCCCATGGTTTAAACAGCCATAGAGGGGGGCAACTTCTGTCAAAATATCAGAAATGTAGCTTAAAAAATGAGTTATAACCCTTGAAAAAAATATTCTATCTTTGTCTTCAGAAAATGTTTGGTGGAAAAGTATCATATATGGCAGTTAGAGTAGTTTTCCTCTCAAATATTTTCTAATATTATTAGAAAAGGAAGAAGACTATTCTAACTGTGTAAGTTAGAATAGATTTCCTCTCGAAATGTGTCTTTGAAAACGAAGTAAACTATTCTAACTACCTCTTAGAATACCTTTCCTCTCAAAATGGTTTCTTCAAAAATGAAGAAACTATTCTAAGAGTCAGTTAATATACTTTTCCTCTCAAACATTTCTTCCAAAACCCCAAAAATATATTTTAAGTACCGCTTAGAATAATTTTCCTCCCAAACGTCTTTGCTATGAGAACAAGGAAAGTGCCAGTTAGAATACTTTACATCTGAGTGGATTTTTCCATTAGGAGTCCTGCGTGAGAAGCGTGCTCAATGTTTTCAGCAATTTTAGTATGAACACTCACTAACGCAGGGTGTACTTTCTGCTCTGTAGCAGAGCTGGTGTGTGTGTTTCTAACAATGTTGTGGCGATTCTAGCCCAAGACAATATTGATAAGGTGAGTTTACATTTTACACAGACGTGTGTCGGTTTGGGTATGTGTATCTTTATATGCATGGGGATGGTGAGAAAGAAATGACAGAGACGACACACTATTTAGTATGCCACCAAAATGTCATTAGGCTAGCCTATGCCGTAATGCTAAAGAATAGTACTAGCAGCGTGTTGCTGTTTGCAAATAACCTAGATCTATGCTGCTTTATTTTCATATGTTTGTTCGCTTGCTTGTTTCTTTCTTTCTTGCTTGCTTGTTGTTTTTGTCTGATGACATCAGACTAAAACAACAAGCAAGCAAGAAAGAAAGAAACATGTCTGCATCAGCCGTTGGAAAGTGGCGGAGGCCGAGATGAGACCCATTGGCATCCGGGTGTACTCACAGAGGCCCATAGGAGTTACGAAGGCTGTTTTGTGTTGATCTCAGGGGTCCATGGCGATTTGGTGATATTCACTGGCCAGGTCCAACGTGGAGAAGTATTGGGCCCCAACCAGCGCGTCAAAGGACTTAAATGCGAGGTAGCTGATACGCATCACCAACCGTCTTGGCGTTTAGGCGGCGATAGTCGACACATAGCCGCACAGTCCCATTTTTCTTTCGCACAGCGACGATTGGTGCCGCGTATGGACTGTGGCTCTCGACGATGTTGTTCTTCTCCAGGAGTCCTCTGATGTGGTCTTGGATTTCCTTCAGCTGGTGAGGTGGGATGCGCCTGTAGGGTTGGGCGACGGGCACTTCGTCTCTCGTCCGCAGTTGATGTTGGACGATGTCTGTGTAGCCCAAATCCAACTCGTTTTGGACAAAGGCTTCTCTGTTCTTGTCCAGGACTTGTTGAAGAAGTTCCCACTGTCTGGTTGTGCCATCGAACGTGGGGCAGGGAATGGTGTTCTTGGTGGTCTGTCCTGATGGTGTTCCGATGGTGACCACGAGTTCATTTACAGTGGCGGTGAATGCCACCTCGTCCTTTCCTTGGACATCCTCTGCAGTGACGCCAGTGGAGTCCGGGCTGGAAGGATGACGTCCAACTCTGAGAGATTGGCCACTCACACGTATCGCTGTCACAGCTGACGAGGGTCGGAACGATCTGCAGACCTCCAGGCAGGGGTTGTGCTAAAGGTGACGCCAGTAGCTGTCGAGTAGGCCGCTGCGTTGAGGTCACTCGCACAGTGGCCATGGCGAAGGGTGGGACCACTGTTTGTACTGCTGTCTTGGCGATGCCTTGGACCAAGGTGTTGTCATGTCGCACTTCTTGGATGGACGCAAACAGGCCTTGAGGTAAGCTGGTCGGACTGGCTGTCATCCACTCTCCCAGGACGTTCATCCCGACCAACAACGGCGTTCCCTCATGACCGGTTCCGTGGGATCCCTGACGACCAGGATGGGAATACCAGAAAACGTGGTCCCGTCCAACTGCAGCTCAGTGACCAGGATACCGAAGTAGGGTACCTCTGCACCGTTTACTGCCTGCAGCTTGAGGTGGGACGACTGAATGAAAACGTCACCAAGATTCTCGGTGACCCAGGTCTGCGTCACAGTCATTACCTCGCTGCCCGTGTCGAGGAGAGCTTGCACAGCTCGGCCATTGATGCGTGCGGTTGTCGTGGGGCATTCGCCAATCAGCCTTTTACTGCCCTTGCCCCCGTTGCCTGTGTTTCGACAATGGGGCTAGCAGTTTCCCTGCTGCCCTCGTGGTGATTGTTGTCCTCATGGTGGTTGGACGTGGGGTTGTCTTTGAGGACAGCTCCTCTGGAGGTGGCCCCTTCGGTCGCAAACCCAGCAGACGGCAGTTCTGGTGTCACGTTGAGGAGCCGACTGTGGACGTTGCTTTAGGTGCTACAGCTGCTCCTTCAGCTCCGCTATTTGACTCTGCAGAGCCGCCATTCCTTGGGGGTCGGGCACCGGCGTTGCTGTCTGTTGTTGGGTTGTCACGCTGTCGCCGTCACGGTCCTCCTCCTTCAGCCAACGCTGGGCTTCCGCTCTGGCCCGCAGGTAGGAGACATCCTCTCCCCTAATGATGCGGCGGAGCTCCTGTCGAAGGTCTTGTGATTTGAGCCCATCAACGAATTTATCACGCAGCATTTCGTCAGGGATGCTGCCAACCTTTCTTGTATTGGACCGCAGGGCCAGCTGCTGCAGTTGTTGGCCGTACTGCAGCACGGTCTCTCCTGCTCCCTGCTGCCGGCTGTGGAACCTGCTTAAAGTGCTGGTGACTCCCCTCTGGTTGGCGAACGTCTCCTCCAGGACACCCAGGGCCTCCTCTGCCGTTTTCACGTCTGCCCGCTGGATGATCTCCTGTCGGGCACAGCCGCGGAGCGATTGAAGCAGCCACTCTATAGCTGTTCCACCATCCAGCTGGCAGTGGCCCAGGATTCGCTGCGCCTCCTGTGTGAAGTCCTCGACGTCATTGCCATCCCCCGTGAAGGTTGGAAGTTTGGGGGTGGCATCATCCACAACTTCTGCATGGTCGAAGAGGGTGCATGGGTGGAAGAAATGTCATCTTGCGCCGCCTCTGATGTCCTCTCGTGACTGGATGGGCGATGAGGTGTGGTGTCGCCTCTGTGGGCCAATCCTTCCTAGATGAGGGCAGTCTCTTCGCTCTCACTTTCCACTGGTCGGTTCCTCAGCTGCCTTGCCTTCTTATATGCCTTCCTTGGATTTGTCATCTTTCTTGATCCTGCTCGCAGCGCCAAAATTTTTGTAGTTGTGTTGGATGTTGGAGAGAAGATGATAAAGTGATGGAGGCTAGGGTGATGAAGAATTCTCACACATTCTCTCTCTCTCTCTCCCCAAAGCCAGTTCGTTGATGACCGTTGAAAGTTTTATTCTCGAAGTGCATCATACTAAGAGAGCGCAACAGGCAATGCTCCATTTGTACTAGATCTAAATAAAAGTCTTTTTGTGTATTAATGCAGTGTAATTTGACCAGTCTTGTTCACTTTATCAATGCTGTTTCATTTTGGTAGCTGCATAACACGTCATTATTTTACTATTGCACTAATAAAATACATGAGTAGTGTTGGTACAAGAGTAGTACATAACGACTTATGTCTAATATGATTTTAATTATTTTATGTTAATGGTACTTTGGAAAATGAAGATAAGGTTACGGCTTTGTATTTGGTTTGAATAAAATTGGGAACTCGTTTTTGAGGATGAATATACAGTGTTGCTTTCTCGTTCTTTTGTTTGTTACAGAAAACTATTGTAAGTGTATCATGTGTAAGTTGTTTTTTGTGTGTTTTTTCACTCAGTTTTCATAATTTTTCGAGAGGAAAAGTATGCTATTTGACTCTTACAATAATTTTCTTTTCTTTTCTTAGCAATGGAGGAAAACTATTCTTTCTGACACATAAAATAGTTTTCCATTAATTTTTCAACATTTTCAATGGAAATCTATTCTATGTGGCAGATAGAGTAGTTTTACTCATACTATTTTACAGAAGGAAAATATTCTAAGTGGCATTTTGTTTATTTTAACAAGATAGGAAAAGATATTTGAGAAAAGTATTGTCAAAAACAGACCACGATCCATTTATCTCCTACATATATGGGTTTCAGACCATAAAATTACTTTTTATTGAAATAGGAAGATTTTTTGATTCTCCTGTAAAATTTCAAAAAAGTCACTTAGAATAGTTTTCCTCTAGACCCGCGATGTGTCTCCCCAATTGTGGTACACATCTTGGCCAACCTTGGCATTCCAGTCTCCTTCCACTATGACTATGTCCTTCTTCAGCACTTGGTCAAGGACAGCCTGCAGAAGTTCATAGAGATCCTCGACTTCACTGTCGTCATCGTCTGATGTTGGGAAATAGGCCTGGATGATGGGGATGTTCAAAGGGTTTGCTCTCAGGTGGATGGTAATGAATCTACTGGAGACTGGGCGGCAACCCATGACAGTGGCTAGAATGTCTGTGTGGACCAAGAATCGTGCCTGTCATCTCTCCTGCTGAAATAAAGCTTGTAGCCTTTGTTGGTCGTTGTTTCACCTAGGCCTTTCCAGCGCAGTTTGCTAATATTTAAAACGTTCCATCGATAGTGGTTCAGCTCGTGGACCAGTTGTTCTAATTTCCCTCCACAGTTAGAGTCCTGACATTCCAGGTTACTGAGACGATGTTGTCTCTCGTGCGGATCTTGCCAAGTTTTCCATCAATAACACACATCACCTCATTAGTGCCCAGGAAAAACAAAATGAAATGGTGACATTAAAAAGCAAAGTAATACAGACTTTGATCTTTTTATGCTCTTGACCTTGAGATGACATTGATCTCTGGCTCCAAATACAGTCATGTACTATCAAATAATGTAGAGCAAAAGATGTATTATGCCAAAAAAAAAACATGATGATCTTGGGATGACCACCTTCAGTGACCTTGATGATACTTGGAATAACCTTGACCCTCACATGCATGTCTGATCAAATAACCCAATTGCTGCATACTATGGGTTATATCCAGTCATTCAACTGTACAATTACCTATTTTTTAAATAATAATAATAATAATGATATGATAGCGCTTTTTCCCAAGGAAAAATATCAGTTCAAAGCACAGTACTCGCGCATTCATTCTAAACATCCGGCTTCATACAAAATAAAATCAGACACTTGCTAACGAATAAGAGACGAGGGATGGAGGGAGAATGGGAGAGCAAAGAATGGGGTGATGGGGTGGGTGGTGGCAGTTGAATCAAAAACAAAACAAAAAAATGGAAAAAATGGAGGAATGACGACGGTGATGGAAGGCAAGATCTGAAACATTTAATGTTTTCGCAAAAGTTACCTTGACCTTCAAGATCAACCAAAAACGGAGCACATATGAAAGATCAATCTATCATCTCTAAATACATAGTTTGGACTTTTCACCTCTCATTGTTTAGGGTCAAGGTTCCTTCAAAGTACCTACACAAACTGACTTTGGACAGCTCCAGTGACCTTCCTTGGAATAAGGTTGACTAAATTTGCAAAGTATGTGTGTCCCATTGATACCTATCATGCATCAAAGAATCATATGCTCAATATTAATAGAAAAAAGTGAAATTTTGTGAAAATTTTTCATTTTTTTAACTAACATTTGATAATCCTGTGACCCTGACCTTAAAGTCAAGATTTATTCACTGTGGTCTCATGGGTATATACTATCTTACCATAGTTTGGTTGTGATAGTTGAAATAGGCTCTGAGTACTTGCCACTTTAACGTTTTTGCACAGGCAGACGGCGGACAGACAGATGGACGGTCATTTTAATTCTATATCATTTTTGGACTATTTAGGACTCCTCTCGCCTAGATTTGCAAAAATCTTGAAATAATTGGGGGCAGGGTGGTGGTAGGGGGAGGGAGCCGAGTACACAGACTCACATTGCTATGCATGTGAGTCAAAAAATAATTGCCATAATAACATACCAGCAGTATAAGGTCTCTTGCCAATATTGTCTGCAGCAACACTGAAGGTGACCTTGATATCAGGTAAGCAGGGTCCCAGGGAAGGGTTGAGCTGGTTGGCCAGAAATTCAATGCCTGTCTTCTGGTTCTGCACATCTGTCTCTATACCAGCGCAACTAGCTGCACTAGACGATGCTTTGGTTTGAGCAGAAACAGCATGTGGAACTTCAACTGCAGCTCTTTGGTAAAATTCAGATAGGTGTTTAGTTTCTGATACTGATGCTTCTGATCTTATGTCTTCAGTGCTCACATCGGTCTTTTCATGGTTCTCAATCCCCACTGTTGCCGCTGCTTCAGAATGTTCACAAGCTGCAACTGCTTCATTAATCACATTAGCATCAAGCATAACCAATGCTGGTACATTTTTCTCTTTCTCAGTCAAATCAGATGTATCTACATTTACTGGCAGCAAATCTGTGCTAACTAGGTCTCTGCTCGTGACTGTTTGTGCAGGTTTCTTCCTTGGTGGGGTCTGTTTTGCTAGTTTGTGTGCAGGGACAGCTACTGCATGACTCTCAGTCACTTGGATGGAGGTCTGTCCTAGATCTGCTGATGTGTCTTCTACAGCTGAAATACCGCCTAGAGATGATTCTGTCATAAAAATAAAATATATTTATCAGTGAATCAAAAATTGGCATTAATTCACTAGTGACCAATTTTTCTTGAAGTGGCTTAATTTGAAGGATTCAGTATGGAGATAAAACTTCACACTAGCAGTGGGTTTTAACAATGAAAACCCACTGTATCGTTTCTTTCATGTAATAATACACATTTAGGGTAAACTCATTTTCGCAAAAATAAACACATCCTTCAAATTGGACCACTTTAAAACTAAAAATAAAAATAATTTCTCCCCTCCCCAAAAAAGAGGGAGAAAAAATTTGGAATCCATTGTTTTTTCATAGGGCAACTACTTAACAAATCTACATAAATATTAATTCATACGATAGACATAAACTTTAAAGTCCAAAACAAATGTTTTCTCTGATAAGGAATACAAATGGCAAATTCAGTCTTTTTATTAGACAATCCAATCTAATGTCCACATAGAGTACACAATTCTATACCAAAATAATCAAGTTGTATTGTAATGTATTGCACCTTGTTGTTTGTATTGTATTGTATTGTATTGTATACCTGGTCCAGGATTGGTGGTCTTGTGTTTAAACTCATCCCAAGCTTTGCCTAATGACTGTTTACTTTCATCCTTGAATCGGTTGGCATAGAAACTGGTGAAAAGAATGAGACAAAACAGTTCAATTAAAAATAATCACCCTAAGAAACTAAAATGACAATGATAATGATTCAGAGGAAACTGCATGAAGAAAAGAACAAAAGAAATCTACATCATAAAAATACATACTACTAAGACAAGCGCAGTTACAGCCATATTTTAATTATTTTTATTATTGTTAATATTATTATTGCTGTTTAGTTGTTGTTCTGGTTGCTGAAACCTGCCGTCGAAGCCATGGCAGCCTGAGGCATGGCCTCCTTCGGGGCAGGTGTGACGGCTTTAGACACTGCAGTCTGCGTGTTGGGATTGATGGTTTTTGACGTGACCATCTGCACGTTCCTCAGTGTGTCCGATGGGGCTGGAGAACTCCCCCTGGGACCAAACGACGTGAGCATGTTCTCAAGAGTTTCCATCCTTTTGTTCAACGCTTCCAAAATCTGAGTCATTTTATTCATAGAAATTTCTACTGCCGGGTATGCACTACGTTCCGCAAGAGGTGTGGAACCCGCCACCGACGCAAAGGATCTTTCTCGAAGTATAGTGCTCTTTTCTATAACCTTTTTCCTCGCGTCTCCAAAGGAGCACCTCTCAGTGGCCCGCACCAACTGCCACTGAGGGCAATCTTTGGAGCTGGAAGAATGCTGCCCCGCGCAATTCACACAGCATATGGGGTCTTTGCATTCATTTTCATGCTTATCTTTGGCGCATTCTCTGCAAATTTCTTTGGTTTTGCAAATCTTCCTACCGTGACCAAACCTCTGGCAATGGTAGCAGCGCAACAGTGATGGTATAAAAGGTGTCACCTTCACCCTAAGGTATCCCACCTTGAGTGACTCCGGCAACTTGGCCATGGCAAAAGTCACAAAAAGTGTGTTGGTAGGGTTACGCTTGGGTCCTTTGGTGATAAATACCCTCTGTACTGCTGTGACCCCCTGGCTGGAGAGCTCGTCACGGATTTCCAATTCAAACATATCAGTCGTCCTGGCATCGGATGACTCTTTTGGAGGAATTCAACCATCCATGCACTGAAACTTTGATCTGTCTGTCAACGGTTAAATTCCTCCTCAAAAGACAATCCGATGCCCTTTTGGTCGAGCACTCCACCAGATAGGCCCCAGATTGAAGTTTCATTACATCTTTGATACCAACTGTAGAAATGGATTGGAAACCTTTACGAATAACGAACAGGGAAAGCTTGCCCGGTGGCAGACCCGGATCCACTCCCTCCACAACCAAAAAATGAGGCCAGGCCCCATCCACCCCAGTCACAAGCTTTCTGTTTCGTTTCCAAGTCACTGTCTGTGTCCATGTCCAGTCCATCATCGTGAAGTCGTTTTTTCTTTGTTGAAGCCATGTTTTTAAATTTTAGATTCATCCCCCCTGCTTCCCACCCACCACAGAGTCCAAAAAGGGGATGCATTAAAGCGGAAAATCCACCAAGGAAACGCACCAGGGCTACAGGGGGATATACACCCAGACAATCCCATACTGCCACTACGGTCTTGCTCAAGTCAGGTCTTGTTCAAGTTTAAGCAAAGCTAGGGCAATACACGATGTGACGACAAGAGTGTTGACGCACGCTAAATAATGCTGTGTCACGGTGCATGTAGTGTTTAGATTCATATCTCTGAGAGTGCGATGTGCAAAGTTTGAATCAGCATTTTGTATTGCGTGGGGTATGACAGGAATTTAGGTTTTCACATGCGATACACATAGCTCGATGGGTATTAGGGGCTGAACGGAGCTCTGTGCCTTGAATTGTGGACTGGGAGAAAGGGTTAGGCCTCAGATTCAAGTGGGTAGCGCTTAAATCAGACGGCTATTTTGGATGAAGTGTGACTACCACTATCATAGGATAGAGTTAGAGTCCTTTCATAAGGGTTGTGTTTTCGTGTTAGGTCTTGCTCCTTCATAAAGACAAGAATGACCAGAGTACTGTCAATATTGCTATTGAGAAGGAATTTTATTGCAGTAGTGGGAGGAATATGACTGCCACCATTTCTGTGTGATTAGGTGTAGGGTCTGTTCCTAAGGGTGTGTACTTTTTTCTTAGGGACCGCCCAAGGCCAAGCTACCTCGTCGGTGCTGGGATGACCCGGGATAGTTTAGCGCACTGAACAATCCACCTACTCTCTACGGACACACAATACATTGTGTTGTGTTGTATTGTGTTGTGGTGTTGGTGTATCTGTACTTCACAGGCCGGGAAACTGAAGGTGAGTGGGTGCCCTCAGTTCTTTTATAGGCTATACACTCTGAGCATGCGTACGTGAATGAATGGAGAGGAAAAGGAGTATTTTGATAAATAGCATTTTTTATGATTTTCTTCATGAAGATGTAAAAAGGAATAATGCTGTTGATGTTGTTGCCAAAATGAGGTCAAGGGTGGGTGACAATGAGGTATAAGATAATATGAGAGAGGGGTGATGAATATGAGAGAGGGGTGACAATGTATTATAGTATGCTAGAGGGGTGATGAATATGAGAAAGAGGATGAATCAAGATTGTTGACTAGAAATGAAATTATAATACGCATTTATATTTGTTTAAATAATCATGTTCATGGGATGTTAATATAAATTATAGAAGGATTACGAATTATTGTAATGCATGAATAAACAGGTCAAGATGGCGGACAGCGGAAGGAGTTATTTCCCATGTATTGTTTACTTTGTTGAGGTAGCTTAGAAAGACGGTTTATTTGTTGACCAGATTGGGCCTATTTCTGCTACTACTACTACCATTGCCTACTACTATTGTTCTTCTACGTATCTGTTCCTGTGTATTTCTCCGCCCACCTCTACGTGCTTCTACTGCTGCTGTTTGGGTATTGGATGCTGTGGTTCTATCCGCTGGTGTCTTTTGGTGCCGGGCTGAGACGGTGCGAGACCTTTGCTGTCTGGGCGCTACAAGACCCTTGCTACTGGGAGGACTACGGCCTGGTTCCTCCACACAGGATCATGCACACTCACAAGCGTACATACAACTTTACATGTATATAAACATATATATAAACCTGCGACTATTTACTACAATCTGCAAAATCGTTAAAAAATTACACAAAACTATGTCAAACTTGCGAAAACGATAGCGGAAAACACACGGGAACCTTTCCGGAAGTTGACTAAACCTTCTCTCACGCACAGGAGAGTTCCTATTTCCTGTGATTTACTGACTAAAAGGTGCACTAACGAGGCGCGCATTACCGCGCTTCAGGATTATGGGCGAGGCGCGCATTACCGCGCTATAGGACGCTAAGAGTTAAGTCATCAGTTGTGTCATTTCATCTTTATTTTCAGATTGTTATAATTTGTGTGTTGGCATCCTATGTCCAGTGTCAAAGGGATCTTGGATTAGACAAGGGAGGTAATTGTTTGTTAATTTTTGGGGTTGTGAGTCCGGATAAGGGTTGGGGTTGGTTTAGATTTCCCATTTTTCTGTATGATTGGATGTTGAATAAAAGAGTGTAAATGTTCATCTGGCATTTGTGTTAATTTTAGTTTGAGTTTGTATCCCTTTCACTCGCTGTTGAGCTGAAGTCGCTGATCCAGCTTGGGTGATGTGACACACGAGAACATTTGAAATCCATGTTGTCGAAATGGGTGCTTCCATTTTGTTTATCACCTGGTAGTCTGGTCAATGCCTTAGTCTCTTTTTCGTGAGAGTTTAAACTGCCATTTGACCCAATTTCTGTGTACTAAGGGAGTTGCAAATTTTCAAAGGAATCAAAACATTTTCCACAGCATTTTCACAATGGAGGACGATAAGTATGGCGGATTCACAATGCTGGAAGTGACAGTCTGTGATTTCGTTTTTGAAGGTTTTGACCCGGAAGATTTAGTTAAACAAAAAGAAAGTGAAAGCGATCTTGACATGCTAGATGTTTCACAGGTCAGTACCACCGATGTTTCGAGGGACAAAGATAAGGTGAAAATGAAAACATTATAAAAATTGGTTGAATTTGGCATTTTAATTTTTAGTGTGAATCAATGTCCTTCTAAAATCACATTAAAAGATTTTTTCTTAAAGAAAACTGTCTTTGCAACATGCAAACATTTAAAAAGTTTCAAAAAGCTTGTGTGTATTTTATTATATTTTTTGAATGAGGCTATATCTCAAGTGAGAAGTTATTTCCTTTGACATAGGATTTTAGCTCGTACTTACTAAGGTGTCAGGACAAAGAGGGTTAATGAAACATACTCAATCCCAATCTACACTCACCATAAGGATTTATGCTTTCCATTCGTTCTGAAACCACTTGTGACATGCGACCCTGCAGTCAGCAACTTGCATGCCTGGCGAATTATGTGAAATCGCAGGTGCAGTGTGCTTGTGATCTGGGAGAAGGTCGCCCCAGCTGGACCTTGACTGTAGATGTAGCGAAACACTGTGTTTATAAGGCCTTCATCCTCTTTCCATTGGTAGCCATCTGAAACTGTGTTACAGGGAATGGTAGTAACACATAGAATGAAAATGACTGAAGTTTTGATTGGGACATTATTTAACTCTTTCCCTGCCAATCGACGATATATCGTCGATCTGAGCCGCCATGTTTGTGCCAATCGACGATATATCGTCGATTTCAGTATTCCGTTTCGTTCCGTTTTTTTGCGCAGTCCAATCCAAGTTTTATTTTAACCAAAGAGAGATAACTCTTCCAACTTTCGTTCCCGATCGACACGCGCGTGGTTTCTTCAAATTGATTCGTTTTTAGAGTGTTTTTTGTGCATTTTACTAAGCATATGTGATGGGCACAATCGACAGTGTGTCAGACTCTGCTAATAATCAATATAATTTCAAACTGTAAAGTGTATTTTGATCCTAAATAAATTTTCTTTCTGGTGTGTGAAGCTGATTCAGTGATTGGAATTATTCCTCCAGATTTTTTTTATCACTGTGGTATGTAGAAATATTTTTATTTTATTTTATAATTTCAAAAAGATCAACATGCTTTCAAAACACATATTTCAATAACATAATCAATTAACATTTGTGTGTTTTTTTTTCTTATTCTTCACTCTTTTACCTTTAATTTGATATGAAATATGTCTATTTAACAACTATTATTGAAAGAACAGTAGCTTAAATGCCTAAGGTACTGAACTTTCTTTCCGGTGCCAGAGAAATGTCTGGCACAAACGTGGAAACATGCCTGGCAGGGAAAGAGTTAAGATTTTTTGCAATCCTATCCTATCCTATCCCATAACTCAAAAGTCGCTGGGATACACAGATGATCGTTTAACCAGCATACTCCATCTTTCTCTGTCCTCAACAGCCCTCATGACTTCACTCTTAAGCCAGTCCAGTCTCAAATGTCCTCCCACCTATTTTTCTGTCTCCCTCTTTTACTGCCTCCTTGCACCATGCCTTGCAGGATGGGCTTTGCAAGACCTGATATTCTGGTGACGTGGTCATACCATTGGAGTTTCAGTTTCTTTACTATTGTGAGCATGTCATCGTGTTGTCCATTGTATTATGGTCTGTTGTTCGCCGTTGGTGATGTGCTGGGTATAGAAAATGCCCAGAATTCTTCTGTAGCACCTCATCTTTGTATTCTTCATTGTAGATCTGCTGTGAGGGTCCATAGGAAGATGGAGATAGCAAGGAAGCGCAGCAACCTTACCTTGTAGTGTAAACTGATGGGCTTCAACCTTGTCAGGGCAGCAGTTTGTGCTATCCTGGAGAGGACTTTCTGTCAAGACCCATTGTGTGATATAATTGCTCCTAAATATTTGAAGCTGTGCACCGTAATGAAGGATTGGCCTTTGACTTTGTTCATGTTGATGCCATTGGTGTTGTTGGTCACAGACCTGCCTACCCACCTCAGAGTAAAAGCGGGAGACAGGGGATCAAAAAGCAAGAACACAAGTTTTTTGTACACATTTATAATGAATATTTATTTGTCACTGTTACAACTTAAGATTAGCCAGAACGTCAAAAGCGTGAGTCTCCCGCCAAAAGCGGGAGAGTAGGCAGGTCTGTGGTCATCATTTTGGTCTTCTCTGCACATTTCCATTCCCAAGCCTCTGAAAGTGGTGTTAAGCCTCTGAATCAGCTATTCTTTTTCCTTTCCAGCCAATCCATCGTCATCCACAAAATGGAGATTGCTCTACCCCCTTGACTGTGCCTTCATGATCTGCAAGGGCATCTGACATGGTGCGCTCCAGAAAGATGTTGAAGAGTGTTTGGAGAAAGTAAGCATCCTTGACGCATGCCGTCTATTCTACAGTTAAACTAATGATTCAATTAACGTTTTGTCTCGTTACACATCACACACAACCCCCACCTTCCACACATCACCTTTGTGAGCGCCTTTGCATACGTGCACATGCAGTTTTGAGCGAGTGCATTCGCGCCACCAAAAGAACATTATTACAAGTGAACATCACCCACAAAAATAAAAGCAGAACCACATAAAAACTTAGTTATTCATTGCTTACAAGGTCCAGCGGACTACAAAGAGCCGAATCAGGACCACAAAATCCAGACCACAACTTTGCTGAAAGAGGACTCACCCCTGATCTGCGTAAAAGATCTGCCAAAAAAAACCTAGTGGTAACACTGAAGGCACTCCACTAGCCGGTCACTTTACAATAAAGACATCCCACTCAGTAGACCCTGAGGCTATACTCTATTTGTTGTTGTTGCATCAATTTTTATTCATCAGATTAACATAAGTTGTACTGATTACTGATACTCTATTTATCGAACCGCCATTTACAAAAACAAAATAGAATACAAACATCATTATAAAATATCAACAACACATACTGCCAAAATATAACATCATAGGAAGCCCATTTGGCAGAAAGCATCCAATATTCCAGATCCAACAGACCTCACATACAAGTGGGGAGTTTTGTCATGGAAGAGTTTTCAAGAAAAAAGGTAGGTGACGTCTATCGAAGAAGAAGATAGTATAGTACGAAGAAGAAGATAGTATAGTAGATTAATAGAACAGAGTAAGAATGAGAAAGAACAAAGGAGAAAAACAGCGACAGTGGGAATTTAAAGCACTACATTTCCAAAAAGTGGGGATACTATTTATACTGAAACCCCCCGGCATCCCCACAGGGGAAAAGGAAAACGCTTTACCTCCATCCCAAATGCGGGAGACATTGGACTGTTCGGGTGCAGTCTCCCCATCTTCAGCATCAGCGAAGGGATCGTAAGTATCTGACAACACCAAAACTTTCACCATCCTTTCAGTGTGCTGCCTGAACAAAGGGACCAAAACATAATCAAACTTTCTACTCTCTGATAAAGAAATATTGTGAAAATCCCCAAAATGCTTGGTAATGAAGCAAACATTTTGTGTCTAGGGACAGTAGGGTGTCTAGAATAAAGTAAAGTTGGGAACATGTAATGATATCATTTTTTTCAAGATGACAGCTAAAACTTAAACCAGAAAAATAATGTCAAGTTTGGGGTTTTCAATTAATTTTGACCTTCCAAGCATTCATATACATGCAGTGGTTGCCACCAAGCAACTCAGTAGAGTTCAACGTACCAGCACAGCACAAGAGTGGTTTAATCAGAGTTAACTATAATCAATGTGGCATTGATAAATCATGTCATCAACTTTAAAGGAAGCAGTAAATGAATCAGGTACTGTACAGAATACATTGATTGGCAAGCTGATTGGTCAAACAATTGTTCTAACTAGAAGGGCAAAGCCCATATGACTCAGATGCTCCTTAAGAAACTTGCAATATTTAACATGAAATCTAGTGCCCAGAAAAAAGAAAATGAAACGGTGCCATTAAAATGCAAAGTAATACTAACTTTGATCTTTTTATGCTCTTGACCTCTGGCTCCAAATACATTAATGTACGCTCAAATAAAGTATAGCAAAGGTTGTATTATGCCCAAAAAAAACGTGATCTTGGGATGACCCTGAACTTCAATGATCATGTATGATCAAACAACCCAATGTTTTGCATACTATGGGTTAAGCTGATGCCAGACTTATTCAAGGAATCACGATTTTACTCGAATCATGATTCAGCCATTCAGCTAGAAACCTGTTTCAGAGCGAATCAGAATTACGCTGTTTCACAATCAGCCTTGCCACACTTACACAGACTCACAGAAAATCATGAGTCAGAGAAAGTGTGCAAGAGTTGCCATTCCTGGTGTGCATTTTTTTTCAAGATGGATTCTAGCAGTGACGAAGAAGCAATTTTAGTTTGTGCTGCAGCGTCTGTTCTACTTCAAGAGAAAAAAAAAGAAAACGAAAATGGTGGGTAAAACCGTGGATCGAAAGAAGAAATATTTATGGGGCATACCATGGACTTTTGAATGAATTGGAGGAGGAAGAGCTCCAGTTGCCTTCGTTGCCGCCATATTGGTGCGAGTGTGGTTCCCCTCCTCTGCCCCTACTAATCACCTGATCTAGCTCTTGCTTCCCATTGGCTGACACGGAATGAATGACGAATCATGATTGCAGACTTTAGAGCACGTTCTAAATCTGTGAATCAGTACGAATCGCTGCTGAAGCTGATTCTTGTGACTCGTGTTTCGCGGTATGACACACTTGATGCAGGGAGAATCATCGTGATTTTTGATTTGAATTGCAGCGAATCAGTGATTCTGTTTCTAGTCTGGCATAGCCTTTAAATATACAGCCACACCACTGTACAATAAATTTTAAAAACAAAGTGTTTGCAAGGCCTAAACTGAACTTAACCTTCAAGATCAACGCAAAAATGGAACGAACATGAAAGATTAATCTATCATCTCTAAAAACACCAAGTTTGGACTTTATATCATTCATAGTTTAAGGTCAAGGTTACTTCAAAGTACTTAGTACCAGTAACCTTGACCATGGAGTGAGTGAGTGAGTGAGTGAGTTAGTCACTGTTTATAGGATCCTATCCTATCCTGTCCATCCTATCCCATAACTCAAAGGTCGTTGGGGCACCACAGATGATCGTTTAACCAGCATACTCCATCTTTCTCAGTCCTCAGCAACTCTCATGGCTTCACTCAGTGTCAAGCCAGTCCATTCTCGAATGTTGTCCTTCCACATCTTTTTCTGTCCCTCTTCTTTTGACCCCTTGACCAGGATGGTCTTTGCAAGGCCTAATGCTCTGATGACGTGGCCATATCATCGGAGTTTCTGTTTCTTCACCACTGTGAGCAGGTCACGTATATATCGTGTTGTCTAATGGCTTGTGTGATGCTCTGTCGGACTTCGTCGTTGGTGATGTGCTGGGTATAGGAAATGCCCAGAAGTCTCCTGTAGCACCTCATCTCCATGCTTTGTATTCTTCAATGAAGATCTGCTGTGAGGGTTCATGTTTCGCAAGCGTATAGGAAGATGGAGATGACAAGGGAGCGCAGCAGCCTTACCTTGGAATGTAGACTGATAGTCCTCTTCCCAAATGGGCTTCAACCTTGTCAGGGCAGCAGTTGTTTGTGCAATCCTGGAGAGGACTTCCTGTCGAGACCCATTGTCTGATACAATGGCTCCTCAATATTTGAAGCTATGCACTGTGTTGAGGCATTGGCCTTGGACTTTGATGTCCATGTTGATGCCATTGGTGTTGTTGGTCATCATTTTGGTCTTCTCCGTACTAATTTCCATTCCATGGGCTGGAGGTTTATAGGATCTGCAGACTGCAAAGATCCGAATCAGGACCACCCCAGATCCGTATAAAAGATCTGCTGATACAACCCTAATGATAATACTGAAGGCTCAACCAGCCGATCATTTTACAATAAAGGCATACTCTAATTTATTGAACCCCCAGTTACAAAAACAAAATAGAATATAAACATCATTAAAAAATATTAACAAAACACATCCATATAAAATGCCTACATTGTTAAATAATATCATAGAATGCCCTAGTGATTATTTAATTTAATTTAATCACTTTTTTTATATAGCGCTTTACCAACTCATGCTCAAAGCGCTGGCCGATACAGGATCTAACTCAAACCGCCCGAGATGCCCACCCGCAGCCTGAGCACAATCCTGGGCAGCCATGGATGGGGGAGAAGGACCAAGTGCATGCTGGGTGTGTTCTTGTTACCGGCACTCACCCGTCTAGGACATGAGCGTCAGGAT
This sequence comes from Oncomelania hupensis, assembly GCA_036898135.1. Classification (NCBI taxonomy): domain Eukaryota; kingdom Metazoa; phylum Mollusca; class Gastropoda; order Littorinimorpha; family Pomatiopsidae; genus Oncomelania; species Oncomelania hupensis. The sequence goes on along the minus strand of CM072514.1, from coordinate 46,364,797 downwards.
CTTTAAAGTCCGTTATGATGGAATGTATGCGACACACAGACTAGACCTCGGTTTATACTCTCATCCAAAGGAGTAGGAAAACAGGAGTAAAGTGTCTTTCCAAGAGACACAACACAATGGCCAGGCCAGGGCTCGGACCCGGGACCTTCAGATCCGCAAGCCGAAGCACTACCATTAGACCGCAGTGCCTCCCTATTTGGCGGAAAGCGTCCAATATCCCCAAGCCGACAACAGACCCCATACGCACAGACCCCAGCCACCCCCTATGGGGGGACCTTGGAGCGAGGTTGACAAATTTCGCATACTATGTGTGTCATTAATATTTATCATGCATCAACGAATCATATGTTCAATATTAATAACAGAAAAAGGTGAAATTTTGGGAAAAATTGTCATTTTTTGACTAACATTTGTTGACCCTGTGGCCTTGACCTTGAAGTGATTCATTCACTGACCATTTATAAGGTCTCATGGACACACCACCTTACCAAGCTTAGTTGTGATAATTAAAATAGGTTCTGAGATATTAATCCACTTGCAAGCTCTGCCCAGACGACGGACAGCAGACAGATGGACGGACAGAGGGACATTTTTTTAAATGTCATTTTTTGACTATTTAGGACATCTTGCAAAGATGAGCGTGATTATGCCTGTTCAATGGGATGCTGCATTTGCATGTTGATCAACCACACAACCAAATGCTGGCATGATAGCACAGTGAGGTATAAATACATTTGTAAAAAATTCTTTTACACTGATTATGATGATGATGATTTATTTCCATATTTATACTTCCAGAACCTTATAAAATGTAGAATGGCTAATTAGGCAGTGAATTTTAAACTGAATGAAACAAAAGTGATATAATGAGCAACAGATTAGCACCACACCAGAAAGGAGAAAATATTCTTTTCATATAATAATGATAACAGGTTAAAAACATAAACTTACTTGGTAAAAGATTCCTCCGGTGTGGCATCAGGATATACACTTCGGTAGGGAAGTATTTCCAAAGAATAGTCGCCCTTTGAACGAAACTTGACCTTCTGGAATATTTTCTTTGTTGAACTACTCTGTAAATGTATGAATACAGGTAAAATAATAAAAAAGATGGAATTTAATTCATCATAAAAATTATATTGGAAAAGAGTAAACAGCACAACAATTGAAAAGGACATGAACATTTCTAGAATGTTGTCCTCCCACCTCTTTTTCTCTGTCTACCTCTTCGTATGCCTCCTTGCCCCATGCTTTGCAGGATGGTCTTTGCAAAGCCTGATGCTCTGGTGACATGGCAATATCATCAGAGTTTCTATTTCTTTGCCATTGTGATCAGGTCATCATGTTGTCCAATGACTTGTGTGATGGTCTGTTGGACTGTCATTGGTGATGTGCTGAGTGTAGAAAATGCCCAGAAGTCTTCTGTAGCACCTCTTCTCCGTGCTTTGTATTCTTCGTTGTAGATCTGCTGTGAGGGTCCATGTTTCGCAAGCATATAGAAAGATGGAGATGACAATGGAGTGCATCAACCTTACCTTGGAATGTAGATAGTCCTATCTTTCCAAATGGACTTCAACCTTGTCAGGGCAGCAGTTTCTGTGATCCTGGAGAGAACCCTGTCGGGATTCATTGTCCGATACAATGGCTCCTAAATATTTGAAGCTATGCATCATGTTGAGGGATTGGCCTTGGACTTCGATGTCCATATTGATGCCATTGGTGTTGTTGGTCATCATTTTGGTTTTCTCTGCACTTATTTCCATTCCATTGGTTTTGGAGGTGGTTTCAAGCCTCTGTTAGTCTGTACCAACTGTTCTTGTTCCTCTCCAGCCAATCCATCAATGTCATCCACAAAACGGAGGTTGGAGATTGCTCTACCCCCTATGCTGACTGTGCCTTCGTTATCTGCAAAAGCATCTGATATAATGCGCCTAGATGTTGAAGAGTGTTGGAGAGAGCAGGCTTGATCTTTGACACACACCGATTGTTCTAAACCAGTTTCCATGGCGCTGTTGTGGAGGACTGCACTGATAGCCTTGTCATACAGGCTTTTGATGACTTCAATAATTTTAGAGCTGATGTTGTACGCTCTTATGGTTGCCCACAGAGCTGCATGCCAGACTAGGTCAAACGCGACGTTGTTTCTGGACGTGCTAGTGGCTGTGGCGGTGGTGTTTTGTGTGCTCAAATGTGGTGTGCTTGCGACGAGTCAAGATGGCGGCGGTCATGCCGGTGGAACGCTTTGCTACACACATGAGTGGATCTTGCTTCTGCAATCGTCGACCAGCCCCCCTCCCCCTGACCTCTACATCTTCCCCATAGAAATCATCCCCGATCACGATGCTAACGACACCAACTGACATCCCAAAACAGCCCCAAAACGTAAACGTGGACAGAGAGGAGGAATACGACGAAGGTTGCGGCACTACAAAACCCTTGTGCCCCTTCCCTCCATTGTAATGGCCAACACCCGCTCACTACAACCCAAGCCCCCTAACTTCAACTTTGACAAACTGTGTGCCTATTGTCAGTCTGCAAGACTTCAGAGATTCATGTTTATTATGCTTCACTGAGACGTGGTTAGATGACAAGATAACGGATGACAGCCTCTACATCGATGGATTTGGTGTTCCCTTTCGAGGAGACAGGGATCTATCTTACAGATTGATTGATTGATTTATTATTGCTTTAGGTCCAGCGGACTCTTCCGAGCCAAATCAGGACCGGACAACCCCCGATCCGCATAAAAGATCTGTTGAAACAACCCCAGTGGGAAAATTGAATGCCCTCCACCGGCCAGTCACTTTACAATAAAGACATCCCACGCGAGGGACGGCTGAGGGTTGACCTCAACTACGCGAACTCCCCGATTACAAAAACAAAATAGAATACAAACATCATTATAAATCATCAACAAAAAAACATACATATAAAATGCCTATAGTGCTAAATAGTACATTCATAGGAAGCCCTAGTGACCACCCGGCAGAAAGCGTCCAACATTCCCAAGGTGATCCAACAGACCTCATACACAAACAAGGAGTCTTGTCCAGGAAGAGTTTTCAAGAAAAAAGGTAGGTCATTGATCTAGCGAAGAAGAATATAGTATAGCAGAGTGGTAGGACAGATCGGGAATGGGAAAGATCAAATGAGGAAGACAGCGACAGTGGGAATTTAAAGCACTAAATTTCCAGAAAGTGGGGATACTATTTATACTGAAACCCCCGGCACTCCAACGGGGGGAACTGTTGCCGCAGTTAATTTGTCATGCCTACAAAGGCAAGACAGGTTTTCAACTGGGGCTTTCACTGTACCCTTTATAGGTTAGAACAATCTACAGTGGCAAGATTGCTCATGACCCCAAGGGGTCTCTATCTTACAGTGGCAAGGATGGCAGCGGTGGCATTTGTATCTACATGAATGAACAATACTGTAACCGGGCAAACGTCACCATCAGGAAAGCAAAGTACGCATGACATTGACCTTCTGTCTATATCACTAAGGACTAAATATCTGCCTCGAGAATTTGGACACATTTTCGTAACTGTTGTTTACCTCCACCCGGCAGCCAAACGTGACAGTGCTATGAGTGCGATTGCTGAGGCTGAGCGCTCCCTACCGCTGATAGCGTCCGACGCACCCAACTTTGTGCTGGGAGACTTTAATCTCTGCGATCTGCGTTGGGCCCTTCCATCATTCAAGCAGTACGTGAATGTTACCACACGTCTTGATGCCACGCTAGACCTATGTTATGGTAATATCAAAGACGCATACAAATCTTTCCATCTGCCAAAGATAGGAAAGTCAGACCATGACACTATCCACCTAGTCCCTTCCTATAAACCGAAAATAAAGACTGAAAGTGTTGTGAGCAAGAAAGTGAAAGTGTGGATGAAAGATGTGAGTGAAAGGTTGAAAGGCTGCTTTGAGTGTACTGATTGGAATGTGTTTTTGGAGTCCACAGAAGATGTAGATAAAGCCACAGACGTTATAACTGATTATATTACCTTTTGCGAAAACATGATTATTCCTAATAGAACAATAAAAATGTATCCAAACAACAAACTCTGGATCTCAAAGTCACTGAAGAGTACAATTAGTGAGAAAAAGGTAGCATTTCAGATGGGCAGAGAAGAAAGGATAAGAGTACAGAAGAAACTTAAAGATGAAAATAGGCATGCTAAACTAGAGTATAAGGACATAGTAGAGAAAAAGTTTAAGTCAGGCAACATGCGGGAGGCGTGGAAAAATATTGACTGGTCAAAATAAGCCTAAGAGAAACTGTCAGCTTAGTGAGGAAAAGAGGAGCAAGTTTGCAGAAGAAATAAATGACTTCTATTGCCGCTTTGAGCGTAGCGATGTAGCAGACGACCTGCTAAATGTGATATCTGATCTGCAAGGGAGGGTGGAGGGAGTAGCGGAAGATAACCTAGGCATCTTGGACTGTGAGATCCAGGCAGACGAGGTTGAGTGCCTTTTTCGTAAGGTCAACCACCGCAAAGCTTTTGGCCCAGACAACGTCTGTGGTAAATTGTTAAAATCTTGTGCTTCCCAGCTGTGCGATGTTTTTAGCAAGTTGTTCACTTGGTCTGTGAAAACCTCTGCTGTTCCATCTGTGTGGAAAAATTCAACTATACGTCCCGCTCCCAAGTCCAGGAGCCAATCAGAACTAAATGATTATAGACCAGTAGCCCTCACTAGCATAGTGATGAAGTGTTTTGAACGCATTGTGTTGAAGTTTCTCCTCTTTAGTACACAAACGTCCCTTGACCCACTTCAGTTTGCATACAAGCACAATAGATCAGCCGATGACGCAACACTCACTCTCCTCAACAATGCCTACGTCCACCTTGAAAAACCTGGTTCTTTTGTTAGGATTCTATTCATAGACTTCTCTTCCGCTTTTAACACCACCTCATAGCTCGCAAACTTCTGGCTCTGAATGTCAGTCCGAGACTGGTTTTTTTGGATTGTCAACTTTCTTGTCAACCGCTCACAGTCTGTCCGCTTTCAACATTGTCTTTCTTCCTCCCGTTCCACCTCCACTGGCTCTCCCCAAGGCACTGTTCTCCCCCTTTCGCTTCACACTCTACACAAACGACTGCACTCGCTCCACTGACACCCCTTTCATCAAATACTCTGATGACACCAAGATCTCAAATTCTCACTCCATCTATGTAGAAGAAGTCTCTAAGTTCACCGCATGGTGCAATGATAACTATCTCAACCTGAATGTAAAGAAGACAAAAGAACTTATAATAGATTTTAGAAGAAACCCCGTTGCTACCCCAGACTTGGAGATAAGGGAGAACGGGTGGAGAGAGAATGAATACAAATACTTAAGCAACATTGTAGACAACAAACTCAATTTTAATTCCAACACAACAAACATACACAAGAAATGTCAACCCAGAATATATTGCCTTCAGAAGCTTCACTCCCTCAATGTCAGTTGTCCCATGTTAACCAACTTTTACAGATGTCTTGTTCAGTCTGTTGTGACCTTTGGCTTCCTGTGTTGGTATGGAGGGTTGAGTTAGAAAAACAAGAACGTATTGAACAGGATTGTACATGTCTGTGCGAAAGTGACGGGTGAAAGAGCGAAAGGCATATAAGACTGCGAATGACCCGAGCCATGTTCTGGCTACACACTATGAACTCATGCCATCAGGGCACAAACATCGAATGCCCAAAATGTCCACAGTGAGAGCAAGAAAGAGTTTCATACGACGATTCCTGCCTTGTTGCTGAGTTAACAGGTTGAGTGGATAAACGAATCCGAGTTACACTTATCAGGATTCAAGCATCGGGGCTGAATCAACTACTGATACAAAAAACTGAGTGTAACAGAGTGTCTTGGCCATGATGTAGTCAATCTGGTTGTGATCCATCCCGCTGGGACTGCACCATGTCCATCGTCTGGATTTTGTGTGTGTCTCTGTTGTGTCTTCTTACATTGGGGTTCTCTTTATAAACATATCAAGGCAATACAAACATCATTGGTCAGACATCGAACAACGCAAATGCAAGGTTTCTGTGTTTCTGATTTTGCTTACAAAGTGCTTCCGGACATGTTTTGCGTTGTTAATTATGGGATGTAAGATTGTTTTGTTATTTTACTAGTGTTTTGTGAAACAATCATTTTTGTTGTTGGTCCTAGTTAATATAATGTATGAATTTATTGATAAGGTTGCTTATAATGATGCCCTGTGGGTTCGGGCACTGAACAGAATAGATCCAACGTTTCATGAGGTGTTGTAAGAGGCGACTAACATGGATAATGTCAGCACCGCATCACTGGGCGAAAGTCTTCTACAAGATGTCACCGGCCAGGACGGAGGAACTTCATTTTACTATAAGTTCAATGACCACGTGCTCCGGGCCAAGGCAAGCCATACTGTACTCATGGATTTTGGCTGTGACCCACAGCCTGGAGAGGATTGGACCCTGCAAGGTCTTTCTTGCCTAAGACACATGGCATTCACTCCATACCGGATCGGCCGTCGCCCGGGTCACCAAGGACCGTGCCTTCCGTTTTCACAAAAAATCCAGACGATGGTTAACTTTAAGTTTTAGAAAATAGTTCATGGCGAGCTGAAGCCTACGGATCACCAAGGGAGGTTCACAGCATCAGTGTAGAGACTTTCCTTCAAACTGCAAAACACCCCCAGTCAGATCTGAAGACCTTTGTGATGGATTGGATCCAAGGCTTTCAAATAGGATTACCTAGGGAACCATATGCGATGCTACCATAATCCATTTTAGAGCGTATCAGAGGAGGAGTTGGTTTGTCTGCTCCCCAGTCTGTGTGGCTGGTAACTTTCAAAATATTAAGACCTTTCTGACAGCTTTCCCTCAGGTATTTAGTATGTGGCAGAAAAGTAAGTTTGTTGGCAAAAATAATACCCCAAAATGTAACTTGTTTAGATACTTTGACAAGTTGGCCCTAAACATGAAGAGAATGGTTCAAAACCTGGTTCTGTTTGCGATGAAAATGAATGCATTCAGTTTTAGAAAGCGAAAATTGGAAACCGTTTTCTTGTACCCACCCCTAAATTTGATCTATGCAAAGCTGAAGTTGACGCTCCACCCCTGCCAAAGTTTTTCCCTTAGCTGAAATTGATAAATCGTCAACAAACAATTTTATCGATGCCATATTTAACGTTTTTAACTATGTTGTTGATCTTGATGTTAAACAAAAGCGGAGAAAAAATGCTACCCTGAGGAACACCCATCTTCTGCTCAAAAGGATCGGACAAAGTTGAACCTAGTCAAATCTGAAATTTCCTATCAGTTAAGAAATTTTAAATAAAAATTTGTAATGACCTGTAATATCTTGCATGAGTACGACAGAGTGATGAAAGTACTAATGACACACTCGTGTCAGCTGCTTCAACATCATTTCAAACCCAAGCATCAGCAGAATCAAACGATGACACACCTGTTGCAAAATCTGTATCTCTGTCACAAAAGGCAACAGATGCACTGTTTCATCAAAAAACAAACCACAAAACCATCTCCTATTGAACAGTTGCAAGCACCATTGATAAAAGTAGAGGAAGAGTATTTAACTGGCTTAGAGTGAAACTGGCACAGTCAGATGACAAGAAGACATTGACATGTAAGACAAAAGCAGTCACTTGTCCTAAAGATGGTGAGAGCCAAAAAGCCATCAGCATTAGTTTCTACTTCAATGAGGAAGAGAAGAGCGAAGGAAATTGCCAACAAGAAAATAAATTTCTGGTTCCACGGAAACTGATATTAAAACAACAAAGTGCTGAACTCAAGCACGCTCAATATGGAAAAATTCTGAAAACAGCTGGGTTGGGGCAGCCACACTCTTCAAAATCCACAGCACAAATTAGAGCCAAACTGTCACTTAGCTGGTCAAAACAAAGGCAGCTGCAAAGATTAAAACAAGGCAAGAGGAATACAAATGGAGTGTGAGAAAAAAGAGAGGGAGTTTCATGAGGAATTGATGTGTGGGGAAATAGAAGTTAACATAATACCTCTCTCAGGAATCAACAAAGCGACTAAGAAGAAGTTAAGGACACTCCCGTGCCTTCTATTGCCAGCTGGCCCAAGTTTGTTACTGATCTCTTAGATCGGTACAAAAAGAAGATGCTAACATGCCATAACAATACTATGCCAGAAAATTAAATTTGAGTTAAATCGGGGGCGACCATGGAGGGGAGGGGGGGGGGGGGGTTAAGTTGTTTTTGAGGTAGCAAATCTCCACAATACAAATATGCTCTCCAAGTTGGTTGTGATGACTGAAGCGAAAGATTCTGCTGAAAAACTTAGAAAGATTTTAGGCAGTATTGTTAAAGAGGGAGTCGTTGCAGTTAACGGCATGATGTGGAAAGCAAAATGGTTGCGTGTGTTTATGTTTGGGGATTATGATTTCCAGACACAAATGTATGGACTACAGTGGAACCTCCGGTATAAGACCATCCAAAATCTGAGAAAAAACGGTCTTATAATACTCAAGAGGTTTATACCGGATATAGGGGAGTGGGGGGGTGGGGTGTCAGGGTCGGAGGGGTATCTAGTCATAATTTGCACACTCACCAACATGTATTCTCTGACAAAGAAACCTGTAAAACATGTTTCATTTTAGCTTGGTCTCTTTTATTCACAACTTCAAATGTTTAACAACACTTTTAACTTTCACACTGCTGTAAAATGCTCCATGGAGTTGACATTAATTCACAACTTGAAATGTTTAACAACACAGAAAACCATATTCAGAGTTCAAGGATTAGAAATGACATGATTAAACGAAAACAGTCATATCTTCAGACATTTCGAACAGGGAAAAACTGTGAAATTAAAGACTGTTTTCGATTAATCAGGTCCTTTCTAACCCTTGCACTCTGAATGGCAGACTGGATGGCCATCCTTTTGTCTACTCCAGGGATGTTGTTGACAAGCAAGAACTTGGTCACTCAACTCTCCCCCTTTTCACTTCTTTCAATCACTTTCATTCTCTCTGCCAAACTCCAAACTTTTCTCTTGCGCGACGCCATTTTGACAAGCTAGTGTAGGTAAGTAATGTCCCTTACTTGCAAACCAGAAATAGCAGACAAAAGCAGGCGTACACTAACATGAGAAAAAAAAATGAAAATTACAGTCAATAAATCAACTGATATCTCTTTTAAATTGCCTAAGACAGTCGTATAAAAGGCTTAAGAAACGGTCGCCGGTCGCATAAACGAGGTTGTTGCATACCAGAGGTCATTTATTATTGTAAGTGAATCTGTCAGAAGTTTTCAGGTAACATAACCGAGGGAGTCGTTATACAAGAGAGACGGATACCAGAGGTTCCACTGTATCAGGAGAAAAGAGTTGTCATCCATGTCTTTTGTGCAAGACTTCCAAAATGCAGATGCAATCAAGTCGAAGAGAAAAAGCCCCTAAAAAAATGCTGGGAAACACGAAAGAACACCACCAACAAAAAAACAACAAGAATCTGGCAGTGACAAAGAAAATGCCAAAGACAACTACACCATTCACGCTCCATAATGGGACCTCAAACCGAGTCATGTAGTGCCACATTACCTTCATTTTGCTTTTTATATTGTAAACAAACACCAGAATCTTCTTGAAAGTAAGTGTCACAATCTTGACAAGCAAATAGCAGATGTCCTGTGGTATAATTATATACTTGGGGAGCAAACACATTTTTTTTGGTTCTCTCATTTATCCTTTCGTCTTGTAAATTGTGGCTTGTTTTGTTTCATATTACTGAATGTATTCTGCTAAATGTTGTAGTGCTTCGCGGGAGTTTGGGATGCTCACCAACTGATTACACAGTGAGCCAGCTTCAACTTATCGCAGTGTGTACTAGGCTTACAGACAGTATAGCCTTAGCATGTATGAGTTCAAGCGCCAATGTGTAGGGAAGAAAGGAATGGTGAAAGTGGATGAAGAGAGTGGATGAGCGTGATGGCGGTAGCTCTGGCAAGTTATCTTTAGCTCCAGCTGATCGTACCTGGGAAGGAACAAAGTGGCTATTGTAGATCAGTATAGACTCCACCGTCGGCCCATAGAAAAGCTTCACCCTGAAGTTCACACTGAAGGCATTCAGCCAAGAAGGTCAACCAACGCCTATTTTATGACAAATAAAGTAGGCGTTGGTTGGCCTTCTTGAGGAGCAGCAGAGCACTGGGGGACCAATCCAACTTGTTATCGATGATGGACCCCAAATACTTGTACTGGTCCACCACTTCCAACCCCTTACCCTCAATGACCAATGAGTGTCACACTCCTCTTTTAGTCAACAACCATCTCCTTTGTCTTATAGACTTTGAGAAGGAGATGATTGTTGTTGCACTATCTGACGAGCTGTTCCATGGTGCAACACTCTTGTTCGTTGTGACAAGGCGGGTCAGGCATGTGTTGTCCGAAAACTTTACTTGGAGAGCATCTTCAGCAGTACAGCGACAGTCGGCCGTGTAGAGGGTGAAGAGTGCCGGAGATAGGACTCAACCCTGAGGAGCCCCTGTGTTGGTATGAAAGTATCTCGATGCCTTCACGGAGATGGATGATCTAATCACCAGGCATAAGATAAGATAAGATAAGATAAGACAACTTTATTATCTTTTACAAGAAATTACATTGTGGTGTACAATTACAATCAACAAGGAATAAACATCACAATAATAATAACAATCATAATGACAATGAGGATAAAAATGCACAGTCACATATGAATGGAATTACACTTATGCATGCTAACATTAAAAAAAATGTGAAATGAGATTATTTTGGGCAAACAAAACACACACACACACACACTCACACACACATGTCATTTATTAAGTAATGAGACAGCCTTTGGAATAAAACTGTTTTTCATTCTGAGAGTTCTGACCCTTGGTGTTTGGTAGCGCCTTCCAGAAGGCAGGAGCTGGAAGTGGTGCGCAAGCACATGAGTGCTATCCAGCACAAAGCAAATAGCTTTCCGCACAACACGTCTTTCATACAACACCTGCAGACTCTCTTGTTTCACTCCCACAACCCTCCCACAGACGTTCACTACTCGATCCAGAATACTTTTGTTTTTTACACACAAACTTCCATACCAGCAGATAAAAGAAAAGGTAAGAACGGACTCAATAAAAGAAGAGTAAAAGGTCTGAAGGATGCGGCTACTGACTTGGAGATTTCGAAGTTTTTGAAGGCAGTAAATTCTAGACTGACATTTTTTGTGTATGGCCTGGGTGTTTGCAGTGAAGTTCAGTTTCTCGTCAATGATGGTTCCCAGGTATTTGTATTGGGTGACTCTCTCGACTGTAACACCATCAATGACAAGGTCTGGAATGAGAGTGTTGTTTTTACGAAAGTCAATGACCAGTTCCTTAGTTTTCTTGACATTTAAGTCCAGATAGTTTTGTTTGCACCAGGAGCTGAACCTATCAACTGCAGAGAAATACACAGCATTTGAATTGGACAGGTCCACAAGGGCAGAGTCATCCGAGTACTTTATGACCGGTGAGGCATCAGTTCCTCTGCAGTCGTTTGTGTAGAGCGTGAAAAGTACCGGAGAAAGAACCGTACCCTGAGGAGCTCCTGTGGACGTTTGTTTGAGAGATGAGACAGCAGAGTGAAAGCGGACAACCTGAGATCTGGACACGAGGAAGTGAACGATCCACAGGACGAGTCTAGGAGGGACAGTGTAAGACAAAAGCTTCTGAGCCATGAGGTGTGGCTGTATGGTATTGAAAGCAGAAGAAAAGTCTATAAATAGAATGCGGACAAAGGAACCAGAGGTCTCTAAGTGATCATACGCATTGTGGAGAAGCGTCAGAGTAGCGTCGTCGGTACTACGATTGGGTTTGTATGCAAATTGAAGAGGATCAGTGAAAGGCTGAGTGTGACAAAGAAGACGAGAGAGAAGAATCCGTTCGAGACATTTCATAGCTATGGATGTCAGGGCAACAGGGCGATAGTCGTTGAGTTCTTTGGGTTTACTGTTTTTGGGCACGGGACAGATGATAGAGTGTTTCCATACACTAGGTACAACACAATCCCTGACTGACCACGAGAATAGCTGACTGAATACTAAGCACAACTGTGCAGCGCACCACTTCAAGGTCCTACCCCCTATACCATCAGGGCCAGTGGCCTTTCTCAGATTCAGTCTTTTAAACATGGACTCAACTGTGGCACCATCGATCTCAAAGTCAGCATCACCATCAACCACGTCTTGTTCTAAACGAGAAATAATATCATCAACGTCGTCTTTTGTGTCATCGCGTTCAAAACGGCAGTAGAATGAATTTAGTTCTTCTGACATTTTAATTCGGTTTTCAAAAGGAAGGTCACAGTTAGTTGACTTCAGCTTTGCTTGACCGGACAGAGTTTTCAACCCCTTCCATGCATCAGCCAGGTTACCACGCTCGAACTGTGATTCTACCTTTTCCTTATATTGCCGTTTAGCATCCTGAATTTCCTTTCTTAGTTTTGCTTGAACACGCCTGCGTTCAGCTTTATCATCAGTTTGAAATGCAATTTTCTTTTCGTTTAGCGTGGCTTTGAGTGACTTTGAGACCCAAGGTTTGTTATTTGGAAATATTTTTATAGTTTTGGTAGGGATGACAGTATCCTCGCAGAATTTAATATAGTCAGAAATAACATCAGCAGCTTCATTTACACCATCACTAGATTCCAAAAACATGTTCCAGTCAGTACAGGCATTGTGGTCTGTCTGCGAGAAAGCTGCAGAGCCATCTGATGATCAGGGGGTCGATGCCCATTTTCATCACTTTCCGCATCATGGTGAGGCTGGATGGTGTTGAAAGCCGAAGAAAAATCCAGGAAAAGAATTCTGGCACAGGACTTCGACCTCTCTAGATGCCTCAACAAAGCGTGTACTACGGTGATGATAGCATCTTCGGTGTTTTTGTTGGGCGTGAATGTGAACTGCATGGGGTCCTGGAGTGGGCGCGTTTCCATAAGCAGTCTCTGAAGGACAATGGTGAGAGCAAAGGGGCGACAGTCATTCAGGATTGCAGGAGGGTTTTTTTGGGACAGGGATAAGGTTGGAAGACTTCCAAAGGGGTGGGATGTTTCCAGTGTCCATCGAATCCTTCAACAGGATGGTGAACACTGGGGCAAGGGAGTCATGGAACTGCTTGAGGACAGCTTTCGGAATGTCATCTGGGTCACAAGCACTCCTGGGGTTGACTTATCTGAAGCACCAACACCTCTTTCTACATCAGTACCCTATCCTGTTGTCTCTCTCGCTCAGGTCAGCCAGAGTAGTCACTCGCTCAGACGAAAATAAGTAGTGTCAAAGCGGGCGTAGGTGTTTAGGTCGTTCACCAACTTCTGCTGATCCTCTAAATTCAAGGCCCTCTTATCATCTGTAGGCTGCTCCACAGTTACCTAAGACTGTTGGAGTCAAAGCTGTCTTCGACCTAGTCCCTGAACTTCCGCTTGTTGTTCAGGATCACTCTTCTGACTTCCTTCTGCAGTTTCTTCACATCTGGATTCCCCTTGCTAAACGCCTTCTTCCTCTTCATCAGGACGTCTGCCACCTCCTTTGTCACCCAGGGCTTGTTGTTGGGGTAGGTTTTCACCTCTCAAGTGGGCACCTACATGCCAATACAGAACTGGATTTAGGAGGTGATAACATTGACTATTTTATCTAAGGACCACCCGTCCAGCAGAGCATCCCAATAAATGCAGTGGAAACAACCACTGAGGGCCTCGGAAGCCTCACAGACAAGACGATTCTACTAGCGGCAGGCTTTCTGGTCTTGAGTTTGTCGGTATAAGGGAAGCAGGTGCACCATGTCATGGACAGAGCATCCCAGATTGGGCAAGGGCCTGCACTTGTAGGCCTTGGGAATGCTGCCGCAACATAGATCAATGGTCGCTTCACCACAGGTCTTGAAGGTGCCGATAGTTCGAAAGAATCTTGTTGAGCCAGCAGTGGTTAAAGTCACCTGCAATCAGTTGCACTGACTGTTAACAATGTGACTCTTGCCTCTGCACAACTCTCCAAATGACATCTGCAGCTGCCTTGTAGTCAGCCTTGCGATGGGTATACATGATTGTCAAAAAGATCTGGCAGAATTGCATGGGAAGATAAAAAGGCCGAAGGGCCACAGTGAGCAGTTTCATGTTTCTTGAACAGACCTGCTCTTTGATGGTAATGTTACTCAGAGGTGCCAACCCCCTAATCTTCTTGTCAGTATTTCCGGACCCGTTTGCCAGTATTTTTTAACACTTGTCAGTATTTTTTTTCTCGCAAAACCCAGCCTATCACACTATAAAGTAATGGCAGGCTTACCACTGTAACAGCAGGTTATTTTCAGCCCTCTAAAATCACCATGAAAATCAGCTTGTTGAACACTACACTTGTTTACTTAAAATGAATGACACTCTTTCCAATAAAAGCAATCTCAGCAACAAAACAGTTCTATTGCTTCAAGCAGTGGCCTTTTTGCATTTTTTTAGAAGTGTTGGAGAGTTTTGTTTTGTAGCAGTCAATATTTGAGTTTCTTGATTTCAACTGCAGCATGACATTCAGATCAGTTTTTTACTTCCCATAGTCCCTCTAAATAGGTACTCCAAGCCCTTCATTGGCTCTTGTCCGGTCGGCAGTTTTGACTCAGTTTTCACTTCACTTTCAACACTTATTATTAATGTAAAACTGCATCAAAACGAACAGTGGCTGTATTCAAATAAAAATTGAAAGCTTTATCTTTACATCTGTGTTGTTTTTAATGCATGTTTATGCGAAAGATTCCGAGAAAACAGCTTTTGAATACGCCCCTATCCGAGCGCTGAATGGCGGTGCGGAAAAGGTTGTCAGCGTCGTTTGCTGAGAGGGGCTCGTTTCAAAGTCTAAGCGCTTTGCGATACTTCATTGGATGGCCTAAAAATAAGAACCAATGAGAAGTTCGGATACTTAGCTTCATTTACATATAGGTATTGTGGGGCTCTCGTGTGTAAAAGTTTTTGTTACGAGCCGAACAAAGTGGATAAAGCGGTTTTGATGTAAGTTTGATTTTAACTAGAAGTTTAAAACTTAGCAAGAAATAAAGAGCAGACTTTCCTTTATAAAACTAGGGTATTTATTAATTTGTGCATTACTGTATCGCGGAGCGCTTTGCCGTAGAAAAGTGTACCCAAACGGTGTTCGGGTTTTTTTCCGGCCAAGGCCGACTCGTAGGCCTATTCTGCGACACCAGTGCTGAGCGTAGTAGCCTATACTTTGCCGGCACGCACTGCGAATTTGATGATTTCCCAACTTTGAAGCACCAAAACGGCTGAACATTACATGGGATAGGCCTGAAGAAAATTGGGCATGGAGTATAACATATGAAGGGGTTACCTGTCAAAAATCAGCTTTCTGGTATCAATATTGGCTTCACTTTGAGACTCCAAAGTTGTCAATTTCTTCAATTCCAAAACGTTGCCAAAAAAACACCAACATTCGGCATTTTCAAACATTAATAACTTTTTACCTATTTGTCCTATGGGGGAAAAAAATATACCACTGTGTTCAGAATGAAAAGCTCTTTAAATCTATGTCAGTTTTGTGATGAGGAAATCATTTTTTAAAAATGGCTTTTGACTACCTACTCTAAAGTCAGTTTTATTTTTTCTAACCAGAGAAAAGACCCTTTCACATGAACAGTTGAACACAGTGATCAGGAGAATCTTCAGCATGATCTTGGACAGAAAATTATTTTTTTCTCTCTAAATTTATTATTAATAAGCATACCATGATTCATGAATACAATGTTATAGGCATTGCTAGGTAAATGCCCATCAAAATGGAAGTTGATTCTGAAAAACAACCATAGAGTGCCAGAAGGCAGCCCTTAACACAAACTCCATTCGGACTGAATGCAGAACCGATCAAGCTGCACATGCCCTAATCTCATGAGCACCAGCCGAAGAGATTGGAAGAGCACAACCCCAGTCACTCTCGTTACTCTAAGATAATCGAACGTATGCCGCACAGATGACCGTTGGTATCCACCTGTCCGGAACAGGTTTGCTATATCCCTAAAAAACCCTGGGCTGACAAAAAAAAAAAAAAAACCTCTTACCCGGGGAGCGATACTAACATTCACGAAGAGCCCGGAACTGGACAATTAGCTGCCACTGGGACTGATGTAAGCAACAGAAGGAAGAGGGACGAACAAACCCCACTGGGGAATGTCCACCGGGAAAGGGTCCAAGCTAGGAACTCGGGCAAGAAACAAAGCCAGACTGAACCAACATGTTCAAAGGCTACATCCACCAGAAAGCCGAACAAAAAAAAAACTAAAAAAAAACGCATGAATCATAGGATTGAACGACCCCAAAAAGGGAGGCCACAACACTGGCTGAAAATGAC
Source organism: Oncomelania hupensis (assembly GCA_036898135.1). Classification (NCBI taxonomy): domain Eukaryota; kingdom Metazoa; phylum Mollusca; class Gastropoda; order Littorinimorpha; family Pomatiopsidae; genus Oncomelania; species Oncomelania hupensis. The sequence continues at coordinate 46,348,434 of CM072514.1, read as the reverse complement.
CACGAACCTCCAAGCATAAGCAAAGGGCTTCTGAAGCCCTTACGAACTGATGCGCTAACGAGCGGAACTGACTAGACCCGAGTGTCGAACGACGCTCCCAGGGAAGCGAAACCTGGGACGGAGACAACTCGGACTAGTGAAGGCAAGCCGAGAACTCCAAATGCCGTGACCAAAGGAGGATTAGACTAGTATACTCGACTAATCAGTCGAGGTAACGGAGAAACAGCAAACCACAGCAGCGAGTTCCTTGACAACCCCCGTGAACACCCACGGACTGCACGACAGCCCGAAGGTAAGGGGCTCTGATCTGAGAATTCTAATCATAGCAGACGAAGGGAAGCCAGCTTCAGCGAAAAGGAAAAATAGACACATCAAAACGACTATAAAACCCAGGGAGGTTGCCCAATTCCCTGAGCGCCGAGACTCCCGTAAAAATGCGGAAGTTTAAATGCGGAAGCGGACACGCCGCAGAAAAGTTCAAAGTAACCGAACTAATACTGGACGCCAACCGCCGGAGGTCTTGGGAACGAAGAAGAGGCGACCACAAACCCCGGGGATTGCAGACAACAGATCTCCTCTTAGCGCCCTTTTGCAGAAGGGCTGCCACCTCCAAGACCAGAACCGTCTGAGCCTCTGGAGAGCTTAGAGGGGTGGGAAGAGGGAGCCAGAAGCACATCAACATAGGCGATAACCTGAGATCTGCAACCCTGAATGACAAAGGCATTGAGGGCCAGAAACAAAGATCTCACCAAACTGACGGACACACAGTCCCTGACCCTTGCTCCGAAAAGAGCAGAAGACAGGGGCGCTGCAAAAGCCGCTGCCACCGACTCTCATAAAGTGCCTGCTGACAATGCAGGCCCGCTAACCACCAAAGGCAGAAGGTGAATGGTCAGCTGGGGAGAACAAATGTCATGTCGCCTTGTCCTGCATTATCCAATGGAATACTCAAAGGATTCTGCACAGCAGGAGCCACCCTAGGCTAATCTAACCAAAAAAAAACAAGGTAGACAATTTTTCTCCCAAGCCTCAACCAGTCGCCTCCCTTACCGCTACAGATCCCACAGCTCTAAACGAACCATGTCCACATTGTTTCCCCATTCACAACAGGTATATCAGGAACCAACACTGACTACGCCAAGTCAGTCCACGCTCACTGGCAGTGAAAAAAAAAACCTGCATTCAGCAGTGCCCACGGTCCAACATCATCCTGTTCCCAGGTCATTTGCACCACTTGTAGCCAAATGGAGGTATTGACTACCCCCGTCAAAAATATAGGAGATGACAATGGGTGCGGAAGCGCATGCTCAATTTAGAAATCTATCTGTGAACCATAGAAAAGTTTGTGTTAGTTTGCGCAACCTGTGGTTCTGTTGCCGTTTCCTTATCCTGGAAACGTACGTACCTCACCATCGTTTCTTCATGAGAGACAAAATCAATAGTGGAAGACACAATGAGAGTGTGTCTCCCTGATGCAATGCACAACTTAATGGCAAGCAAGCGCTCGCTTACCTGCCCCATCTCCTACTCTTAAGCGTCAGCGAGCCTGCGAGTTCAAACTCGCCAAGGTGCCCGTAGAGAAAGCTCCTCCACAGCAACTCAACCAGCTTGATATGAGGTTAAGTCAGCCAGGCAAGCTAAAAATAGCTTCGCCGATGCTTCCTTTCACTGGAAGGAAGGGAGCAGGCTAAAGCAGGCAAACTATAAATAGCCAGCAGCAATCAAAGGTGCCAAAGAGGACGGAGCCTCGCCACGGCAGTGCAGCCCTGTGTAAAACTTGACTCTCTGCCTGCATGTGCAAGCTATTTTTAGCGAAGCTTGGAGCCTAACGCATGCAGATCCAGATGCAGACACCAACGCCATGCTCTCTGCAGTACACAGCTATGAGGAAACGTATGGCTCATCATCCTATTTTTGTGTATTAAAAGTGATCGTTTTATGTGGAATATCCTTTGTATTGTGATAATGGTTTGCATTTAGTTACTTCCATATCTGTGTTTTGTGTTAGCATAATCTATAACCACGAAGTCGATTTGGTTTGTGTTATATTTAAGTCGATTTGACGGCACTAGCTGTCCGGTCCTGCACTAAAAGCTTACTAGCAGTGGACCGGTTTTACGTTTTCGAGTGTGTATACGTGTACATTGTAATTACACATTTGAATCCTTCTTACAATGTTCACCATTTGAAGTCACTTAGTACAAAGTTTGAACTTTCTGGTGATGTGGTCGACATTATAAAAGCTCTTCTTGTGTTTGGTTGCTGGCCTCTGTAATTGCAGCGAATTTACGAAAGTCTCGTGGTGCTAATGGTGCAAGCAATAGGTACTCAATTGCATGTAGCGCAGCCGCCCGGCCAGCCCCCTGCCTGGCCCTATACAGTACAGAGCTTGGCGCGCGGTTAAAGTAATTATAAGCTTCCAGGCGAGTGCCAGTTGCATAGCTTGTGCTGTGGGTCGCTGGCTGTTTCTCAGCTGGTTATAAGCAGTCCAGCCTGCGTTAAGGGACCCTAAGAGGCGGAACTAAGGGAGTTTTTAGCCACAGTCTGAAAGTACTTGAATGCACTGCCGTGTCGCCCTTTCCAAGACTCACTGCCTTAGTACAGGCCCCAACTAACAAAAATTTTGATGTGAGGAGATTCATAGAGGGAAAACCGAGCATCAACAGACTCGGCGAGAGCCAAGGGCCCCGCCTAAAGGGATGAAATAGAGGGCGAGGAATCGCAATTTCCTCCACCACCTGGGGAGGAAAGAGCGAAGCTTGATGAACGGCGCCTTCGAAAGACAGTCCAGAGAAAGAGACTGCTTATCGGACCTGTCCAAGCCAACAGGTCCGGTGACAACCCAGAGAAGTTATCGCCCACCGATGAACATCAATAGAAACCAGAGAAAGCATCCCCAGATCATCATTGTACTATACATACCGGAAACCAGAGCCCCATGATCCACGACCAAAAACCGGAAGTGGTACACACAGGAAGCTGGACTGAGACAATTGTGTCAAACCGAGAAATGGAAGAAACAAGCACATCGAACCATCAGTACCGGAAACCAAAACCCCTGATCCACAACCAAAACTGGAAGTGGCAAAAACAGGAGGCTGGACTAAGAAGGCTTGTGTGAACCAGAAATGGAAGAAGGTAACGAACGCATAGTACCCTCCCGTAACAAAAACTAGAGCCCCCGCCCCACAACCGAAAGCGGAAGTGGTACACATCGGAAAATGGGATGAACCGGAAACCAAGGCCGGTGGGGACCCCAGACCAGAAATCACATCCCGTGTCGCAGCTGAACTTAACACAGCACAGTGCTCAAGAGTCTCAAGCTTGACATAAACCAGAAGTCCCGACCAGGCTGAAACCTATTTGAGGAAACAGGTGGGAAGGCTACGGCAGGGAGCTGATCCTCTAACCGGAAACGGAAGAAGGTAACAAACGCATCGTACCCTCCCGTACCGGAAACCAGAGCCCCCGCCCCACGACCGGAAGCGGAAGTGGTATACATCGGAGGGTGGAAGAAAGAGGATTGGGATGAACCGGAAACCAAGGTCGCTGGGGACCCCAGACTGGAAATCACATCCCGTGTAGCAGCTGGACTTAACACTGCAAACAGCGTTCATAAAGTCTTGAGCTCGACATAAGCCAGAAGTCCTGACACAGGCTGAATCCTGCTTGAGGAAACAGGTGGGAAGGCTTCGGCAGGTAGCTTATCCAGACCGAGCCGTTGCATCCCTGCCGGAAAAAAAGGAAGTGGTCCTAAACTAGTGTGACCATCCGTGTGTTTCTGGTCATAACCTCGACCAGAAATGGCTCCAAAGGGCACTTCTGGCAAGCCCAATGAGCATAACATTAGCCAGAAGTCCCGACCCGAGCTGAATCCTGCTTGAGGAAACAGGTGGGAAGGCTTCGGCAGGTAGCTTATCCAGACCAGCCGGGGCATCCCTGCCAGAAAACGGAAGAGGTTCTAAACTAGTGCGACCACCTGTGTGTTTCTGGTCACAACCTCGACCAGAAACGGCTCCAAGGAAACTTCTGACAAGACCAAGGAGCCCCTTTCACCTCACTACTGCCACTGCTCCCTCACCACCACCACCACTTATATTAACCTTGAAAGATGCAGACGTCGAAGACGCCACCAGACGAAAACTGGAAGTCAATACAATACAATACAAGGTTATTGCTTTAGGTCCAGCGGACTCTTCTGAGCCAAATCAGGACCAGAGAGACGTTATCTTAAAATATTATAAAATGATTCAAGTCTTAAAAAACGAGCCTGTTACTCTTAAATACACAAACAAACTTTCACATGACACCTCTTTAAGAGACTTCTTTAAAACTGATGTATTAAAAATATATTCTCTTTCTTCAATCAAATCACTAAATTCAGTCCTAATAAAATCCAAACTAAACAAAACATGTCGATACGATTTATATGCGATAAAACAAACCAACATCATGTAAAAATTGAAACAGATGTTGACCATTACATACTTTAAAAATCTCTTTGAAAGGTATGGAACCAAAATATGTTTCCCTTTCCTTAATCAAATCAGCACACTCAGACATGAAATGTCGAACGGAAAAGGATTGATCACATGCAAAGCACCATGGTGGTTCTTCTCCTTTTAAAAGGAAACTGTGGGTGACATAAGTATGCCCAATATGAAGGCGAGATAACACTATTTCTTCTTTGCGAGTGGATGCAAAGTTAGGCAAAGAAGTGGACAAATCGGGAAGAATTTGAAATAATTTGTTGTTGACATGGTTAGACCAGTCAGTCTGCCACAGTCGTTTACAATAAGAACCAGTCATACAACGTAGGTCAGAGTAGGGCACAAACTGGAAAATCTCTGGAGGGAAATCAAGATGCAGAGCATCTTTAGCCGCCCTGTCTACTGCAATATTGCCGCGGATGCCCATGTGACCAGGGACCCACATAAAAACTATCTTTTTACCCTCAGAAATAAGTTGTGTATGGAGGTCATGGATCTCTGCCAGAAAAGGGTGTGATATCTTTCTCGTGGAAAGAGCCTGAAGTGCTGACAATGAATCAGACATGATTAAAAATGAGGTTCTTTTGGATTGATAAACTTGTTTCAGAGATAAATGAATTGCCTTGAGCTCAGCTGTATAAACAGAACAAAAATCAGGTAAACGCTGTTGCAAAGGCTGGTCTAAGTGTCTCCCGGAGACCGACGCAGCAGCAACTGAATCTCCTTTCTTTGACCCATCTGTAAAAAGTTGTTCATATCCTGGGTATAAAGCACACTGTTCTAAATAAAGTTGGTTATATACGGTTTCGGATGTATTGTTTTTAAGGAAAGCGGACAACTGCCAATTAATGTTTGGGATACATAAGTTCCATGGGGGAGCTTCAGTCCTAAGTTCATCGTCGTTGATGGAAGAAACATCAATGCCTGCTTTTTCCAGATGAGCTTGCATTCTGATGCCAAACGGAGGAATTGTGTTAGGTTTGGCTTCAAATTTCTGAACAAAATCTGGGTTGAAAACACAGTCATAAGCAGGGTTCATAGGATCAGTTTTTAATTTTAAATAGTAATTCATTGACAATTTTGTACGTCTCAGCTCCAGCGGGGGTTCGTTAGCTTCCACGTAAAGGCTTTCACAAGGGGAGGTGCGAAACGCACCCAAAGCAATGCGTAGTGCCTGATGGGCAACTGGATCGAGGATCTTAAGATAAGATTTTCTAGCAGAACCATAGACAATGCAACCATAGTCTAACTTGGATCTAATTAAAGAACGATATAACAGCAATAAAGTTTTCTTGTCAGCACCCCAGTCTGTACCACTGATAACCTTGAGCAAATTGCAGGCCTGTTGACATTTAGTTTTCAAAATTTTCAGATGAGGAATGAAAGATAGCTTTTGATCAAAAATAACACCCAAAAATTTGACTTGTTGGACCGCCTTTATTGGAGTTTTATTGAGGAGAATAGTAGGGTCTTGAATAATTCCCCGGTGCTGGGAAAAGTGAATACATTCAGTTTTTGCTTCAGAAAATTTAAAACCATTTTGTAAAACCCAGTCTTCAACGGCCTTGACACATAACTGTAGCTGACGTTCTGCAGATGCCAAAGTTTTACCTTTGGCTACCAATGCAAAATCGTCGACAAATAAAGAATTGTCAATTCCTTGTTTAACGGAACGAACAATGTTATTTATTTTAATATTAAACAGCAAGGGAGACAAGATGCTACCCTGAGGCACTCCCATCTCCTGTTCTCTCGTATCTGACAAAGATCCCCCAACCTTAACCTGAAAAATTCTGTCTGTTAGAAAATTGGATATAAACAGAGGTAAATGTCCCTTCAAACCCATTTCTTGTAAATCTGAAAGAATGCCATATTTCCATGTGGTATCATAGGCTTTTTCCAAATCAAACATGATGGCAACGACATGTTCACCCTGGACGAACGCGTTACGGATAAAAGTTTCCAGTCGCACCAGGTGGTCAACAGTACCGACCACTTCGAAAGCCACACTGAGTGTTGGATAAGATATTATTGGTTTCGAGATACCACAGTAAACGAGAATAAACCATTCTTTCCAGTGTCTTGCATAAGCAAGACGTTAAGGCTATTGGTCTATAGTTTGTCGGGTTAGTATGGTCTTTGCTAGGTTTAGGGATGGGTACAATAATGGCCTTTCTCCAGGAGGGAGGAAAGGTGCCAGTGATCCAGAGCTGATTGAAGATGTCCAGCAGTTGAGACCGTGAGTACCTTGTTAAATGTCTGAGAAATTGATAATGTACATCATCCGGTCCAACTGCTGAATCTGCACTTTTGTTAATTGCATCATCAAGTTCGACTAATGAAAACGGAATGTTGTAATCTTCAGAATTATCGGAGGTAAAATGTAACTGTTGTTTTTCTTTACGGGTTTTAACTGTTTGAAAAGGGACAGAATAATTTTCAGAGGAAGAATTTGCAGCAAAAGAAGAAGCCAAAAGATCAGCTACTAATTTTTTATCTCCGATTACGTCACCCTGCACAGTAAGGCATGGGCTCACCTGTTTGTTACTTCTATTTTTGAGTTTGCGGACTACTTTCCACACCTTCGACAGTTTCGCTTTTGAATTAAGCGTGGAGCAGAAACCTCTCCACGATTCCTTTCTCTTTCGTTTGAAGAGCTGTCGGCATTGCACTCGCAAACGTTGGTGGTTTTGTTTATTTTCAGTGCTTGGGTGTAAAAACATAGTTCTTAAAGCTTTTTTACGAGCTTGCTGAAGTTTTCTACATTCATCGTCAAACCAGGGTTTTTTAAGTGTGTGAGGGTTTGACGAAGTTTGCGGAATGGACTCCTTGGCACTGTTAATAACTATGTCAGTATAAAGCTGTATTGGATCTAAGGCATTTGAAAACTCCTGTTTCTTAGCACGTAGCTGGGCCTCAGACAGGTTAGAAAACAGACTCCAGTTAGCTTGTTTCAGTTTCCACCTGCCATGAGTTTGCTCAAGGTTATCTGAATCATGTTTTAATAAAACCGGGAAATGGTCGCTGCCATGGAGATCTTCTAAAACTGTCCATTTAAAATCCAAAAGTAAGGAGGGATCACAGATCGATATATCAATGTGGGACAAAGAAGCAGTTCTAGAACAGGAAAAAGTTGGAGCACCCTCGTTCAAAGTTACTAGGTTTAACGAGTCTAAAATGTCTTCAATTATTTTACCCTGAGAATCGGTACGATCACTACCCCACAGGGGAGAGCGTCCATTAAAATCTCCCAACAACAAAAAAGGGGGAGGTAACTGTTGGACCAAATTCTCAAGTTCACTTTTAGTTACATTTATTGATGGTGTCAAATATAGAGAACAAACTGTGAGGGATTTAAAAAGAGATACTCTAGCTGCAACTGCTGGTAAACTTGTATTAAGTAAAATTGGATTAAATGGGACATTTCTATGAATAAAGAGTGAAACGCCTCTAGAGGATAAACAATCTAGAGAGGAATAACCAGTAATATCTATAGGATGTTTTTCTGACAGGAGAGTTTCCTGAAGGGCCAATACTTCAGGTCGATGCTCTGTCAGCAGACAGCAGAGCTCCTCATAATTTGCCCTTATCCCTCGGATGTTCCATTGTAAAATGGACATAAAAATTAAGTAAAAGAATGCTAAAATTTTCATCTCCGAGAGCACAATTACGTCTCTTTATCTTTTGGACCCTCGTCCATCTCTTCATGTTCCATCAACCCCCCGAAACGGTTCTCCGTTTCGAGAGGCTGATGGGGCTTGGAAGAAAGGGGTCCGGGCCTTTGATTTTTGGCCAAAGCCCCGGAACCCGAACTGCCAGCGGACTTCCTCCCCTTCTCCCCAGCACCAGATTTTATATCTTCCCTCTCCCCTTCACCCCTGCCAATCTTTCCCTCTCCTCCTCTGACGCTCTTCTGCTGAGCGACTAGCATCTTTGCCGCCCCAGCAACTACCCGGTCGCTAAAACCGGTCGTTGCTTGTGCGGTGGCATGAGGCCTAGCCTCCTTTGAAGCAGGTGTGACGGCTTTTGTCACGGCCGTCGGCGTGTTGTGGGTGACGGGTGGGGACGTGCCCGTCGGCACGTTCTCCAGTGGATTCGGTGGGGCTGGAGAAACCCCCTTCTGGGCAAACAACGCGAGCATCTTTTCCAGAGCATCCATCCGTTTGCACAACGTTTCCAAGATCTGCGTTATTTTACTCATGGCGGTGTCCATTGTCGGGTGTGCGCCCGGTTCCACATGAGATGTGGAACCCGCCACAGACGCAAAGGACCTCTCTTTGACAACCGGCCTACTGTTAAGTACTTTTTTCCTTGCATCACCGAAGGAGCAATTCTCAGTGGCCCGCACCTTTTGGATTTCCAGCTCCAACTGCCACTGAGGACAATCTTTGGAGCTGGAAGAATGATTCCCGGCGCAATTCACGCAGCAAATCGGATGTTTGCAGTCGTTTTCATGTTTGTCTTTTGCACAATCTCGACATATCTCTTTGCTTTTACAGGTCTTGCTACCGTGACCAAACCTTTGGCAACGGTAGCATCGCAACGGTGATGGTACAAACGGCGTCACCTTCACCCTAAGGTACCCCACCTTGAGTGACTCCGGCAATTTGGCCATAGCGAAGGTCACAAAAAGTGTGTTGGTGGGGATACGTTGGGGTCCCTTGGTGACGAAGACCCGCTGGACTGCTGTGACCCCCTGGCTGGAGAGCTCACCACGGATTTCCAATTCTGACATGTCGATCAAATCCTGACATCGGATGACTCCCTTGGAGGAATTCAACCGTCCATGCACAGAAACTTTGATTTGTCTATCAACGAAGACAGTCGAATCCCTCTTCAGCAGACAATCCGATGCCATTTTGGTTGAGCACTCCACCAGGTAGGCCCCAGATCTCAATTTTTTAACGTCCTTGAAACCGGTTGTGCAAACGGACTGGAACCCCTTATGGATGGCGAACGGAGACAGCTTGCCTATTGGCATAGCCGGATCCGCCCCCTCTACTACCAAAAAACGAGGCCAGGCCCCCTCCACCCCCGATGCACAAGCTTTTTGTCTCGTCTCCATGTCACTGTCCGTATCCGTGTCAGAGTCGTCACTGTGAAGTCGTTTTTTTTTGTTTGAAGCCATGTTATTAATTTATGAATTCATCCCCCCTGCTCCCCACCCACCACGGAGTCCAACAAGGGGATGCGTCCAAGCGGAAAATCCAGCAAGGGAGCGCACCAGGGCTACAGGGGGGATATACACCCAGACAATCCCGCACTGCCACTACGGTTTTGTTCAAGTTTGACCCATGAGCCGCAGCCTTCTAGCAGAGCTAGGGCAATACACGACCAGCCGCTTGACTGACGCGGGCCACGCCAGCCTCCCGTCTAGGAGAAGTCCGGGCCAAAGAGGTGTGTTAGTGTGAGGGACCGCAGTCCCTCAGTGACCTCAACCTCCAGGATCCCATTCTCCCCCGACACGGGTTGCCCTGCACGGCAAACGCAGGGGGCCAAGAGAAGGCCACAGAGAAAACGAAGAGTAGAAAAAGAAGGAGTGATGGGGAAAAAGAAGACAGGGAAAGTCCGGTAAGGCAGAAGAAAGGGAGTCAAAACTGCATAGTATATTGGGAGAATTTAAGGGTGAAGAGAATATAGGTGAATGGACCAATAAGACAGAAACAAGACAAAAGAGAAGAAAAAGGAGTAGGCAACTTTGTCACCCAGCCAGAGAGAGGCATGGGGTCCACCCCCGGCGCGCGGAGCCGAGCCCGTGGGGGCAAACTGGAAGTCAAATGCCTAGAAGTGGACAACTGCGAAGAGCAAAATGCAGCAAAACTGGGGTGAGAGAGGTAGGGGAGGGGGGAGGGAAAGATAAGTCAAAAGTGGAAGAGGTCTAGCACCACCAAAAAAAAAAAAAAAAAAACAACGGGATTAACAACCACAAAAGGGAAGTTACCCAAACCTGAAACCTGCTAAGAGCAGTACAAAAGTTGTATGAAAAGTCAAGCGCGTAGAGCACAGCTATGAAGAAGCGCCATAAAACTACATACTTCAGGCCAAGAAACGAAGTAAATACTCTAGGCAAAGCACAGAGCTTAGCTATAAGACCAAAAAGGTAGGCGTGACCGCACCTAGCAAGTGCCAAAAAAGAACTGAGGTTTGTGGCTATTGCCGTGAGCGCTGCGGTCGGTCACTGTAGCACGGGGCGCACGGGATTTAGTGGTGCAAGGGAAGCAACTCTATGGTTGTTTTTCGGAATCAACTTCCGTTTTGATGGGCATTTACCTAGCAATGCCTATAACATTGCATTTGTGAGTCATTGCATAGTATGTGAACTTAATTTAAGCTTTGCGTCTAGCAGATGCAACATGCCTGGCAACATCGTCAAAGCCACCAAAAATCGAAGCCACAGACAGGACAGCGTGCGTACTTTGTTGACAGTTTTGATGTAATGATGCATGGATGTGCTTCTGTGTATGAATGCAGAAAATCTTGCAGGCGTTTAGTTGCAGGCTTTGTTTTCTTTGATGAGGAATCAGCTTCGTCCTTAGCAGCTTTTCTTTTTCTGGGTCTACCATGTCCTGCCATTTTTGCGATTTTGAAACACTCCGAAAGGCGGTGAAGACTATTATATATTATGGAGGGAACTCGTACAGGTCTATTTTTAGACCAAGGTTAGGGTAGGATTAGATTCAGATTCAGATTCAATAGTTTATTACAAGAAGAAAATGATTTTAGCATTAATTTGCTAGTCTTACAATCAGTCCTTCTTTCAATCACTCACACATTTACTGTAATCATTCATCCGCATTCATGTAAAGACAAACATTGATTTGAAATAAACAAGCTAACTTCATAACAATGAAACTAACAATACTAAATATAACATATTTAACTGGAACCATTTAATTTAATAAATAGAGAGAGAAAGACGGACTGAGTGGGAAGAGAGGGGGGAGGGGATGAAAGAGGAAAATCAAGTGATACATGCTAGAATGTATGATTTTTGAAATTATTAAGAAATATGTTGTAAATCTTGTACTTGAAGCTGTTTAACGATGTGCATTTTTTTAGTTCTAAAGGAAGAGTGTTCCATAACAGGGGGCCTTTAAAAGAGAAGCTAGATTTAAAAATATCAATTCGTGGTTTTGGAAGTCGGTAGTTTTCAGAATGGTATTGTGTAGGAAATGACATTAGTTGATCACGTAAGTAAGAAGGCGCTATATTATTTTTTACTTTAAACATCTGTATGGCTAAACTATACTTGAATTGTGTTTGTAAAGGCAGTATTTTAAGATCTGTTAATTTTTCATCTGTTGTTAATTCTCGATTATCTGAGATTAATCTAACCCCACGTCTATGCAGATGATTAAGTCTTTTTAGTTGATTTGCTGAAGCATTAGACCATACCACAGAGGCATAGTTGATATGTGATAGACAATGGGCTTGGAAGAAAATTTTTCTGGCAGAAGATTCAATGTAAGGTTTTAGTTTAGCAAGAAGAAAGATTTTTGGATAACTTCTTACATATATTATTTAAATGGGAGTGCCATGTAAAATCTTGATCAATAATTATACCTAATACTTTGTGCTCTGAAACTTGTTCAATCTGTGAACCATTAATATTCAGATTTAATTTTAAAGGTTCATGCTGTCGCTTTTGCCGTGATGTGAGGACCATGCTTTTAGATTTTTGTGGATGAAGAATCATACGATTATGGCTGCACCAATCCGTTATTTCTTGTATACTCTTCTGTAAAGATGTTTGTATTTTATTTACAGATTTACCAGAGCAGTGCAAAGAGCCATCATCGGCAAACAGGTCACAACTTGTATCTTTGCTAGTAATATGGAGTGGTAGATCATTTATATAAATGCAAAATAGTAAAGGACCTAAAACTGAGCCTTGGGGTACACCACATGAAATGGTACCTGGAGAAGAATATCTTCCATTAACATATACACGTTGGATTCTTTGTGATAGGTATGATTGGAAAAGATTGACGACATTGGGATTTTTGAGGTAGGTAGAAAGTTTTTGCAAGAGAATGGAATGATTGACTAGATCAAAATCTTTTTTTAGGTCCATGAATATGGCTCCTGTAATATTACCATAATTCATTGCATTGAGCCACTTGTCACATAGCCTGATCAGAGCAGTTTGGCAAGAATGATGGGTGCGAAAACCTGACTGATACCTATGAAGGAGAAGATGATTTTCAAGAAAAGCAAATATGTGTTTGTGTAAGTGTCTTTCAATGGGCTTAGATAAGACATTTAATAATGATATAGGTCGAAAATTGTTTGGGTTTGTGTGATCTTGTGTTTTGGGGAGAGGAATAATTTTTGCACATTTTAATTCATCAGGGAATGTTTCCTTTACTATGCTTAAATTGTAGATGTAGGTTAAGGGTAAAGCGATGTAAGGAAGAGCAAGTTTTAACAAAAATGAGTTAATGTTATCTGTACCCGAAGATTTTTTGTTAGGTAGATCAGTGACATATTGTATTACATCTTGAAGTGTCATAAGTGGAAGAATGAATGATTCTTCTGTACCAATTCTTTCATTACAAAACAATGTTAAATTAGATGGCACCGAATAATCACAATTTACTGAAACTGAGTCCTGTAGAAGTGACGTAGCTACAGACAAGAAGTGATTGTTAAAATCATCTGCAGAACAGTGTGCATTATTGACCGTCGGCCTTTTATTCTTGTTAGTAATTTCATTCATAACTTTCCAAATAGAAGCTATGTTAGAATCATTGCGAATAATTTTTTCAAAGTATGATTTTTTTGCAGCTCTTACCATTGTTAGAACTTTATTTCTTTGTTTTTTGAAGTCATTAAACTGTTTATTTTTTTTAAAATAATCTCTTAGTTTCATTGCCGCCATTATGTCTGAAGTGATCCACTTTGGAACAGAACGTTGCCGAATTCTTTTTTTCCGAAGGGGCGCATGAAGGTTAACAACAAACAGAAATTTTTCATACCAAACCTTCAATGCTATATTAGGATCATTTTGCCTATATAGATCGTCAAAGCTGACGAAACTTAAATCATGAAGAAAATTATCTGTGTTAAAATTTTTAAAAGACCGATATATCATTTTTTTATGTCCGTACGTACCTTCTGTAGGTAATTTGCATAACCATGTACAACTAATAACACTATGATCACTTATGCATGCAGAGTTCAGTTCAGCGTTTACAATGTTTTGCTCAGCGTTTGTGTAAATGTGGTCTATGAGTGTAGAGGTGCGTGCTGTAACTCTTGTTGGCGTAGTTATTAGCTGGGAAAGACCAAAGAGAGAACAGGTTGAATCCCAAAATGGTTGATGTTTTAAGAGGTTAATATTAAAATCGCCAAGTAAGAGCACATTGGTATTTTTGGTAGTAACTTTATCCATCATTTTAATGAACTCATCATACCACTCTGTTGGTGACTTAGGATTTCTGTAAATAAAACCAATTATTAAAGGATGAGCTAGAGTTGGTTTACATTCAATCCACATGCATTCGATGTTTAATAATTCAAGATCATGACGTCTAACTATATACGGTGTAAGACTATTATGTATATAAATTGCCATGCCTGTTTCACCACTTAGTTTTGAGTCTTTTCTGAACATGGAATAATTTGCAATTGATAATAAATTGTCAGAATGTACATCTTTGAGTCTAGTTTCACTGATACCAAGAATATGAATGCTTGGTGAGCTAGTAAGAATTAGATTTATATCATGTATTTTATTAAATATATGGTTTATGTTTATGTGTCCTATTCGTATGTTGTTTGAATGTGATGCACGTGAAGAAAGTGTGCTCATGATGAATTAATAGATGACGAGAGCGAGCAAAGATAATACTAAAGAGAATCAATGGTTATTTAAGTGTGATAAATATTTTAAAGTGAGTGGAGTAGAGGTGGGGCAGGAGGAACAACCGCAGGCAGGAAAATTATTAATTCTCGTAAAGACTGTCACACTGCAATGCAAAGTAAATCGTCACAACAGTGATAATAAAATATGGACGTTCAGTCAAGTGTAATAGAATTTAGTCTGCCCACTTATTTTCAATGCTCAGCTGCTGTGGTAATATTAACCACAAGTACTGTAAATATAACAGTATGTGGAAGACACAATTACACCAAGCACATAAAAGTAATGAAAACACAACAGTATGTGGAAGACAAAATTATACCAATTGTATCTGAAGTATCGTTCATAAGTTCACAAGACGTAAAGGGTGTCTACGGCAAATATAAGCCTATATAGATGTCAAATAGCTAACGATGACTCACATTAGTTCTGAAAGCACTTTCTGTAGAAAACAGAAAACTTTAAAAAGACTGCAAGCCATAATGCGGTTTGGTGAACAGAATAACACACACACACACACACACACTCACACACACCTACACACACACACACATGAGGCGCTAGGCATGTTTGCATCTCGGTACTCAATGTTACTTAGTGGATTTGCACTTCGATTATAGCAAACTGACAACTTTGCCAACTTCCAAAGCATATTGGAATCAGTTTATATCAAATACTGGAGCAAAGAAGCAATGACTGAACCAATATCAGCTCTCGTTGCCATAGGATGAATACCAGGAAATCCTGTGCCATTCGCAGTGTTCATTGTTTCTGTTGTTACAGGGGTCTGGTTGTAAACTTGATGGGGAGAGTGGGTACAATGCTCCTGACCCTCATTGAAACCAGTAAGTGGAGACTCGGTGAGAGCAGCTGAAGAAACAGCGGAGCTTGGAAATATCTGAAGGTCTGGATTCGTTGATGTTTCAGGACGTAGTTGTTGAGGCGAAGGCACTTGTGCATGTGGAGACGACAGTTGTTGTAGGCCCACCTGGGATTGTGTGTCATTTTGGGGTTGTTCTTGTGGCATTGAAGCATAGTGATCATTGTGATTCATTTGTTGATTCTGTCGCTGTAAATGATTAAGATGATACTGCTGGTGTACAGCCTGATCATTGTAGCAGTGTTGCTGTAGTCGTTGTTGTTGGTGGTGATGCTGCTGTTGTTGTTGCTGGTTTGACGAGCGCATTGTAGGAAACAAGTCATCTGAATGAAAAGCAATTTCATTTTTTTGTTGAGTGACACTGGGATACTTAATATTTCTAGCCAAGGCAAGTGCACCTTTGAAGCTTGGATTAAACGAGTCTTGATACAGTGCTTGACGAGGGCGGTTGTTTTGGGTAAAGAAGGTGGTGTAATTTTCAATGTAAGTTGCTCCACACGCACCACAGGCACTTTGCAGATGAGTGTTGGATGTGCGCACTGAGGCGTTCATGGAATGAATTCCTTTCACTGGAATGATGGACGACATGTAGATCTCAGCAGATGGGAAGACACGTCGGAGTGCAGACAGAAGTTGAGACCATTGTTTAAAGGTGATAGTTGCCTCTTTGCAGTCGTTAAAACCCACATGTACAACGACTCTAGCAATGTGAGCAACAGAGGGCAAAGAGAGCAGCCAACGCGTCAGGTCTTTCCCTTTGAGACCGGGGATGCATATTTTTTGTACTCCGCTGAATTGTCCAGTGTTCATTTTTGCCGGATGAAGTTTTGTAATATTTGAATCACCCAGTAGAAGGTAGTTTGTCGGAAAGTCATTAATACAAACGTGACCTAATTCCTGGAAGGGCGTATTCTTATTTGAATGAGTTGCCCTTTTGTCGTGTTTTCCAGTATGAACTGGAATGTGAGCCCCATCATTGATATCATTTTCGCCGAGAATGGCGAATGAATTTTGTGTGACAACATTATAGCTAATGTTAGATGGTGGGGGTAAGTGGTCACTTGTAGCTGAGGTATCATTACTTTTTTCTGAGGTTGCAGATGATTGTGAGTTGTTCAGCAAAGAATTGTGGATGAGAACTGAAGCTTTGTTATCGCGATGCTTTTTCTGCTGACTGACACGTTGAGCAGCAATTGTTGCATATGAGTATTTTGGAGCAGCAGAAGAGTGAGCATTTTCTGGCATGTGGTCATTTGTATTCTTCTGAAGAACTTGTTGCATGATTGGAGTGTTAGCTGTTGAAAACATGTTACGTTGTTCAGAAGCAAGGCCTTGATTTTGACACGTTAATTCCAGTTGGAATTTCGAAATGAGGTCATGTTGACTGTCAACTTTGCATTGTAGCTCATGCATGTGACTCTTCAGTTCTGTGATGATCTTTTTTTGGTCTCCAATGGCGGACAACAGCTTATTTTTTTCATTCAGAACTTTTGCAAGTGTTGCTTTACAATCATCCAGTTCTTCTGCAAGTACCTCAGATCTTTGAGAAATATGTACTTTAATTTCATTCTTAACCTGAGATTTGAGGGTTTCTAACTCGCACTGCATAATGTCTTTCAGTTCATCTTTTATTTCTTGCTCATGTAAGATGTTCTGTACAATTTCTTGCACATGAGTTGATAAATGTCTATTGCCAAGCAGACCAGACAGACTGGTCATTTTACCTGAGTTTGAAATGCAAGCCATTGACGATCTGTATTTGTTAAAGAAACGATAGGAAAGACGCCTTTGTGGCCTTTTGGAGTTGCATTTTGTCGAAGAGTCTATGTGAGGGGACGATTGCAATGATGAGTCAGATATACAAGTCTTAGGATGAGATTCTTCTTGCTTTTCTTCTTCTGTTACATTTTGGCTCAGCTCTGCATCGACCTGTTTTAGTAGACAATCAACGTCAGAATCGTCCTGATCCAGATCATCAATGTCAATTTCTTCTGTATTTTCGTTATGAGCGTCACTGTGATCAATCGGTGATTGTTCTTCATGTTGTTCATAAATAATGGGGTCTGAAACACCTGCTTCCGACATTGCTCTTCTTGCTTCCAGCAGGGATTTGTAACCTTGATATTTAGCCTTGGGAAACCCTAAAACAGCTTTTGCTGCATACGGCCATTGTGTGTAAATTCCCACTTGTCGACCTTCACTTACGGCGTACCATTTATTGCATTTTTTGGGCTTTACTTTGATCATGATGAAATGATGAAAGTTTTAACTAAACGTACAGCAAAGCCACATTAGGCTTAAGGGGGCGAGAGCTATTATACATGAGAATATAATTTCTAAAGTATAACTCTGTTTAAAAGAAAAGAAAAAAAAAAAGAAAAATGAAAAAAGACTACATGACGTATATTTAGTTTGGAACACTACATCATGAAAATGACGTGGGTTTAGACTGCAGACTCAATCCACGAGCTCCCGTCCAGACTGCGGTAGTGTTAATATGACGTAAGAATGAAACTCAAATGACGCAACTCTAGATCTACGATTGATCCGTGTCAACAATGGAGATGATAGCTAGCGAAGCGAAGAGGCGAAGAAAACGTTCCCTGTGCTTCACACAGTCCAGCAGAATGCCCGCATCCATCACACACAGTCACGCGAGGAATTTGTCCAAGCACAGAAGCAGCACACAACGAAATACAATTGTCAGTTAGCACGTAGCAACAATGGCCACCAACAAGGATCTGCCCACCTCAAAGATTCACATAGTCGGAACATCAAAGGAAGATTGATTAGTACCATATAAAACACATTTTGTTGAAGCACAGTAGGTTAATAAACGACACAGCACAAAATATTGGTTGGTAGAAGTACAAAATAAAGACACTTTTTAGAAGACATAGACGATCCAAAATTTTCCCTTCCATGTGAGGCGGAGGAAGTCACGTGGATTAGGGGTAGGGTAGGGTAGGGGTAGGGTATGGTAGGGTAGGGGTAGGGTAGGGTTGGGTGGGGTAACTAACCCAAACCTACCCTAACCCCAATTGACGTCAGTTTAAAAATATTCCCTCCATAATAGTCTTCACCCCGAAAGGCTAAGAACAAATGCGTTTATTGGACAAATGGATCATGTGTTTGATTCAGGTCTAGCGTTGGGTAAGAACCAGCCGCATGCTTGTTTCAGCTTTTATCACGTGATTGATTAGGGTACAGTCATGAATCAAAAAGCGTGTGGGAAAATATTGCAGGCACACACAGTGAGTGCAGGAGTACTATTCTGAGACCAGAAACCAGTACAGAAGCACAGCTGGCAAAAAAAGATCGGCAACTTCTCCTCCGTATTTTTATAAAAGCTACCGTATTTTCGTATTTCACTCACTTCGCCAGAATTAAACATGGTCAATCTGTACTGGTTGGCATCTCTGGTTACTGCACCAGCGGTCGTTAACTAAAACACACATATTACCACCTTTCTTCTTGCCTGTTATCTTGATCTATCACAGCGTATCAGTGTGAAGCCAGGAAAGTGAGGGTCAGGGTCTATATCAATGTACCATATCTCGCTGAAGCAAATCACACTGGTTTCTCTGAACTCTAAGAGAAACCTTAGGCTGTTTTCAAGTTCTTCAGGCTTATTTTGAAGAGACTGGGCATTGCCTACGATGATAGTTTGGAGGGATGGCATATATTGGCGCTTTCTTGCTCTTTCGTTCACACCAATGCGGCAACCGCGCTTTAATTGGTGCTGTATGAATGGCCATAATGCGTCATCTGCTAACAAAGAGGGGTCAAAGGTCAAACATGGGTTACTAAGCACGTCGAGTAGAAATGATCTATTAACCCTCTAACCCCCACAGGAGCCTAAGCCTTATCTGCTTCTATTTCCTAGGTCAAGGCAAGTAACATCAAAATGCTACACCATGCACATACAAAAATTAATTAAAAATGCACCACCCAAAATTATGTTCCACTTATTATTATCAATAAATCAACCACATATTTTTCTTCAAAATGAAATGTTACAAATACATTTTTACAATGTGTTGCAACTGGAAAAAAAAAATCTGAATGTCAACATTGCATACTGCACAACATGCAGCAATACGATCACTGCCACAAATAATAAAGCCCAGATTGTTCATCGTTGCTGTTATTCAAATCCGACGGAAACAGATCGTCAAAGTGAAAGTCCAAATCACTTTCCTCTCCATCATTAACCTATTTCCAAATCAGCCTCCTAAAATCCTTCAAATGGGTCATTTTCTTCATCAGATTCTGCAAGAATCTGAGGCCATAATTCTCCGCCTCTTCAAACTTTAATCAAACTTTAAAAATTCACTGTGTGCGTTCTACACACTCTAAAAATGCAGTGAAAACTCCGCCGGAAACCGCAGGAAATCACGATCATGTGTGCGAAAGTCTCGCACATTTGCTATTTCCACATGGCAGCCTCTGAATAGACCAAGTCATTACCGACCGCTGACGGTCGCTCCGCGAGCGTGCACATAGCAAAATTTCGGTCGCTCTAGGTCTAAGTTAAACTGAATCATGGTAAAATAAATAAAATAAAAACTTTACTTATAAACTGAAACATGACACTTCTTTTTAATTTATTGATTTATTGATTTAAAATTGAAAATATGTAATATATTAAAAGTATTATTATTGTGATGGGAGTACGAAAACCCGAAGGTAACAAAAACAGCAACAACAGCCAAACAAAGTTCAGTCACAATTACACACCACGGAAAATACACTAAAATCCATTCACCATAACGCAGCTACACAGTCACAATTTGCAGACAATCACAACACTCCTGGCAAAATAGAAAGAATCCGAACAAGTGGAAGAACGCAGCATCTTACAAATCTGAACACTATATCTACAAAGTTAACCTTCTCTGCATCAAGTGCATAACTGTTATGCTCCTTCCTACTTTTCAGATAGCATCCATCTGTACACATCATCACACAACTTCCACTCAGATCAGCTTGAGATCCTTTACCCCTTGAACCAAATTTATTCCTGCAGGCTCCTGCTCTTTCCCAGTTTTTGGACCGTCTGTTGAAATCAACTCCCACTTTTTCTTCGCAGCAACCCCGCAATCTCCTCTTTCAAACAGAATCTAAAGACCTATCTCTTCTCATCTTCCTTTGCTCATTATAATGATATTTTGTCTTTAAATTTATTATTAATTTCACATACTGACCATGACTCAATCGGCAGATCTGCAAGGTCATGCTTGTTAAAAACCAAAGTTAAAGAAACAAAATTAACCAGAGTAATGTTTCTCCATCCCCAATAACAAACTGCATGAGCACCGCTCACATCCGCCTACAAAGACCCAATAGTTATCAGATCTTCTTTGGCATGTTTGTCGAATGGTCGCGTCTCGTAGCGGTTGATATGTTTTAAATATTCATGGAGGATAGACAGGCTTGTAAAGAGTTTGTTAAGAGAACCCTAATGCAAGAAGACAAGGACTGATACACACAAAATCTCCAGGCAATGGACATGGCACAGTCCCAGCGGGGTGCATCACAACCAGATTGACTACATCATGGTCAAAACACCCTTCAGATCAAGCATCAACATCGGCAGGACAGGCACTTTTCCAGGAGCAGACATCGGAAGTGACCACGATTTCATGATGTTCTTCCGGAGCCACTTGAAGAGAGTAAACACAGCAAAGTGCACAAGACTGAAATTCGACCTAGACAAACTGCAAGACTCGAAGGTGGCAGAAATATTCCAAGACACTCTTGTTGCTAAGGCTTATGCCTTGCCAGGAAAGAAAACTAAGGTTTCTACTGCTGCTGATTCTCATAGCCGTTCTTCTTCAAAGTCGGTTTCTGCAACTGTGGTTTCGGACTCTGCCGTGCTTCAGCCACCATGTTCTGGTCCGTCGATGGTTTCAGTTCGCTTTCTGGACAGATTGGATTTGTTTGTTCCTGTTTCAAAGTCCAGTGTTGTGAGCTCCGTTTTGGCGATGAAGGATTTGGTGCTGTTGGCAGAGCAGTTAGCGGTTTTTCGGCCTGTGACTTGGAGTCTTTTCCAAGGAGAGTGCATCCTAATCATATCCTATTCCGTAACTCGAAAGTCGTTAGGGCATCACAGGTGACTGTTTAACCAGCGTACACCATTTGTCTCTGTCCTCAGCAGTCCTCATGGCTTTACACTGTGCTCATTATTATTCTGTATTATTATTATTGAGGATTTTTATAGCGCACTTATCTCGCCGTACTTGACCAGACTCTAGGCGCTGGCCGATACAGGATCTAACCCAAACCTTCCAAAACAATTGTCTGCTTCGCATGGTCTATACCCAACATCTGCCACCTTTTGTACAGTGGGGTCCACCTATAACGAACCTGGAAATAACGAACACCCGTGATTACCGTACTACCATCCATTTCCCGACACACTCCCTTCTTTGTCTTACTATTTAATCCCTTCCTATAACGAACAAATCCAGCTAGGCAAATAACGAATCTCCGCTTGTAACGAACCCTTTGTGTATTCCCTTGGAATACTTTGCCTCAATTGGCTCATCGCCAATAGCGAACAGCAGCAGAAGCATGCCAGTTCGTACATAGGTAAACCAGGCCTTGAAGTCATAACTGTCATTGGCTGTTATAAATAGCCTTGAATGAAGTCATTGTTGATAAACTTCGTAGGCCTAGATCGATCTACGTACTGTATGTTGTGATGTGTACTCATCACCGGTGTGTACTTCCGTTTACAGTACAAATCTCTACAGCGAATCCCGCTTGTAACGAACCCGAAATTCCCCCCCCCTTGAGATTCGTTATACCCGGACTCCACTGTATTATATATGCCATATACCATGTATATTTTGTTTTTGGTTTAAACAAATATTTTATTCAAGGAAAAAAACATATGATTACAAACAATGATTTAAAGGATAGGCAACAAGCAAGCTTATATAAGCCCACCCTATTTTGTTTTTCATATTTTTCTTTCATGTACCATTTTTTGTTCACTTTTTATGTAATGTTTCCATAATTGATATTTGAGAAATGCGCTGTGAACAAAGTCTTGCAAGGAAAAAGAGCTATATAAATATCATCATCATCATCCTTATTATTATTATTATTATTATTAATACTAAAGAGTTCAAGTGTAACTTACCCCAAAGATCTCTTTGACAGTCTCGAATAACTGACGTCTGCCAGGCTGCCGACTCAGATAGTCACAAATCATTGCTCTCTGGCATTCCAAGCCTCCCAAATGCCTTTCATAGAAACGAGTCAGGTGGTAAAGCGTCAGGCCTATTTTTTTCTGTTTGAACACCACTGAGAATGGCTGGAAAAAAGGACAAAATATAATTAGTATTAATAATACAGGATGCTTGCAATGCACATGCTTTTTCTTCAACTGAACTCAAAGCTCTATACCAAAAGAAAAAGAAACTAACTAAACAAAACTGGACAGAACCAAACTAAACAATCTATACATATAAAGATATATACTCCCTGCTGAGATGATTAAGCTGAAACAAAAAAGTCTGTCCTGGGACAAACATGTGAAAATAAATAAGATTTTATTGCTTAGGACAAGTATAAATGTGCTATCCAAAGCCACTGATCCAAGGGGGAAATGGATTTCAGTCTATCATGTCTACTATACTGTCTAAGGATAACTGGTTCATAACCACCATCTTCATCAGACTACTGGTTTCCTTGATGTAAAAAATACAATTATTCTACAGAGAAAACAAGCAAACAAAATGAAAACACACAATAAGTTAAATAAATGCTACACCTGTTTCTTAATGAGATTGAGGTTGATGAGGATACGTGACAGATAGAAGAGGATCTTGCTGTCAAGCTGCAAATGCTCAATGCTGCACTGAGGCAGAAACTTGGCTGATGACAGTCCGTTCTTACGACACCTGAACAGTCAGAACCAACACAATACATGGCACAGTGGAGATTTTCATAGTTTGCTTCATTCTCCCCCCCCAAAAAAAAGTCTGTTTACAGTATCGCGAACGACCCTAATTTATTTTTTCTGACCTTAAATTTCTTTTTGGGATTGTCTGGAAAGAAATCTGAAAAAAGCCAAAAAATTAGCCCACCTAATGACTTTTTTCCCTATGTTACTGTAAACAGACATATTATTTTTTGTTGGCCTGGCATATATATATGAAAGCAGAGAACAAATGGAACCACAGTTATATATTAAATTCCTGCTGTGGTTCCATTTTCTCTCTGCTTTCATTAAAATTAATAATATTCAATACAACTATTCAAACTGGTTCCAACTAATCAGCTGCTGGAATATATAAATCAAATCATCATTACATTACATTACATGACATGACATGACATTACATTACATTACTGTCACGTAACCCGAGCGGGTTCCGCAACGTTCAGCTCAAAACAACGAGTGGTAGGAAAGAAACTCAAATGAAAGAAACTAACACAAAATGCCAGATGACAATCACTCTTTTATTCAACAACAAACACGCACTCACAGGAATTTGGGATACTAAACACCCCCCCCTCAACCCCTATCAAGACCCCCAACCCAGTATCTACAAAACAGTTACCGCCCTTGTCTAGCTGAAAACCCCGATCTATACACAACAAAATACCCACAACAATATGTAACAATATTAACAATCAATTCAATTCAGGTAAATACAATTCAAGCTGAAATCACAATCTGGACATCTTAAAATTCAATCGTATAACTGAAGCTAGCTTACAGTCCAGAAACACTGTTTATAATCTAACTTGTCTGTTGTTCTAAGCTCAGTAGGAGCTAAAGCAGTCGATCACACGAATAAAGGAATTGATTTACATTAAATAATGAGTTATGTTTTTAGGTGCGTGATGTGCAGATCTGTGTGTGTGTGGGTTTGGTGCGTGTAGATTCCTGTAGATGATGGAGAGCTTCGCCCGAAGCAACGGCAGGTCCAGTCAATGATGGAGGACCACACCCCTCAGCTGTAAAGGCAGAGGTCTCAGAACGGATGTACATCTGCACAATGGTACAACGGCAACACGTAGAAGCAGAAGAAATGGCAATGGAGAACTACCAGAAAATGGGATAACAGTGACGATGGTAGTAGTAATCCCACATAAATATGCACAGCCCAATCTGTAGACAAACACAGAGTCTCAACAGCTTGTCTACGAAACTTAAATACTACATAACAGAATCCGCTGTCCGCCATCTTGACCTGGTTATACATGCGTCTCAATAATGCAATACAACTCCTAATTCCATAATTTACATCTCTTCTATAAAACATAATTGTTTATATAAATATATATTGTTATTACAACTGCACTCCCATTCACACCATAGCGATTCATCTCAACCACACCTCCATCTTCATCACCCCTCTCCACGTTATAATACATTATCTCTTTCCATTCACAATTATCTCTATCATACTATAATACAACACGCTTCCCTCATATTCATCACCTTCATCACCCCTCTCCAACATAATACATTGCCTCCCTTCCTTCACATTCATCACCCCTCTCTCTCTCTCTATTTGACATGCATACTTCATTGTCACCTTTTGACCCCGTTTTGGCAACAACATCAACAACATTTCCCGTTTACACATACAACAAGAAAATCATATGAAAATCACATAAAAAATCAATAAATCACTATTTATCAAAATACACCCCTTACCCCCTCATTCACCATCATTTAATCACGTACGCAGACTTGAAATGCATTAGCCACTAAGGAAATGAATTACAGGTTTCACACTCACCTTTTAGGTCCTCGGCTTGTGACACAGATACAACACCAGGCTGCAGAACTCTCCTCGGATCCGCGATTTTCCAAGGAAAATGGTTGCCATCCCGAGAAAAAAAAAATTGAAGTTCCAAGATATTTTTTTTGGGAGGGTAGCAATTTTTTCCCCGATCTTTGCAAATCCGGTCACTGATCCACCTTATTTTGGCCGCCATTATGGTAATAGAAAAGAAACGCGCCGCACGCTAATGTTGTGTTCTTGTTACCCGCGCTCAAACCGCTGCTCAGAACAGTTGTTGAATGCTTTTATGACTTTTCGCGGGCCACTGAAAAACAGTACCTTTGTCAGAATTTTGTGTCTGCGAAAATTACCATGTCGTGCGTTTCACGAATAATTAATCATGGCGAGCCTTTCATTGAAGGCAACATTGCAAACAAATAGAAGTGGATGGAGAAGTCTATAAAAGTAGGAGAACGTGATCAGCGGCTTTCTGCCTTTTTACGAAAAGTCGACTGTGTTGGAATGGTGCGTTGCCTTTTGTGTGACAGAGAAGTCAGCTATGCCAATCGTGGCATTACCGCTCTGTATGAGCATATGCAGTCCAAAACGCACATAAAACTTCAATAGCAACAGGCAGCAATCAAAGCAGATTACCTGGTGAGTTAAAATATCATTAATATGACTTTCTTCTTGCATCCTTTTTTCAATAGGCCTAACTAGCCCACATAGGCCTAGTCGGTAAACCTATTATTATTATTATTATTATTATTATTATTATTATTATTATTATTATTATTATTAATTATTTATTGATATTCTTTTATAAACCTGCAAAATTAAATTAAGTGGCACATGTATACATTAATAAACGTAGTATAATTCTAAAGACATTCATTTAACAAAATCAGAGTATATTCACATCTTAACCCTTAATAATAATATTATTATTATTATTATTTTAATTTATAATCTCAGTGCTAACCTTGATATGAAGAGTGCTTTTCTGCCAGTTTTCAAGTAAGTTTTGCTTTTGTGTTTGTGAGGATATTAATAATAATATTGCCAATCTATGAATATTCTCAACAACAACAAAAATTCAAGTTTATCTCTCACGAAAAGCATTCTTTTAGGGTTTCAAATGCTATGAAGCGTTCAGCTTCAGGGGGGCTTCGCCCCCAAGACCCCTCACCGGGGCTTCGCCCCTGGACCTCACCAGGGGCCTTACGGCGGCCCCTGGACCCCGGCCGGATTTAAGAGATTTTTTCCTTGGACTGTTCTGCAGCCTGCAACACAAATACACAACGAAACACCACAATACGGCACCACACTTGTTAGTTGAGAGTATCAAGTTCGTTACTTGGCTATTTCTGTGCAATTACTGGAGCATCTCAGAATCGACGAAATACTGAGCCTTGGACGGTGCCTAAGCATAGGCCACACGACCTTAGAAAGCAGCCCTACACTTATTCTCACTGAATATAATGGCGGCTAGAATTCTTCCATTAACAACTTTTGGTCATTCCTGTCCCTCGCGGGCACAGGACCTTGGGTGGTTCGAAGCAACGAAACCCTACCCTTCCAGAAGGACCTAATTCTAAGCTGACACACAGTCAAAAAGTCACTTCTGCCCAAAAGAATGACTGCTCGTAAAAGCAACCAAAATGACTCTGCCCACTAAAACACATACCAGCACACAGGACAACATTGAGTCAAGCTCAGTAACCCAGTTTCCTAATTCCGCATTATGCCCTTTTGCATTAATCATGTGAAACCACACATACTTTAATCTTTCATGCGCAATAAAAGAAAACTGGCGATCTACTTATGTACACTGTATATTAGAGATGTGCAACTCTGCAAGAAATATAGCCATCTCTAGCACGTGTTGAAAACTTGTGTCGTCACAATTACATTACATTACATTACATGATTATTGCTTTAGGTCCAGCGGACTCTTCCGAGCCAAATCAGGACCAGAGAGACTTTATCTTAAAATGTTATAAAAGTGGTTCAAATCTTAAAATATATACCTGTTACTCTTAAATACTCAAACAAACTTTCACATGACACCTTGAAAAGTCTTCTTAAAACTGATGTATTAAAACTATGTTCTCTTTCCTCAATCAAATCACTAAATTCGGTCTTACCAATAAAATCCAAAACAAAACGACAGGGTTTATATGCGATAAAACAAACCAACATCATGTAAAAATTGAAACAGGTGTTGACCATTACATACTTAAAAATCTCTTTGAAAGGTATTGAACCAAAATATGTTTCTCTTTCCTCCATCAGAACAGCACATTCAGACATGAAATGGCGAACGGAAAAGCACCATGGTGGTTCTTCTCCTTTTAAAAGGAAACTGTGGGTGACATAAGTATGCCCAATATGAATGCGGGACAAAACTGTTTCTTCTTTGCGAATGGATGCAAAGTTAGGCAAAAAATCTGACAAATCGGGAAGAATTTGAAATAATTTGTTGTTGATATGGTGAGACCAGTCAGTCTGCCACAGTCGTTTACAATAAGATCCAGTCATACAACGTAGGTCAGAGTAGGGAACAAACTGGAAAATCTCTGGAGGTAAATCAAGATGCAGAGCATCTTTAGCCGCTTTGTCCACTGTAATATTGCTGCGGATGCCCATGTGACCAGGGACCCACATAAAAACTATCTTTTTACCATCAGAGACAAGTTGTAATTGTGTATGGAGGTCATGAATCTCTGCCAAAAAAGGGTGTGATTTCTTTCTCGTGGAAAGAGCCTGAAGTGCTGACAATGAGTCAGACGTGATTAAAAACGAGGTTCTTTTGGATTGATAAACTTGTTTCAGAGCAAGATGAATTGCCTTGAGCTCAGCTGTATAAACAGAACAAAAATCAGGTAAACGCTGATGCAGAGGCTTGTCTAAGTGTCTCCCAGAGACCTACGCAGCAGCAACTGAATCTCCTTTATTTGACCCGTCTGTAAAATGTTTTTCATATCCTGGGTATAAGGCACACTGTTCTAAATAAAGTTGGTTATATACAGTTTCAGATGTATTGTTTTTGAGGAAAGCGGACAATTGCCAATTAATGTTTGGGGTACATAATTTCCATGGGGGAGCTTCAGTCCGAAGCTCATCATCGTTGATGGAAGCAACCTCGATGCCTGCTTTTTCCAAATGAGCCTGCATTCTGATGGAATTGTTTTAGGTTTGGCTTTAAATTTTTGAACAAAATCTGGGTTGAAAACACAGTCATAGGCAGGGTTCATAGGATCAGTTTTTAATTTTAAATAGTAATTCAGTGACAACTTTGTACGTCTCAGCTCCAGCAGGGGTTCGTGAGCTTCCACATAAAGGCTTTCACAAGGGGAGGTGCGAAAAGCACCCAAAGCAATGCGTAATGCCTGATGAGTAACTGGATCTAACATTTTAATATACGATTTTCTAGCAGAACCATAAACAATGCAACCATAGTCTAACTTGGATCTAATTAAAGAACGATATAACAGCAATAAAGTTTTCTTGTCTGCTCCCCAGTCTGTACCACTGATAACCTTGAGCAAGTTGCAGGCCTGTTGACGTTTAGTTTTCAGATTTTTCAGATGAGGAAGGAAGGATAACCTTTGATCAAAAATAACACCCAAAAACTTGACTTGTTGGACTGCCTTTATTGGAGTTTTATTGAGGGTAATATTAGGATCTTGAATAATTCCCCGGTGCTTGGAAAAGTGAATACATTCAGTTTTTGCTTCAGAAAATTTAAAACCATTTTGTAAAACCCAGTCTTTAACTGCATTGACAGTCAGAGCTTATTCTAGGATTTTGAAGAAGTGGGGGCAGGCCCCCCTTCCTTGAAAAAAAGGGGGGGATTAGGCCCCCCTCTGACCAAAACAGTGGGGGCGTCTTCTCGGCATATATAGGGTGTACACACAAACAAATATCCATATATCTGTTTTCTCCCGTAATGTTCCCGGATAAACTGTTAAACAGTCAAGTGTCGCATTTTCTCCAAACAGTAAGTAAGTACATACAAATCGCAGACAAAATATATCACAAACTGGTATCTGTAACCTTGCTTTCACAACTGTTGCATAAAAGCTCTGCTATTTTAGAAGATCAGTCATGGGAAAACAGTGTGACTGTTTTCTTCACAGTTCCTCCACTGAATTCGAAGTCGAAAAGCGTGCGCTTTTTCGAAGCCATTCTGATTCTGATTGTAAACCAGTTCCAAACGGTCAGGTTCATCGATGCCACACTCAGAAGAAAGGTGATTGGTCAAAAAGAATAGCATCGGCCAATGAAAATTTGAGACACATCGCATATACAAGAGCAACTTCCGTTTAACTCCAGTTTCCGCTACGCCCTAGCAGACGACAGAAACGTCACAGTAAAGCCCGCTTCGATCAAGACATGTAGCGGGATATTTCCAATCTCCGCGGGATCGCGAACGCGCTCATCGAATTTCTTTGCGGGAAAAAAACTTTTTTGTGCGTGATCCCGCGCATCCCGCGCCCTAGAATAAGCTCTGCTACAGTTATGTGTCAATGACACATAACTGTAGCTAACGTTCTGCAGATGCCAAGGTTTTACCTTTGGCTACTAATGCAAAATCGTCGACAAACAAAGAATTGTCAATTCCACGTTTAACGGAACGAACAATATTATTTATTTTAATATTAAACAGCAAGGGAGACAAGATGCTACCCTGAGGCACTCCCATCTCCTGTTCCCTCATATCTGACAAAGATCCCCCAACCTTAAAAATTCTGTCCGTTAGAAAATTTGGATATAAACAGAGGTAAATGTCCCTTCAAACTAATTTCTTGTAAATCTGTAAGAATGCCATATTTCCATGTGGTATCGTACGCTTTTTCCAAATCAAACAAGATGGCTACGACGTGTTCACCCTGGACGAACGCGTTACGGATAAAAGTTTCCAGTCGCACCAGTTGATCGACAGTACTTCGAAAGCCACATTGAGTGTTGGCTAATATATTATTTGTTTCCAGATGCCAAAGTAAACGGGAATAAACCATTCTTTCCATCGTCTTGCATAAGCAAGACGTTAAGGCTATTGGTCTGTAGTTTGTTGGATTAGTATGGTCTTTGCCAGGTTTAGGGATGGGTACAATAATGGCCTTTCTCCAAGAGGGAGGAAAGGTCCCATTGATCCAAATCTGATTGAAGATGTCCAGCAGTTGAGACCGTGAGTACCTTGTTAAATGTCTGAGAAATTGATTATGTACATCATCCGGTCCAACTGCTGAATCTGCACTTTTGTTAATTGCATCGTCAAGCTCGGCTAATGAGAACGAAATGTTGTAGTCTTCAGAATTATCAGTGGTAAAATTTAACCGTTGGTTTTCTTTACGTGTTTTAATTGTTTGAAAAGAGACGGAATAATTTTCAGAAGAAGAATTTGCAGCAAAAGAAGAGGCCAAAAGATCAGCTATTAGGTTTTTTTTATCTCTGATTACATCCCCCTGCACAGTAAGGCATGGGCTCACCTGTTTGTTACTTTTATTTTTGAGTTTGCGGACCACTTTCCAAACCTTCGACAGTTTCACTTTAGAATTTAGCGTGCAGCAGAAACCTCTCCACAATTCTCTTCTCCTAAGTTTGAAGAGCTGTCAGCATTGGGCTCGCAAACGTTGGTGGTTCTGTTAGAACTTGGGTGCAGATACATCATTCTTAAAGCTTTTTTACGGGCTTGCTGAAGTTTTTTACATTCATCATCAAACCAGGGTTTTTTAATTGTATACGGTTTTGATGAAGTTTGTGGGATGGACTCTTTGGCACTGTTTATAACTATGTCAGTATAGAGCTGTATTGGATCTATGACATTCGAAAATTCCCGTTTCTTAGCACGTAACTGAACCTCAGACAGGTTAGAAAACAGACTCCAGTTAGCTTGTTTCAGCTTCCACCTGCCATGAGTTTGCTCAAGGTTGTCTGAATCATGTTTTAAAAAAAACGGAAAATGGTCGCTGCCATGGAGATCTTCTAAAACAGTCCATTTAAAATCCAAAAGTAAGGAGGGATCACAGATCGATATATCAATGTGGGACAAAGAAGCGGTTCTTGAACAGGAAAAAGTTGGAGCACCCTCGTTCAAAGTTACTAGATTCAAGGAGTCTAAAATGTCTTCAATTATTTTCCCTTGAGAATCGCTACGATCGCTACACCACAGGGGAGAGCGTCCATTAAAATCTCCCAACAACAAAAAAGGGGTAGGTAACTGTTGGATCAAATTCTCAAGGTCATTTTTATTTACATTTATTGATGGGGTCAAATATATAGAACAAACTGAGGGATTTAAAAAGAGATACTCTGGCTGCAACTGCTGATAAACTTGTATTAAGTGAAATTGGGTTAAATGGGACGTTTCTATGAATAAAGAGTTAAACGCCTCTAGAAGATATACAATATAGAGACGAATAACCAGTAATATCTATAAGCTGTTTCTCTGATAAACTCCGCCATGGCCGGTCCCAAGCCCGGATGAGAAAGGAGGAGGGTTGGGCGTGGGGCTAGCGACCCTGCCCCGTGAAACCACTCTTGCTACAGAAACCGAAACAACAGAAGAAAACAACCACCAGCGCCTGATTCAGGGAGATGCCTCTTCAGGAGGACAGATGACGCAGGATGGTGAAAGCCTCACGGAAGCCAGCCAGCTGACGAATCTCCTGACGATGAAGGCAAAAACCAAAATTGGAACCTGGAACGTGAGAACAATGTATGAAGTTGGAAAAGCAGCTCAAGTAGCACGAGAGATGCAGAAATACAATATTCAAGTACTAGGAATTTGTGAGAGCAGATGGAACGGGTCTGGCATGACAACACTTGCCAGCGGAGAGAAAATCCTTTACTCTGGGCATACAGAAGAGAACCACATCCACAGCGAGGGAGTCGCCATCATGTTGTCTCCAGCAGCTGCCAGAGCCCTTATAGAATGGCAGCCAATTAATCAGAGAATGATGACCGCAAGATTCAATTCTAAAGGGAGGAAAGTAACGGTGATACAGTGCTACGCACCCACAAACACGGCTGAGGAAGAAGCAAAGGAACAGTTCTACAACACTCTCCAGTCAGTAGTCAATGAGGCCCCGAAGAGAGACATCAAAATCCTCATGGGCGACATGAACGCCAAGATAGGGAAAGACAACCTTGGGAAAGAACTTGTGATGGGAACACAAGCCCTGGGTGAAATGAACGAGAACGGTGAGCTGTTTACAGATTTCTGCGCTTTCAATGACCTAGTCATAGGCGGCAGTGTATTTCAACACAAGGACATCCACAAAGAAACCTGGATCTCACCTGACGGCAACACCAAAAACCAAGTAGACTACATCACAATAGCTAGGAAATGGAGAAGAAGCCTTTTAGATACAAGATCTCAGCGAGGAGCCGACGTGGCCTCGGACCACCATTTGGTGACCGGGTCTGTCAAGATCAAGTTGAGGGCCTTCAGAGACACAGCAGACCGCCCACATGTCAAGTTTAACACCCAGCGACTGAAGGAGAAAGAGCACAAGGACACTTTCTCTATCTCTTTGAAAAACAAATTTGAAGCCCTGAAAATGCTGACTGAAGAAACCCCCTTGGAAGAACACTGGAGGTCCATACGAGATACACTCGCAGGCACATGTCAAGAGGTATTGGGAAAAAGAGAAAGAACAACAAAGGAATGGATCTCTGGCAACACATGGACACTGATAGAAAACCGAAAAGGAATCAAGCAGAAAATCAACTGCAGCCAAAATACAGAGGAAAAGAAAACTCTGCGAATGGAGTACACTATGGTGAACAAGGAAGTAAAGAAAAGTGCCAGGACAGATAAGAGACTCTTTTACGATGAGCTGGCAATGGAGGCAGAGCAGGCGGCAGAAAAGAGAGACCTTAGCACTTTGTACAAGGTCACTAGGACTCTCTCAAGTAAGAAAACAAACACAGATAGGCCAGTTAAAGATAGTACAGGTAACCTTCTCAGCAAGGAACAAGACCAGAGACAGCGATGGGCTGAACATTTCAAAGAACTCTTGAACAGACCCCCGCCGTCCGTGAGAACAGACATCCCGCCGGCAGACTCACCACTTAAAGTCAACACCAACCACCCTACCAAAACAGAAGTAATTAAAGCCCTGAAAACCTTAAAAAACGGAAAAGCAGCAGGACCAGATGGAATACCCCCAGAGGCCCTAAAAGTGGACCTTTCAACTACAGCTAACATGCTGCTGCCACTACTGCAGAGGATCTGGAAGGAAGGAAAAGTGCCAGCCGACTGGAAAAAGGGACACTTGGTAAAACTCCCCAAGAAAGGAGATCTAGGCGCCTGCAAGAACTGGCGCGGCATTATGCTTTTGTCCGTACCCAGCAAAGTACTGACTCGCATCATCCTCGATCGACTGAAAGATGCAGTGGACGAGAAACTCCGACCAGAACAGGCTGGGTTCAGGAAAGACAAGTCCTGTACGGACCAGATAGCAACACTCCGTATTATCATAGAACAATCCGTGGAATGGCAGTCAACGTTGTACCTCAACTTCATCGACTTCCGACAGGCGTTCGATAGTATAGACCGAGAAACCATCTGGTGGCTGCTCCATCACTACGGAATCCCCCAAACCTTCATAACCCTGATCCAGGATCTGTATGAAGATGCTACCTGCCAAGTCATACATAACGGCAAACTGACTGCGGACTTCGAAGTGACCACAGGCGTTCGTCAAGGATGCATGCTATCCCCAATGATCTTCTTGCTAGTGGTCGACTGGGTGATGCGACAGACAACCAGGCAAGGAAGAACCGGAATCCAGTGGTCCTTGACCCAGTTCCTTGAGGACCTAGACTTCGCCGATGACTTGTGCCTGATGTCCCAGACACGCCAGCAGATGCAGCAAAAAACGAACAACCTTGCTCAAGAAGCCTTGAAAACTGGACTTCAGATCAACCTGGAGAAAACTGAAACCATGGCCCTGTTTAAAAGACAGCAGCAACCAATCACCATTGGAGAAAGCAACCTAACAGAAGTTACCTCCTTCACCTACCTGGGTAGCATTGTAACAGCAACAGGTGGTTCTGACGAGGACATCAAAGCCAGAATTGGGAAAGCAAGATTCGCATTTGTCACCTTGAAACCACTTTGGAGATCTACATCTTTCTCTCTCCGGACCAAACTGCGGATCTTCAACAGCAATGTGAAGTCCGTTCTCCTTTACGGCTCAGAGTCCTGGAGAGTCACCAACACCTTGACAAAGAAGCTCCAAGTGTTCATCAATGGTTGTCTTCGGAACATCCTGAAGATCAGATGGACGGACAAAGTAAAGAACACGGACCTGTGGCAGCGGACGAATCAAGACCCCATCGACCGGCAGATTGCCAGGCGGAAGTGGCGCTGGGTGGGACACACTTTGCGGAAACCCCAACGGGACATCACACGGCAGGCCCTACAGTGGAATCCTCAGGGGAAGAGGAAGGTTGGTCGTCCCAAGACGACCTGGAAGCGTTCCTGTGAGGAGGAGATGAAGAGCTGCAACCTGTCATGGGGTGAACTGAAAAAGGCTGCCCAGAACCGAGTGCGCTGGAGAACTGTTGTGGAGGCCCTTTGTTCCACGCGGAATTCAAGGAATTAAGCAAGTAAGCAAGTTTCTCTGATAAGAGAGTTTCCTGAATGGCTAACACCTCAGGTTGATGCTCCGTCAGCAGACAGCAGATCTCCTCATAATTTGCACTTATCCCTCGGATATTCCATTGTAAAATGGCCATAAAAATTAAGTAAAGGAATGCTAAAATTTTCATCTCTGAGAGCACAAGTACGTCTCTTTAGCTTTCGGACCCTCATCCATCTCTTCATGGTCCATCAACCCCCCGAAACGGTTCTCTGTTTCGAGAGGTTGATGGTGCTTGGAAGAAAGGAGTCCGGCCCTTTGACTTTTCGTCAAAGCCCCGGAACCCGAACTGCCAGCCGACTTCCTCCCCTTCTCCCCAGCACCGGATTTTATATCTTCCTTCTCTCTTTCACTCTTTCCAACCTTTCCCTCTCCTCCTCTGCTGAGCCACTAGAATCTTAGCCGCCTCAGCAACTACCCAGTCGCTAAAACCTGTCGTTGCTGGTGCGGCGGCCTGAGGCATAACCTCCTTTGCAGCAGGTGTGACGGCTTTAGACACGTCCGTCTGCGTGTTTGGATTAACGGTTTTTGACGTGACCGTCTGCACGTTCTCCAGTGTGTTCAATGGGGCTGAAGAGACCCCCCTGTGACTAAACGCTGTGATCATTTTCTCAAGACTATCCATTCATTTGCAAAACACTTCCAAAATCTGACTCATTTTATTCATAAAGGTTTCTACCGTCCGATGTGTAGTGGACTCCGTAAGAGGCGTGGAACCTGCCACCGACGCAAAGGATCTTTCTAAATGAATGGGTCTCTTTTCCAGTACTTTCTTTCCGGCGTCCCCGAAGGAGCACCCCTCAGTGGCCCGTATCTTTTGAATTTCAAGCTCCAACTGCCACTGAGGGCAGTCTTTGGAGCTGGAAGAGTGCTGTCCCGCGCAATTGACACAGCATATGGGGTCTTTGCATTCACCTTCGTGTTTGTCTTTGGCGCACTCTCTGCAAGTTTCTTTGTTTTTGCAGGACTTGCTACCGTGGCAAAACCTTTGGCAACGGTAGCATCGCAAAGGCGAAGGTGTGAAAGGGGTAACCTTCACTCTAAGATATCCCACCCTGATTGACTCCGGCAACTTGGCCATCGCAAAAGTCACAAAAAGAGTATTGGTTGGGATACGTTTAGATCCCTCGGTGACATATACCCTCTGTACAGCTGTGACCCCCTGGCTGGAGAGCTCGCCACAGATTTCTAAATCGGACATTTCAATCAAGTCCTGGCATCGGATGACTCCCTTGGATGAATTCAACCGTCCATGTACAGAAGCTTTGATTTGTCTGTCAACAAAGACGGTCAAATTCCTCTTTAGCAGACAATCCGATGCCCTTTTGGTTGAGCACTCCACCAGATAGGCCCCAGATCTCAGTTTTCTCACATCTTTGAAACCAACCATGGAAATGGACTGAAAACCCTTGTGGATGGCAAACGGGGACAGCTTGCCTAGCGGCAGAGCCAAATCCGTCCCCTCCACAACCAAAAAATGAGGCCAGGCTCCATCCACCCCAGATGCACAAGCTTTTTGCCGTATGTCCAAATCACTGTCCATGTCAGAGTCCGGTATCACGCAGTCGTCTTTTATTAGTAGATGCCATGATTTTAAAATAGGAATTCATCCCCCCTGCTCCCCACCCACCACGGAGTCCAACAAGGGGATGCGTCCAAGCGGAAAGTCCAGCAAGGGAACGCACCAGGGCTACAGGGGGGATATACACCCAGACAATCCCGCACTGCCACTACGGTTTTGTTCAAGTTTGACCCATGAGCCGCAGCCTTCTAGCAGAGCTAGGGCAATACACGACCAGCCGCTTGATTGACGTGGGCCACGCCAGCCCACCTAGGAGGTCCGGGCCAAAGAGATGTGAGTGTGAGTGACCGCAGCCCCTCAGTTACCTCCTCCAGGATCCCATTCTCCCCCGACACGGGAAAAAGAAGGGTAGGAAAAGGAATGATGGGGAAAAGGAAGAAAAAGTCCGGTAAGGCAGAAGAGAGGAAGTCAAAACTGCACAGTTTAGTGGGAGAAATTATGTGTGAAAAGAATATAGGTGAAAGGACCAATAAGACAGAAACAAGACAAAAGAGAAGAAAAAGGGGTAGGCAACTTTGTCATCCAGCCAGAGAGAGGCTGGGGTCCACCCCCGGCGCGCGGAGCCGAGCCCGTGGGGGCAATCAAATCATCATCAAAATAAGTGATAGAACAGGTCCAGCAGAATAATATGTGACCACACAAAATTAAGCAAAATCAGACTAAACTGTTACCATTTAAATATGATAAAAGATGCAAATAAAATCAGTCTCACCAATAAAATCCAACCAAGAATACAAAACAAGATTATATAAATCATATAATCTTGTTTTGTATTCTTGGTTGGATATGCGATAAAACAAACCAAAATCATGTAAGAATTGAAACAGGTGTTGACTATTGCAGACTTTAAAAATCTCATTAAAAGGTATCTAACCAACATATTTTTACACATATTGATTGATTGATTTATTGTTGCTTTAGGTCCAGCGGACTTCTCCGAGCCAAATCAGGACCGGACAACCCCCGATCCGCATAAAAGATCTGCTGAAACAACCCTAGTGGGAAAATTGAACGCCCTCCAACGGCCAGTCACTTTACAATAAAGACATCCCACGCGGGGGACGGCTGAGGGTTTACCTCAACTACGCGAACCCCCGGTTACAAAAACAAAATAGAATACAACCATCATTACAAATCATCAACGAAACATATACATATAAAATGCCTATATTGCTAAATACTAACATCATAGGAAGCCCTAGTGACCACCCAGCAGAAAGCGTCCAACACTCCCAAGCTGATCCAACAGACCTCATACACAAACAAGGAGTCTTGTCCAGGAAGAGTTTTCAAGAAAAAAGGTAGGTCATTGATCTAGCGAAGAAGAAGATAGTATAGCAGAGTGATAGGACAGAGCAGGAATGGGAAAGAGTATATGAGGAAGATAGCAACAGTGGGAATTTAAAGCACTAAATTTCCAGAAAGTGGGGATACTATTTATACTGAAACCCCCGGCACTCCAACGGGGGTACTGTTGCCGCAGTGAATCTGTCATGCCTACAAAGGCAATACAGGTTTTCAACTGGGGCTTTCACTGTTCCCTTTATAGGTTAGAACAATCTACAGTGGCAAGATTGCTCATGATCCCAAGGGGTTTTTACACATAATAACAATGTGTTTTATTCCAGGTTAGTTAGTTTATTTTCATGTGAAATAAGTGTAACTTTTCCATCATTGTTTATATATTTTTAGCCACAGCACATCTAGACCGATTCTTAGATTTTTTAGACTGCATCCCACAACGTTGATTGATCTATGTTTATGTTCAAATTTAGATCTCTTGCAGAGGATCTGGTTTGGGGAGCACTTGGCAGAAGTGTTTGTTTATGTCATTGTATGTAAGGCATGAAAGTGGAAGCATGAAGAAAGGGTCATCAGTCATCTCAGCTATCATTCATTATCAGTTATTGTGTGTTATGATATATACACCGTTGTATACTATTTTAATGCCTCGACGAACGAAATACATTACACTATATTTGTGGTTTGTTATAGAAAATTCATATCTGAGACATTAGGTCACCACCTGATAGTTTCAGGCACGACAAATACAGTGCCGGAGTTGTAGGGACGTCGCCGGGGAACAATAACACCGAAGTGTCCAGAAATATCGCGACTGTGACGACACGAGTTTTCAGATAGCAGGGAGAATTATACTTTTTACGAAGTTACACTTCTCCGTATATAGTGTACATAGAATAGCGTGACCGATTTACTTTTGCGTATGAAAGTGCAGTTTCGTAAAGTCCGTGCATAACGAAGAAGACAGGGAGTAGGCCAATTTCCGATTAGGGATACGCGTAATAAAGAATGTGCATACTGACGAGAGCTCGACTATTTGCTTGTGGCCGGCGCGTTTTTGGAGGGCAGAGTGGTTTGAGATGCTTTTGCGAGAGGATCGAATCTAACGAGGCAGCAACCCTGTGACAGAGGTCATTGTAGTGTAGGGTACTGTTGGAAGGGTGTGTTTATTGCTTATATAGCCACCCAAGGTCTTATGCCCTCGACGGGATAAGGATGTTTAGAATTCGAAAGGAAGGATATTAACTACCATTTGTCAACGAATGTAGAGTTATATGCTTAAGGTGTGTGTCGTTCTCGATTGAACACCCACCAAGACTTAGTGTCTGTGACAGAGCTAAGGTGACCTCATCCTCAGTTATAAGTGTTATTTGGAAAGTGAAATAACCAGCAATAGCAAGACAAAGTGACTCTCAAAAGACTAACCAGTTGTATTTGTGACAGTGCTGTGTTGTGTTGTGGTGTTGGGGGAAAGGGGTGTGTCACAAGCCGAGGCCTAAAAGGTGAGCAAATCCTGTCATTCAATTCTTTAGTGGCGCGCTCCGAGAACTGCGTACGCGTATGAGTGGTAATGAGTGTGGGGAAGGGGATGTATTTTAGGATGCATAATGAATTTTGTTGATTTTATACGATTTT
Organism: Oncomelania hupensis; assembly: GCA_036898135.1. NCBI lineage: Eukaryota > Metazoa > Mollusca > Gastropoda > Littorinimorpha > Pomatiopsidae > Oncomelania > Oncomelania hupensis. The sequence goes on along the minus strand of CM072514.1, from coordinate 46,309,272 downwards.
CTTATGATTTTCTTATTGTATATGTGATGGGGAAATGTCGTTGCTGTTGTTGTTATAAAAGTGGGTCAAAGGCGACGATGGGGAATATAGAGAGAGAGGGAGAGAGAGAGTGGGGGTGTAAGTATGGAGAGAGCGATAGAATGTATTATACTGAAGAAAGATGAAGTGATGATTATGAAGGAAGCATGTTTACAGTATGGTACGGCAAGATAGTATGAATGAAGAGAGATAATCGTGATGTGTTATAACCGTTGGGGGTGATGGCGATGATGAGGGTGAGAGGGATGAATCAGGGCTGTGAGATTGAAGTGTGGTTGCAATAATTATGTATATTTATATAAACATTTGTGTGTAAAGAAGATGTGAATTATTAAGCATCAAAGATTGATTTATATTATTGAAATGTGTGTATAGCATCTTGTATTATTATCATGGTATTCATATACAGGTCAAGATGGTGGACGGAGGACGGCGTGTTATATTATATTATATAGTGTTTATTGTTTTGTAGGCAGGTTGTTAAGACTGTGTATATGCTTACAGGTGTGGGCGTTTACTTCTACGTGTTACTTCTACGCATTATTTCAACGCTGTTGCTTCTGATGTTGCTTCTTATGCTGTACTTGATGTTGCTGTTGTTGACGCTGATTGGGTTCTAGCCAGCCTGGGGGGGTGCCTTTGCCTCTACAGCAGAGTAGTGTTGTGGTGATCTCTGCCACTGCTGCAGGTTTTGCCTATGTATCGAGGCAACACTATTACAGGAGGTTTTCATACCTAATTCATGCACACACAGACTCACACTGCACTACACCTAAAAACATATTCATTTAGTTAGAAGAATCATCCGCTTATTGTGAAAGAGACTGTTTAGCTCTCTGAGCTACTTGACAAGAACATTGAGACATTGCTTCTGTGCCACAGCTTCGCCTAGATAATAGTTTATGAGTAAAGATTCAAACGCCATTGCTTATTATTTGAAGATTTACATTTTAAATTGATTTGTTGATTGTGATTTTGTTGTACACATTTTGTAAAGAAACTGTTGTTGTTTAGTTCTGTTCAGGGTTGGACAAGGGGAGGTAATTGTTAGTTAGTATTGGGACGGGGGTCTTGTTAGGGGTTGAGCACGCCTGTTTATAAGTGGTACTCTGAGACGGTTGCTAAATTCACCCCTTCTTTTGCCTCTTATGTTCCCTTCACGCTGGCTGAACCGCCCTAAGCCAGGTCAGAGACGCTGGCTGGCCGGCCTTGCTGTAGCCTATAGCCTAGTACAGTGGCACTTGACTCGAGTACTTTGAGCAGCTTATAATTATTTTAACTAAGCCCACTGCATTGCTGTAGCCAGACCTTAACGAACCGCCGGCGCCCTCTCTTATGATTTTCTTATACATTTTAGAAATACGTGACAATTGTACCTCACGCTATTAGAAACTACTTTTGTTCGCTGTGCTTAAGTATTTTATGCCTAACAAAAATTCCTGCTGAAACTGAATGTATTTTAAAAACTCATCCACTATTTACTATACACGAGAGAGCCCAAACAAACATTTAAAATACATTTACATTTAAAACCTCATCCAAAACAGCACAATTTACAAGACATGCTAGACCTATAACACACAACCGAGAGAGAGAGAGAGAGAGAGAGAGAGAGAGAGAGAGAGAGAGAGAAAAGGTAGGGAAGAGATATGCAACATTTAATAACATATCTTAGGCATGCCTATGCAGTACAGTGCATGTACTGTACAATGGTTGTGTGTTTTTCGATATAACCTACTTCCTGGTGCGTGTAGGAAACATCACATAAAAAAAATTTATTGTACTCACCCACGATTTTGTAAGTATGCTGATAGTTATATATCCGGAATAAATCACCACTATACCTGTCATTGTCACACAACACGGCACACTGATCAAGCAACTGAGTCATGAAGTAGGTGTTTTGTTGATATTTTATAATGATGTTTATGCAGGTACAGTACATTGAATGACCATCATAAATGTCACTTTCACAAAAGGGGCACACTGTGTACTGACCAAGCTTCACTATATACTGGTAGCTAGTGGTAGGTACAGGGCCGCGGCGCGGCGGCAATGCAACAATTATGTGCATGTGCCTATTGTTTCTACCATTACCGCTAGAAAAAAGTTAAAATTCGCTGGAATTACAGAGGGCCAGCAGCCAAACACAAGAAGGTATTCATAAATGTCGACCACATCACCAGAAAGTTCAAACTGTGTACTAAGTGACTTCAAATGGTGAACATTGTAAAAAGGATTTAAGTGTGTAATTAAAACGCATATATACACTAGATCGTAAACCGGTCCGATGCAAGAAAGAGAAGGGCCGATCAGTACACACGGTCAAATCAACTAAAATATAAGACAAACGAAATAGTATTCTGAGATTTAGTTTATGCTAACACAACACACAGATATGAAAGTAACTAAAATGCAAAAGGACTACCACAATACAAACGATATTTCACATAATATGATCAATTCTATAGCACAAAGTCAGAAATCAGTCGTCCGCCAGCTTTGTCTGCTGTGTTAAGCGTTGGCTAGGCGTGAAACAGGATGCCAGCTGTCAGGCTGGTTCCGCGCTGCGCGCTATAATTGGCCTAGTGTGTTAAACAGAAAAGCCATCCCCTGGCAGAGATATACAGCCGTGTGAGGGGAGGTTAGTTCCCATTTGTCCTGTGTTTGTATGTTAATTGTGGAATAAAAGAGTGTGATTGTATTCTGGCATTTGTGTTAGTTTATTTTGTTTGAGTTTTATCCTATTCACTCGTTGTATGTGCTGACGTCACAGAACCCGCTCGGGGGACGTGACAGCGACAAAGCCAGCGACAAGAGAGCAGTAGAAAGAGACAGCAGTAATGACATTACATGAAGTCAACAACACCATCATTATTGGAAGCGAGGAACATTGTCTACATTTCAGTCCCTCTACAATAAGAAGTCAAGATAAGTAAAGACTTTTATTTCACCAAGAACAGCAGATGGAACAATACCGAATCGATTGCGCTGTTATAACTCGATCGTATTGATTATATCATCATTCATTATTGTCCATAAGCATTCGTCATCATTGAGTGATCTGACGATAAACAAACATTATCAAGAACACGTGCAGGCTGGGAATCAGTAGCCTCGAAACTCACTCATTGTAGTTCAACATCATTCAATAGTTATGTAATAAACGTATACAGATTTCTCTCGCCTGTCTCATTTGCCCTCTCCAGTCAATAATAAAAAGTGCTTACACACATACAAATACATGCAGCATGTTCAATAATAAATACAAAAGTATACATAAACACAAGTTTCACGAGCTCACCCAAAAACAATACTGATAAAAATCATTTGGGCTTATTCAAACAAGTATCAATGATTGGCACTGAGATTTGATAAAGGAACAACAGTGTCTTCAATGCTTTGGAAAGTTGAAGGTAAATATAATACTCACATACTTGTGGACAGTTTACATGCTTCAAAAAAGAAGAAGCTGTACACTATTGACCCTCACCATATTATTGATACATGTAATTAAGCCCTTTCTTACAGCAAAGAGCAAAAGGCGTTACCTGCCAATGGCTTCCAGTAAATAATAAAGTTTGTTTCCATAGTCAGCAAACATGCCTGGCAGGAAATAGCTCTCTGTCAAGGCAAAGTTACGCTCCCTCTGGCTAGCCACTACCACCAAGCATCGGCCCCACCTGAGAGAACAACAATAATAATAATTAGAAGGGCAAAGCCAATACGATTCACATACTCATTATGGAACTTGAAATATTTAACTTAAGTGAGACAAAGAAGAGAGAGTACCACCTAGGGGGTGTATGGTGGAGGGGTGGGGAAAGGTAGGTGTAAGTATTTGAATCCCACCTTTGATGTAAGAAGTGCGGTTGATGGTGTAACAGAGATATGTGTAAAAGGCAGGTGGAGGGATGTGAATGGGTTGATGTAATATAGTTCCTTTCTATTTAAACAAATCAACTTATTCCTTTATCACTTTTATGTTCTAAGTTACTATTATTTTTTCATATAAATTTCAAGTCTTTATTTTGTAAATGGAAACATGTATTTTATTATGTGTATAAATTATATGTCGCATGTAGTTGTAAATGCTCTTTTTATGTATTCGTTGTTTAATTGTGAGCCTGCCCTTTATGTGTGTGTTTGTAGTGGTATTGAATGCATGTGATTATACAATACAATACAATATACAATACAACTTTATTTATCTCAAACTGAGCAATTACATTATATAGTATATTGTAAGTGACACGCCAAATTTCCACTGAATTTTTTTGTGAATAAAGGTTACTTGATGACTTGACTTGACTTGAAAATGCGTGCCCAGAAGAAAAGAAAAAAAGAACCGGTGGCATTCAAACGCAAGTACCGACTTTGATATTTCAATGGTCTTGACCTTGAGATGATTTTGACCTCTGGCTCCAAATACACTCATTTATGATCAAATAAATTACAGTAAAAGCTGTATTATGCGAACAAAGTGACAGGATGACCATGACCTTCAGTAACCTTGACCTTGGTGTGACACTGTTGTTGCATACTATATTTTGTATGGGTTAAATACAGACCCACTCCACACAACGATGATACATTTTTTAAAATGTTTGAGTAAGGCCTAAAATGACCTTGACCTTTAAGATCAATGCAGAAATGGAACATGCATGAAATATCAATTATCTCTAAATACAACAAGTTTAGACTTTTATCTCATATAAGGTCAAGGTTACTTCAAAATATCTATACAAACCAACTTTGGACAGCTCCAATGACCTTGACCTTGGAGCGCAGTTGATCAAAGTTACATAGTATGTGTGTCTCATTGATATTTATCATACATCAAAGAATCATATTCAATATTTATTAAGAAAAAGGTGAAATTTTGTGAAAAATTGTCATGTTTTGACTAACATTTGTGGACCCTGTGACTTTGAATTTGAAGTGATGTCATTTATTCACTGACCATTTTCGAGGTCTTATGAATAAACACCATTTTGGTTGTAATAATTGAAATAGGTTCCGAGATATTAAGCCACTTGCAAGTTCATCTAGCAAAGATTTGCACAATTCTGGAAATAAAATTTTGTTGGGGGGTGAGTACATAGACTCACATTGATATTCACATGAGTAAAAAATTATAACAATAACTAGAAAGGCAAAGTCCATAATTATGACTCACATGCTCCTTACAGAACTTGAATTATTAATATTCTACATGAAAGTGAATGCCCAGAAAAACTGAACCAGTCGCTTTAAAATGCAAATACTGACTAATCTTGCGATGACCTTGACCTTCAGATTACCTTGACTTCTGGCTCCAAATGGACACTATGGTACGATCAAATAAACTACAGCAAAAATTTTATGCTCATAAAACAGTGATCTTGGGATGATACTGAGGTTCAATGATCTTGCAACGAATTGACCTTTACATCTCTGATGCTCATGTATGTTCAAATAACCCATAGCTGATACATACTATAGGTCTAATATAGCCCTTCTGCCGAGCCATTACCAATTTTTTAATGTTTTGGTAAGGCCCAAAATGATTGACCTTCAAAATCAACACAAAAAATGAAACATATATGAAAGATCAATCTATTATCTCTAAATATAACATGTTTGGTACATATTTAAAAGATCAATATATGACCTCTGCAACAAGTTTGGATTTTTATCTCTCATAGTTTACGGTTCAGGTCACGTCAAAGTACCCATATGAACCAACTTGGACAGCTCCAATGACCTTGGAGCAAGGTTGACCAAATTTGTGTGGCATCTGTATCCTGATACCTACCATGCATCACAAAATCATGTTCAATATCAATAACATGAAAAATGTTTGGTTTTTTTTAATTGTACTTTTTTGACTAACCACTGCAACATCCTCAAATGTAAGTTGTAACATAAAATTCATGTTCTTATTTCTCTTCAGTAAAATTATGAAACACAAACTTTAACAAATTTACATTAAACTTTTATAAACTCGGAATGAGGACTATTAGTCTTTTAACTTATACCAAAAACAGAAACAATTTTGACAGCAACAAAACAAAGACAGAATACATAGGAAACAACACAAAAAAATAACAACAAACACACACCCATGCTCCACACCCAAACAACAATCAACCTTCACAATGATTGATTCAGTGTGACTTTCACAAGAACTCTTCCACTGCAAAAAAAAATGCACCCCGAAAAATATAAAAATAATCAATCTGCCCTCTGCTATTTGAATTGCATTAATTAATTAATTTGAACTTATTGATGATTTAATTAAATTAATTTCAATAAAAGAACATCACTGTAATTAGTGTAAATGATTAACAAGACAGTCACCTACATTTATTTCATCTTTTGTCACTAAGCTCTTCAACAAAAAACAAATTATACAACAGCAGCAGTCATACCTGTCCATTACATCATCAAGAGAACACAAGCAGTTGGACTCGGCATCTCGTATCTCTGCAGTGATAATCTCTCTTGTATCGTATGTTGGGCAGCTTCCAATCACACCATCCTTATCCACTGCTTTGAAAGCATACACCTCTGGTGGCAAGATCTCCTGCAACATCAGTAAATATTCCTATGATGTAAAATGCACTCTCTCGTATATATATTTGAGAGCACCCACATTTCATAATTACAGTGATCACAGAAGGTATATATATTATATATATGTGTGTGTGTGTGATCAATGTGATTATGAAATGTGGGTGCTTTGTATAAAACATGGTGCTGAAAACATTTCACTGAATGCTAGTAAAGTTGTGTGCAGATTACATAAAGGTAACAATCCACAATCAACAGGATACATCTCGGATCTCCTTTCCTAATTCTCTCCTTTTCTTCTTCTCTCCCCTCTCCCCCATCCCCTTCCTCCCCCTTTACCATTCCCAATTCTGTTTTGTGATATTGTTAACAGGATTGTAGGAATATTGTGGTGGATTCGTGATTTCAGCTAGGTCACTCATCACATTTTAACAAATCAGATAAATGAACATACTAGTTTATTACCATCTTGATCAGTCATTATCAAGTTTAAATTTCTGTAATTTCAAGTTATAAATCTTGGTAAAAGTCACATTTAAATTAATATATTGTTGGTCCATGTACATCAAACAAGTGTAATAGATTTAATGCTGGTACACACATACACACACACAGTTATAATGCATACACTCACATATATTCCAATGCATAACATGCAAGAAGGAAAATAAAATAAACATACAGGGTGCAAAAAGCTTGAACAATCTTCCAGAACACTCTCAAAGCGATAAAACTTTTCAATGTCAGCTCGTGACTCAGGCAGTTTGTAGAACTCCAGCTCGCTGTGGGTTACCAATGTTAGCCAACAAAATTGCTTTGCCTTGTTATCGAGTTTCAGGGATAAGTCCTTTCTGCTTTCCAGTCGTATCCATAAAGATGGCAGTGTAATTCCTGAAAATACATACAATACAATACAAATGTAACAATACAACTCATCTTTATTACCTCCAAGTCCAACAAGGAATTTACACAATTTATATTGTAGTGTGTGACTCTAAATCTAATTTTTATATTGATAATTTATTTTTATACATTTAATCCCATATAAAATGATTATGTATTATGGAATTAAATGTATAAAACAATAAATTATCAACATTCAACTATATAAAAATTACATTTCAGCCCTGAAAATGAAAAAAAGGTCCCACTAGCCTTTGGCTAGTAACTTAAAAATTTTACTAGCCAAACTAAAAACTTTACTAGCCAAACTAAAAAAAAATTCATTTTAGCGCACTCGCATTTGGCGACTAAAGTTTTTTTTTCAGTCGCCAATTTTTTTTTTCAATAGCCATGGCGACTAAATTAGTCGCCATTTTCAGGCCTGCATTTACTCATTTAGGGTTACATACTACTAGTACTACACAAAAATAATTGTACTACTGACAAATACAAAACATATATAACACAGTATTTCCCACAGCTTTTTTTTTCAGAGAGTCCTTGGGATTCTCTGGTGCAAAATTTCAAGAGTCCCCTTACAAAATTTGAGAGTCCCCTTACAATTCCTACATTTACCTTGATTTTGATTACCAACATCACGGAGACACAAATACGCCTCAAAGTCAAACAAAGCTTAGTTTTCAATGCAACTCTATTGAAAATTATGAATAGCCATAAAACAAGCAGCACAACAAAAGGAATACTGTTCTGATAAATGTTACAAAGGAATCCATCATTGACTAGAGGAACCTTAAAATCACATAAAATGACCATAGAACAAACATGAAATGGTCATACGACAATTTACACATGTATCAATCTGCATGTACTGACAAATTGTCTCTGTAAAAGCAGTTAGTGTTAGAGGGGACTAAGTCGATGACCAGAAGAAAAAAAAAGAGACAACAAAATCTGTTCAACTGCGTATTACAGACAAGATCATCATTGTCTAGTCTAGGGAGAACTGAAAATGATGATTCAACATTCAACGATTGCATCGTCTTCCGCATTTCTGCGGGTTATTGTTTTCCGTAGCCATGTGTCGAGCGACATGTTTAAGCTTTTCGGAAGCAAACAAAAAGGCTGCGCATGCGTGTCAGCGCGGTCAGTGGGTAGGGGAGATCACCGCGCTTACTCGGCTCGGGCGCACGATAGCTCAGAGGTGCCAGGATACATAACGGCAGTAAAAAAAAAACAACGTTGCGTCCCTTGTGAGGCACCTTTTTTTTTTCATGCGTCCTTTTTCAGTTTTTGTGCGTCTGACGCACACATGTGCGTTTTGGGAAACACTGATAACATCTAATTTCTAAAACATAAAGGCTTAAATAACAAGGAATGATTTACCATCCAGTCCTTCCAAAGCTATCTCTTCAAGAAGAACATCAACATAATTCAAAATTTCCATTTTCTTTGTCCTTGGTCAAAAATGAATCGTGAAGCACAATCTACCTGAAAACATGACAAAACATAATTATATTTATTAACATATTGCTGGTTATTAATATAAGGTCTAAAAATGGTAAGGTAAGGTGGTAGATGTTCCAATAACCTTTTGGTTAAAAATTTCCTTTTATTGGGGAGAGAAAAGTTTGGGACCTCTGTGTTCTTTGGTCCTCACTGCCATAGTTGCCAATTCACAGGTGGGTAGAAAGGGGTGTATTCTGCGCTTGTTTCATTTTGATTCTGGTGTGTCATTTGGCAATTGCCTTCCAACAATGGTCACCCATCTAAGTACTAACTGGGCTTTAAAAAAAAAATGTTAGCATGTTCCCAGACCACATAGCTAGCGCAACATGTTGTTATTGAACGTACCTACAATAAAATAATACATAATGATCTTTATTTCCTTTATACTAGCATTACATAATAAACATTAAAAAATTATAACGGCATGTTCTTAAAAATAAATAATATAACCCTAAATAATTCTAAACAGAAGTCGCCTGCCAGGACGGAGGAACCTCATGTTACTACAGGTTCAACGACCATGTGCTCGGGGCCAAGGCGAGTCACACTGTATTCATGGATATTGGCTGTGGCTGTGTTTAACCTAGACAAGCACCGACCAAAGAAGAAGCCGTGGATCACACCTGAACTTTTGGATCTGTGTGATAAACGAAGAGAGATAAAAAAAAAGAAAAAGAACACCTCACAGGGAGCTGATGTTTACTGAAAAATCAACAATGACATCCGAAAAGACATGCGCACAGCAAAGGAGAACTGGATAGAAGATCAATGAAAGGAAATACAGAACAGTCTGAACAAGAACAACAGCAAGAAGGCCTACCAGACTGTGAAGCGGCTGACAAGTGTTAAACAGCCCAAGGTCTCCATGATCCAAAGCAAGTCTGGCATATGCCTTACAGAAGAACAAGAAGTCTTGGACAGATGGACAGAGTACTGTTCTGACCTTTACAACCATACACCAAACGGAGACCCATCAGTTCTAGCATGTCCCGAGAACAGAGAAGAAAGGAGAAATCCTCCCAATTCTCCAAGAAGAAGCAGCAGCAGTGCAATCACTGAGGAAGGGGAAGTCAGCGGAAGTGGACAACATACCCGTGGAACTGCTTCAAGCAGGAGGAGAAGCGATGATTGATGCCCTCACCATTATCTGTAACAAGATCTGGCAGAGTGGGGAGTGGCCTACACAATGGACCCAATCGCTTGTCATCACTCTTCCCAAAAAATGTAACCTTCAGGAATGTGAAAATTAACGCACCATCAGCCATCCCAGCAAGGTCCTCCTGAAAATAATAATGAACAGGTTGAAACCCCAAGCTGAACAAATCATAGCTGAAGAACAAGCAGGATTCACGGCAGGGCAAAGTACCACTGAACAGGTTTTGAACCTCAGAATAATCTGCAATAAAATACCTACAGCACCATCAACATCTATATCATGTGTTGGTAGACTTCAAAAAGGCGTTTGACCGAATCTGGCATGCAGCTCTGTTGGCAACCATGAGAGTGTACATCAGCCCTAAAATTATTGAAGTCATCAAAAGCCTGTATGACAAGGTTACCAGTGCAGTCCTCCACAACAGCACCATCGGAAACTGGTTCAGAACAACAATCGGTGTGTGTCAGGGATGCCTACTCCCTCCAACACTCTTCAACATTTTCCTAGAGCGCATCATTTCAGATGCCTTTGCAGATTACGAAGGCACAGTAAGCATAGGGGGAAGAGCAATCTCCAACCTTCGTTTTGCGGATGACATTGATGGATTGGCTGGAGAGGAACAAGAATTTGAACAGCTGGTACAGAGGCTTGACACCACCTCCAGAGCCTATGGAATGGAAATAAGTGTGCAGAGAAGACCAAAATGATGACCAACACCAATGGCATCAACACCGACATCAAAGTCCAAGGCCAATCCCTCAACACAGTGCAAGCTTTAAATATCTAGGGACCACTGTATCAGACAATGGGTCCCGACAGGAAGTCCTCTCCAGGATCGCACAAACAATTGCTGCCCTGGCAAGGTTGAAGCCAATTTAGAAAGACAGGACCATCAGTCTACATTCCAAGGTAAGACTGCTGCGCTCCCTTGTCATCTCCATCTTCCTATATGCTTGCAAAACATAGACCCTCACAGCAGATCTACAACGAAGAATACAAAGCATGGAGATGAGGTGCTACAGAAGACTTCTGGGCATTTCCTATACCCAACATATCACCAACGACGAAATCTGACAGACCATCACACAAGCCATTGGACAAGACGATGACCTGCTCACAGTGGTGAAAAAACGGAAACTCCGATGTTATGGCCATGTCACCAGATCATCATCATCAGGTCTTGCAAAGACCATCCTGGCACAGTGCAAGGAGGTAGAAGAAGAGACCAAAAAAGAGGTGATTCGAGAATGGACTGGTTTGACACTGAGCATCAGGGTTGCTGAGGACAATGAAAGATGGAGTATGCTGGTTAAAGGATCATCTGTGGTGCCCCTATGACCTCCGAGTTACGGGATAGGATAGGAATAGGAAATAATTCAACTATTAACTGATTTAAAAAACTGACTGCTTTATATTTCTGATACCATATCTATTTGACTGTAAACTAAAATGAACAAATATAATAAAATATGGTTTCCTCATGGCAATCATGCTACCTTTACTTAGAGGACTCAGTGTTACACTAGTTTAATACTAAATAATAGATAAACAGCTTCCATTTAGCTCAAGATCAATCATAATAATATTAATATGCATACAATGCTAGTTTATTTTACCAAAGGTTTTATAATTAATAATTTTAAAACTGCACTGGTATACCAAAGTTATAAAATTCACATAGTACATCGCGGTTCGAACCACAGGCTGGGAAGTTTTTCGAACCCGTGTCACATTCACAACTAATCAAGGCAAGCGTACAGACAACGACACCACGAGGCCAGCCCAAATGACTTAAACTACATTTGTGCGACGAAAAATAAGTATGTTCGGAAACGTGGAAACGATTAAATAGTTAAAATATAAAGCTTTACCACGTCATTCAATCATCTCCCGTTTCCAAAATCCTTGTAAAATGTCAAAAAAATTAACAAGGGAGACAACGCAGAAAAAAAAATAGAAAAAAAAATTTGAGAATGGAATCATTTGAAAACTCAAACAAAATACAGTCCCGAGTTGTATAGACAAAAAGCGCCACAAAACGTTTCGATTGCACGCTAGAAACTTCTGCGCAAGCGTGCGCACGCCGATTGCGTATGCCTGGATGTAAGAAACGGTATGTAACGAGATTGCGTATGGCAACATGGCTTCTCGATCCCGATCAACTCGGCAAAATCATAAAAGTAATTCTATTGATGAGGCGTCAGAAGAGGATAGCATGATTGTCATACCAAGTATCATGACTTCTACGGTGATGAGGCTTTATTTAGCATCCAAACACAGTCCAGTCTCTGAAAGGACGTAGGATTTTTTTTCCGAAATCCCCCGAAATCTACCGAAATCTACCAAAATCTACCGAAATCCCCCGAAATCTACCGAAATCCCTCGTTATTTTCTCCGAAATCCCCAGAAATCTACCAAAATCTACCGAAATCCCCCGAAATCTACCAAAATCTACCGAAATCCCCCGAAATCTACCGAAATCCCTCGTTAGTTTCTCCGAAATCCCCCGAAATGTACCCAAATCTACCAAAATCTACCGAAATCCCCCGAAATCTACCGAAATCCCCCGAAATCTACCGAATATTTTCTCCAAAATCCCCCAAAATCTACCGAAATCCCCCCAACCGAAATCTACCAAATATTTTCTCCCAAATCCCCCGAAATCTACCGAAATCCCCCAAAATCTACCGAAAATCTACCGAAATCCCCCCAAATCTACCGAAATCCCCCCAAATCTACCGAAATCCCCCGATTGATTTTCTTATTTTTGTGTTGGTTTATTTAATAATAATAATAATAATAATAATAATAATAATAATAATAATAATAATAATAATAATAATAATAATAATAATAATAATAATAACTGGCATTTATAAAGCGCCTACCCTGAGGATCTAAGCGCTTATATACGCACACTTTCTTACGCAAACACATATATACGCACTATACATATACTTTAATTATAAGACAAGTTACTCTTTCACGCATACATACTACTGCTGTGTAAATCAATATGACAAAAACATTCTAAATTACTACTTAATCCCCCACCCCTCCAAACCCTTTTTACAACTACAGATACTGCTGAAAGATTTTTGAGAAGAGATACGTTTTAAGGTTGGATTTGAACGATTCACAGCAGGTAGAATGTCTAACATGAAAGGGAAAAGAATTCCATAAGTGAGGGCCGTGGACAGCAAATGAGCGGAAACCATGAGATTTTCTTTTGTAACGGCCCTGACGGAGAAAGCGACAGTCAGTGGATTAGCGAAGGGAACGAGATGGAGTGTAAAGGGAGACAAGGTCAGATAGATAAGAAGGAGCAGAACCGATGACAATATTGGAGCAGATACAGGCAGTTTTATACTTAACACGTTCTGCGACAGGAAGCCAGTGTAGCTTAACAAGGAGAGGTGTGGAGGGTTGGCGATGATTTACTTTAAAGATAAGACGGGCAGCAGAGTTCTGAACTTTTTGATGATATTTATTGATGAGTTCCTTTCTTTAATGTACGCAGTGTATGAAGTGTATATATGCAGTGTATAAAGTATAGTGTATTTTGTTCATTCCATAACTACTGATGTACCCCCCACCACCCCACATCAACCTACCTCATATACATACACACCTATCAACCTATTTCTTCAAAATGTTAGTATAGTATATTTTTTTTACGTAGAGATAATATCACTAACCCGCCTACCTTTCATTCATTTATTTATTTAATCCTTTTAAAATTTACCACTTTTTAATTGAAGATATTTATTTTTTTAATTACTGATTTATTACAAGAACTACTTTTCTACTCACCCACGCATCCATACACCTTACCAATCTACCTATTTCGTAAATTAAACAAGAAGTCGTTTATTTAATTAATTTATAAATTATTAAATTTAATTAATTAATTAATTAATTAATTGAGTCATACGATCGTGCCTACATTCATTCATACAGTTATTTATTTTAGTTAGTTCTTTCTTTTTGTTTTCTTGTCCTAAAGCTTCCTATTGTCCTGATTTGGCTTTTTGCACCCGCTGGACCCAATAAACAATGACTAACTTCATATTGTAAACGGGATACATGAAAAATTGAAATTAAAGGATCAGAACGGGGAGGGGACCCGACAGTCCACCATGACATAAGACAACAGTCCAATCCGACCTCACTCCTAGGCCCTGCCGAGTCAATGTACGGCGTATGACTCAGTCGGCTCTGACATGCTGTATGGTTTAATCCAATCTAAACCACTCTAGTCCAATCCAACTCAAAGTTCGTTTGTAGAGAGCGCAGTTCCACTTCATAAAGGCATGCTTGGGGCTTTCGTGAGTAATGGGGGTATACACTGCCTTGCCAACAACAGTTAGATTTTATTGAATCATGCTATGGAAATGTCACCCCGAGATAGCAGTTATGTTGCTTTTGCCCCACCTGTTGTACTGACCCCATTTTAATACATAATATGCTGTTTTTAAGAGGTTTTAAACGCACTACATAACGCTCTGGAAATCCGTTATTTGCTACATATATCCGTATTGACACATCACCAACGACGAAGTCCGACAGACCATCACACAAGCCATTGGACAACACGATGACCTGCTCACAGTGGTGAAGAAACAAAAACTCCGATGGTATGGCCACGTCACCAGATCATCAGGCCTTGCAAAGACCATTCTGCAAGGCACAGTGCAAGGAGGTAGAAGAAGGGGGAGACCGAAAAAGAGGTGGGAGGACAACATTCGAGAATGGACTGGTTTGACACTGAGCGAAGCCATGAGGGCTGCTGAGGACAGAGAAAGATGGAGTATGCTGGTTAAACGATCATCTGTGGTGCCCCTACGACCTTCGGGTTATGGGACAGGATAGGATAGGATATCCGTATGTTTTGCGTCTTTAATTGAAAGCAGTAAGTGGTTGGAATTAAAAAACATATTCCTTTAAACATCCCCCCCAAAAAATAACCCTTCTTTCTTTAAAAACACGCTGCATTATGGTTGTAACATTACACGTTAATGTCTGCGGGAATAATCTTTTGTTTAACAAGATAATCGCGAGTAAATAACGATAATGAAAAGATATTAACCAGTTTACCAACATCTGAAAGATCAATCTTTCCTATTTCAATATAGGTTTCATTTTTAAAAGAGATTTTACAATCATAGCGTAAGTTATATTTAAGCCCACTAAGACAACACTATGGTATCCAAGATTCACAATTGTATGTTCATATGGTACACTCGTTTTTATATATAATAAAAAAATAATAATAAATTATTACTGCATTGAAAACATATCTAATGATGGCTTCAATGATGGAGTTGATTCAATTTCTTTTTCTACAAGTAGTTTTGAGGGTTTCTGTTTCTTTTTTCCTTGGCGGTATTTATATATTATGTACCCACTTGCACCCACTACACCGGCTATACATAAATAATATATCTTATTTGAAGATTGTACTGGTTGTATTGGTTGTATTGGTTGGTTCTTCTTTATTTGTTGTTCATGTTTGTTGCGTTATTGTTTCTTCTTTTAATGATTCCTTTTTTCTTAATAATTATGTTTGCTTTTGTTTGTCTATTCCATCTATGTAACTTGTTTAACTCTGCTAACTTCTTTCCAGCTGCAATTCTTCCTAGGCTCTTTTGTTTAGTGAATGTCACTGGGTTCTGTTGGTTCTCCGAATTCTTCACCTCCGTCTCCATCTTCATCTCCGGATTGGAAGAGTCCAATTTTAATAGCAGAGAAATTTATGTGTTGAAAAGTAATTAGCCCGGCTGAAAATGGTGCCAACAAGCTTCCAAACTTATAATACAAATTTCTTGATACCTCACTAATCCCATTAACAATAACAGGATCTTGAATCAAATCATCAAATAAATCATTCTCACAATCTAAAGTAACAACAAAGGTCGACACAGCTTTGGTATAGAACTTCACAATCGAACGCCCTAAACTTTTAACCATTAAAGCGCCGAGAACTTTATCATATTTATTATGTAATATAATGATCTCTTCGGGCCTCAGACTTTGTACTTCTGCCGTGAACTGACAAAACCGAGCAAGTCCACAAAACCTACTTTCGAGAAAATCGACGTTTTGTGTTGCGCTATATTACGCGATCGTTTCTGGAAGTTTAAGGGCATATTATAATGCAATTCCTCGATTTAAGAGTGCATACCTTGAATGTTAAAGAAATGTTTGATAGATTTGATGTTTTAAGACTATTTGTGGACTTGCTTTGTTTTGTCAGATTATTCTTGAGATCACGGCGTTGGATTCTTGGTCCACAAGAACATTCTAGCCACTGTCATGGGTTGCCGCCCAGTCTCCAGTAGACTCATTACCATCCGTCTGAGAGCAACCCCTTTCAACATTACCATCATCCAGGCCTATGCCCCAACATCAGACTATGAAGACAGCGAAGTGGAGGATTTTTATGAAAATATACAGGCGGTCCTTGACCAAGTGCCGAAGAAGGACATAGTCATAGTTCAAGGCGACTGGAATGCCAAGGTTGGCCAAGATGCGCACCACAACTGGGGAGACACATGCGGACCCCACTGCAACAACGAGACAAATGACAGGGGTCTGAGGCTATTGGAGTTTGCCAGATACAACAATCTGGTACTGGCAAACACGCTTGGTCTCCACAAAAAATCCAGACGATGGACATGGCACAGTCCCGGCGGGGAACACCACAACCAGATCGACTACATCATGGTCAAGAAATGCTTCAGATCAAGCATCAACATTGGCAGGACACGCACTTTTCCAGGAGCAGACATTGGAAGTGACCACGATCTCGTGATGATGTCTTTCCGGCTCCATTTGAAGAGAGTAAATACAGCAAAGTGCACTAGGCTGAAGTTCGACCTGGACAAACTGCAAGACCCGGAGGTGGCAAAAATATTTCAGGCCACAATTGGAGGGAAATTTGCACCACTGCTTATTTTGGGGGCAGGCGAAGTAGATGTCAACACCATGACCAATACCTTCAACTCAGCTGTAACAGATGCCGCCACTGAGATCCTTGGCAAGCACCGACCAAAGAAGAAGCCGTGGATCACACCTGAACTTTTGGATCTGTGTGATAAACGAAGAGAGTTAAAAAAGAAAAAGAACACCTCACAGGGAGCTGATGTCTACCGAAAAATCAACAATGACATCCGAAAAGGCATGCACACAGCAAAGGAGAACTGGATAGAAGATCAATGCCAGGAAATAGAGAACAATCTGAACAAGAACAACAGCAAGAAGGCCTACCAGACTGTGAAGCGGCTGACAAGTGTTAAACAGCCCAAAGTCTCCACTATCCAAAGCAAGTCTGGCATTTGCCTTACAGAAGAACAAGAAGTCTTGGACAGATGGACAGAGTACTGCTCTGACCTTTACAACCATACACCAAATGGAGACCCATCAGTTCTAGCATGTCCCGAGAGCAGAGAAGAAGAAGAAATCCTCCCAATTCTCCGGGAAGAAGTTGAGGCAGCAGTGCAATCGCTGAAGAAAGGGAAGTTAGCGGGAGTGGACAACATACCAGCGGAACTGCTACAAGCAGGAGGAGAAGCGATGACTGATGCTCTCACCATTATCTGTAACAAGATCTGGCAGAGTGGGGAATGGCCTACACCATGGACCCAATCGCTTGTCATCACTCTTCCCATAAAAGGTACCCTTCAGGAGTGTGAAAATTACCGGACCATCAGCCTCATCAGCCATCCCAGCAAGGTCCTCCTGAAAATAATACTCAACAGGTTGAAACCACAAGCTGAACAAATCATAGCTGAAGAACAAGCAGGATTCATGGCAGGGCGAAGTACCACTGAACAGATTTTCAACCTCAGAATAATCTGTGAGAAATACCTACAGCACCAACAACATCTATATCATGTGTTCATAGACTTCAAGAAGGCATTTGACCGAGTCTGGCATGCAGCTCTATGGGCAACCATGAAAGTGTACAACATCAGCCCTAAAATTATAGAAGTCATCAAAAGCCTGTATGACAAGGCTACCAGTGCAGTCCTCCATAACAGCGTCATCGGGAACTGGTTCAGAACAACAATCGGTGTGCGTCAAGGATGCCTACTCTCTCCAACACTCTTCAACATCTTCTTAGAGCGCATCATGTCAGATGCTCTTGCAGATCACGAAGGCACAGTCAGCATAGGGGGCAGAGCAATCTCCAATCTTCGTTTTGCGGATGATATTGATGGATTGGCTGGAGAGGAACAAGAACTTGAACAGCTTGTACAGAGGCTTGACACCACCTCCAGAGCTTATGGAATGGAAATAAGTGCAGAGAAGACCAAAATGATGACCAACAACACCAATGGCATCAACACGGACATCAAAGTACAAAGCCAATCCCTCAACACAGTGCACAGCTTCCAATATTTAGGAGCCATTGTGTCAGACAATGGGTCTCGACAGGAAGTCCTCTCCAGGATCGCACAAACAACTGCTGCCCTGACAAGGTTGAAGCCCATTTGGAAAGACAGAACCATCAGTCTACATTCCAAAGTAAGACTGCTGCGCTCTCTGGTCATCTCCATCTTCCTATATGCTTGCGAAGCATGGACCCTCACAGCAGATCTCCAACGAAGAATACAAAGCATGGAGATGAGGTGCTACAGAAGACTTCTGTGCATTTCCTATACCCAACACATCACCAACGACGAAGTCCGACAGACCATCACACAAGCAATTGGACAACACGATGACCTGCTCACAGTGGTGAAGAAACGGAAACTCCGATGGTATGGCCACGTCACCAGATCATCAGGCCTTGCAAAGACTATTCTGCAAGGCACAGTGCAAGGAGGTAGAAGAAGGGGAAGTCGAAAAAGAGGTGGGAGGACAACATTCGAGAATGGACTGGTTTGACACTGAGCGAAGCTGAGGACAGAGAAAGATGGAGTATGCTGGTTAAACGATCATCTGTGATGCCCCTACGACCTTCGGGTTATGGGACAGGATAGGATAGGATAGGATTCTTGAGATAGATCTTTGTTGAGAACAGTTTATTATTGAATTAAATCCTTGTTAAAAAAATTCACAAAACCAAGTAAGTCAAATCCGCTTGGTTTTGTCAGTTTATTATTAAGTAAATCCTTGTTTTCAAAATTCACCAAACCAAGTAAGTCCCATAGGCCGTTTCGTTTCTTTGTTAAAAAGTCTGACGAGATGAGTCACAATATAAGTTGGGTTTTGTAAGATGTGGGTGCGGCAGTTACAGTGAGTGTATATGTGTGCCTGTTTACTGTTTTTAGCCATTCCTCACTTAATATTCCTGGGTTGGTATGCAGGAGTCATGGTTTTTTTGCTCTCCCTTCAAAATAATATTAGATGCAGCCAATTTAATTTTAAAAATACAAAACTATTTTCCTTTCAGTTTCCTATTGTAGCGATCTTCCTGCCTTTACACCACGTGTATGTCTTGTATTTTGTTGCCCTTGTTGTGTGTCTGTAATATATTTGTTGCTGTTTGTTTGTGGGTTCGGGCACAGAATAGAATAGGCCCAACGTTTCCCGGCGTGTCGTAAGAGGCGACTAACAGGGGTAATGTTAGCACGGCATCACTGGGCGAAAGTCTTCTACACAGAAGTCACCGGCCAGGGCGAGGAACCTCACGTTGCTACAGGTTCAACGACCACGTGCTTGGGGCCAAGGCGAGCCACACTGTATTCGTGGATTTCGACTGTGCCCAACAGCCTGGAGAGGATTGGGCACCGCCAGGTCCTTTTTTGCCCAAGACACACTACATGCATGATGACACTATCCACTAATTCCATACCGGAAAGGTCGTCGCCCGGCTCAAGGACCACGCCTTACGTTGGCCACCAGGACGGCGGTGTTATGCTACTGATGGACAATTTAGCAAGATCCGCACGAGAAACAACATCGTCATAGGAACCTGGAATGTCAGGAACCTAACTGCGGAAGGAAAATTAGAAGAACTGGCCCACGAGTTGGACCGCTATCGATGGAACGTTCTAGGCATTAGCGAACTGCGCTGGAAAGGCCTAGGTGAAACAACGACCGACAAAGGCCACAAGCTCTATTTCAGCGGTAGAGATGACAGGCACGAACACGGCGTTGGATTCTTGGTCCACAAGAACATTCTAGCCACTGTCATGGGTTGCCGCCCAGTCTCCAGTAGACTCATTACCATCCGCCTGAAAGCAGCCACTTTCAACATCACCATCATCCAGACCTATGCCCCAACATCAGACTATGACGACAGCGAAGTGGAGGATTTTTATAAAAATCTACAGGCGGTCCTTGACCAAATGCCGAAGAAGTACATAGTCATAGTTCAAGGCGACTGGAATGCCAAGGTTGGCCAAGATGCGCACCACAACTGGGGAAACACATGCGGACCCCACTGCAACAACGAGACAAATGACAGGGGTCTGAGATTCTTGGAGTTTGCCAGATACAACAATCTGGTACTGGCAAACATGCTTGGTCTCCACAAAAACTCCAGACGATGGACATGGCACAGTCCCGGGAGCAAACTTGTTTTTTCCAACCTAGTTCCAGTCATTCGCCCAAAAAGGCAATCACCGAAGTCGAACGAAGCTCTCCGATGTGTTACGAAATGATGCTTGCATGACTACGACTAGTTGACATTAAAAATTATCGCTGTTGCTTCTAATTCTGTTCGATTTACACAGATTAGCATTTCGCAACGGTATACTTTGTTATTATCGACCATATTTAATAGTTGCGTTCCTTGATTTGCATTTTGTTAGTTCTCAGCAGTAGGCTAATAATAGTATTCCCCATTTCCTGCCTAGAACCATTAAGTAGACACTGTTATACAGTATACATAGGCTTAATCTACATTATATATTATAAGTCAGTCTTCGCGCAGCGAAGAAGCTCACTAGCTGAATAATTATTAGACCTGTATTATTTGTTTTATACGTAAATAAATGTATAAACTATATCTATTCTAATTAATAATATTTAGGCCTATACTTTATAATATTTGAATCTTTAAATTTCCGGAGAAGGACGAGTAGGCTAAGGGAATTTTTTTAAATAACTCGAGATCAGAGTTAAATTAATAGTTAGTTAGTTATTCATTGCTTACAGGGTCCAGCGTACTGCAAAGAGCCGAATCAGGAGCACAAAATCAAGACAATTCGAGATCAGAGTTAAATTAATAGCTAATTAGTTATTCATTGCTTACAGAATCCAGCGGACTGCAAAGAGCCGAATCAGGACCACAAAATCAAGACCACCACTTCGCTAGTAGTAGTAGTAGTAGTAGTAGTAGTAGTAGTAGTAGTAGTAGTAGTAGTAGTAGTAGTAGTAGTATAGTTATTTAGTTAAATCTTTAATTTATTTATTTGTTTTGTTTGTTTATTATTATTATTATTATTATTATTATTATTATTATTATTATTATTATTATTATTATTATTATTATCCCCAACAGCACAACCAGGGCGGCCCGCGGTAGGTTTTTGATCGGAACTTGTCGGCGTCATCGGCCGATCTTTGCCGATTGTCTTATCACGTTGGGCCGCCTGCACATTTTAGTCGCTATAAGGTAGACAATCCCATATCGAGTGTCAACAAGATATGATCAAAATAAAATTAACTCCCTTCGTATACAGTGCGAACATTTTTACCGATTTTTTTTTTTTGTCAAATCATAATAAAGATTGAAAAATATGTCATTGTGAAGAGTTTTATTCCTATAAATTGTTTACACTTGCGTTATCGCCTTCGATCAAAGAAATTACAAAACTTTAAAAAATATATATATATATATCTGTACACGTGTGCGGTTCAGCAAATGACGTAATTTTGTTCTGGAGGTGACTTGAGTGGAAACGGAAAAAATCGGGTGTTTGATTTTTGAAATAGTAAGTTTTATATTAATATCTGATTTGATACGGTAATACGGTAACACATACATGTAAGGAACAAATCAGTGCAACCTGTCATATCGTACGAAAAGAAGACGTATTGTAGAAAGGGTGCAGGAGCACATTAATTGTGCTCTTAGATCTACTAATAATATAGGAATTAGATCTACTAATGCAGTCTTGGAAGATTCTTCTTGTTGTAGTACTGCTAACATTATCAGCAACACTTATTAGTTATACAGGCGACAGCGCTGAATGTAGTGCTGTTAAAGGAGATAATTATATTAGACTATCGTCTATTGATGTCGTGCTTGCTTGTGCAGATGCCACTGATCGTATAAATACTAGCGTTAGGTGTACTTCGTCAGGTTAGGCTATAGCCTAATTTTGTGAGGGAATCTAACAGTGATACTGATAGTAACACTGACAGTGACACGCTGATTGAGAATAAATCACACGCAAACTGTGAAGAAAATTTCACAACCCAGATTTCAGAATGGGCGATTAGTCATGACATTTCTCACAGTGCTGTTTCAGATTTATTGTTTATTTTACGCCCTGCTCCATTTACCAAAAGATCCAAGAACTTTAGGCTAATTCACACGCCAATATCATATGCAATCAAAGAAATTTAAATTAAAGGTTCATATTTCCATTTTGGACTCTATACTCTTTTTAAAATTATAATTTTAAAGAACTATCCTCAGTTCAGCTCAACAGATAGTACAAGAATTCAAATAAATATTAATGGATTGCCCATGTTTCATAGTGCAACCAATCAGTTTTGGCCCAATCTCGGCAGAATTACCATTCTCGACGTCATCGGTGAACCATTTATCATTGAACTCTATTGTGGATCTTCAAAGCCAGCCTCTGTTAATCGTTTTCTTGAAGATTTTGGGGAGAATATATGCATCAGTTGGGGTCAGCTCGTTACTCCCCGTATCACTACTCCCCCGGCTCGTTACTCCCCCAGCTCGTTATTTTAAGAATGTAGGAATCGGAAAGTGATTTTTGTATAGAAAAGGGTTAGGGCAAGGGTTAGGGATAGCTCTGCAACTAACCCTTACCCGAACCCTTTTCTAAAAAGTTTACCTAGTTCGTCTCCTATAGGCGACGAAATAGGTCGAACTTTGTTCAAAATAACGAGCTGGGGGAGTAATGAGCCGGGGGAGTAGTGATACGGGGGAGTAACGAGATGTTCCCCATCAGTTAGAGGCGCAGCCACTGACTGTTGAAAACATGCATGCGTCTGTTAAATTCATATTAAATGTTTTATATGTGAAGCACCTGTTCGTGCATTTTGCAAGCAGGTTAAAGGGCATGCAGGATTGTTTGCGTGTGAGCATTGCACACAGGAAGGAGTGTGGTTAGGCAAGATGACATTCTCTGCGTCTAATGCTGAACATAGAACTGACCATGATTTTGCCACACGACAGCAGCCACAACAGCACATTGGTGCCTCCCCACTTGAAACTTTATCCATTCGAATGGTAACACAGTTTCCACCTAAATACATGCACTGTATTTTTTGTCTAGTTGTTGTTAGGCGACTCTTGATGTTTTGGAAAACGAAAGCCAATTAATTAAGCTTCTATTAAGTTTTCAAGACTACCAACCATCAGAATTTTTAATGGAAGTGTAGTCTCTTGATCATTAGATAGCTACAGAATTCCGCCAGTTTCTTCTGTATAGTGGCCATGTTGCGCTCAAAGGAATTTTATCAGAAGAAGTTTAAATTATTCCTACTTTTTACTGCTGTTTGTGAGTGTGCTGTCTTGCCTTTCCTGTGTAGGCCTACTGCCAGAGTCACGGTGACAATGCTGACCAACTCTGGTTATATTTTTTTGCAACAAACATCAGTAGTGTATGGCATAAATTCTATTTCTTTCAATTTCTTTCAATTTTCACAACCTATTGCACCTTGCTGGGGCTGTTAGACGATTTTGTCCGCTTGATCACTTTTCTGCTTTTCATTTTGAGAACTTTCTGGTAAAAATCAAGCGACTTTTGAGGAAACCAGGCAGCCCACTTCAGCAGGTGGTAATTCGAAGGGTTTCTGAAAGCGACAGCTAGGTGGCAATACTGTCTAGACAGGGTGGGGAACTCTCCTCGGATCCGCTGATTTCAGAGGAAATCGGCAGCCATTTCAGAGGAAAAAAAAAAGAGTTCAGAGGAAAAAAATTTTTATTGTCATAAAACACGTGTGTGTGTGTGCTCCTGTGTTTGTTCAAGCTTTTTCTAATAATTATTACTTTTCTTTCATATTTGGTTGGTTCAGTTCACTATACATTTACTGCACTGTTACTATGCCACTCTTGGTATGGCTTAAAAAACGTGCACATTTTCCGGGGGGCTTTGCCCCCCTGGACATCCTACAAGGGCCCTGCTCCTTGACCCCGCCGGGGCCTAGGCAGCCCCTGGACCCCGGCCTTTTCAGAGTTTTTCTCAATGAGTTGTTCCCCACCCTGTGTCTAGAGTTTTGACCAAACATCACTTTTTGTCATTTTTGAAAGTAATTGTTGGCTTTGTTTCAAAAATGGTCCACTTCTCACATGTAATTTTTTTTGGGGGGTGGGGGTGGAGAGGTGGGGTGGGGACCGGGGGGGCGGCGCTACGTGTATTAGTTTTTAAGATCTTCAACATTAAACATTTGCCATTTAAAATAATAGGAAGGGTGGGGAGTGGGAGGGGGAGCCAACTTCGGCCTCAAAATCACAACATCGGTATCCCAACTATATGAGCTGCTAATCTAAAATAACGAGCCACTGCCGCGAAAACGGCAAAATACGAACCGCTCCCCGAAACCTCGTGCTACTTCCAGTTTGCTTTCTGAATGTTTTGTCGCTGCATCTGGACTCACAATTCCATTTTCGAGCAGAAAATGTGTCTGTTACACAAAGTAGATGAAGTTCGAAGGAAATCAGCATTTCCCAGGGCTCTGAAATGCGAAAACGCCGCGTGCGATCAAGCCAGTTCGAGATGTTGTGTCAGGCATAGACAGCCATAGACTAGTGAAAGTTCTCATGATGTGTTGCAAAATCTTGAAAAACACATTGTGACATTGTCAACAAAGGACACGCCCACTTCATATGGATGAAGAACAGAATGTTGTACAGGATAAAAAGATTGTTGATTCTGATGTTGACAGTTTTGATGATATGACAGTGCATTGTGAGCCTGCAGGGAATAGAATAGTAACATGACACTTCTTGCTAAAAATATTAGTGTACAAGCTTAGCCAATACATGGACTGAATGTATACAGGTGTATATGAAATCATTAAGGAAAAGATTGGAGGTGATCTACAAGAAGAGAGTCTGGATTTATTATAGGCTGCTAAATCTGCCAATAGCCAGATTAACCCAAACTCTGTATCCAGTCATGCATTAGTTTTAAGTTTGATTCTTTCGGTATTTAATTAATCAAGTGACAAGGTTTAGTAATACTAATAGTGTATTCAATGGTGTTTTATATCTCCTGCACCCAGCTCTTATGATTTGGTTTCTCTGGTAACTTCTGAACACACTTCTTTTGCCTAGACGCTAGAAGATGTATCAGGCCTGAAAATGGCGACTAATTTAGTCGCCATGGCTAGTGGAAAAAAACCATTGGCGACTAAAAAAAAAACTTTGGTCGCCAAATGCGAGTGCGCTAAAATTAACTTTTTTTAAAGTTTGGCTAGTAAAATTTTTAGTTTGGCTAGTAAAATTTTTAAGTTACTAGCCAAAGGCTAGTGGGACCTTTTTTTCATTTTCAGGGCTGTGTATGCAATTGTCAACTTCACCGATGAAAACGAAGTCGCAATTATCCCCACCAACTGGCGCAATGGCAATAGTTGCGCAGTGTGGCTGAACTACAAAAACTCCCAGAAAATAAATAAAGCTGTGAAAGAACGTCAAGAGCCGGATCCTTTATGGCACGCTTAACCTATCAGGAAACTCTTTGTCGATGGTGAGTTCAATTTTGCTTCAGATAAGGCCCACACACACAAAAAATTAATGTCTGTTTACGGTATCCCGACCAACCTTATATTTTTGGCCCGACCCTAAACTTATTTTTGGGATATTTGGAAAAAAAGAAGAAATAAGCCAAAATAATCGCACCCAATGTGAAAAGGGGTTTAGAAAAAGACAAAAAAGTAAACCAACTGACCGACAATTTTTTCTCCTATGTTACCGTAAACAGACTTTTTGTTGTTGACCTAATGCATCGCTTTGGTAATTACATTATCATAACAGCAACATATTACTTAGTCTTGGTTTCTTTGTCTTTTTATGAAACGTTTAAAGTGCAAGCAGCAAACATTATACTCACAACATAGTGACATACACATGTAGGTATATAGGATTACGAGAAATGTTCAGCACCCTTAACCGTGTGGGTACAATCCAATCTGATCTAATCCATGTGCCTAAGGAGAGAGAAGTTATGTATTTAAATGTACTCTTTCTAACAATCTCAGTGAATATTTTCGCTGGAAATTATGTTTAGTTTGTCATTTTTATAATGGAATGTTTTAGTACCTTGCATTACATTACATTACATGGTTGTTGCTTTAGGTCCAGCGGCAGTACCTTGCAAGTTTATGAGGTTCCCGCAACATATAGACACACACACTCACACTATGTGACACATTTGTTTAGGAGAACAGTACATGTATGTTTGTATGTGCCTTTGGGGTAAAAAAATCCCACTTGAGAGCAATGTGTATGTGTTTGGTTCCACTTCCAGTAAATAATTGGCTATCTACTAGCAGTAGCAGCTGCCCTATCCAGCGCCTGAAATTTTGGGGTTTGTGCTAGAACTTGTTGGCCCAGTATGCTTTGACTAGTGAAAAATTAAACCTGTGCTGCAACTTCTATTATGTGTTGCGCAAGAAAGATGTCTAAGCAGCAATGCACCCTGACTTGATCATGTACCTGTGATTTAGGGAAAGTTAAACATCTTTATCATTAGTACAAAATGTATATATTTAAATGTATTATGCTATAAGATTAAAAACCTCTATGCAATAATGCATAACTAACTTTTTTATTTTACAGATGATTGGGACTATGTACGGCAACGTTTGAACAAGTCTCAGTACGAGTCTGACCTGCAAACATCTGGTGATGAGACACAGGATGATGTAAGACGACCAAAAAGGCGTAAAACCCGGTAAAATGATTCATTACTTATTGATTCATGTACCCAAAGTTTTCTTTTCAACACTTTGTATTACGAAATTGATAGAAAATCGCCCTAACAACTAAATTTAAATAATAGGTAAGGATAGAGAGATTAATTTGATTTTGTTTTACACCAATTATAAGTTACACAGTATTTTATCAATAGGTGATTCAGCCCCGATGCTTGAATCTTGATATGTGTAACTCGAATTCGTTTATCCACGCAACTTGTTCACTCAGCAACAAGGCAACAGTCATCGTATAAGGTTTTCCAACTTTATTCAGCAAACATCAATAACTGCATACAAGAACGCTTTTAGAAAATCACTACAAAGATCATCCTTACAAGCAGACAATCGAGAAAACGTTAAAATGTTCCAACATGAGTGACACAATAACACCCAATCAAAATAAAACTCGTCACCGGAACTATTCAATGCCTTGCATCATGTAATGTTTAGATTCGACCAGCTGTTACCCGTAAGGTCTAGAAGCTTCGATCGATAAGAAACAAGTAATTCCATAAAATTCTCAATATTGACCAACGAAAATTATCAACATTTTGCAAAACAAAATTGACAAAAGCTGACTTATTTATCATGTCCAAAAGATGGTTACAGTTTTGAAGAACATTCAGCCCAGAGACTTTGAATTGATAATACTATTACTAATGGAGATCTTCAGCTGAATCGCTTGGAATGATGATTCATCTAAATTTATCTAATTTTAAACATTTAGCACCTGGTTCCTCCTTCCCCGCCATAAATATTAAAAAAAGGCAAATTCACCCTGGTTAGACCATGTTAATATGATTGTTATATAATGCCAACATCAGGATTGCATTAATGCATATTTTTTGTGTATTCAATATTGATGACACATTTTTACAGCACTTGTGCGTAAAACTTGTGCAAAACATCTGCTCAAAATCGCATCTGAATATATTCATCACAATATTGACACCAATATTTACACCATTTTTGATTGACAATACATAGACATCAAGCAATTTTAAAAGCTCTAAGTCTAAGCACGATCCATGTAACCTTTTTTTTTTTTTTAGTTTGGACTGACAATCTACTTATCCAAGCCAGTTTACGCATGCTGATTGAATTATGAGACGGGTCAAACTCGTCTGTCTTACATAGCACTATTGCATGACACTATCATCCTTTGTTCCAGAATTGATTGAATTTAAAATTAAGATCTGCAACAGATTTTCTATCTTCAATGCAGCATGGCCTTAAAGTCCTATTTAATGCATTTATTTAATATTGTATTTTGTTTTAGGCCAGCCTTCTTGGATGATGAGGAGCAGAATACTGATGAAGTTATTGTTGAACCTACTCCTTCTTCCTGTAAGATCTTATAAGATTTATAGTTTTTTAAGTTAAATTTTATACTTGAACTTTAGGGGTTGAATTGGATATATTGATATGTTTATAGAACTGTCTGATCGACAGTTAAAATTAGTACTACTACTAGCATATATAAATAGATAAATATTGTTGATTATGTTTGTTAGAGAGTAGTGTCTATCTAGTTGTTCTTAAGGTTTTATTGAATTTTAAAAAAAAAATTATAAATTTTTTTGGTAGCAAATTTGCCTCAGTGTCACGAATATAAACATAATTTATGAATATTTGTTTTGCATAGTGAAGCATTCAATAGCATTTATTTACCTTTCATCTGGTTCTATGTGGATGCAGGAAAAGCTTTGCAGAATGTTTTCTTTTGATTAATATTGTTGTAGCAATATCTATATTTCTGGAATTGTTTATCACCGAATGAAAGTTCTAATTTGATCTCGCGGCGTGCAGCCAGCCTCATAATGATGTAGATGATTCTATGACGTAACACAGTGTGTATTTTCTATGAGGATATGTTTTTTGATTGACTAATGATTAGACCTATACCATTCTGGATTGTTCTAAAGTTTTATAGGCCACACTGTACTGTGTTATATATACAGTACTTGCCTGTGTGTGAGAGTTTTTGAAAGCAGTTGGTGCTGTTTGTCTTTTGCTGATTAAAGTTGCTGAGATTATACAACGACTCTGCCTTGTTTATGAGTAAACGGGCTGAGTGTATAAAAACTCTAATACATTTTACACAGATTCAAGCATCGGGGCTGGATCTATATTTCACCTGTAACAATCAGTGGTCAGTTAAATAAAATAATAGTAGTGGTAATTTGTACCGATTATATATTTCATGTGACTGTCGCTGATGAAAGAATTGCCAACAACTGTAGTCACTAGCAGGGACGATAATATGAGCTAAACAATTTACATATTGTGTTTAATATAATGTTCTCCATGCAGATCATCGATCTCAGACTCCAACCCTGACCCAGAACTGCAATGCCACTACCAGTACCACCCCTGTTAACTGCACAGTCTATTCATTGCAGAGGTATGTTCTGTCATATGATTTTGATGCTTATTCTTTTTTCGTATGCTTTTTCTTTTTCTTAATCCTTTATTTCCATTTTCACCTATCATGTAACAATATGATTTATGTTAAGACATCCATTTGATTGATTAAGCTAATGGCTTTTTCGGTTCATATGTAAATCTAAATGACACTAACATGAACCAGAATTGTCAATAAGTATTGTAGGAAAAAATAAGTTTTATTATTTCAACAGGTAAAGACTGATTCGCTCACCCTTATGTTCTACTTCTAGAGTTACTCTGATTCCATACCTATCGTATCATATCCTGTAACCCGGAGGTCGTAGGGGCACCACAGATGATCGTTTCACCAGCATACTCCATCTCTCTCTGTCCTCAGCAACCCTGATGGCTTCGCCCAGTGTCAAAACCAGTCCATTCTCGAATGTTGTCCTAGTCTCCCTCTTCTTCTTCCCTCCTTGCACTGTGCCTTGCATGCTGGTCTTTGCAAGGCCTGATGATCTGGTGACGTGGCCATACCATTGGAGTTTCCGTTTCTTCACCACTGTGAGCAGCTCATCGTGTTGCCCAATGGCTTGAGTCATGGTCTGTCGAACTTCGTCTTTGGGGATGTGCTGGTTATAGGAAATGCCTAGAAGTCTTCTGTAGCACCTCATATCCATGCTTTGTATTCTTCGTTGTGGATCTGCTGTGATGGTCCATGTTTCGCAAAAGTATAGGAAGATGGAGATAAGAAGGGAGCGCAGCACTAGCAGTCTTACATTGGAATGTAGACTGATGGTCCTGTCTTCCCAAATGGGTTTCAACCTTGCCAGGGCAGCAGTGGTTTGTGCGATCCTGGAGAGGACTTCCTGTTGGGACACATGGTCTGATACAATGGCTCCTAAATATTTGAAGCTACTGTGTTGAGGAATTGGCCTTGGACTTTGATGTCCTTGTTAATGCCATTGGTGTTGTTGGTCATCATTTTGGTCTTCTCTGCACTTATTTCCATCCCATAGCTCTTGTGGTGTCGATCCTCTGAACTAGCTGTTCTTGTTCTTCTCCAGCCAATCCACCAATTTCATCTGCAAAACGGAGGTTGGAGAATGCTCTATCCCCTATGATGACTGTGCCCGTGATCTGCGTGTGACGTTTGAGACCTTTCTTTCATGTAAAATATTATGAGAGTTGTCAATGAAGCAAAGATGAAAGCCTTTCAGATTAGAGCCTCCTTGCAGTTCTTGCAAACAATATAACATTTAATTGACGCAAAATGTAAAGTGGAAGTCACAACAACAAAAATGTAATAAAATATCGTTTACAATGTGTGGAATAATCCAATTTCTTATATACTAGTACTACTCGCATAAATATAAGGGCCAGTCTCCTATAATGGTTGCTGTTGTTATTATTTTGTTGTCGTCTGTAGTTGACCAACAATCACAGAAATAAATTGTGGGTTGTACAATTTAGGAGCCTGTTGCATGTGCCAAACAAGTGTTTGGTCCACACAGATCAGCCAATGAGCGTTTTACAAACTAGTGAAATATTTCAAATTTATGTGAAATTCAATCTTGTTCCTCTGACCTATCAATATAACTGCAGAAATGTTTATGATTGCATGTGGAAGCCCTGTCAACACTTTTCTCCAAACATTAGTCACAAGTTAGTTCATTAACTAAGGAAGCTGGAGGAAGGGGGGGGGGGGGGGAGTGAGTGGTAATCAGGTATCGGCCCTAGAACTCAAACTATCCAGAGAGGATTGAGGCAAAGCCGGTGCAGCTACATGGTTTTGCCATACAGAGTGTGGTCAGGTACCTTAGAGTAAGCCATTCGACGGGTATATGCATAGTGTGATGGAATTTATGGGTTTTGGGTGATCTGCATTATCAGGAGAGGTATAAACATGTTGTTCTCAGTCAAAATTTTCACTAATACCCATGTAAATATACCTTTCCAGGTGAGGTGGATCACACAGGACCCATACATTTTCTTCTCAGAGATGCATTAATGTAAGGGTTGTGAGAAACCTGTGTCATATGGATCAGAATGTTTAATGCGTGATCCGTTAAAGGTCTATGTGGCAAGTCGGCATAGCCACTGAGAAAGTCCCTTCTTTGAAACTGTCAAAGAATGTTTTCAGTTGAAAGTCGAAGCCAATGAAATTTTTAATCTATTACATATGGATGCATGTTTTATCATGTTTGAGATCCTTTTGTTAAGATCTTCACTGCTGTTGAATCGCTCAGGCAGGAAGTGAGAGACCTCACTGGGTATGTGCGGCGGATTGAGGATAAACTTACAGAAAGTTCAGCAGCACAGCCTGCGCTAATTCTGCCTGCCAATGTAGAATTTCCATTGACTTCAAAAGAAGCTCTTAAAGAACTGGAGACAGAACTTCTTAAAAAAGAAGTTGAAATGAGTGTAGTAAGTAGTAATACTATTTATAACATTTTTGAAAACTACTGAACTACAGCTAAAGATCGATTTAGATGATGCTTTCGCAGCGATAACTCTGTGCACTATCCTATCCTATTTCATCCCGAAACTCGAAGGTAGTTTGGGCACCTCAGATGATAATTTAACCCGTGTACTTCGTCTTTCTCTGTCCTCAGCATCCCTCCTGGCTTCGTTCATTGTCAAGCCAGTCCATTCTCGAATGTTGTTCTCCCACCTCTCTTTTTGTCTTCCTCTTCTTCTGTCTCCTTGCACCTTGCCTTGCCGGATGATCTTTGCAAGGTCTGATGCTCTGGTGACAGGGCCATACCATCAGAGTTTCCATTTCTTCACCACTGTGAGCAGGTCATCGTGTTGTCAATGGCATTGTGATGGTCTGTCGGATTTCGTTGTTGGTGATGTTCTGGGTATAGGAGATGCCCCGAAGTCTTCTGTAGCGCCTCATCTCCATGCTTTGTATTCTTCGTTGTGGATCTGCTATGAGGGTCCATGTTTCACAAGCTTATAGAAAAATGGAGATGACATGGGAGCGCAGCAGCCTTACCTTGGAATGTAGACTGATGGCCTTTTACGGTTTACCTTGGAATGTAGACTGATGTGCACATAGTCTCCAAATTCTACCAGATTGGCATCACTTATTCATTTGTCTTCAAAATTTCACTTTTGCGCGATCATCATCACAACAACATTTTTTTAAGAAGACCAAGACTTTGTCATTAGATTGAGGATATGACTGGGTTCGGAAATGGATAGTGGGGCCGATCTGGGCCTGGAAGGCTCGCCCACATGTGCAACACATGTGGGTAGGTAGTGCAGTGGAGATGGAGATCCCTTGAGCCTTGCGTGCAGCACATCTTCTCTGGATGTCTGCAGTGTGTCTTGTCTCCTATGCACGGATCGTTTGGGATCTTGCTTCGCCAAGCTGGACGATCCTGGTCAAGTTTATTCAATGTACTGATATTGATGTCCAGGGCTTTGGACATTCACTTTTTTATATTTTATGTAAGGATGTTAAATTTAAAGCTAGTGAGTAATTTATTACCTTTTCCAAAAATAACTTTAAAAGTGGGGCAAGACTAACAAATGTGTTTTGATTGCAGTTGAATCACATTAGGCACGTTGGTGGGAATAAAACATCAGACACCACCCGCAACGTACTGAAGGCCGTGATGACCAATAGCCTGGCAAAGCAGTGCTGCTGGACCGGCGCAGGGGGCAAGGTTGCATTTTCTACAACACGTCTCAAGACTGTGGTAATGAGTAAGTATACGACAGACTTTGACATTCACACAAAACATTAAGTTGGTGCGCAATTGTTAGTGAACATTATGGTCTTGGAAAATTATAGAAATTAGGTATGTGTAGACTTGATGGGGTGTGTGTAAAGAATCAAGTGTGGGTTCGGACTCTTCTATGTGATGAGGATGGGACAGAGGAGAACACACAGAAGACCTGAAAAAATGAAGCAACAAAGTAAGAATTACTTTCTCTGCTGACTTCCAAAATACAAGTTTCTTTAATTTTCATTAAACATATTTACAACAAATGAACACTCAAATTTATACATTCTAAATTACTTTAACTCTATAATTATTCATCTCTTGTTATCTAACATTATATTATTTACTTCACTATTATTTTAAATATTCTGGAAAAACAACTATAAGTATCACTCCTGAAAAAATGAAGCAACGAAGTAAGAATTTCTTCTCTGCTGACTTCCAAAATACAAGTGACTAATTTCTTTCTGCTAACCAAAAGTAAGACCTACCTTGAGAATAACTCACTATTATAATATACATTTAATTACTTCTACTGTTCTAGTTCCAACTAGCTCTCCCTCCCTCTCTCTGTCTCTAATTTATAAATGTTTGCAGTCAGTCAGTTAGTGGGAACTGTCCTGGCCTTCTAATATTTACACAGGGTTACATATGGAATTTTGTTTGTGGGAACCCTGCCATTTATTACTTAAAATCTGATTACATTGGCTACATCAGTTCAGCTCAGCTCATCAGAAACACAAGAGTTGCCTTCATACGATGGTTAGACGCCCACCTCGAAAAAGAAGTTTAGTCTCCAGCACAGATCTACTTTAAATAGCTGCTCATCCTGACATCTGGCATTATGGGGTTATTGTTAGTACTAGTTGGCCTGATATCAGTATATATTGAGACACAAAGGGGAATGGAATAAGACTGAATATCTCATAAATAATACATCTGCTGGGTAACTTGTGTAAAGGACACCTTATTATTATGCTTGGTTGCAACAAAGTGTAGGGTGTAACCATTTTTTTGTTTCACTACTCAAACAGAAATTGAAATACATCTATGGTCCAAAGGCTCTGTTAGGTGTGAAGAAATATTTAGAGGCTATAAACTATACTACTCAAAATAATTGAAGGGCCACTCTCATATTTCATTTAGTTTAATTATTTTTTGCTGCTATCAATAATATCGCTTATATTGCTTATTTCAAAACTTATCCTGTACAGTAACATTCAAGACATTCTTATTCTGACAAGTAATCACATGTGTGAGTTTTGAACTTTCTGCACTGAGTTGAAAAACAAACCCAATTTTTACCAAAAAATGACCCTAATTTACTGTTGTCTTGCTAATAAAGCAAAATTTTCAACATTAAAAAGTGATTTGCATGCGAAAGGCTTGCATTTTCTGAGTTCAGTTCAACAATCGGCGCTTTTTTCTGGGTATAAATGGCAGCGCTTTTGCTGCTTTTCTAACCATGCCCCCAAGGCAACGATTGACTGATGCGGATAGAGGCAGAGCTATTGCATGGCTTCAGGAAGGGATGGGGGTGAGAGAAGTTGGCAGGCGGCTGGTCTACTTAGCGATTACGGATTAGTGATTTGTTACACAATCGAAATAGAAATAATTAGCTTCTAAGTTTGATCCATACGAGATTTCTAATAGTCAAATCAGACACAGTATATTACTACAAAGAATGTATCTAAGGCAGGGATTAATCTTAAAAAGTGACCATGATAGGTCATTTGACCAGTTCACAGGAAAAACAATAGGTCATTTTGGAAAGCAATAAGTCACACAGTCTCATTCGATCGCTTATCAGTACAAATGGTACAAAATAACTCCCCGAGTCTCTCTCTCTCTATTTAAAATTCGGGCATCAGTGACAAATCTGAATTCCGTTTAAAACAGTAATAAACATGATAAATCGAGCGATAAAGATACAGATACTAGTACAGTTGTAGTAACACTAAGAGTAAGAGATCGAGAAAATATTAAATAAATATTATACACTAATAGTTATACTACTACCAAATGAAGAATTGGCCTATACACTAAAGTAATGGAGCCTGCGGCTGAAGCACATACTGCAGGAAGAGTTATTTTTACCCTGTTTGAGTATTAAACGTGGTACAATTTAACTATAAAAGAAGGAAAGAAAACAAAAACAACGGAAGACAAGTGTCGACCGGTTTCGGTCTCGAAGATCTTTATCAAGACATTTCATGATGCTGCCGACATTTTTTATGTTTCTATGGAAAAGTACAGGTCCGCATCCATTCTTTAACCTTATTTAATTACCTCCACAAAATAAAATAAAAAAGAAATAATTATAAAAATAATACTTACTAATGAATAAAGAAATGAACACAAATAAATTAAATAAAATAAATAATTAAATAAAAATACATTAGTTTAAAATAACCCACAAACAAATCATCTACGTCATGTGTGACATCATTAGTACACACTACACAATCTGTGCACTGCCAAAAGAGGGAGACAATCCAACAGTGCCAAAGTACATACATGTAAATAGATCCGTAAATTATTAGTTAGATAATAATAATAATAATAATAATAATAATAATAATCATAATAATCATAATAATGACATTACTAATAATTTAATAATGTGCATCTTTAAATGAGAAAACAAAACAAACTAGGCTATAGTATTCCTATATAGGCCTAAACACCATGTTGTTTTTTTTTCGGAGGCATTTTTTTGTTTGTTGACAAAATGGAATCGCAAACTAGATCTACACTGTGACTGTCAATGCGTTGGCGCGTTGCATGTCAGCAATGAAAACTATGGATCGGAAAAGTTGGTATTATACTGAAAGGGGAAATAATTTCGTTTCGGTAATGGTTGTGCTAAGTTTTATTGAGTTCGCAGTTTGTATAGAACTTTTTAAATGACAAATCTTCGCAAAGTTTGACCGCCCGATGGTAAAATCAATAGGTCACTTGACCAGCTGGCTGGCAAACCAATCGGTCATTTCAGATTTTTATGCGTCAATGACCGATGACCGACGCCAAGAATAAACCCTGCTAAGGTCTCTGGTCGAATGCCAATTGATGTCGGAACCGTTGTGCCAACGCCAACGGCCAAGATAAAAACGATGCACGCATCTCAACTTCAGACTCAAAATTACAATCGACCACAATGATCTAGCCCTTACTAACGTTAATAGTAGATGTACTATGTAGTACTACTTTGATAAAAGTTTTACGGAAGGCAATGGACGATAAGTTGAAATAAAGACTTAATAAGGAAAAAAAGTTGTCATCGCGTACCCAGAGTTGTTCATATCCGCCGCCATTTTGAATCACAAAAGCGTACGCGGCGCACTATACTGAAGAATCCATCATGCTTCGAAGACCGTGAGCGAGCGTAGTGCGAGTGATCTAATTCCGTGGTGCGAAAGGTTGCGAAACCTCTAGGAAACGGGCCCCTGGGAAACTGCGCATGTCAAAGATGGCTGCTTTTCTTCTCTGCTTCGACGTCTTGGAGCATTAAATTCACTTTCTCAAAACGCTTTCCCAGGTGGCAGTGTCCACAGAGCGTTTAGATTTGAAGAGCTGCGTTCCTGGAAAGGGTCTAGCTTTTATAAACATCAATTTCCAATCGGTGAGCTCCAAGAGGGCTGAGTTACCCAACTTGCTGTTCTGCAGATGATTTTAACAATCACTTCTTCAGTTCTTGTCAAGCTACGTCACTTCTACAGGACTCAGTTTCAGTAAATTGTGATTATTCGGTGCCATCTAATTTAACATTGTTCTGTAATGAAAGAATTGGTACAGAAGAATAATTCATTCTTCCACTTATGACACTTCAAGATGTAATACAATATATTACTGATCTAACAAAAAATCTTCAGGTACAGATAACATTAACTTATTTTTGTTAAAACTTGCTCTTCCTTACATCTCTTTACCCTTAACCTACATCTACAATTTAAGCATAGTAAAGGAAACATTCCCTGATGAATTAAATGTGCAAAAATTATTCCTCTCCCCAAAACACAAGATCACACAAACCCAAACAATTTTCGACCTATATCATTATTAAATGTCTTATCTAAGCCCATTGAAAGACACTTACACAAACACATATTTGCTTTTCTTGAAAATCATCTTCTCCTTCATAGGTATCAGTCAGGTTTTCGCACCCATAATTCTTGCCAAACTGCTCTGATCAGGCTATGTGACAAGTGGCTCAATGCAATGAATTATGGTAATATTACAGGAGCCATATTCATGGACCTAAAAAAAGCTTTTGATCTAGTCAATCATTCCATTCTCTTGCAAAAACTTTCTACCTATTTCAAAAATCCCAATGTCGTTAATCTTTTCCAATCATACCTATCACAAAGAATCCAACGTGTATATGTCAATGGAAGATATTCTTCTCAAGGTACCATTTATTGTGGTGTACCCCAAGGCTCAGTTTTAGGTCCTTTACTATTTTGCATTTAAATAAATTATCTACCACTCCATATTACTAGCAAAGATACAAATTGTGACCTTTTTGGCGATGATGGCTCTGATAGCACTGCTCTGGTAAATCTGTAAATAAAATACAAACATCTTTACAGAAGAGTATACAAGAAATAATGGATTGGTGCAGCCATAATCGTGTGATTCTTCATCCACAAAAATCTAAAAGCATGGTCCTCACATCACGGCAAAAGCAACAGCATGAACCTTTAAAATTAAATCTGAATATTAATGGTTAATCATCTGCATAAACGTAGGGTTAGATTAATCTCAGATAATCGAGAATTAACAACAGATGAAAAATTAACAGATCTTAAAATACTGCCTTTACAAACACAATTCAAGTATAAATTAGCCATACAGATCTGTTTAAAGTAAAAAATAATATAGCGCCTTACTTACTTACGTGATCAACTAATGTCATTTCCTACACAATATCATTCTGAAAACTACCGACTTCCAAAACCACGATTTGACATTTTTAAATCTAGCTTCTCTTTTAAAGGCCCCCTGTTATGGAACACTCTTTCTTTAGAACTAAAAAAATGCACATTGTTAAACAGCTTCAAGTACAAGATTTACAACATATTTCTTAATAACTTCAAAATCATACTTTCTAGCATGCATCAATTGATTTTCCTCTTTCATCCCCCCTCCCCCTCTCTTCCCACTCAGTCCGTCAAGCCTCCCTCTATTAAATTAAATGGTTCCAGTTAAATGTGTTATATTTAGTATTGCTAGTTTCCTTGTTACGAAGTTAGCTTGTTTATTCCTTTAATTTCACATGAATGTTTGTCTTTGCATGAATGCGGATGAATGATTAAAGTAAATGTGTGAGTGATTGAAAGAAGGACTGATTGTAAGATTAGCAAATTAATGCTAAAATCATTTTCTTCTTGTAATAAAATATTTAATCTGAATCTGAATCTGAAACTTACTTAGCACCTTGAAACCGGATATTGTAAAAGGAACTGAAACTGTGCTAGATCCATCTGTGTCATCCGCTGAGATTTTCCATAACATATACAATGTGTATACAAAAGACAGACCCAATAGAGAGGATAGAGGTGAGGTTCTTCTCGCCATCAGAGATAATCTTGACAGTTATGTAGCCCCAGAACTTGAGGTAGAGGATTGCGAAATTCGGTGGGCGCGCGTCAAGCTGCAAGGCAGGAGAACTCTGTACGATTGCGCCTTCTACTGCCCTGACGAATCTGATGAGCCTAGCCTCACACTCATCAGTGTCCCTACAGAGAGCATCAAGATTGAATAATGCTTACTTACTGATAGGAGGCGACTTCAAACTTCCAGGATGGGACTGGGAGACCGAGACACTGAAAGGTAATGAAAATTACCCTACTCTTCACAATGACTTCCTTAGCATGATTCATGATAACGGCCTTGAACAGCTTGTGAACGAGACCGAAATACCCTTGATCTCCTGATCACTCCCCCCCCCCCCTCAACTTGTACCCCGCACAGAAGTAGTCCCAGGCCTATCCTACCACTGCATCCCATATTGCGAATTCTCCCTGACCCCACACAAGAAGTGTCAGGCCCCCCGCCATATTGCTCTGTACTCCTGAAGACGGCAGCAAGAGAGATCAGCGCTATAGTGCAGGAGATGCAGGCCACAGCATCACCAGAGGAGCTCTGGACTACTTTCAAGCAGGGCCTACTTAAAACAGCAGAGGAGCACATTCCACACAAGCTCGCACGCAAGAAGGTCAACCATCCATGGGTCACTCAAGACATCAGACGACTCATCAACCACCAAATCAGACTACCGGCGAATGAAGAAAACTGGCTCAGAAAAGCTCCGAGCACAGGTGAAAGAACTGAAGCGCACCATACAACGACAGTTGCGGCGAGGCTACTGGAACTACCTCAGCGGTATCTTCTTGGGTGACGACAACCTGGACCAGGCGGGTAAAAACAAACACTTCTGGACTTAATTAAGAACCAGAGGTATTCAAATGTGGGAGTCGCACCACTCAAGAAGGACAGCCAGCTCACTTCAGACCCAGAGGCCCAAGCCACCCTTCTGAATGAGCAGTTCCAGGCCGTCTTCGGTGATGACGCTTCATACACTGAGCAGTTCACCCTCAGGACGGGCATGACCAGCCAAGACGTCCCCGCCATGCCAAACATCACCATCACGGAACATGGGGTTTGGAAGCTGATGACAAACCTTAACAAAGCTACTGGCCCAGACGGAATCAGCCCGCACTTACTCAGAGAGCTGGCAGAGGAACTGGCCCCAGCGCTGACGATGATGTTCTGGTCCTCTCTTTCTTCAGGCGAAGTACCATCAGACTGGAAGGCTGCACACGTCAAACCGATCTTCAAGAATGGTGAACAATACAATCCTGCCAACTACAGACCAGTATCCCTGACGTGTGTGGCCTGCAAACTCATGGATCTGCGCTGTCATGCACCACTTTGACATCAACAACACTCTTCATGACAACCAACTCGGCTTCCGAAGAGGGCGGTCGTGTGAGACCCAACCTGGAGTTTGTCGAGGAACTGACGTGCAACATGGAAGTTGGACAGCAGACGGACGTCCTAATCATGGACTTTGCGAAGGCATTCGACCGAGTCAACCACAGTCTGCTCGTCCACAAGCTCTGCTGCTGCGGCATCCATGACACGGTGCTCACATGGATCGCCAACTTCCTTAGCGACAGGGCCAGGCTGTAGTGGTCAACGGCAGCTGCTCTTCATTTGTCAGTATGCGAGCTGGGGTCCCCCAAGGGTCGGTACTGGGGCCACGCTTCTTCCTGGACTACATCAACGATCTACCGGATTGATTGACTGCACTGACAAGACTGTTCGCAGACGACACAGCCGTATACAGAGTGGTAACTAGCAGCCAAGAGCAAGCCCAGCTACAGCAAGACCTCCAGCACCTTGAGCAATGGGAGAAGAGCTGGGACATGGTTCCACCCTGACAAGTGCACACTCTGCCAGTCACGAGGAGCGGACAACCCCTACAGTCTAGCTACACTCTACACGGTCACACCCTTGAAACAGTCTCTGAGGCCAAGTATCTTGGGGTGACCCTCCGCAACAACCTTATTGTAACAAGAGCCCCAGTTTTACCCCGCACAATTTGAGCTTTTGCCTTGTTTAGTCAGCGTAGGCTTAGAAGGTTACTGTTAGTCTCTAGCAGACGACAGAAGTGATCATGCGTAACAGTTGCAGCTTGACGCCCGCACAGATAGTGACATCATCGCAGCTGACGTTAGAGAGCTTCGATTTTACAGCCACTCATAATTCTTCATCCAATCAGATCACAGCTAGAGTAGATAGAACCAGTTCTGGCTGATTCAATGAGAGAGGTAGAGAGTTAGTCTAGATTTGAACTGCCTAGAGTACACATGCAGTTAGACTCTAGCAGAAATCTCTCCACTGATAGACCAGGGAAGCAGTACTTGTTGAATATTCAAATTCAATCAAGTTAGCCACGGCCTGACATTGTCAAAAAGGTAAATGAACATACTTCTGTTTCATCGTGATGTATTTATATTATTGTTGAATTAAGTTTGTGAAATTTGCTATGCACAGAATTAAATTGTTAGTCCGACGTTGCATGACCACGCGGAGAATCCGACCATTATGCGAGCACGACCGGCCGACGCCATGTTGTATTATGTACGGATCCACTGTTGTTTAACCTATATGTGTGCCTGCAGACCAGTGGCTGTACCAGAGTGTCACGTCCCAACTGCCTCAACAGAGGTTCGACATGTGTGCTCTTTCACACGAGAAAAAAACCCAACACCTAAATAAACTCTAAAAGACAAAACCAGAAGTGACAAGACAATTTCTTTATTTCACTCACACATTCATACTCAAAATTAACTCCCTTTATCCCAACTCCCAACCTGCCAACCCTCAATCCCACTAATATAACCCCAAAACTAATACATAAACAGTTCGCTCAAAATAATAATGATAATTAAATCAAAAATGAAAAATGACTAACTACAAAATGTACAAAAGATTTATAATAATTATGGCTGAAACAGCTTACTGACAACAAGGTAAATAATTGAAGCAAATGCTTTAAATCTTTATAAATATTCAAACCTTGTTTCACTTAAATTTCAAACAGATACAACAAGTCTTTTATATTATATAAAATAAATAAAGAAAATTTATCTTTTATACAAAATAGAATTTGTAAGGAAATAATCTAAATTATTAATTAATAAATATCTGGCGAATTAATTCCCTCAGACAAAACTATACAATCACAGGGCTACTTAATCAGGTAGGTAATATTACTCAAACAATGTTTATCAATCAGTTCAAATTAAATATATTTCAATGTGCTGCAATTTATAATTTATCACATGTAAGTCAATTATCGTTCTCTCACAACTGTTAAACAATGGTTGTGGTTATTTGTTGTGAATTGTGGAGTGTGCGTGTGTGTGCTTTTTAAACAAAATAAGGTTTCCTTTTCGAATACCGCAACCTTCGCAACCGAGGTTGACCCACAGAAACACCGGCGTCATAGGCCGTGGCACACCAGCAAGGTTTCAGCACCCCAATCAACGATCTGGTCTAAGGTTTTTGGTTTTGGTACATCTGCAGCAATACATACAAGAATACGCAACCATTAATAATTATATTACAATATATTGCACAAGCATTCCGCTGTCGGAATGGTTGTCTCCCTTTCAACATCCTTACTCATCCTCCCTGTCATCGCACATATACATTCACAATCACCTCCTTTCTGTCATCTCTTCGCTACATAACAGCGAATTCTTTTATAACAATTTATAATTATTTAATTTATAATACATTTTAGAAAATTCTCTCTCTCTCTCTCTCTCTAGGTATTTATGCAGCAAATAATATGAAACATAAAATAGAATTTAAGAAAACATAATTAACTATCCATTCACACTGCATGCATAACCCAAACCCCCGAACGTTATGGCCAACTGAGAAATTGAGATAAACAACTTACGCTACCAGTGGGATCTTCCGGCCTGTTGACAGAGACACAACAAATGACTGGACAGACACACAGGCACAGATGGTTAGGCAAGGTGATACACGGGCAGAAGAAGTCCTAGACGGAGTCACAGGTCACCCGACGTTATACGTAGATAACTCAGATTTCACTGAGAATACACAGCTGGTATTCTAAACAGCTTAGAACAGTTCCAGTTAAACAAACACTTCCAAAGTGTTCCCAAAACAGTCCTCCTCTTCCGATAACTAGTCTCTCTTTTTCGTTGACAGTCTGATCAGTACGACCCACAGACGACGTCACTATCTGGCACCTTGACACAACACAGATCCGTTGATTCTGGCTACAAAAGCGATATGAAAATGTTTTCTGCTCCTATCAAAATATACAGTGCATGGGGTTTTATACGGTTAGCCTAGAATGTTCTAGAACAAACTCATTTCAATTATAATTCATTCCCTACACCGTTCGCGATTAGAGCACGCATTCCACACATAGAAAAATCGCATGGCAGCAATTAATCTTCTCAATAACAAAATAGCCCACTAATGCTTTCTAGCAATAGTGCGTTCTGCACGGGCGCAATTCATTCGCTACTTCTATTAATTATAAACTTAATTAATTTTATTCTGATGCTCTCCCCTTACTACCGTAACTTTTAACCTCTATGTACAGGCTGATGATTAAACTATATACATAGGCGCACGACTGCAAACTGCGTAGCGTGACACAGAGGATGTTTATAATATTAATTATTTCTCTATGTGTATAGTTAGCCATGTTTTATATTTATATATGTATAGGAAATTAGAGTGGAGATTCCAGTGGACCATGGACTTAGCAGAATGTTCGTCGCTTATATATAAAGATGTGGAGCTAATCACTGAGGGCTACTTTGGCCTTCAGTGAGACGCTCTGCACATACCTATTATACAGGGTTGTGCAGAATTTCGTCTCATATGTTACAG
Organism: Oncomelania hupensis; assembly: GCA_036898135.1. Taxonomy (NCBI): domain Eukaryota; kingdom Metazoa; phylum Mollusca; class Gastropoda; order Littorinimorpha; family Pomatiopsidae; genus Oncomelania; species Oncomelania hupensis. The sequence continues at coordinate 46,265,463 of CM072514.1, read as the reverse complement.
ACGAGCAGGCGTTATATCGTGAGCCCAACTCGGCGAACAACAAAAACTAGTCGTCGCTGTAAGTTGGCTGCCGAGGCATCTCCAGCATTGCTCGAAGATAGCCCACCAGTCTAACCACAGGGAGAAAACTCCAAGACAACACAGCGTGTCAAGGAATCCACCTCAACACAGCTCTTCGGACACTGAGCTAAGTACACAGCCTTCAGTGCACCAAACTCTGTATAAACAGGACCACAGTAGTCCACTCTTCAAGAACTCTGACCATTAGGGCAGAAAGTATCCAGTGCCCTATGATGAGAAAGTAGCTGCCTAGACCTATCAGCGAGCGAACCTTTCGCATTGACATTTGAACTTTTAAGTTAGTTTCGTACATCGAAAATCGTGTATAGAGTAGAGGAAATAAATGTGTGATTCTTACTGTTATCAAGTGGCTGGACGACATATGTTTCATAGCGGTGTGAAAGCTAGTGTGACAGTGATCTTTTACCATGTTTCTATCTATCTCTGTACCCCAGCCTTAACACAGACCGAGCTAAACAAATAAATGTATTAAGGGAAGTCAAAGGGAGATTCACAAGCGATCCCCATAGACTGAAGACAGTGGGTAATAGCATTCCATTGTGCAGAGCCCAGCAACAATAAAACCCCACGTCACACTTACCTGGTACCTAACATGGTACGCACATGTCAGCTGCATCACAACAAGGACAGTAAGACACTGGGCTTCCTGAGAAGGAATCTCAAGGTCAGCTCTACGGCCATCAATGAGCGAGCTTACATGGCCTATGTGCGTCCTATCTTGGAATACGCAGCATCTTTGGGACCCTCACACTCAGAAAGGAGGCATCGACAGGCTGGAAGCAGGTCAGAGACCCGCCGCCCGGTTTGCTATACTAACCGCTACCACAACACATCGAGTGTTAGTGACATGCTGAGCGTTAAATTCCCACTGTCGCTGTCTTTTTCCTTTGTTCTTTCTCATTCCTACTCTGCTCTATCAATCTACTATACTATCTTCTTCTTTGCTAGACCAGTCACCTACCTTTTTTCTTGAAAATTCTTCCGGGACAAAACTCCTCATTTGTGTGTGAGGTCTGTTGGATCAGCTTGGAAATATTGGACGCTTTCTGCCTGGTGGTCACTGGGGCTTCCTATGATGTTATTTGACAGTGTAGGCATTTTATATGTATGTGTTTTGTTATTTTATAATGATGTTTATATTCTATTTTGTTTTTGTAAATGGGGTTCGATAAATTAGAGTATAGCCTCGGCGTCCCCAGCGTGGGATGTCTTTATTGTAAAGTGACCGGCTGGTGGAATGCCTTCAGTGTTACCACAAGGGTTGTTTCGGCAGATCTTTTATGTGGATCAGGGGCGAGTCCTCTTTCAGCGGTTGTGGTCTTGATTTTGTGGTCCTGATTTGGCAATACTGGTCCTGATTTGGCTCGGAAGAGTCCGATGGACCTAAAGCAATAATCATTTAATGTAATGTAGTGACATGCTGGAGTCACTGGGGTTGCCGTCTCTGGAGGATTGATGTCGCACTGCATGCCTTCAGATGCTGCGAAAGATTACTAGTGGCACTGCGAACTGCCCCATCATTAATGGGAAAGTGGAACAGCTAGGCGATATCGCACCAATGCCGCAGCCACAACAAGCAGTACAACCAAGTCTCATGCAGGACTCAATATAGAGCCGCCTCTTTTCTGCCACGAACCATAAAGGACTGGAATGCCTTCAACAATGAGGCACTGGAGGCTCTGGCTGCTGACACCTTCTGACATAAGACATGATATTTTATTTCGCTTCAACTTTTACGTCGAAGAAATCTTGGTGCGCATGGGGTACTCAGTTGTGTCGGCCTATATATGTAATTCGTTTATATTTATAATTGTGTTCCGAGCGTTCATTAAAGGCTGAAGGCGTACGTGTAATTTCAACAAGAAGTATTTATTGAGAATTCAACAACCCGTAAACTGAAGAGGCCATTGTCCAACAAGGCCAAAACCAGACTCTGACGCATGCGAAAAAGACTACGTCACTTTTCCTTAGACTAGGTCACTTTATCTTAGAACCGAAAATAAAACATAACACATCTTCCCTCCTTTGAGATTTTGCAAAAAAATCAGCCCACTGGCTAGTTATTCCTTAGATTTTGTGATAACCGAGAAGGGAGATGATTTCACTTTAACTCAAAAGTTCAACTTGAAAAATGTTCAAAATATCGATCTTGAAAACGAGCTGGCTTGGTAAATGTGATGCGGACACTGCGGATCATCGTCACAGCCGGAATGCTTTTGCCCTCGGGAGGTCGGCCTGGAGGTAGACGACCGCTAGGAACGCTGCAAACGTCGGGACGCAGTCTGATGTCATCTGGCGGGAGTTGAGCTAGGACGTTGACTGGGCGTTGACCAATTTGGACGATGGACTTGCCCTGGCTCAGATTAGAACCGTACTCTGAATTTTGACTGTCAGAGTCGTTGCAGCTAGAACGGGCTGCATTGTGGCGGGGACTGCCACAATATCCATGCTTGTCACTGGATTCAAGGACAGGGAAAGCATGACTGGACCGGAACAGGCGCTTTTGGATGGGGCTGGGGTAAGGTCAAGGCTGTCCAGGCTGACTGGAGAACAGCCAGAGATGGCGACGATTTCGCCGACAGTTCATACCGTTAGGCGTCTGTACCACATAAGACCTTGCTGCTGTACAAAAGCTGGACTTCCCCACTTCTTCTCGTTGTCCAGCTTCTGGAGAACTGGGTCACCCGGCAAAAGCTCCAAGTGGACGGACACCATGCCGTCCGTCAAATGTCTTCTTATAGGCTGTTTTGACTGCTCTATCTCTGTCGGCTACAGACTTTTTGTCGTAACCTCTGGGTGCGAGGTTGTCAGGCAGTTTTGGGAGTGTTGTACAAAGTCTCCGGCCGAATGCTAGCTCGGCTGGACTCTTGCCTGTCGCTGCAATAGGAGTGGCTCTGTAGGCGAGCAAAGCAATCATTGGCTCTTCTTGGCTCAGAATCTTCTTGGCTTCTTGTAGTGTACAACCCTCTCAGCTTCTCCGTTAGCTTGCGGGTAGTGCGTAGATGTAGTGATGTGTTCAAAGTTCCAACGTTCTGAAAACTGCTTGAAGTCTGATGATGTGAACTGACGGCCATTGCCAGTTATTAGGATCTCTGGAATCCCATGGTGCGCAAACATATTAGACATCCGTCCAATAACTTCGTATGAAGTAATGTTTTTGAGATGCGCTATTTCAAGGTATCCTGAGAAAACCCTCGGTGACCTCAATAGTCTCGTACCTAAGTCACATACGTTCGCCCCTTGCGGGAATCGAACCCGCGACCTTTGGCATAGGAAACCGGCGACTTATCCACTGCGCCACGAGGCCACCCCGCCACAATCTGCTTAATGCGCGAGCCGATTCCTGGCCACCAGCACGCTGCGTTCGCTCTTTCACGGCACTTCACTATGCCGAGATGACCATCATGTATCCTGGCAAGGGTTTAGTCTCTCATGGACGCCGGTATGACAATGCTGCTGCCTCTGGTGAGCAGGCCATTGTTCTTGCTAAGTTCACCGCGGACTTCGAAGAGATCTCTCAATCCTTCCTCAACGTCTGACGCGTACGTAGGCCATTCTTCCCGTACGTAGTGTAGCCCTGCTTGAATCAAGCTATATTTCTTACTTTTTTTTCTGTCAGTTATTTCAGTTTCTTGTCCGGCATTTGGCACGACCAAGACAGGTTAACTCTGTCGACGTAGTCTGCCACGTCTTCAATGAGTACCTCCACTCTGCTCTCATCTTCTACCTTGTACTCCTGCGGGCTACGAGAAAGAGCGTCTGCCACGACGAGCTGTTTTCCAGGCACGTACTCGGCGATAGGGTTGAACCTCATGAGTCGCATGAGCATTCTCTGGCATCTCACAGCTAGGGGTATCCTCAAGGTTCTTGTAGTTGATGATGGGGACGAGAGGCTTGTGATCGGTCTCCAGCTTGAAACTTGGCAAACCGACAAGGTAGTGACTAAATTTCTCACACGCGTAGACAGCTGCGAGAGTTTCCTTCTCTATCTGTGCGTACCTGCAGTGGGGGTCAAGGTATGTGAACAGTACGCTACCGGCTTGAAAACTCCGTCAGGGTGTAGTTGTAGTAAGACTCCTCCTACTCCAAAACTGCTGGCATCTGCACTCACTGTTGTGGGTTTTCTTGGGTCGTAGAAGGCAAGTATGGGTGATGACGTCAGCATCTGCTTCACCTCTCTCATGTCTTTGATCTGTGCTGGCCCCCATGACCATGCCCTGTCGTTCTCCAGAAGTTCTGTCACTGGCCTACGCTAATTAAATTGTCAATGTACTGTGCTGCTAACTTGCATAATTATATGTACAGTATGCATATTTGTACGTGTGTGTGTATGTGTGTGTATTTGGGTTGGTGTGCGTGTATGTGTGTATATATGTGTATGTATAGGTGTATGTGGGTGGGTATGTTTATATATGGGTGTGTGTGTGTGTGCGTGTATATGTGTGTATGTGTATGTGTGTATGTGTATATCTATAATATATATGTAGTATTAATACAATTTATTAACTTTGTCTCTTAGTTATGATAGCTGTAGAAATTGAATAGTGTTATTTTAATTTGTGCTAAACTGTATTAGTGTATTAGTACACATGTGATATGGTTTTGTGGTTGTAAGTTATGATAGGATGACGATGAGTATGTGGTGGGCATATGTGTTTTTATACAGTGCGTATCCTGGTGGCAAAACAAATTTTCCTCTTTGATGGAATAAAGAATATATTGACTTGACTTGACTTGACTTGACTTGGCCGCAGTACTGTTGACAAGTTTGGCAAGTATCGGCCCAGGAAGTTGATGATGCCCAGAACTCTACTCAGCGCTGTCACATTGGTGGGGTCAGGCATGTTGGCGATGGCTTCGACCTTGGCTGGATCGGGAGAGACTCCTTTTTTGCTGATATGATGCCCAAGAAACTCGATCTCTTGTTTTCTCAGCTCACACTTGTCTAGGTTGAGCTTGAGGTTGACACTGGTCAGTGTCTTCATGACGCCGTCCAGGTGGCGCTCATGAGACTGCTCGTCTTTACTGTAGACGAGGATATCATCAAAATAACAGACGACGTTGCTTTCATCCTTCAAGATGTTTTCGACTGTTCATTGGAAGATCTCAGGCGCTGAGGAAATGCCAAAGGAAAGTCTCTTGTAAAAATATCTTCCTGTTGGAGTTATAAACGTGGTGAGCTTTGCTGTAGAAGGTCAAGAGGCAACCCGATAGCCTGTGCAGAATGTCGTAGAGGGTTGGAAAGACGTACCTCTCCATCTTCACAGCCAGATTAAGCTTCTAGTTGAAATCTGTACAAATCCTCACGTCACCGGACTTCTTCAATACTGGTACATGGGAGCGCACCAATCTGTTGGCTCGGTCACTTCATAAATGATGCCGTTGGCCTCCGTTGGCCTCCATCTGCTTCAATTCTGCTTTGACTTTCTCCAAAAGCGGTATGGGAATTCTTCGTGCTGTGTGTAGACTTTACGGTTGTGCGTCGTCTCGCAATAGAATCTTGACTGGTGAGCAATCCACTGGCTTGTTGTCCAATGTGCCGAAGGGTAGTTGTCGATCGATGGCGTCGACTCTCTTCACGAGCCCCATCCTCGTTGACTCTTCTCTGCTAAGAAGACTGTCAGTCTTCGAATTCACGACAAAGATTCGTAGTGAGAACAGATGTTTATGGACGCTGGTGACTGCTTCAAACTGTCCCAGGCACTCCATCACGCCACCATCGCTGCGCAGAATGAATCGTGTTAGATTTCTGTAATTGAGGTCGTGGACTCATCTTGTAGTACTGGGTAGCAGAGATGACGCTCACGTCGGCCCCTGTGTCGATCTTGAACGTGATTGTGCTGTTATCAATTGTCAGAACTGTTGTCCACGGTGGTTCACTGCTGGTCTCACTGTTTACTGTGCCCAAGAAGCTTTGCTTGGGTGCCACACTGGGTGCGTTTACTTTTTCTTCTTCTTCATACGTGTAGTTGTAGCAGTCGTAGTGGTACTCTTCCACTGGTCCGCTGGACCTAAAGCAATAATCATGTAATGTAATGTAACTCTTCCGCTGAATGCATCGATTTACTTCTGCATACTGCTGCGAAGTGGTTCAACTTTGAACAGTACCGGCACTTTTTTCCTTGTGCTGGACAGATTTCTGTGTTGCCATGGTGACGACCGCATCTTAAGCATGAGGATGATGGGTAACCTCCTCTCCCCCTCTACCTGCTGAAGTGTTGATTTCCACGGTCGCGTGAACTGCCACCGGCATGCTGGTTCTGCTGACCGCCGCCCCTACGCCCAGAACCGCTGCCCTGTGGATAACCGCCCGGTCTGCCACCTTGACTATCATAACTGCCGCGTCGACCGCCGCTGTGATGTCCTCCACCAGCCCCTTTGCCGCTATGGACTGCATCAATGGTCTGACGTTGTTCTGTAAGCTGTGTCTTTACTTGTTCATACTGCCGTGCTGCAGTGATGGCATTCTGCAATGTTAGTGTTGGTATCATACCGTATGAGCTGTAATTTCTCAGAAAGCTCATGATCAATAACTCCAAGAACGAGAGGATCCCATATTGCTTCATCTTGTTTGTCTATTTTGGACAACTTTGCAAGATCATATAGATCCCGGACGTAAGCCTCGATGGTTTCTCTCTGCTTCTGGTTTCGCGAGTGGAACCTGGCTCTTTCATGTATGACGTTCACTTGAGGGACTGATTGATTGATTGATTGATTGTTGCTTTAGGTCCAGCGGACTCTTCCGAGCCAAATCAGGACCGGACAACCCCCGATCCGCATAAAAGATCTGCTGAAACAACCCTAGTAGGAAAACTGAATGCCCTCCACCGGCAAGTCACTTTACAATAAAGACATCCCACGCAGGGGACGGCTGAGGCTTTACCCCAACTAATCGAACCCCCGGTTACAAAAACAAAATAGAATACAAACATCATTATAAATTATCAACAAAACACATACATATAAAATGCCTATATTGCTAAATAATAACATCATAGGAAGCCCTAGTGACCACAGAGGGGCCGGGTAGCTCAGTTGGTAAGAGCGTCTTGCTAGTAACCGAAAGGTCGCTGGTTCGAATCCCGGATCTTGTGCTGAAGTGACATCAACGTATCCATACGCTTTGAAGTTTTGTCATGGTTTTATTGTTGATATAGATGTGAAATCGTTGTATGTGTGCTTTATGTGTTATGTATTACTTTTACTCCTTATTACTAATTGTGTCAGTATATTATTCATAATAAAATAGTAATAATAATACTAACTGCTTCAAAATGCAAATCTCGACTTGAGCTAGAAGCTGTGCAGATCGAAATAGAATTAGATCTAGCAGCGGCTATTTTTATGCACGATGTTTCACCACAGGCTCTGAAGTCTTTTCTTTTGTCTTTGTAAACTCCTAAATACGTACGTAGTATAGTATGTAATTGAGGCCTACAAAAGACGAGAATTCCCAGCCTGTGGTTTCACGTAGTCCTGCCAGCATTCGTTCGTAAAACATCGGATAGCTTCGCTCGACTCTGAGAGCTTCGTTTGACTTCGGTAACTGCCTTTTTCGGGAAAGTGACTGGAACTAGGTTGGAAAAAACAAGTTCGCATCCCGGATTGGTCAACGTGTGATCATATTATTTTCCCCTTTACCAACAACTGGCCCGCTGGTGTCAGTATAAATCGGTCCAGTAGTCACCTAATGCGAAAGTGTCGTGTGACTATAATCTACAAACAACAACAACGTCCCCGGACACATAAAGCGTAGTACTATAGGGGAGTCGATGAGGTCAGTTTTTTTGGTATTTTTTCCCCACCCAGCCACGGCTCATCCTTCTGGATGAGGTCAGAGCTCCCCGCACTGGCTATGTACACCCAGGCAGACGGACGTTATAATTGTCAAGGGCAGAGCAACCGAGTGAGGGGTACGCCTATCGGCACCAGGGCCATATGAGGTCAGAACCCCACACAAGGGCTATGTACGCTCTAGCACTCAGGTCATTGGACTTTATACGTTAATATCTAAGTGTGTTCTGTGGGTGCAGGCGGTACGCAAACCACAAGTCTGGACCGCCTTCGGCAACTCGGCCATAGGAGGCCCGAACCCGGCGTGTGGGACGCCTTTGGCACGCAGGCCATGAGCAGGACAGTTAAGGTCGAAAACTAATGAGAGTCGACAACAACCAGACAGAAGTCAAATTCAGTGGTAGAGTGTAACCGTGTAGTACACAGGGAGGTAAAAGGACACGTCAGAGAAGTCCGGCAACAGCGGAGCGATATACAGAAGCGGCGGCACCAAGCAGGAGATTCAGATCAGCAGACAGAGAGTATATATATGCGACCCAGTCGCACAGACGGGGACCCAAGCCACGGGCCAGGCAGGCCGCTCTTAGATCAGCAAAGTCAGCCTCCAGGCTGGTACACACAAAAAGGCAGTGTTCAAAATCGGGGACGTGGCCGCAGGGGCACCTAGCCTCGGTGTATATGGTTCAGGGGTGACCAGAACAAATGCGGATGGCCAGGGTCCGCAGGAGCCGCGCAGAACAGATGAAGGGGTCTATGGCCGTAAACAAAAAATCGATCAAACGCCCCATCACGCCAGAGAGCATATCTGTCATTCCACTCCGTACAAACCGCCGCGGCAACCCGACCCGGCCGCAGCTTAGGTAGGAAGGAGAGACCGGAATAGATATGGCGGCCCCACCACCAGACCCAACCCCGGCAGACCATTCCGCGACCTCGTTGACTCGTATCCCCACGTGATTATAGTCACACGACACCGAAGCGTATAGCTATAGGCGACTACTGGTCACCAGCGACCCATGCAGCTGATGGTAAGGGGAAAATAATATGGTCACACGTTGGCAAATCCGGGATTCGAACCAGGTACCTTTCGGTTACTAGTAAGACGCTCTACCAACTGAGCTACCCGGCCCCACAAGGCTACCTTTTGCCATAAGCGAGCGCTTTTAAAATGGCACAGCATAAGTTGAATGCACAACAGCCAACAAAGTGAAGTTGGCTGAAAGTGAAAGTTACTGTCAAACGCACTGACAATACTATCAAATATAAATACCAATTCATACTGATTGCACATAAACATAATTATTCCGTCAAATATCAAGGACACAAATCTCAACAGACTGTAAATGACTAAAACAAAGTCCCCTCTTGCTATTTCACCATTGAACTCATCGCCATTCGCAAATCGAAAGCCCACCAATGTGTATCAGTTTATAGTCCCCTCTCTTCCCGATAAGGATTTACTCTGGCCGCCATCTTTTTCTCTTCGCAAACAGTGGCAAAGGGATCAACACGATTGATTGTGGGCGACTACGGCAAGACAAGACAACCTTTCGAGACCGCTGCAGAGCGCTCTCCGCAGGCATAGGGTTGCGCAGACTTTCCGCCAAATTAATTACGTAGCGCTCTGTTTAGGCAACTTGGGGTCGATTTTCAGTTTCACGTCATTGGGCGAGTTTTCGCGATTGACCAAAGTAACCATGTACGGTTCTTACCAAGGTAGTCTCGCCAAAACGCTTTCGCAGTAACTGCGCATGACTAAAAGTTTCCAATATGGCAGCGTCCATGCCTTCATATAGGCCTATGTGTTATTGTTTATTGCGGAAGAGATCGCCGATGCCAGTGATCAGCAAAGGTTAATTCAAGTATTACAACTTCCAGGAATAATTCGAAATCCTGTTCCAAAATGCCAGGGATTTATGGATGTCGTGGATAATATGAGAGATGATCAATTTCAAGAACATTTTCGACTGGGCAGGTTGCACACTTTTATTTTAGTATATTAGTCTAGTGGCAAGTAGTACTGAATATTTTTGTGAATGAATTTGCATAGTTTAATAATAATAATAGTCATTTGTCAGGTACCTTACGATTTAGAATGGCATGTGCCACACAAATTTGGAGTTGGAAGTCTGACAACATTCTTAATCTTAGACATTAAAGCAATAGTGTCTAGCTACCTAATATATAGAACTTATAAGTTGTTCTTATATAGTACAGAGAACGTGGGCTAAACAATGGCTTTTAGTTTGCATTCCGACAATAATGACGATGATGAGAAATATTTGGACAATGTGCACAATACTCCCTGCAACGATTTAACATGGGCTTGAAGTTGAAGATTATAGTTTTGGGGTACTTTCCCTCAAGGCAATTAACACTTAAAATACAATGCATTTTTAGTTAGTGTTCTTTCTATAATTTTTAAACTCAGGTTTAGTTGTGGTGGGGGAGCAATGGAACAATGTTAATATTATTTTATTTGTATTGCAAGCCTTCTCCTTGAACCTAAAGTGCAGTTGGAAACTGAAAACAAGGCATAGCAAATGGGACATAGGGTAAACTCAATATGTAACATGTATGAGGAAGACATCACAATTTCAAATAATACCTAACCAAATCATTGACAATTTGTTGAGAAAGTTTCTAAATGTTTAATAAATTTGAATATCTCTCTGCCTGTCTGTCTCTTGTCTGTTTTTAACTTTGCATTGTGTTTTATCTCTCTGTGTGTGATTTTTAATTAAGATCTTTAGGAAGTGAAGTAACTTTTTTTTTAAAGTTATTGAATGAGCATGATACTATTAATAACAATGTTTCTTGTGTTGTATGGTAAATAAACAAATACACTTCTTTTTGTGTGCAGGCACACTTTTCAGACACTGCTGGATTTTTTATGGATTTATTTACAGAAAGATGTGGAGGGGGGGGGGGGGGGGTAATCGGCCTTTGCTACCAGACACCAAGCTTCTGATACTTCTGATGTACATCAGCAACACAAGTTGTATGAGAAAAGTTGGAATTCTGTTTAATGTCAGCAAATCCACCGTCCTCAATGTGGAGCATGAAGCCATTACAAATCATCTTTTGAACAAGGTATGCTTGTAATTGTTACAATAAAATATATAATATATTTAAGCATGAATTCAGCACAGATTCCAAATACAAGGGAAACAAAATTGAAAAGCTGGTAAATATCTTAGAACACAATGCTAACATTTTACAAAGTTCTAGCTGTTGTCCCTTTTTTATTTTATTTTAAATATTCATTTGTAATTTTAGCTTGTGACAGGTACCTTCAGTTGTACTTTTAGGAAATCATGCATTAGTAGTTTTTTTCACTTCTTCTCGTTAGTACATTAGTTCAAATTAGCGGATTATATTATACATATTTGAAGCTGACAGGCACAATTACAGATTAAAATGAAAAAAAAATAAAAAAATTTTTGTATTGATGTGGGTTGCAGGTGACCAGATGAGTTACACCGAGAAGAAATGGCATCAGCAATTCAGAATGTTTCTGGATTTCCTGGGATTGTTGGCTTTCTTGATGGCTCTCACATTCGACTGGCATCCAAGCTAGATCAGGATGATGACCATATTAACGGAAAAAGTATCCATCTGTGCAATTGCAAGTGAGTACATTAAAAAAAAATTAAATGTGTGCCCTATTCAGTGTTATTGAGCTGAAAAGGGTCAACAGTACTGTAAATCCAAATGAATGTTATGTAACTTTATTATTGGACCATGGCCAGCTGCACAGTCTAAATAAAGTGTTAGGTGGATCCTAAACATGTTTCTGGTTTTGTGGGAGTTCAGACTCGTTTACTGTTAGTGAGAGGTCCTGATCCAAAAGAGTAAGTGACCTGATATACGCCTCATTCAGACGTTTTACCCTGTGGAAAACGTGCAATCAAACCACAGTAAGTATTAAAATTAATATGTTAAAAATAATATGGCTGGGCTTTTGTGTGATGATGGAAGAGATTTGGGCACCCGGCAGGGTAGGAGGGTTGGATGGGGTAGTCAGTTTGAAACTTGGTTTTTGTTTTTTCTGCCAACTGAGAAATTATTTCTGTTGTATCACTGTAATCACTTCAGCAAATTAACGACCTATTTACTGTTTTTTTTTTCCCCCAGATAGTTGTGGACCACAACATGGTAATAACAAACATGTATACGGGCTGGCCAGGTTGTACACATGATGCCCGTGTCTTACGTAACAGCAGCTTCTTTACCAAGGCTGAATCTGAGCATCTGTTTCGTCCACATGCGTGCATCTTTGCTGACAGCGCATATCCTCTTCGAAGTTGGCTAATCACACCATTTCGCCAGTGTGGATTCCTGACCAGGAGGCAGAAGCCATTTAATCGGAAATTGTCAAGTCAGAGACAGGTTGTGGAGAGGGCTATTGGTCATCTTAAGGGTAGATTTAGGAGATTGAGAGAAATACCATTCCATAATGCAATGCGGATTGTTCACTTGATATCAGCAGCTTGCGTGTTACACAATGTGTGTGTAGTTGCAGATGATGAGGTCAACAGATATATTGGAGACATGAGAGCACTCAGGCCCAACCATTGTCAAAACATATATCCAAATGCACGTGATGGCGTTTTGCGAAGAATTCAGCTGTTAAATTTGATGTAAAAACCTGCGTGACTTGACCACGATCCTGTTAAATTCCCTTACCACTCTGAAAGTTTGACTGTGCACGTCCGTCTCAAAAATATGCACTGGTATTTACTTTTGAATTCTGGTGTGCACATGCTGATTACTTTAACTAGTGTTAATATTATGATTTAAGCTGTATATTTCAGTTGTATTTTATTGAAATAAAATATTTGTAGTTGAATAGTGTTTGATTTATGGTGTGCAGGAGCGTATGAAATAAAAATTTTTTTTATTTCAGAATTAAATAGAAGAGGAATGAATGATTCTGTTTGAATGAATGATGTATTTGTTAGAACTCAACATCTTTCAAAAGCAAGGCAGTAACAAACATTGCAAATATTTAATTCTTTACTGACACAGCACATGGGTCTTAAAACTTCAATTCTGAATTATGGTTAAAACACGTTAAACTCCACATATGAGCTCTGGTTTGAAACTCCACAGTGGATTATTTTATCTACAGAGCTAAGTTTAAATTTCACCTTTACAAAACTTAATTTTTGTAAGCTATCTCAAACTTACTCTATAAAATAAAATTAAAATCACAAATCAACATCAACAATACTCCCAAAAACTTAAAAACAACATCTGCACAGAAAAGCATGTTTTCTATAACGTACTCCATATCAGGTTATAGACCACTTAAAATTTAATTCTTTACTGAAACAGCACATGGGTCCTAAAACTTCAGTTCTGAATAATGGTTAAAACATGTTAAACTCCACATATGTGCTCTGGTTTGAAACTCCACAGTGGATTATTTTAACTACAGAGCTAAGTTTAAATTTCACCTTTACAAAACTTAATTTGTGTAAGCTATCTCAAACTTACTCTATAAAATAAAAAAGCACAAACCAACATCAACAATACTCCCAAAAACTTAAAACCAACATCTGCACAGAAAAGCATGTTTTCCTATAGACAACTTAAAATTTAATTCTTCACTGAAACAGCACATGGGTCTTAAAACTTCAATTCTGAATTATGGTTAAAACATGTTAAACTCCACATATGTGCTCTGGTTTGAAACTCCACAGTGGATTATTTTAACTACAGAGCTAAGTTTAAATTTCACCTTTACAAAACTTAATTTGTGTAAGCTATCTCAAACTTACTCTATAAAATAAAAAAGCACAAACCAACATCAACAATACTCCCAAAAACTTAAAACCAACATCTGCACAGAAAAGCATGTTTTCCTATAGACAACTTAAAATTTAATTCTTCACTGAAACAGCACATGGGTCTTAAAACTTCAATTCTGAATTATGGTTAAAACATGTTAAACTCCACATATGTGCTCTGGTTTGAAACTCCACAGTGGATTATTTTAACTACAGAGATAAGTTTAAATTTCACCTTTACAAAACTTAATTTTTGTAAGCTATCTCAAACTTACTCTATAGTATAAAATAAAAAAAAATAAAAAAGCACAAACCAACAACAATACTTCCAAAAACTTAAAACCAATGTCTGCACAGAAAAGCATGTTTTCCTATAGACCACTTAAAATAATTAGTCAATTATAAAACTCTTTTGACTCTTAATTTGGGGAGTAAACATGCACTTAAGGAAAGAGAAACAGGAAAAGTTTCTTATAACTTATATAAGTATTCGACATGAACGCCAAGACCTGTTCAGTAGGCAGAAAAACCACACAGCTCTGTGGGATGATATAACTAAGAAACTTCAAGAACATTGGGCTATTGTCACAACAGGTCAGGTTATGAACAAATATGCAAATCTCAAAAAGGCTTGGAAAAAAACGGTTGACGCCAATGCCCAAACAGGCAGTGATAGGAAATTAGTCAAATACCAAGATGAATTTTATTGGCCCTGGCTGTTGGGCTGCCCGTTGCTGTTGGGTTGCTCCTTGGTGTTGAGTTGGCCCTTGGTGTGCTGTCAACAAAACCAGGTAAAATAAGCATAAGAAAAAATACTATTCAATTCAGTTTAAGATTAACTCTCCTCGCTCGGAAATTCCCATACGCACACTGCCCCCAGCCCTCATTCAGGAGTTTTCACAGTAGATTTTAAGACAGTTCCTATCCTTGACTGGTTGAAGATGGTTAGCAGCCCCTTAGTGTTGGCCAGTGCCCTTTGCTCTTCCATAAGCCTCGTTATTCAAGCCTAGCCATTTGATACTGTGATGTTGTTACTCATCGTTTGCCTGTCAAGTTCCTCAGATTTCCCCAGGATCAAGCCTTCTGTGATGTCTGTGTGCCTGCCAGTCTGTCTGCTTGTTCCTTTCATTTTACTTTTGCATGCCCAGGGTAGTACATCCATATGATCCGATTCCTGTGAGGGTTACTCCCACCTGTCATACTGCCAGCAGTGAGTGCGGACGTAGAAAACTTCAATGTTCATTCATCTTTATCTTCCTCTTAAAATCTATTTAGACCCTCAATGTGAATTTAAAAAACAAACCTTAATAAGAGTGTCTGGATTACGGCTGTTAGGTTGGCCCCTGCTGTAAGATTGGCCACTGGTGTTCTGTCAACTGAATCAGATTAGATAGAATCAGATTAGCGCCTTACAAATGAGGAACATTATTATTATAACAGTTAATAGGTTAATTTTTTTTACACTTTATTGTCCCTTTCTACTGGGAAATTCTGGGCCACCTACCCTGGGGAAGGCATAGTCGCAGCCTTTGGCGCGCACAAACCCAACAACCTAATATTAGTTGTGTTTCTGAAATTTTGCTGGGGGTAGCAAACTGGAGTCCCCGGAGAAAACCAACACCCCCCAACACCCCACCTCCCCCACTTATGTTGCCCGAGTTGAAAGTAAATAATATTAAGAGAACCATCAACGCCCAGATGCTGGATCCATCCCACACCTGTCAGACACCATTAGTTTCTAGCCTGTGGACAAGGTAAGTTATCCCCACTTATATCCCCACCTTATACCACTCGGCCACAACACTTCCATTCACAGCTTCAGTCGGCAGATTATTCCACTTTGTTATATGTCTGTTAGTGTTGGTAAAACCTTTGGAAATTAATATAAGTGTTATTACATTTTATTGGAAATGTTTATCTGAACCAAAGTGAAAATGTTACTAACCGGTGTCATCACTAAGTAAGATGGAAGCTACAGCTTCATCCACAGTGTATGGCATGCCATCAACTTCAAGGAATATTGTGCTGCAAAATATAAACATGCTTTCAGAAATATAACCATATCTCAACAATGTGCTCATTTGAGTGCTTTGTGTTGTATCAAACAGTACAAGAGTATAATGTATGGTATAGCACTTAGGCTAACATGTTTTATCTTAATCAATGAGTGTCCCTGACAGACACTAACAGTTTCAGAACCCACCAATTTAGAAGACGTTTTGACTCTTAATTTGGGGAGTAAACATGCATTAAATGAATCCAACTAACAAGAGGGCCGAATAATGCCAAACTGGTTTCACCTATTTATTATTCTTTGATTGGAAATATCAGGGCTTCAACATGTTGAACCGTGGACGCTTTAGATAATGTATAATTTATTACTTATAGTTATAGTCTACCAGCAATCGTTTGTTGCTGTTTTTTTTTTGTTTTGTTTTTTTAAAATTGTATTGAAATAAATCCTTTTCTTTTCTTTTTTGCTCTACTGTTCATTAAGTTATTTAGGTTCAAAACTTAGCTTATTATCAACTTGAACAAGCAGTACAATCAAAATAACAACAACAAACTTACATATAAAACAAACTTCGAAATATTCTGAATTAGGTTAATACTAACCTCTCACTGAGACAGATTAATCGTAGGCGATTTATAATTATACTGAACATTTTACAAACTGAAACTATGCCGCGCAATGGAGAGAATTGAGCTTTCAGACAATTTTGACGGATTTTCAACAAATTTAAAGCTTTTTCCGTATCGAATGGATTATCCGTTGTGCCTAGTTCTAGTTATCGACTAAAAGAGCACATATATTGCGTGAAAGTAGTAAAATATTTACAAATTAACACAAACACTTCGTCCTACCTCACTTTCGCCGCCATCTTGCTTACCGAAGTAACCCTGAGTCGAAGGTGGGTTGAACTCCGGTTCGTACTATGGTTAAACCAACGCGAGTTTTAGCGTTCTTTGGTCAAACCAGGGGCGAGTTTCAAAACAGCGAGATCTCGGTAGATCTCGGTAGATCTTGCTCATTGGGTCGTTTCTACGGCTGCTCGCTCGCTAGTCAATCGCAAGGCGAGGCGAGAAAGAGCTAGGCGCCTCTCGGGGTACTTTGCCTGCAAGATCAAGATGGCGGAAAGTACGCGGTTTATGCTACTTGGAATCTGTTACGGTGATAATTCGATGGTAAATCTTCGAGTTTCAACCAGATCATGGAAGGGGGTGAAGAACTATAAGTGAACAATTTTGCTTTTAATCGATTTTGATGATACATTTGATTTTTTTGACTTTATTTGATTTTATTTTCGCAAATCGTCCAACACATTCGAAGGAACCGCCGTTTGTGTACAAATTGAAAACGAGGCTAGAATGAGGCAGCATGGTGGGTAGTTTCTTTCAATGATCGGTCTGACTCAAAAACGAGATCTTGTGACCTAGATAGTCTCGCTGAATTGAAACTCGGCCCAGGGTAACCTTAGTAAGCGCCAAAACTCGCTCATTGGTTATTTCGTCGACCAAAGATGGCTGCGTCCATGGCAAACAGCAAATTACTTTTCGTTAGAGAGCAAGCGTCTGCTGCGCTTGGAAAGAGCAGCGTTGTGGTGAAAACGATAGCGTGTGCTGTGATTGTAGGGTATCTTTTATCGTTTGTTACAGCAGCAATACCGTTCATGACTGTCACTCCAGGATATGTGATGCCTCCCAATGCCCGTGTTTACAGTTTCTTCCTGTATTGTTTTGTGGAGTTACATTTCTGGCATGTAATAGCAGACACTGCAGTGGTCATCCTGTGTGGCAAGCTGCTGGAGCCTCTGTGGGGTGCACCTGACATGCTGCTTTTCTTCGTAGTGGTGAATCTTGGAGTGGGTTTTCTGACAGCGATTTGCTACATCTTCTCCTACCTGGTTTCATTGAATGAGGATTACCTGTTTGATGTGCACATCTATGGATGTGCTGGCTACATTGCGGGATTTTGCGTGGCTGTCAAGCAGGTTATGCCAGACCACTGCGTGGTAACAATGCCATTTGGAAAGCTGCGCAATACTCACATCCCGCTAACACTGTTTGTGTTCACCATATTCCTTCGTCTAGTTGGAGTTCTACCAGGACCCTATCCAATCATGTTTGGATGGGGTATCCTTATCAGTTGGATCTACCTGCGCTTCTACCAGAAACACTCAAATGGCAACAGGGGAGACATGGGTGAAAACTTCAGTTTTGCAAGGTGCATTAATATTATATTTCCATAGTTGAATGGATACTTTAAATTTGATGAGAGACATGATGGGTAAGGTCAATGCTCACATATGGGCAAGGCTCTGAAATGGTGTCGGACTCGATTTTCGCCGGTGCTGTTACTTTGCGAAGAATCTCTTGTTGCACATCATTATTTAAAACAAAATAAAATGTGAATCTGGCAGAGAAAAGGTAGTTCTTCATTTTAAAGGAACAATCGATAAACCACGTCCAAGAATAGAAAATTGACGATGAATGATGTAACTATCAGCAGTTCCCGTTACACTTTTTGTGACATTTTAAACAATGTGTTCGGTATTTGACGACCGGCATAAAACTGCTTCATAGAATATTAATAAAAATTTAATTTCTGAAAGTAAAAATGTATTTTATAAAGGGTACGAAAAAATTTTAAATCTTAAAATCGGTTCATATTCTTTGAAGATATGCTTCGAAATCGGCGACTCCCGAGTACATCATGTATTTTCTTGATTCAGCTTCAGGGCATATTAATCCGCGCTGGTGTTGTAATTCACTTTCTTTAGTTCTTATGCTCATAGATTATCAAACGTGCATCTAAAAAAAAAGCAATAGTCAATACAATAATCAGAATAATGAACGACTAATGATGGTAGTAATGTAGGCAAACAAATTGCTGTCAACTTTTGGGTCATGAAAACCAAACATGAGATCCTGGTATTTTTTGAGGCTTCACATTTTCAGAATTATATGGTTAGCGTCAATTTCAACGCGCGAAAAAATCGACCTTTGTTAACATTCAACGTGCATGCTATGGATGAAGAAAGAAGTGAGGAAGATTTGTCCAAAATTAAAGGTAAGTCGAGTGTCATGAATTTGTTATCTTTAGAAGTTATGCACCCGTAATTTTAATGGCTTTGTCAGTGTTTTCCTAAAGTTTTTTCTGTGACGCTCATGCTCTTATGATAAAAATGTATGTTTATTTAATTAAACTAAAGTGAACAGCATCACTACAAAGATGTAAATGTTCTTGTTTGTAGAAAATATGCATTATTTTTGCACCCTTGTTAAATAATTTGTTATGAAGCAGCATACACAGTTTTTTTTAAATCTTCATCATCAGTATTATTGTTAAATCAATGTCAAACGTTTATATTTTTTAAAGATTGGGAGGGGGGGGGAGTGGGGCGGGCAAATATACCGCTAATTATATAAATTCATATGGCAAGTTTTGTTACTAACAATGTTAGTCTAATTCGTTTGTTTGCGTAACTTCACAATCCGAAACATCTTGGTCTCATAGGTGTTTTGTTATTTTCTTTAAATGATGGAATATTTATTTTTATAGACTAATAATTATGCATCACAAATGTTTTTATAACATTATATTTGACAGGGATGGATTTAACCGGAAATTACCGGTATTTTACCAGTTTGAGAATAAAAATACCGGTTGAAAAATCAGTAGCCAGTAGAGCCTACGGGTTCTTATTTTGTTTGACTGGTTTAAAAAAAAAGAAAAAGAGAAAGAAAAACAAGAGAAATGAAGAGAGAGAGAGAGAGAGAGAGAGAGAGAGAGAGAGAGAGAGAGAGAGAGAGAGCCAGCAAGCCAGCCAGGTTGATTATGTGTTTAGGGAGTGTAGACGAGAGGCCTGCGAATGCGTTCAGTAGCCTTGCCATATTCTTTGAGGTAATTAATACAGAATGATATAACATTGGCGGGCGCAAGGCTATCGTGAATACGGATAAATTAAACTCGCGCACTTTTCGATTTTGTCTTCCCTCGTGCTCATCAGTATGTATTGCGACAGTGGCAGATAGGCTAGTAATAATGAAGAAGCAAAAATCTCTTTTTTCATTTTTTGCTAGGGGGGAGAGGGGCGATAAAAGAAGTTTATGTGAAGACGAAGATGTTTCTAATGAAATAGAAAGTGCATTAACAGAGTCACCATCTACTTATATAAAACAGTGACGCATTATTAAGCTTTCCTATGGGTCATACCGCGGTTTCCGTGACTGGCCTACCGGTTTGCGTTCGAGTGGGTTTGTTTACTGTGACGTCGTACCGGTTTGGCAAATCCCTAGGACGATCACTGTTTGATTTATTTCTTGTTGTGGTCACTATAGGTTTTATTTTTTGTGACCATGTGCGTAACTTCACACTGCAAATGAAAAATTCTGCTTGCTGAAAGTTGTGTAAAGTGACAAACTCAACCATCCTTGAAAGAAACTAGAATAATCTAGTTTTTGCCAGTGTAGGCCAGGATTATTCGGAATGTGAAAACGTATGCCACTTATTCATTTTTGCTATTCATTATTAGACCATTTCTCTTAGTACATAGCTTCACGACTAACTTCCAAAAAATTGGATTTTGTAAAATGATAAAGTAAACACAATGCGTTTTTTAAATTTTATTTTAGAATTTGAAGTGATACTTTGTCTTTTAAAAGATCTATACATTATTTATACTAAAAAGATGAATAAAAGTATCAACACCGCACACCAACAAACACTATGACTATCTTGTTTCACTCCTTCAGTCCTTGTGCATAACTTCACATTCTTTGTCAAAGCAAGCCTGCATTAATTTATTAAAATGATGAAGTTACATACACCATTATTTTTCAACCTATTCTATGTATTCTATTCTATCCCGTAACTCGAAGGTCATTGGGGCACCACAGATGATCGTTTAATCAGCGTACTCCATCTTTCTGTACACAGCAACCCTCATGCCCTCGCCCAGTATCAAGCCAGTCCATTCTCGAATGTTGTCCTCCTACCTCTTTTTCTGTCTCCCACTTCTTCTGCCTCCTTGCACTGTGCCTTGCAGTATGGTCTTTGCAAGGCCTGATGCTCTGGTGACCTGGCCATACCGTTGGAGTTTTTGTTTCTTCACCACTGTGAGCATGTCATCGTGTTGTCCAATGGCTTGTGTGATGTGTCGGACTTCATTGTTGGTGATGTGCTGGGTATAGGAAATGCCCAGAAGTCTTCTGTAGCACCTCATCCATGCTTTGTATTCTTCTTTGTAGATCAGCTGTGAAAGTCCATTTCGCAAGCGTATAGGAAGATGGAGATGGCAAGGGATCTCAGTAGCCTTACCTTGGAATGTAGACTGATGGTCCTGTTATTACAACATGTACAAAATATGCATAAACATGATGATAACAAGATTATTAAAACCAGTAAAAAGTTCAAAATTGTGACAGAATTTCCGCAACTTAGAAAATAGTTACACTCGTTATAATTTCGTTATAGTTACGTTATAAACTATCCCGGACGATGCCCCCACTTGTTGCGTTTATTGTTTGATTTATTTTGTTATAAGCAGAAAAGTTTAAAGATGTTATGTTGCAAGATGTTAATGCGTGTAATGGCTCAATACATAAACTTCCGCTCGCTATCAAACTCTTCTTTTACATATAAAAAGAAGATAAAATACTGTCACAGAAAATGAACAATATTTACTAGTCATAATAAAATCACCTTCCTCGAAAGGTAGGCAATTTCAAGTTGAAAATACATAACCCAGTTCGACGGGGTAATACTGTGCACGCGATCGTATCACACACAGGTTAGTCTCTGGTAGAGTCTCTCAACACTCGGAACGGGTACAGTCATGGTTCTTCATAGGTGACTTGACTGTAGCCCTTCCCAATAGATAGTAACCACCACACCCGTGGAAGTAAGGTGAAGTTCCAGGATAAAGGTGAGAAGAGAAAAGGTCCCACCAGTTACAAGACCTCTTCAGTTCGTAGCAATTCGACCCTCAGATCGTCAGTGGACAATTTGATCAGCGCTCTTCTCTCAAAGACGAGTTACAGGACATCGAAGTAGACAGTGGCTATAGCTGCAACAGGTCTATGTTCGACATCGTCTGCTCCCGGCTGTCTTCCATCTCTGGCATCAATCTTGTCAATATTCTTCCAGCAAATGTGTCCAAACGGTTCTCTGTGAAACTATCCTCAACAACACGTCGCCGAAGGAAAAAAAGATGATGAAGCCTAGATTTCCCAATATTTGGATGACGGTTTTCGACCGTTAAAAAGCAGAGCTCGGAGGGTGTGGTCCTCTCGCTTTGAAGTCTGAGTCACAAGTGTTGATAAACAAATGTGCCTACGATGAAATACCTGTGCACCTCGTTGTCAATACCAACTTTACGTCCCACGAATATGAGAAGAGTACTACGTCAAAAGTCTTCAAAACAAAAATGGCTGCTCTAAGAATACGTCACTTTTATTGTGAGGTCATAGATTCTTGACTAGATTGTCTTTTTACTATCATTCATATTTAATATACAGTAACTTCACATAATATAAACAACTACAATTATTCTTTACTTCTCAGTTTAGAAGAGAATAATAATTCTAGATTATCTCGAGTGATATGTCCAAAAATGAAATAACTTAATTTCATTACACCCATTGTCTGATACAATGGCTCCTAGTCCTAAATATTTGAAGCTATGCACTATGTTGAAGAGTTAGCCTTGGACTTTGATGTCCATTTTGATGCCATTGGTGTTGTTGGTCATCATTTTGGTCTTCTACAATTATTTCCATTCCAAAGGCTCTGGAGGCGTCAAGCCTCTGTACCAGCTGTTCAAGTTCTTGTTCCTCTCCAGCCAATCCATTCAATGTCATCTGCAAAACGGAGGTTGAAGATTGCTCTACCCCCTATGCTGACTGTGCCTTTGTCAGTTCGTGATCTGCAAGGGCATCTAACATTATGCGCTCTAGGAAGATGTTGAAGAGTATTGTAAGCATCTTTGAAGCACACCGATTGATGCTTGATGAAGCAATTTCTGCAGGTATGTCGTCCACTACCACTGACTTCCCCTTCTTCAGTGATTGCAATGCTGACAACTTTTTCTCTGAGAATTGGGAGGATTTCTTCCATATCTGTCCTGGGGACATGCTAGAACTGATAGGTGTTTGGTGTGTGACCTGTAAAGGTCAGAGCAGTACTCTGTCCATCTATCCCAGACTTCTTGTTCTTCTGTAAGGCTTATGCAAGACTTGCTTTGGATCGTGGAGACCTTGGGCTTTTTAACGCTTGTCAGCCGCTTCACGATAGGCTTTCTTGCTACCATTGTTCTTGTTCAGACTGTTCTCTATTTCCTGGCATTGCTCTTCTATCCAGTTCTCCTTTGCTGTGTGCATGCCTTTTCTGATGTCATTGTTGATTTTTCATTAGGCAACAGTTCCCTGTGAGGTGTTCTTTTTCTTTTTCATCTCTCTTCGTTTATCAAACAGGTCTAAAAGTTCAGGTGTGATCCACGGTTTCTTCTTTGGGCAGTGCTTGCCAAGGATTTCAGTGGCGGCATATGTCACAGCTGAGTTGAAGGTAGTGGTCATGTTGTTGACATCTACTTTACCAGCTCTCAAAATGAGCAGTGGTGCAAATTTCCCTCCAATTGTGGCTTGGAGTATTTCTGCCACCTCTAGATCTTGCAGTTTGTCCTGGTCGAACTTCAGTCTGGTGCACTTTGCTGTTTAATCTTTGAGAGCCGGAAGGACATTATCACGAGATCGTGGTCACTTCCGATGTCTGCTCCTGGAAAAGTGCTTGTCCTTTTGATGCTTCATCTGAAGCGTGTCTTGACCATGATGTAGTCAATCTGGTTGTGATGCTTCCCGTTGGGACTGTGCCATCATCTGGATTTTTTTAATGGAGACCAAGCGTGTTTGCTAGTATCAGATTGTTGTATCTGGCAAACCAGGCCTGAAAATGGCGACTAATTTAGTCGCCATGGCTAGTGAAAAAAAAAATTGGCGACTAAAAAAAAACTTTAGTCGCCAAATGCAAGTGCGCTAAAATGAACTTTTTTAAAGTTTGGCTAGTAAAATTTTTAAGTTACTAGCCAAAGGCTGGTGGGACCTTTTTTTCATTTTCAGGGCTGCAAACTCCAAGAGTCTTAGACCCCTGTCATTTGTCTCGTTGCAGTGAGGTCCACATGTGTCTCCCCAGTTGTGGTGCGCAACCTTGGCATTCCAGTTGCCTTGCACTATGACTATGTCCTTCTTCGGCACTTGGTCAAGGACAGGCTGTAAATGTTCATAGAAATCCTCGACTTCGTTGTCATCATAGTCTGATGTTGGGGCATAGGCCTGGATGATGGTGATTTTCAAAGGGGCTGCTCTCGAACGGATGGTAATTAGTCTACTGGCAAACCACCCATGACAGTGGCTAGAATGTTTTTGTGGAACAAGAAACAAACATCGTGTTCGTGACTGTCATCTCTCCTGAGGAAATAAAGCTTGTGGCCTTTGTCGATCGTTGTTTCACCTAGACCTTTCGAGCGCAGTTTGCTGATACCTAAGTTGTTCCTTCAATAGTGGTCCAGCTCGTGAGCGAGTTATGTCTGACATTCCAGGTTCCTATGATGACATTGTGTCTCGTGCGGATCTTGCTAAGTTGTCCATCAGTAGCACACTTACCACCTCCGTCCTGATGGCCAACAGAAGGTGTGGTTGTTGGTGACCCGGGTGATGACCGATCCGGTATGGAGTGAGTGGTTCTTTTCATCATATGATGTGTCGTGGTCAAGAAAGATCTGGCAGTGCCCAGTCCTCTCCAGGCTATTGGCCACAGCCGCCACAAGTACGGTGTTGCTCGCTTTGGCCCAGAGCACATGGTCGTTGAACCTGTAGTAACATGAGGTTCCTCCGTCCTGGCCGATGACTTCTGATTTTTCAACCAGAGCTCTTCAATTAATGTATTTCACATTATAATAATTTAATGAAGCTAGTTTTGTTCCACACATGTTATTGTTAACTTCTGGGTTTTAGTCTGATTTATTTTGCCATTCCTTTGTGACTGTACATAACTTCAAGACCAGACCCATTGCATAAAATTATGAACACACATTTCAAGCCCTTAAGGCTTCGCTATTGTGGCTTGGATGCTATTTAATGCAGTTTAAATTGATTTCTTACTTAAAAAGCTAATTTTAGTCAATTGTTCTTTAAGGTAAAATGCCCTTTTGTTCCACTCTTTGTGCATAACCACGCTGTCTCTGTCAAAGCTAGCTCTACATACACTTTTACTTTTCAACCACAGCTCTTCAATCATTGTACTTGACATTTTAATCAGTTTATTTTTCTTGTCTTAGTTCACACTTTAGAGTGATCACTGCTGGGGATTAATCGGTTTGTACTTTTTCCTGTCATAACTTCATGACCATATCATGGAAGCATTATATAGTTATGTACACACACAATTTTTGACATAAAGGGGATATTTGGCAAAGCATGTATTTAATGCAGATTATAATTCTCCCTTACCTACAGGGCACTTCATATTGTTCAATGTGGAATCGAAGAAAGGAGGAACCTCTTAATTTGTAGAACAGGTAAGTATTTATTTGTGGCATTTTCAAGTTGTGGGGAATGTGTGGTGAAGCTGAGCAGTATTATTAATCAGAGATGGCCAGTTATTTTCCCCACAGCTTCATGCAGTTTCGATAACCACCATGTAAATTAAAAAGAAAAAGCACCATTAGCTTCATTTGAAATGGTAGCATGGAAGATTTTTTGTGATTTATCATGATTTGCTGTTTACAGGTCACAAGAATAACCGACAAGGGTAGTTGGGACCAATACTTGAAGTAAGAAAGAGAAAGAGATTTCTCTTATATAGCGCACTTACAAGCTCAGATCAGAGAGCTTCTCAAAGCGCTGGCCCGTAATATCCAGCAATAACACAATAGTGTGCTGAAATCAGGATTCAAACCCACGTCACCCAAGACGCACTCACACAAGTCGTGCGCTCTGACCACTGAGCTATCCCTGCAGAGTACGGAGAAGGATGGAAGTGGCCAGAGAGTGGTCAGAAATATTTCCTTCCTGAAAGACGTCAAAGTGCTGGCCGAGTATACTATGCGCCAGGATCGAAGAACGTTGTACTTCATAATTGGGGTGTAAATTGCTCATAAATGTTCAACTTTGTAATATATATTAGCTATTACTATTATTATTGCTTGGAAATGAACATTTGTATTTTGACCAGTCTATACTGAAACTGAAAGACTGCTTTCTGTTAGTTGTATGCTTTGCTCTTTCTTTGACTTAGCAATGTATCCCAGTTTTAAAAGATTTTTTCATCTGTGTATCTAATGACATTGTGAAGTTATGTACTGCCCTTGTGATATGCTTTTCTTTTTTAAAAGCACTTCTCAGGTTATGGATTCATTATTTCAAGAGTATTTCTTTGTTTACTTCAGATTTCTGCATCACTATTCTTGGTTTTATTATCAGTTAGTTTCTATACAGGAAAAAAAAGGCCATGTCTCGGTGGAAGTTATGTACTCTTAGCATTTAGCAGTGCTTTCTGCTTGTTGTTTTTACCAGCTCTGTGCTTTTCCAAAAGTATTGAATAGGTCAATGTTAACCAGTTATGACCATTTTCTTTTTTTTTTCTTTACATTTTGGATAGTGGATCCTCGTATTTTGAAAAAAATCCATTCCCTCTCCATTCTGCTTGCATTTTGAATTTAGTCTCAGTTGTGAAGTATGACAACTGTCCATTTAATTTTACTCTGTACTACTTTCATTTATATGTACTTGTATAAATCAATGCAAGTTTTGCTTTGGATAAGCTTTCTTTTACTGCTTGTTCTCTCTCAAAGAATCACTGTGAGGTTATGGCCACAATTATTTGGCCTATCAATCATTCCATAGATGACATGTTGCTTATTGGCAATTGTAGTTCACGTTATGTCAACTGTTGACATCATG
Organism: Oncomelania hupensis; assembly: GCA_036898135.1. NCBI lineage: Eukaryota > Metazoa > Mollusca > Gastropoda > Littorinimorpha > Pomatiopsidae > Oncomelania > Oncomelania hupensis. Next base: position 46,238,836 of record CM072514.1, on the reverse strand, counting down.
GATGAGTTAGGCAGCATAACTAATTTTATTTAATGCAAACTGTTACTTTTCATTACATTACATTACATGATTATTGCTTTAGGTCCAGCGGACTCTTCCGAGCCAAATCAGGACTGGACAAACCCCGATCCGCATTAAAGATCTGCTGAAACAATCCTAGTGGTAAAACTGAATGCTCTCCACCAGCCAGTCACTTTACAATAAAGACATCCCACGCAGAAGACGCTGAGGCTATATTCTAATTTATCGAACCCCCATTTACAAAAACAAAATAGAATACAAACATCATTATAAATTATCAACAAAACACATATAAAATGCTTACATTGCTAAATAATAACATCATAGGAAGCCCTAGTGACCACCTGGCAGATAGCATCCAGTATTCCCAAGCTGATCCAACCGACCTCGCACACAAATAAGGAGTCTTGTCCCAGAAGAGTTTTCAAGAAAACAGGTAGGTGACTGGTCTAGCGAAGAAGAAGATAGTATAGCAGATTGATATAACAGAGCAGGAATGAGAAAGAACAAATGAGAAAGACAGCGACAGTGGGAATTTAAAGCACTAAATTTCCAGAAAGTGGGGATACTATTTATACTAAAACCCTCGGCACTCCAACGGGGGATGTTACTTTTCACCATTCCATTCATGTAATGAAGTTATGTACTCCATCACTTAAAATTTTTATATTTAAAGCCAGTTAACACCATGGTTGATTCAAATTTGCCAGTGTCTTACCTTGTTAGCTTTGTTAATCAGACAAGTCAGCTACTGTTTTTTATAAACGATTTAAGTTTTTATCCACACAAAAATGCTGTGTCACGGCATGAAGTTATGACTTCTTGAATCCTTGACAAACATTGTATGCTTTCTAATGTTTTTTTTTAAAATTCTTGTTGTTTTTATCCGAAGATAAATGAACATATAATTACATCTGTATTGCTTCATTTCTGTATATATTATGTTCGCTATGGCTGTGTTCACATTTTCTTTTTATAGTTTGACTAGTCGGGGTGTCGGATAGCGCAGTGGTTGGATAACTCGCTACTGTGTCGCAAGTTAAGCACCGTCCAGTGCGGTTAGCACTTGGATGGGTGACAGCAAAACGTGAAGCAACAAATAACAACGCCCCCAGTTCACTCAACTGTGACTGAGTACCTACTCTCTTAAGGGTGGTGAAGGTAAAGCAGCGAGGGAGAGAGATGGGCATCACCCTCATTACGCTGGCCCAAGATGTTAAGTGTGATCTCCAACATCACGCTCCCCTACGGCCACAAGGCTATGGGACCACCTTTACCTTTTTACGACTAGTCTCAAAGTTAACTGCAAAATATTCATGTACCTATAAGACTATCGTGATGTTTTCATGTTAGAAATTTCCCTCAGGAACTGTAGAAGTAGTTTGTTGCATTTCAGGTTAAATGTTTAGTGACTTGACTGTCTGACGAGATGAAACGCAAACATTCTGTTGTGATGTGTAATGTTATGTACACCTTTTTCCAGCTCTTCTAATAAACTGATTTTAAATGCAAATTTGCTTCCAGTTGTGTGGGTAGATTACTAACAGGCTTAATTGTTTCCATACATTTAGGTTTTTATATTCGTGCTGCTATGGCATTTGAATTAGTTTGTGACATGAGGTGATGTTATGCACACAAGTTCAGATCTACTTAACAAAATTTTGGTGCTTTAAAAAATGTTTGCTCAAATACCCTTTATGATGTTGTGTTTATGTGTCATTTTCATACTGTGCATTCTCTTTTCTTTAGAACAAGTTTTTTTTTTTTTTTTTTTTTTTTCCAATTTTTCAACTCCTTTTTTAAACTTTGTCCTTATAGTCCACAGTAAACATACAGCAATAATCTAATTAGGGATATGTTTTGTGTTTTTAACCCTAACTTAAATTTTAGCCCTGACCCTTCTTTGATGATTTAATTTTTGATGGGTACTGATGATAGCCAAGTGCTGCCCCATATTTATATTTTTTTCTTAAAATTTGACAATGTTACCCTCATACAATATTTTACAATACACTGGTTACTTATAATAATAATGCACTAACATTCCTAATTAAATTGTTAAAACAACAATTATTTTTTGTTTAAATATTATATTCTGGGGAGTGGAGTCATGCAAGCATTTTCAGTTTAGAGACCTTTTAGTTTTATGCAGGCATTAATTAACTTGATTATCCTGAAAATTTGCATCCACCACCAAAAGTGCGTATATATATATATATATATATATATATATATATATATATATATATATATATATATATATATATATATATATATATATATATATATATATATATATATATATATGAATTAGCATAGTGGCCTGAGTGATTGTTGTTTTGAATTGAGTGTTCTGTTTTCAGTAGTGATTCTGTTAACGTATTCTGGTAGGATTTATTCCTAAGACTCTTCCACTTCTACAGTTCTAGGTTAATAAGGGGCTATATGTTTTTACTATTTTAGGTTCCTCAACACAGTTCATGCCATCATGGTAATAATAATAATAACAATATTAATAATAATAATAATAATGGATAGAGATGGATGCTCATTCTGTATACATATTTGTCAGTCAGGTGTTATTACCTTTTAACCTTTACAGGTTTTAGAAATATTAAATTTTATATAGTAATAAAAAAGAAACACATAATTTGTAGTGTTTTAACTGTTACTTCTATTTGGGACAGTGGGTATTCTTGTTTTATTTTTCTCACATTAGTATTCTATTAAGAGTATTGTTTGTTCTTGTCTGTTAACAGTTTCTTTCCCAGTCAAGTGCAGCCTGTAATCCTGGTGTTGTCCAACACGGTGTTTAACTTCTTGGTGAAGGTTAAAGTCTGCAAGAAACCTCAGAGACGTTATGATGTCAGCTCCCCTACCACCATCACTGTCACACTGCCTGGCACAGAGCCCCATGATGCTGAGAGAAGAAAGTAAGGGACTCTATTAGTCTATACAACTGCTACTCATCAGGGTTGCACCTTTGTAAAATAGTAGTAGTTTCTTTCAGCTCAAGTCATGCCCTAAAGAATTGCTAGAAAAGTGCTAACCGCTTGATAGTCCTGATCGAAATGCGTCAGCTCCTAGATAGTAGCTAGAACAACTTTCTCTGTCATATTGATATTCTTCCACTGTCTTATCACTTATCTGGAAGATTAAAGTTAATGAGTGAGAATTTTTTTAAAAAATAAAACAAATTCTGTTTTTGTGTGTGCAGACAACTGGCACTGAAAGCACTGAATGACCGACTGAATAAAGGTGACTCAGCACCTGCCTGGCCATCCATGGATGATGATGCTCCCACTAGCCCCGCTTCCTTTTCTGACAACCCCCATCACTCTCTCCCTTTCAGCACATCGTCCTCCCCTTCCCTTGTGCCTGCCATGGTGTCCCCTGCTCTGACTGCCAAGCTCCCAATCCCAGAATCCAAAGAGAAAAAAGAGTCATTGAAGAAAGGTGGAAGCTCGTAACATTATCACCTGAATCGTTACATTTGGGATCATGTTTGTAGGGTTATTTATAAATTAAAGTGTGAAATGTTATATATTCTGTAAGGGTGTCTGGTTATAATATGGGAGAGATGTGTTGTACAGGACTCTCTTCATGATTTTGAGATTTGGACTACGGTATATATTAACTCTTTCCCTGCCAGGCATGTTTCCACGTTTGTGCCAGACATTTCTCTGGCACCGGAAAGAAAGTTCAGTACCTTAGGCATTTAAGCTACTGTTCTTTCAATAATAGTTGTTAAATAGACATATTTCATATCAAATTAAAGGTAAAAGAGTGAAGAATAAGAAAAAAACCACAAACATGTTAATTTGATTATGTTATTAAAATATGTGTTTTGAAAGCATGTTGATCTTTTTGAAATGATAAAATAAAATAAAAATATTTCTACATACCACAGTTATAAAACAAATCTGGAGGAATAATTCCAATCACTGAATCAGCTTCACACACCAGAAAGAAAATTTATTTAGGATCAAAATACACTTTACAGTTTGAAATTATATTGATTATTAGCACAGAGTTTGACACACTGTCGATTGTGCCCATCACTATGCTTAGTAAAATGCACAATAAACACTCTAAAAACGAATCAATTTGAAGAAAAAACGCGCCTGTCGATCGAGAACGAAAGTAGAAAGAGTTATCTCTCTTTGGTTAAAATAAAACTTGGATTGGACTGCGCAAAAAACCGGAACGAAACGGAATACTGAAATCGATGATATATCGTCGATTGGCACAAACATGGTGGCTCAGATCGACGATATATCGTCGATTGGCAGGGAAAGAGTTAATGTATAGTGTGCTTGTGTATTGTATGAAAAATGGATTTTTTAAATACACACTTGTATAGTGCTGTTATTCTGATATGAATGCTTGGCTGAGTGTCTAGAAAAGGGATTTTATTTAAATTTAACAAATTGATTTTGAACTGCATGGACTCTAAAGCTGTGAACAATGAAGAGTAGGGAGATGGGTGTGAATGATAACAGGTTTCTTCAGCTTTCTGTGATCTTATTATTGTATACCATAATATCCTGTTGCTGTATTTTGTAGTGTTTGCTGTCTTATTTGGATTATTACATTATGTATTAATCATTTCCTATCTTTTTTTCGTTTCTTTTTTTTTTTTTTTAATGAAATTACTACTACTAGGTGCTTTTTGGAAGATTGTTGTTTTTGTTTTTTGTTAAGATTTATTAAATATTATTAGAAAGACAATAACCTTTAGTTGAATTTGAATTCCAGACTTATCTGGAAACACTTTGAAATAGTCGGGAATTAAGAACAAACAAAAAAAGTCAATCTGTACGTTGGAAGCCATATTTACCTGGACCACTGAACGGATTTTGACCAAACTTCATAGAAACAACCATAAATCAGATTGAGCAACAAAAAAAGTCAGTCTGTCCATTGGAAGCGATATCTACCTGGACCACAGGACTGTTTTGACCAAACTTCGATTGGTGGCCTGTCTCCAGTGCCGTCATATTTGCTCTAACGCAAAGGCACTATTTTGTTGCTAAACAAGGGAGGCACGGTGGCCTAATGGTAGAGCTTTGGCTTGTGGATCTGAAGGTCCTGGGTTCGAGCCCAGGCCGGGGCATTGTGTTGTGTCCTTGGGAAAGACACTTTACTCCCGTTTCCTACTCCTTCGGATGAGAGTATAAACCGAGGTCTAGTCTGTGTCGCATACATTCCATCATAACGGACTTTAAAGATCCTGACGCTCATGTCCTAGACGGGTGAGTGCCGGTGACAAGAACACACCCAGCATGCACTTAGGTCCTTCTCCCCCATCCCTGGCTGCCCAGGATTATGCTCAGTTGTACGGGCGTCAGATCATGCGCCCAAAGGCTGCGGGTGAGCGTCTCGGGCGGCTTGAGTTAGATCCTGTATCGGCCAGCGCCTTGAGCAGCTCTTGAGCTGGTAAAGCGCTATATAAGAACGATTAAATAAAATAAATAAATAAATAAAACACATTTTGCTAAATATTTCAAAAATGGCTACTTCAAATCATGGGCCATCCATCATTAGCAGTGAGGTTGTCAGTCTGTCCATCAAAAATATCCATATTATTGAATGTATAATCGCATGACATCTAATTTTATGTGATACTATTTTGCTCAGATGCAACAGAGATTCTACTGCAGATTTTCTATATATATTCAATAATTTCATGCTACGTTATGTGTTTAATTTTTTAAAGATTCAATTCTCAGAGCTGCCAACCCCTAAAAAAAATTTCAGTAGCAAACAAAGAAAAATATCAGTAGTTTCAGCTCAATTTCAGTAGCAAATATACGAACAAGAATTTTCACATGATAAAATGAGCATTATTTAAAATGTTGATATTAGCTTACATAAAAACCAAACACCAACACAAAAAGCATTAACTTTCAAATATTTATTTTTAAAATGATAGAAATGTTCCTGAAAAAAAAAAAAACAGTTTTAACATTTTGTTCGGAAAAGCTAACCCAATGGCTCACTACATGTACTAATGGCATGGATACTGTGGTCTCTCTCTCTCTCTCTCTCAGTCTACCGCGCAGTGGCTGCTGAGCTAAAAATAGCGCACACGCAAAGCGCTATACGAAAGTCTATGATATTGACGAAAGCCTAGTAGGCCTACGTCTCTCGCGGCTTTGTTTCGATACTTGTAAAAAAATAGGTATGCTTTGAAATTTTTCTTCCGTAGTATTTCTTGAAATGGCGTAGTTGCGGAATTAAAGAACATTTTCCGGAGAAACTACGGACGTTCCGTAGGGGTTGGCAGCTCTGAATTCTACAATGTTACCTGTAAATTGTTTGCTTCATTGCTAGATATGGGATTTCATGGAAGTTCCCAGTGGCTTGGCAATAGATTTGAGTTTGATTGAAAAAAAAGCATGTAATAGCATCCTGTATTATTATTACTATTTATTATTATTATTATGATTATTATTATTATTATAGAGATGGGGGACAAGATCATGTTGCCATGTCAAATTAACAGCGTTTTACAAAATTTCACTTTTTTTTTAATAGGTTATTAATATTGAACTTTTGATTTTTTGATGCAGGATAGATATCAAAACACACATGCATACAAATTTGGTCAATCTCACTGGAGCTGTCCAACGTATGTTAGTGTAAGGACAAAGTGACCTTGACCCTAAACTAGGAGAAATATAAAGTTGTATTTAGAGATGATAGATTGATATTTTTTTATGTTTTTGGGGCTGATCTTGACGGTCAAGGTCATTTTAGGTCTTGCAAAAACAAGTCAAGGCCACTGAAGGTCAGAGTCATCTCAAGTTTGTGTGTGTGTGTGCATACTACAACTTCTGAATTTTATTTGACTGTACATGAGTGTATTTGGTGCTGGAGGTAAAGGTCATCTCAAGGTCAAGAGCACATTTTCATTTATTTTATTCCGGGCACACACTTTTTTATGTTAAATATTGCAAGTTCCAAAAGGAGCATGTGGACCCCCGTTGGGGTGCCGGGGGTTTCAGTACAAACACTTTCTGGAAATTTATTGCTTTAAATTCCCACTGTCGCTGTCTTTCTCATTTGCTCTGTCTCATTCCTGCTCTGTTCTATCAATCTGCTATACTATCGTCTTCTTCGCTAGACCAGTCTCCTACCTTTTTTCTTGAAAACTCTTCCGGGGCAAGACTCCTTATTTGTGTATGAGGTCTGTTGGATCAGCTTGGGAATATTGGACGCTTTCTGCCAGGTGGTCACTAGGGCTTCCTATGATGTTATTATTTAGCAATGTAGGCATTTTATATGTATGTGTTTTGTTGATAATTTATAATGATGTTTGTATTCTATTTTGTTTTTGTAAACGGGCGTTCGATAAGTTGGGGTGAAGCCTCAGCCGTCCCCTGCGTGGGATGTCTTTATTGTAAAGTGACTGGCTGGTGGAGAGCTTTTGGTTTTACCACTAGGGTCGTTTCAGCAGATCTTTTATGCGGATCGGGGGTTGTCCGGTCCTGATTTGGCTCGGAAGAGTCCGCTGGACCTAAAGCAATAATAATGTAATGTAATGTAAGGAGCATGTGAGTCATATGGGACTTGCCCTTCTAGTATTATTTTTGAACCAGTGACCCTGACCTTGAAATGAAGTCATTCACTGATCATTTTCTATATCTTATGGATATACACCATATCAAGTTTGGTTGTAATAAATAAAATAGGTTTTGAGAAATTAATCCACCTAAAAGTTTTGCATAAATTTTTTTCTTTTTAAATATCATTTTTGGACTATTTAAGACTCCTTTTGCACAGATTTGCAAAAACTATTTTTTAGGGTGGTGGTACATTGACTCACTTTGCTGTATGCTTGTGAGTCAAAAAGTGAAATTTTATTAATAACATTTGCTGACCTTGACCTTGAAATTAGGTCATTCATTCATTCTTATAATGTTCCAGGTCTCATGGATATACACTACATTACCATTTGGTTGAGAGATGAAACCCCCCCCCCCCCCCCCCCCCATACAAATTTTCCAGATCCCTCATATACTGCACCTACTTTTGTTTCAGAATATTTAGCCTGCTGCTGTGTGATAGAAACGCTTAATATTTCTTCATCATCGCATATTGCGAAGTGACTGGCTGGTGGAGTGCCTTCAGTATTACCATTTTATTGTTGCTTCAGCAGATCTTTTAAGTTGTGGTCCTGATTCGGCTCTTCTCAGTCCGCTGGGCCCTGTAAACAATTACGAACTAACTAAAATCTGAAAATAGACTGCACATATTTATGACTTGGGATGTTTGCATGAATTGACTGAGCCGACTACTTTTGGGTGAAGTATTGTAGTTTCTTCATACACACTGGACAAAGATAGTGACCTTCCAGTTTAGACAACCCAGCTGCTTTGCCCTAGCTTTATATTTTATATTTTTATAAGCAGAGAGAGAGAGAGAGAATTTGTGATCAGAGTTTAAGTATCCAAATATTAGCGCCTGTTGTGTACAGGTGTCTGGAAATACATTTAAATGGCTTGCCATGTTGTTAAATGGAAAAAATTAAAGCATGTAGGAAAATAATCCTTGCCATTTTGATTGGTTGGTCAATTACATCTTAAATGAGTTTCTATGAACTTTTGATTTTGTTAGGGTTATAGGGAAATATGCTGTATATAGAGAGAGTTCAGTCTCTTTTTGTTGTTGGGATTATGCATTGACTGTGTTGGCTATTTATCAATACATTATATTTTTTTAAAAAGATTTTCCTGAAATAGATTGTTAAAGTTTGAATGTTGTATACAATTTTTACCCCTTTTTGCATTCTATGACAACATAAAAGTAGGTATAGTTGGGTATGGAAGCAAGTACAGGTAACTAAAGCTCCGGTCAGATCTACCGATTCTCTAAGATTTACCAGGTCACACGCTGCAATAAGTTGTACAACGAGCTTACGATAAATCTCAAGCGTAGATTCAGAGGAAAGAACATGTTCTAATTCCTGCGATGAAATCATAAGTCTGGACCAAACAGAATGTGCTGTGGTGTCCTTGACATTGTGACTGAAGAAAATGATTGACACCACAACACGAAGGTTGTCATCAGATCAAAGAGCAGAATAAGCCCCGAGTGTCTCCTTCCTCCCGATCCATGGCTGTGCCCACTATCGACAGAAGTTTCCTCTTCATCTGCTACTAAGACTGCTAAATATGGCAATCAATCTCTCTCTCTCTCCAAACTGTTCGAAATCGAACAGTTGGCCATAGGTTTTTACAACATGTAGCCTATGTTGCAACAAGGGAGAGCACTAAAAGACCAAGGAAAGAGGCCTGTGAGGGAGCCGCAGCGAAAATCACCTGTTGTATGGAATCAACTTTAGCAAGTGCCCGGTTGCTTTGTGCGATTGGTCCCGAGATTAGATCACATGGAACAAATTGTATGATTTAATCAGTAGGTCTGACTGGGCTTGTAACGTGTTTGCACATTCCAGTCTACAAAGACAGCTTATCATACACTTGAACTGTATTACAATTTTTGTTTGAATAAATAGGTGGATAGTGACCATGAAGATAATATGTGCAACACTACATCAACCTTGTCGGGTCATTTACTGGTCTTTATTGAATTTCATTTTAATAATTCCAATAGAGCGTTTCAGTTACAACTGTTAGCTCACCCATTAGAGACGCAGGGGGTTTCCGTATAAATAGTATCCCCATTTTATGGAAATATTCCCACTGTTGCTATCCCTTCTTCTCTAGACCAGTCGCATACTTTTTTATTCTGGAAAACTCGAAAACCCCATTGTCTGTTGGATTAACTTGGGGATATTAGATGCTTTCTACCAAATGGTCACTAGGGCCTTCGAATGGTATTATTTAGCAATGTAGGCATTATATATATATATATACATATCACGCTGACTCAACCAAAGCTTTTAGGTTTTGAAGCTAGTTCAGCCAGGCTAGCTATAAATAGCTTTGCCGGTGCTCTTCTTTCCTTTCTTTTCACTGAAAGGGAGGGTGTAGGCAAGCTATAAATAGCCCGCAGCCAGCAAAATGTGGGAGAACCTAAGAGTGCTGCTCACATAGGCATTGAGCTGGTGTGATATATATACACACACACACATTATATATATATATATATATGTGTGTGTGTGTTTTGTTAATATTTTATAATGGTGTTTATATTTTTTTTTTGTTAAGAGGAGTTTTATAAATTTGAGTAAAGACTCGGCATCCCCTGCATTGGATGCCTTTATTGTAAAGTGGCCGGCTGGTGGAGTGCCTTCAGTGTTACCATTAGGGTTGTTTCAGCAGATCTATACAGATCAGGGGCGAGTCCACTTTCAACCAAGTTGTGGTCCTGATTCGGCTCTTTGCAATCCGCTGGACCCTATACATTATTACTTGACTAACCGTTAGCTTCTGTAATTAAAGTGCTGTTATATCTACAAATACGGTAAAAATGTATTTCTGCTCATGGAAGAGAAAGGTAGGTAGGTTAACTCATAATTATTGTGGAAGCATGCAATTGTACACAAATTGTGTATTTGCATTGGATTTATATATACTAACACTAAAACATGCCCTTGCACATCCCAGAAAGAAAATATAGTTATGGGCAATAAAAGAAAACAGACATTCAGTGCCATCACAAAAACATTTATTTATCATTCATTTGTATTGTAATAAAACCAAATCAATAACAAAAAACTTGGATCAACATTGTTTCTGTTCAGAATGTCTAAATCTTCTGTATCCAATTAATTGTAATACTAAAGTTTCGATTTCAAATAAAATTAACTGGAAATTGCTGGTTTCATTTTATTCTGTTCTTTGTCCCTTTCTCTCACTAATATCCATTGCATTATAATGCTCGTAATTATACCTGCATTATCCATTTAGTCATATTTTATAATTTTAGAACTGCACAACATTAATAATTTCCTTCAGAACAACACAAAACACTATCAAAGACAGCTGTAATCAGGCCTGACAACATCAATAATATACTCGGTACCCATTTTCTTGTAGTAAGAAACATCAGTGAGCAACATTAATCCTTTCTGACTGAGAAATACTATATTCCATTTATCACAATGGTAACAATTTTGTTTTTAGAGTCGGAGAGGAAAAGCATTAGTTAATATAAATCAAGACCAAAAAACTACTTTTATCCTCAAAGGAAAAAGCTCAGCCTCTCACCCACCCCTTCAAGAAAAGAAAAGGGAAAATAAACACACTGTAATACTATTCACACTTGAAAGTTGAATAAAAAAAATACATGCAAAAGAGATTTAGACCCAAGCTACAATGACCTATCCAAACACAAATCAGAACAAAATCATTGATAAAATCAAACATTAATGGCACAGAACAAGTCAACATTTGCTTATGGCATTAAAACTGCTGTCACATAATGACATGTCTGTCTTGAGCTTCACAGCTTGTAGTGAACTGTCAGCTCCTTACCATAGAAGAAGGAAAAAGTGCTGAAAATGTAGAACTCAAAGAACATAAATACCATGCATTGAATACATTCATTCAAAGAATAGACATTCACAATGAATAGACCTCAGAATCTTGATATAGCTTGGTTGTATAGTCTGTTACTTGCATTCATCTCGTACAACACTTGCAAGTTGCATTATAATGCACAGAATACCCCAGTATTTAAAATAAAAGAGCATTCTGCACAAATTTCAGTTTTCATGCTCTTGCTCAACTGAGCACATAATGAATAAATGGCAAGGAAAATGCTGCTGCCACACGTTCATTCAACATTAAAAAATCATGTAGAGAGAACCTTTAACCAAAAATTAACAGCAAATCAAATTTTGCATAGAGCTGCCTACCTGTCAAAGTAAGAATCAGTAACACAAGCTCCAAAAATCAGGGACACAAGAAAATGTTCAGGGACACTCGCAGTTATCAATAAAAAAAGGATGTTCAAGAACTAACAGCGTTGTTCCCATGTACGGTAACTTACCTTATATTCAAATTATTGCTCCAAATTACATAGACTTTTCAAGTTTATTTTGCTAATTTATTCATTGCAAAGTTATTTTATTCAATTGCTCTACAATACTTTTTTTTTTAAATTTCGTGACAGTTGTAAAATTGTTTTTAAGATGCACTAATTATAGATCTAATTGAATCTGAATTTCGCTATAGACCTGAGGGCGTTTGAGAACAAATAATGCAGTCACAAAAAATGCAAACTTTGAGAAGTGCTGCATAGCACTTTACTCACATTAAATATGTTCATAGTTCACTTTTAGCCTTTGAGGCTTTTGAAATAAGCACTCTTAAAGTCCATGCAGTCCTGTGGCTTTGTCAATTGCTCCAAAATACTTTTTTTTTTGGTTCATGACAGTTGCAAAATTGTTTTTTACATTAAGAGGCTCTTGGCATAAAATTAAAAAAAAGGCTGCCCTAATTATAGATCTAATGTATCCGTCTTTCGCTATAAGCCTGAAGGTGTTTGAGAACAAATAACGCAGTCACAAAAAAGTGCTGCATAGCACTTTACTCACATTAAATATGTTTTTTTAAAATACAATGCCTTCGACTGTCGTCAAATCCACCATGCGCTATTGAAAACTGGCTGTTACACCGTTTGAAGTATGCGAAAGTTGCAGCTTTTTTTCCCACTGAAAGGCACGGAAACTTTTTTGAATATTTGTCACGAAACGATTGTTGTCTTTTTAGTTTATTTCTTTTGGTGGCGTTTTCTCTCTGTCAGACTCGCTGTCTGTTTCGTCCTCTATTAGAACAGAATCAAGCACAGTATCCGAAACTCGCTTCGCCATGTTTGAAAAGAGCAACCTTGCTATGAAGGTTATATTTGCGCATGCTCTGAAGAAGCTTCCGTTTAAAGACAAAACTCGATAACTTCCGCGGCCGTCTGCTACTCCGCTTCGTATAAATAAGCGCAAGCAAGTGCTTGGTATTAAAAAAAAAAAAGTTAACGGAATTCTTTTCCCGTAACTTTCGTTTAGTCTTCGTACTTTCCGTAGCAAAGGTCATTTGTTGATAATTTCAGTAACAAAATACAGAAAATCGTAACGTTAGGCAATCCTGCATATATTGAATAAAGGTTGAGAATATTTTTCCATGCTTACCCTGAAAATTTTACATTTTGATTTCTAATCCTCATTCTTAGCCAACTTCGCACACAATTTGGCATAAAATGTTGCCATTTTTCGTGTGTACCTCTGTATTTCCTCTGCTAAAGCCCAAGCCTGTGGAACACTCAATATACTGTGAGACTGAGATCTGGTTTCTCTGCCCCACAAACCTTGGTTGTATTGCTCTGAAAGCCTAGTGTAATACTGAAAGTAGCTAGCAGGATAATATGGATTTGAAGCTGAAGAACTATTCCAATGGTCTTGCCTATGCTGAGTGGAGAATGGCTCAAAACTGGGGCATTCTGAAGGCTTATTAACTCTAAAGGCAGAACTGGGGTATTGTTGGGTATAGCTTGCCTCTTGAGAATACCGACTTGACAGATGAGGATAGTTACTCCAAGAAGACTGGTAGCTTGGAGAGTGCCAAGGGTGCTGCTGATATTCACATGTTGAAGGCTGGTTGCGGTACGACCAATGACTGGTATCAAAGTAATTATCTGGCCAAGCTGCACGCTGGTAGGCAAACTCATCCTTACATTTTCTACTTTCAGCAGCTCCTCTCTTGGGCTTTTGTTCATGATTTTCACTTTCTCTTTTCATACCTGGGTAGTTGTAATAATTCAACCAAACTGAACGCAGGTATGAATCATAAAGATCAGCTTTACCCGTTTGTTCATCTTCACTCTTTCTGGCCTTGAAACTTTTCCCTGAAAGTATTTTAGATGAAAATTGTTGAATGTGGTCATTGAGCTGCTTTCTATTCCTCTTCTCCTTTCTGAAAGCGTTTGAATGCTTTTTCTTCTGGGCATGTGACGCATTGTCATAAGCGTAATAGTTCTGGAAGCACATGGAAGTGTCTTTTATTCCCTCTTTCACATAAGGCTCCACTTCATCAGATGAACAAGAGGTGGATGAAGGTGATGAATCAGCACTGTAGTTGTCTGAACGTTTCTCTTTTTCTTTCAGCAGCTGCTTTTCTGTCTGCAAATGACCCATCTTCAGATGTTGTCTGACATGTGTCTGACTTTTTAATTGACAGTATTTTTTTGTTTTTGCTTGTTTTCCTGCTCTTTCATATATTTTGGGTATAGCCCCTGGTCCCAAAGCAAGAGGCTGTTGTTCTAATATTTCACCATTTGCCATTGATATCTGAACTCCATGTTTTGGCAGACACTGGGAGGCACAGTCACCTGATTCTCTGACAACCTCATGCTTGTTTTGTGTAGGATCATGCTCTATGTTATTGCAGTCATGATCGTGTTCATTCTCCTCAATCTTGCAATGCAAGAAGTTTTCATCCGTACCTGATGATTTCATGAAACCGAACGTACCTTCTGTGGCTGGCCCACAAACACACATCATCCTTAATTTTTGGAGTCTGTGAGGTTGCTGCGCCAAGCGGGACTCATTAGTTTGTGGTAATGAGTTTTCCTTATTCTTCCCAATTTCTTTCAATGTCAACTTCCTCTGTTTTGCATCCACAATCTGTTGAATTGTGTCATATTCATAAGATCCAGTTATGCTGAGGGCCTGATCCGTTTCATTTCTGCTCATAAAATCACCACTTCCAACAGTAACTGATTTTCTACTTTCTCCAGTAGAATCTTTTGTTCTAAAGTCACTGCCAGTAATGGCACCATTCTTCATATTTCCTACAGATTCCTTCTGCTGCACCACCTTTTGTGAAATGTCAACCTTCAATATTTGTTCAGCTTCTGTTGCGGGATCATAGTCCTCTGCAATACTTTCAACAGAAGTCTTCTCAGTGGCAGCTTCTCTTTCAAAGCTTTCCAGTTTTGCTTGAAGAACTGAACGGAACTGCTTCAAGAATTCGTTGACGTTTTGTAGATCCTTCTCTGATGATTTCAGTGGTACCTTGAAAATGGTCTCCACAAGCTGCTGGGATGAAAACACGTTTGGTAGAGATTCAGAACTCCCCATAGAGTCCCTATAGTCTTGCAAAGCTGAGGTATAACTGAGTGAACAGGAATCTCTTTTTGAGCCAGTTCTTGAAGACAGTGAAATCCGAGGTGCTGGTGGGAACGAAAAACTTAAAGCAGGTTGCACGACTTTGATCCTTTCTCCATCTTGCAAAGAATCAGATGTGTCTGTGTCTGCTTTGCTACCGACTTTCTCCTGTTTAGGAAAGAGTTTTTCATTTTTCTGCCTGTCTTCTTTAAAACTTTGTCTACTATGACTGTTACTAATTCTGCCATCTGTTTTGTACAAAACCTGTTGAATCGTCTCTTCCTGCAAATTCTTATTAATAGTAGAACAATCTCTAGTGTCAGTCACATCACCACCCTTCAAAGGAACAGACTCCTGGAATAATGCAGAAAATTTGCCAAGCTGCTGAGCATCCACCAAGCCTTGCTGTGCTTTGCCAACAGGATTTAACAGACTCTTTTCTATTTTGAAATTACACTTTGCTTTTGCTTTGGGCCGTGTAGCAACAACTAGTGTGGAAGGCAAAGAATTACCTGCATCATTCTTTATCACATCTTTATCTGTATCCATTTTTATTCTAGCTTGCTTGTAAGACTCTAGTTCGCTTTGGAAAGACATGTAATTTTTCTTGACTTTCTTTGATTTGTTTTTGGAGATGTGTGTGGACAAATAACTGTTGGTGGATGATGATCCAGATGATGTGCAATCTTGGAAGTGGTCTGTGGTCAGCATGTTGGACCAAACGCTGGCTGCTTTGTTTGTCTTCAGACTCCGCCTGCTAGCCATTGCTGTTGCTGTTTCTCTTGCCTTTTGAACATGTTTAGGAGCTTTCTTTAAATCTGGTGCATCATACAACATTGCTGACCAAGCATTTGCAGCGTTATGTGGCAGCTTCTTCTGGGTCGTAGTTATTGCATACCCTCGCTTGTTTTCCTTTGACCCACTGTCACTGCTTTGATTCTGGTGTGGGCAAACTTTGTTGTAAGAAACAGCACCATCTTCAGTTTTGATTTCAACTTTGTCACTTTCATCATTCTCTGAAGATTTGGCTGTGAGATGCTTCTCTTTATCCTTACCACCTCTTGATGATGTGGGACTTTCAACTAGGCCTACATTGCTGAGTGTTACATCACAGACCTTTCCTGTTAAATCCATAAAGGTACTGTCCATTTTACCTGTACTGTCTTTCTTGGCACTAACTTCTTCGCATGCGTGAGGACTACAGGCAGCTGTAGCTTTATCACCAGGCATAGAGTGAGATAAATCACTGGAATCTTGATGAGATTCACCACCTCCACCATCAGCGCCAGCTCTAACTGCAGAGACATTTGCTTTACCAATAGCTGCAGTTTGTGCTGCATATTTACCCTCACTACTACTGGACAAGGGGACACTGCCAAAAGACTCGCTGCTACAATCACTCGTTATGCTGTCACAGTTACTTTTCAAGACTGACAATGCCTTTGGCTTATTCAATGAGTCACCAAAATGTGCGCTGTCAGGTGTTTTTAGCACATCACTGTCCATGTTTTCTGATGACACAGAAGCATCGTAACTATCAGATTCTGGAGTGGTGCTTTTCTTGGACAGTAAGTTATCATTCAAACTAGTTTCACTCAGTTGATCCTTCTCTGTCGCCACTGAACTACTTTGTGTTCTAGATAGTCCAGCTTTGTTGGTGGTGGTTTCATAGTTCGCAAGAATTTTATCGTCTACGATATCCGAGGCTTTGAGATTTTGGCTGTCTATGGAGCATGAGGCTGGCTTAGATGAACGATGGGAATTCCCGTTGACTTGCTCACCAAACTCGGAACGAGTGACGAGTTGCTCGGTGCTGACGACATCATCCAGGTTGACCTTCAGCTGCTGCTGCACTAGATCACTTGGTATGGGATCTGTCAAGAAGATTCAAGATAAGATTGCACTATTATTTACAAGAAATGGAAAGATACCCTCCCAGCTGCTTTCTGTCAGACCTCCCTACAATTACATGATCAGAGCGAAATACAGTGCAAAGAAAAGGAGAAACAAATTTTTCAGTAAGCTGTGTAATGAGCCTAATCTCCCATCCCTCTTTTATATTCCCTTAAAGTGAATAGGAATAGGATTTCTTGTATATAGGGTCCAGAGAACCTTTAGCGGTCATAGCTGGACCACTCACATGAACCGTGTCGCGTCACCCGAGCGGGATCCGCGACGTTCAGCTCAAAGAACTAGTGGAAGGGTAGAAATAACAGAATAAGGTTCTGAGATAACAGACAAAGCCCTGCTCCACAAGGCGCATGCGGTCTCTGCTGACAGCTCCCACCCATTGCACGCGGAGTTTGAACTGCTCCCCTCGGGCAGGCGGTATCGCTCCATCAAATGCAAGAAGGCAAAGTACTCTCGCAGCTTTGTTCCCATGGCGGTGGGTAGACTGAATGCTGCCTCTGGCTCTGGCTTGCGCATCGGACGTTAACACTGCAGTGTGCGTGTGGGTGTGTATCATTCTCACAACATGTGATATGGTTTTGTGGTCGTAAGTTATGATAGGATGACGATGAGTATGTGGTGGGCATAAATGCAGTGTGCGTGTGGGTATCATTCTCACAACAGGTTTATTTTGTTGATAATTAATTATTTATGATCTTGCCTATGTAATGTGTTTTATACAGTGAGTATCCTGGTGGCAAAACAAATTTTCCTTTTTGATGGAATAAAGAATATATTGACTTGATATTGACTTGACTTGACTTGAAACTCAAATAAAAAAAACATAACACAAAAATGCCAGATGGACAATCACACACATTTATTCACCAATGTCACACACACTCACACAGGATATGGGATACTAAACCACCCTCAACCCTTATCAAGACCCCCAACCCAGTATTTACTAAACAATTACCTCCCTTGGCTAAATGAAAACCCCAGAGCTATACACAACAGAGTACCCACAACAGTATGCAACAACAGTGACAATCAGTTAAATTTCAAATAACCACAATTCAACATTAAATCCACAATTAGAAAAATCTTGAAATTCAAACGTATGGAACTAGCTGGCTTACAGTTCAAAGTCAATGTTCGAAACCTAACTATCGATTAATTGAGCTCAACGTAATACCGCGGTTAAATACTCAAGTGCAGAAAGTAATTTACACTAGATAAGTTTTTAGGTGTGTGAATGCGAGTCTGTATGTGTGTGGATGCGGTGTAGTTGGGACCCTGTAGCTGAAGGACAGCCTCGTCCGAAGCAACGGCGGTCTGGGCGGTGATGGAGGGTCACTCCCAGCAATGGCGCCGACAACAAAAGGGACGTAACGGTGGAGGCGGTGAGCCCAAGCAACATCCACACCCCTCAGCGGCAAGGGTAGAGGTCTCAACGCTGACGTCACCCGTCACAGTGGTACTGCAGAGCCACATAGGCGTCGCAGAATTACACCAGTAGTAGGGCGTAACAGTAGTGGTACCAGTAGATAAAACAGGAGAGAATTACATTCGAAGCCCAATCCTGTGGACAAATAAGGAATCTCACTAGCTTGTCCACAAAAACTTAAACACTTCATAACAGAATACGCCTTTCACCGTCCGCCATCTTGACCTGTTTATACATGCATCTCAAACACAATGCATTTCTTAATTCTATAATTCTATCTCTTCCATGATACTTGGTTGTTTATATAACTATACATGATTATTACAACTGCAATCCCATTCACACCATGGCGATTCATCTCAATCCCACCTTCATCTTCACCCCTCTTCACGTTATAATACATTATCTTTTCCCATTCACAATTGTTACTATCACACTATAATACAAACACGCTTCCCTCATATTCATCTCCTTAATCACCCCTCTCCAACGCAGTACATTGTCTCCCTTTCATCACATTCATCATCATTCATTCACGTACGCAGACTCGGAGCACAGCCACTAAGGAAAAGAATTGCAGGATTTACACTTACTCTTAGGTCCTTGGCTTGTGAAACACAGCACACGACACTGCACAACACAACACTATGACAACACAGCACAGCACACACTGGTTAGTCTGAGAGTTCAAATCCGTTTATGGCTAATGCTAGCTATGGCTGGGACATCTCAATACTGGCAAAGTACTTGAGCATTAGCAGGTGCCCAATAGAGGGCCACACAGCTTTAGAACAGAACTCTACACCTATATTAAACAACAGATGGCAGTCACAGTCCTCCCACTACAGACTTTTTAACATCCTTGTCCCGACGAGGGCAACAAGACCTTGGGTGGTTCGAAACACTTCGAATAACAACCCTTACAGAATATGTTACGCTAACCTGACACACAGTCACAACGCTACTTCTGTCAAAAGTCCGACTGCATGCATAAGCAACCAAAATAACTCTGCTAACTAAATCACATACCAGCACACAAGACAACCTTGAGTAGAGCTCAGTAACCCCATTCCTAATTCCGCATATGCCCTATCCGCGTTATGCACGTGAAACCACATATACTTTCAACTTTCATACGCAGTAAAAGAAACTGCTGATATCTATGTACACTGTATGTTAGAGATGTGCAACTCTGCACAATATATAGCATCTCTAATACGAAAACTCGTGTCGTCACAAACCGTGTCTATCTCACAAGATCAGAAACATGTATGATCCACTAAAATCACACATATAAATACAAATTCGTGATATCATGACCATCCCACCACATCCCAAGGTGAATAAAGCCAAGTAATGCTGAGGGTGTCGGCCCATCTTAGAGTGGATCTCGCCAAAAAAATTGTAAGCAAATTTAACCCTAGTTACGTTTGTTGTACATGTCGGTGAAAGTGAAACAACCGTCTCTATAATGCTGTTAGCGAGACCTGAATGCAAGCGCCTGTGGTAAAAAATAAAAAATTTGGGATGTCAAAGAGCAAAATGGACTTTCCCATTTGTGATGTAGAGAAGGACAACAAGATAGGTCCAAATGTGCAAGGTCTCTGGGTTTGGAATTTCATCCAGTCACAAGATATGGTATTAGCATGCACTGGCAGCTATTGCAAAAGCAATAGATCAATTTCTATCAAGACCACCTCTGCAGGCTGTTAATCCTTCTCAGTGCTTGGTCTTTCAACTTGGAACTCTCATTCTCTCTCTTCGCAGCTCTTCGAACATGGCCACTTTCAAGTCCAACTTGAAAACTCCTTAAAAATGTCTGATATTGCCTTCCATCACCATTCCTTCTTTTCTGATTCAGACCACCACCGTCACACCTCATGCCCAGAGCCCCCTCACTCCTGAACTGCTCTCCTCCTCCCTATTCCTCCCTCGTCTTTTATAGTTTACTTGTAAATATTCTTTTTCATGTTTGTATTAGGTAATGGCATAATTTACGGCTGTATTGTTTTTGTTTCACTTCTTTCCGTAGTTTTTTTTATGTTCTTCTTCTTCTTCCTGTAGACGACCAACATCAGTATTTTGATGATTTTGTAGCTTTTTGGGTGCTAAGACGCGCTTTGTATTTTAGGTATTTTAGGTATGTTAACCTTTAGTATAAATGTGTGAGACCTATGCATTGAATTGATGTATTTTGATGTTAACCTTAAGTATAAATGTGTGAGAACTGCACTTTGAATTGATGTCATTAGGAAAAAGCGCTATATACATACCCTTATTATTATTATTATTATTATTATTATTACTTTCAGGGTTTGTAAGGTAGGAACCCCTTTAACCCATATCTTACTTTTAAGACCTCCAAAAAATGCAGTGTGAACTAAGGCTACCAAGCTCATTTTGAAGGGGCTAAAATGTTCATTTGATCAATAATTTATCAGTAGTTTTTTTCCCAGACATACTTATATAATTAAAAATGTAACGGTACCTATAAAGTGCGAAAAGACAACTAAAGACGGCTAAAGACAACTAAATTCGGCTAAAGACAACTAAAGACGGCTAAAGACACCTATGTATAGACAACTAAAGACAACTAAAAGTTGTCTTTAGTTGTCTTTTCGCCCTTTATAGGTACCACTAAAGACAACTGAAGACGGCTAAAGACACCAGGGGTAGAAATTGTAGAGGGTATACAAGGCTACAAACAACTTAAAGAGCCCCAAAACACCTGCCATCTTTGAAAGACATTGGCTATGGCAGAAATTTGTTGCCGTGTAGAAAGTACAACGGATTAAAAAAAATAACAATAATATTTTTCAAGTATATTATATAAGATAATTGATTTAGATACAAAGTGAAAGCGGTTCTGGGTGATTGTGTAGTCGGATTTAATGAAAATGCAATGCCCGATTCGAAACTGAAGCAAAAAGTCTAGCTCCAGAAAGAGAGGAAAGAGAGGAGGGGTTCAGCGTAGACTTCGAAAGTTTGGACTGAATGATCGACGTAGAGTTCCACCATTGCCGTCAGTTCTGCTCTCTAATGTGCAGTCAATTCGCAACAAGACCGACGAACTTGAGGCCTACGTACGCTGTCAAAAGGATTACCAAAACACGTGCCTTTTCGCCTTCACTGAAACATGGTTGGACGATAATGATCGGGACGAAGATTTATGCATCACTGGCTTCGGTCGTCCCATCAGATTGGATAGAGACTGTAACATCACTAAGAAATCCACTGGTGGAGGTGTTTGCTTTTATGTGAACGAACAGTACTGCAACACTGTGATTGTACGAGAGAAGATCTGCACTCCTGACATCGAACTTCTAACCATTTCACTTCGCCCCTATTACCTGCCCAGGGAGTTTCCACAATTGTTTTACACTCTTGTTTACATCCATCCACGTGCTAATGTTAATGCAGCCGCTCAGCTGCTCGCTGACGTTACACATAAACTTGACACTATTTCTCCCGATGCCCCAAAATTCGTCCTTGGGGACTTCAACCATTGTCAACTGAAAAAAACACTTAAAACTTATAAACAATATGTGACCTGTGCAACGACAAAGAGGAACACTACACTGGACCTGTGCTTTGGCTCTGTCCCTGATGCATACCAATCTAAGTCTATGCCATCGTTCGGTGGTTCTTACCACAACAGTGTTTATCTGATGCCAGTTTATAAGCCTATTTTTCATCGCCTGCAGCGTGTTGTGAAGTCTGTGAAGTGCTGGTCAGCTGATAGTATTGCTTGTTTGCAGGGATGTTTTGATTGTACTGAATGGAGTGTGTTTCATGATGCGTGTGACAGTTTGGAAGAATTAGTGGATGTGATTTCGTCTTATATTTCCTTTTGTGTTGAAACTGTTATTCCTGTGAAGGAATGTGTGGTTTTCCCAAACAATAAGCCTTGGGTGTCCAAAGATTTAAAGTCAGTTTTAAATAAAAAGAAACGTGTGTTTTTCAATGGAAGTGACCATGACAAAAAGATGATCAACAGGGAAGTCCGTGATGCTATCAAGAAAGCCAAAAGGGTTTACAAAGAGAAAGTAGAATCCCAGTACAGTGGTGGCAACCTTAAGGGTGCCTGGAAGGGGATTTTGTCCATGGTATCTGTCAATCAGAAAACGGATTGTCCTAAGAAGTCTGTAAAACTTGAAGGTGTTGTTGATGCTGATGTGCCCAACGTTTTAAACCATTTTTATTCTCGCTTTGAAAAGCATGACTTTTCTGCCAACATCTCTGATATTAGGACTTCACTTGTACCTGACCATAATATTATTATTTCAGAGGAGACTGTGACCAAAATGTTTAAGTCTATGAATGTTAACAAAGCACCTGGCCCTGATGGGATTTGCGGTAAAACACTGCGTTATTGTGCTGATCAGCTTGGCGCCGTCTTCCAGCCTCTCTTCCAACAGTCTGTCGATTCTGGGAAAATACCATCTCTTTGGAAATTTTCTAATGTTGTCCCATTACCCAAAAGGTCTAACCCTAAACAACCCAACGACTTTAGGCCTGTTGCTCTCACATCTCTTGTGATGAAAACTCTTGAAAAAATTATCAAGGCTCTGGTTTTGAGTGCGACTGAAAAGTTTCTTGACCCGCTGCAGTTTGCTTACCGGGCTGGTAGGGGGGTGGAGGACGCCAAGCTGTTCATCTTAAATACTCTGTACAAGCATCTAGAAAAACCAAAGGCACACGCACGCCTCGTTTTTGCAGATTTTTCTTCTGCATTTAATACCATGCAACCACATATTCTGGCGAAAAGATTGATTGAGGATTTTAGGCTTTCTGACCAACTTGTTTTGTGGATCTTGGATTTTCTGGTTGATAGACAGCAGAGAGTTTGTGTTAATGGTTGTTTTTCTGATATTGCTGTTACATATACAGGGAGTCCTCAGGGATGTGTGTTATCTCCCCTGCTTTTTATTTTGTACACTGACAGCTGCAGAAGTACCCAAGAGTGTAGGTTTTTAGTTAAATTTTCAGATGACTCTGCCTTGTTGTCTCTTTTTCAGGGCCCGGAAAACGATCATGGTCTTGCCCTTTCTGATTTTGTTAACTGGTGCGATAATAATTTTTTGGAAATGAACGTGTCTAAAACAAAAGAAATGCTTTTTGATTTTAGGACAGTGAAGGATGATGTCCGTCCATGTGTTATTCATGGTGAAGATGTGGAAGTTGTTGACACATATAATTATTTGGGTACAGTTTTTGATAGTCAGCTGAAATTTGATGTCAACACCCACAGTCTTGTCAAACGTGGTCAGCAAAGAATGTATCTTCTTAGGAAACTAAAATCCTTCTCTGTAAACACAAAGATCCTCAGTTTGTTTTACCAGTCCTTTATAGAAAGTTTGCTGACTTTTTCTTTTATCTGTTGGTTTCACGGTCTGACTGTGAAGGATAGGAACAGCCTGAATAGCATAGTCAATGTCTGCTCAAAGATTACTGGAGTTAGGCAGAGAGATCTTTCTTCTTTCTGTGATCAGCAGATCTTACGGAAAACCAGGAGCATCCTTCATAGTCATCAGGAACATTGTTTGAAACCCGAGTTCACACTGTTGCCATCCAGACGCCGATATGCTATGCCCATCTGTAAGGGAAATCGGCGTTCTAAATCTTTTATTCCCAGTGCAATCCGACTGCTTAATAGTACTAACCGCTTTTAGTTTTCTGCACTTTGGGGATCTTATTTGTTATATAGTGAGAGTCTCCCTTTAGTGTCTATGTGTACTGGCTGAACTTGTTAATCAACTTGTTGAATTTTGTTGACTTTTGTGATATCACTTGTGATCTTGATTCGCGTGTGTGTGCTTGTGTGATGTTTTTTAAATTTATGTATTTCTTGTTGTTTTTTTTTTTTTTTTTTCAAAAATTGGTTTATGATACATTTTTTGAGTTTCTTTATGCTGCCTCATAAACTTATAATGTAATTGCCCTTTGGGATGAATAAAGTTGTATTGTATTGTATTGTATTGTATTGTTGTTTATAGGGTTAGGGTTAGGGTTAGTTGTCTTTAGTTGTCTATACATAGGTGTCTTTAGCTGTCTTTAGTTGTCTTTTCGCTTGTCTTTAGTTGTCTTTAGTTGTCTTTAGTTGTCTTTAGTTGTCTTTAGCTGTCTTTAGTTGTCTTTAGTTGTCTTTAGTTATCTTTAGTTGTCTTTAGTTGTCTTTAGTTGTCTTTAGCTGTCTTTAGTTGTCTTTAGTTGTCTTTAGCCATCTTTAGCTGTCTTTAGCCGTCTTAAGTTGTCTTTTCGCCCTTTATAGGTACCGGTCTTTAGTTGTCTTTAGTTGTCTTTAGTAGTCTTTAGCTGTCTTTATTTGTGTTTAGTTGTCTTTAGCTGTCTTTAGTTGTCTTTAGTTGTCTTTTCGCACTTTATAGGTACCCAAATGTAATATATAAAACAAAGATATGTGTTGCAAATGTAAATTTTCAAATATTCACACATTCAACTAAAATTCAATGCTGATTTTCACAAATAAAATTTACGCTTTTACTGAAGTACATAGGCGTACAAATTCTGCTGAAATACTGAGAGAAAAAACAGTCACGAAAATTATGCCAGTAACGAGTTATACTTTTCATAATGCTACTGTACTTCTCAAATGTGTCGGCAATAAAGTGAAAGTTGTAACTGAGCAGCTCTTCAGTCTTTTGTGAGACATGCCAAAGTGTTATGTATCGATTCCCACATGTCATATTTTCATTGGCAAAGTCCTATCCTATCCTATAACTCGAAAGTCTTTGGGGCACCACAAATTATCATTTAACTAGAAAAATTAAAAATTAAATTTTAAACATCTTTTACGGTCCTCAGTAACCCTCATGGCATCGCTCAGTGTCAAACCAGTCCATTCTCGAATGTTGTCCTCCCACCTCTTTTTCTGTGGCCCTTTTCTTCTGCATCCTTGCACAGTGCCTTGCAAGATGGTCTTTGCAAGGCCTGATGCTCTTGTGACGTGGCCATACCATCGGAGTTTCCGTTTCTTCACCAATATGAGCATGACATCGTCCAATGGCTTCTGTGATGGTCGGACTTCATCACTGGTGATAAGCTGGGCATAAAAAAATGCCCAGAAGTCTTCTGCAACACTTTATTCCATGCTTTGTATTCTTCATTGTAGGACTGTTGTGAGGGTCCATGTTTTGCAAGTGTATAAGAAGATGGAGATGACAAGGAAGTGCAGTAGCCTTACCTTGGGAGTGTAGACTGATGGTCCTGTCTTTCCAAACATCTTAAATCTTGTCAGGGCAGCAGTTGTTTGTGCGATCCTGGAGAGGACTTCCTGTCTCGACCCATTGCCAGATACAATGGCTCCTAAATATTTGAAGCTATGCACCATGTTGAGGGACTGGCCTTGGACCTAAGTCAGTGTTGGTGTTGGTCATTGTTGGTGTTGGTCATTTTGGTCTTCTTTGCACTTATTTCCATTCCATGGCCAAGTAGCAGCCCTGTGGGTTCGGGCATTAAATAGAATAGACCCAACGTTTCCCGGCGTGTCGTTAGAGGCGACTAACAGGGGTGATGTTAGCACGGCATCACTGGGCGAAAGTCTTCTACACAGAAGTCACCGGCCAGGGCGGAGGAACTTTACGTTACTACAGGTTCAACGACCACGTGCTCAGGGCCAAGGCGAGCCACACTGTATTCGTGGATTTCGGCTGTGGCCAACAGCCTGGAGAGGATTGGGCACCGCCAGGTCTTTTTTGCCCAAGACACACTACATGATGACACTATCCACTAATTCCATACCGGATCGGTCGTCGCCCGGCTCAAGGACCGCGCCTTCCGTTGGCCACCAGGACGGAGGTGTTAAGTATGTTACTGATGGACAATTTAGCAAGATCCGCACGAGAAACAACATCGTCATAGGAACCTGGAATGTCAGGACCCTAACTGCGGAAGGAAAATTAGAAGAAATGGTCCACGAGTTGGACCACTATCGATGGAACGTTCTAGGCATCAGCGAACTGCGCTGGAAAGGTCTAGGTGAAACAACGACTGACAAAGGCCACAAGCTCTATTTCAGCGGTAGAGATGACAGGCATGAACACGGCGTTGGATTCTTGGTCCACAAGAACATTCTAGCCACTGTCATGGGTTGCCGCCCAGTCTCCAGTAGACTCATTACCATCCGCCTGAAAGCAGCCACTTTCAACATCACCATCATCCAGGCCTATGCCCCAACATCAGACTATGACGACAGCGAAGTGGAGGATTTTTATGAATTCTACAGGCGGTCCTTGACCAAGTGCCGAAGAAGGACATAGTCATAGTGCAAGGCGACTGGAATGCCAAGGTTGGCCAAGATGCGCACCACAACTGGGGAGACACATGTGGACCCCACTGCAACAACGAGACAAATGACAGGGGTCTGAGACTCTTGGAGTTTGCCAGATACAACAATCTGGTACTGGCAAACACGCTTGGTCTCCACAAAAAATCCAGACGATGGACATGGCACAGTCCCGGCGGGAAGCATCACAACCAAATAGACTACATCATGGTCAAGAAACGCTTCAGATCAAGCATCAACATTGGCAGGACACGCACTTTTCCAGGAGCAGACATCGGAAGTGACCACGACCTCGTGATGATGTCTTTCCGGCTCCACTTGAAGACAGCAAAGTGCACTAGACTGAAGTTCGACCTGGACAAACTGCAAGACCCGGAGGTTGCAGAACTATTTCAGGCCACAATTGGAGGGAAATTTGCACCACTGCTTATTTTGGGGGCTGGTGAAGTAGATGTCAACACCATGACCACCACCTTCAAAGCTGTGACAGATGCCGCCACTGAGATCCTTGGCAAGCACCGACCAAAGAAGAAGCCGTGGATCACACCTAAACTTTTGGATCTGTGTGATAAACGAAGAGAGATAAAAAAGAAAAAGAACACCTCACAGGGAGCTGATGTCTACCGAAAAATCAACAATGACATCCGAAAAGGCATGCGCACAGAATAGGAGAACTGGATAGAAGATCAATGCCAGGAAATAGAGAACAGTCTGAACAAGAACAACAGCAAGAAGGCCTACCAGACTGTGAAGCAGCTGACAAGTGTCAAACAGCCCAAAGTCTCCACGATCCAAAGCAAGTCTGGCATATGCCTTACAGAAGAACAAGAAGTCTTGGACAGATGGACAGAGTACTGCTCTGACCTTTACAACCATACACCAAATGGAGACCCATCAGTTCTAGCATTTCCCGAGAACAGAGAAGAAGAAATCCTCCCAATTCTCCGGGAAGAAGTTGAGGCAGCAGTGCAATTGCTAAAGAAAGGGAAGTCAGCGGGAGTGGACAAAATACCCACGGAACTGCTACAAGCAGGAGGAGAAGCGATGATTGATGCCCTCACCATTATCTGTAACAAGATCTGGCAGTGGGGAGTGGCCTATACCATGGACCCAGTCGCTTGTCATCACTCTTCCAAAAAAAGGTAACCTTCAGGAGTGTGAAAATTACCGCTCCACCAGCCTCATCAGCCATCCCAGCAAGGTCCTCCTGAAAATAATACTCAACAGGTTGAAACCCCAAGCTGAACAAATCATAGCTGAAGAACAAGCAGGACGAAGTACCACTGAACATATTTTCAACCTCAGAATAATCTGTGAGAAATACCTACAGCACCAACAACATCTATATCATGTGTTCATAGACTTCAAGTAGGTGTTTGACCGAGTCTGGCATGCAGCTCTATGGGCAACAATAAGAGTGTACAACATCAGCCCTAATTATTGAAGTCATCAAAAGCCTGTATGACAAGGCTACCAGTGCAGTCCTCCACAACAGCGCCATCGGGAACTGGTTCAGAACAACAATCGGTGTGCGTCAAGGATGCCTACTCTCTCCAACACTCTTCAACATCTTCCTAGAGCGCATCATGTCAGATGCTCTTCCAGATCATGATCAACATTTGATGACCCTGTAACCTTGAGCTTGAAGTAAAGTCATTCATTCACTGACCATTTTCGAGATCTCATGGGTATACACCATCTTACCAAGTTGTGATAGTTGAAATAGGTTCAGCATACTTGGCCACTTTAAAGTTTTTGCACAGACAGACTGCAGATAGACAAGATGGATGGAAGGGCTTTTTAAAAAAAACAAAAAAACAACATTTTTGGACTATTTAGGTCTCATTGCACACAGATTTGCGAAAATCTGGAGAAACAAAAATTTGGGGGCTGAGTACATAAACTTGCATGCATATAGACTCCTTTTGCTATGCATGTGAGTCAAAAACAAGTTACCTGGAAGAGGGAGAATGTGAGTGGAAATCTTGCGCTCAATGACCTGCAGGTCCAAGATCTCCTGGCCTTCACCAACTATTGTGACTCCACCACCGTAACTCCCTGAAAACACATGCATTCATAGTAACAGTAATTCTTACATTGCGCTCATTGTGCTCATCGAAATAAGGATCTACTCCAAGCTGCTCAAGATGTCGACGCAGCATTAAGCACTCTGTCAAAGGCTTCAGATAACTATTGATCAAGAAGTATGTTACGTGCTCTTTTATAACTGGGTTCCTTAACCCTTATCTTAAAAAATGTGTGCAGGCGAGTAGAGATGCTATCCTATCCTGTAACTCAAAAGTCGTTGAGACACCACAGATGATCATTTAACCAGCGTACTCCATCTTTCTCTGTCCTCAGCAACCCTCATAGCTTTGCTCAGTGTCAAGCCAGTTCATTCTCACATGTTGTCCTCCCACCTCTTTTTATGTCTCCATCTTCTTCTGCCTCCTTGCACCGTGCCTTGCAGGACGGTCTTTGCAAGACCTGATGATCTGGTGACATGTCCATACCATCGGAGTTGCCATTTCTTCACCACTGTGAGCATGTCATCATGTTGTCCAATGGCTTGTGTGATGGTCTTTCAGACTTCATCTTTGGTTAAGTGCTGGGTATAGGAAATGCCCAGAAGTCTTCTGTAGCACTTCATCTCCATGCTTTGTATTCTTCGTTGTAGATCTGCTGTGAGGGTCCATGTTTCGCAATCATACAGATGACAAGGGAGCGCAGTAGCCTTACCTTTGAATAGACTGATGGTCCTGTCTTTCAAAATGGGCTTCAACCTTGACAGGGCAGCAGTTGTTTGTGCGATCCTGGAGAGGACTTCCTGTCAAAACCCATTGTCTAATACAATGACTCCTAAATATTTGAAGCTATGCATTGTTTTGAGGGATTGGACTTTTATCCTGTGTTGATGCCTTTGGTGGTGTTGGTCATCATTTTGGTCTTCTCTGCTCCAGAAGGACATCATCACGCATCACAAGATCGTGGTCCTTTCCGATGCCTGCTCCTGGAAAAGTGCGTTTCCTGCCAATGTTGATGCTTGATCTGACGCGTGTCGTGATCCTGGTGTAGTCGATTTGGTTGTGATGCTCCCAGCCGTAATTGTGCCATTTCCATCATCTGGATTTTTTGTGGAGACCAAGCATGTTTGCCAGTTTCAGATTGTATCTCGCAAGCCCCAAGAGTCTCAGACCCCTGTCATTTGTCTTTGTTGCAGTGGGGTCCACATGTCTCCCCAGTTGTGGTGCGCATCTTGGCCAACCTTGGCAACCGTCGCCTTCCACTGTGACTATGTCCTTCTTTGGCACTTGGTCAAGGACAGCCTGTAGATTTTTATTAGAAATCCTCCACTTTGCTGTCGGCATAGTTTGATGTTGGGGCATAGACCTGAATAATGGTGATGTTAAAATGGGCTGCTCTCAGACGCATGGATAATGAGTATACTGGAGACTGGGCTGCAACCCATGACAGTGACTAGAATGTCTCTGTGGACCAAAAATCCAACGCTATGTTTGTGCCTGTCATCTCTCCCGCTCAAATTAAACTTGTGGCCTTTGTCAATCGTTGTTTCACCTAGGCCTTTCCAGCGCAGTTCCCTGATACCTAAATTGTTCCATCGATAGTGGTCCAGTTCTAATTTTCCCTCCACAGTTATGGTCCTCACATTCCAGGTTTCTATGATGATGTTGTCTCTCGTGCAGATCTTGCTAAGTCGTCCAGTCCATCATTAGCACACTTAGCACCTCCGTCCTGGTCGCCAAAGAAAGGCGCGGTCTTTGGTGACCCGGGCGATGACTGATCCGGTATGGAGTGAGTGGTTCTTTTCTTGGGCAAGAAAGACCTGGCACGGCCCACTCCCAGGCTGTGGGCCACATAAATACAGTGTGGCTCGCCTTGGCGCCGAGCATGTGGTCGTGGAATCTGTAGTAATGTGAGGTTCCTCCGTACTGGCCGGTGACTTCTGTGTAGAAGACTTTTGCCTAGCGATGCAATGCTGACATCACCCCTGTTAGTCGCCTTTTACGACACGCCGGGAAATGCTGGGTCTATTCTATTCAGTGCCAGAACCCACAGGGAAAGAGTAGAGATGCTATATACCAAATAATTGCTGGAGAACAATGCATGGGCAAGTAGTTTCCTTATCATATTTCAAGGCAACCCCAAGGAATTCTATAGTTAGTTATGCATTGCTTACAGGGTCCAGCGGACTGTAAAGAGACGAATCAGGACAACGAAATCAAGACCACAGCTTCGCTGAAAGAGGACTCGCCCCTGATCCGCATAAAAGATCTGCTGAAACAACCCTATTGGCAACACTGAAGGTACTCACCAACATGTCAATAAAGACATCCCACGCAGGGGACCGAGTCTATACTCTAATTTATCAAACACCCGTTTTCAAAAACAAAATAATTATAAACATCATTATAAAATATCAACAAATCACATTCATATAAAATGCCTATTGCCAAATAATAATCATAGAAAGCCCTAGTGGCCACCTGGCAGAAAGCGCCCAATATGCCAAAGCTAATCCAACAGACTCACACACAAATGATGAGTTTTGTCCCGGAAGAATTTTCAAGAAAAAAGGTAGGTGACTGGTCTAGCAAAGAAGAAAATAGTATAGTAGATTGATAGAACAGAGTAGGAATGAGAAAGAACAAAGGAGAAAGACAGCGACAGTGGGAATTTAAAGCTCTAAATTTCCAGAAAGTGGGGATAATATTTATACTGAAACCCCCGGCACCCCCACAGGAGACAAGGAATTCTATAACAAAAGATGTTATAAATCATTGGAAAGCCCGGTTTCCCGCCTTCCTATTGGTGGTTTCTTATCCTGCTCTTGATTGGCTGTCAAAATGACAGATAAATAACAGTACATTGCGAGACGTTCAGAATGGCAGCATCAAGATAGCCCAACAATTGGGAGTAAATAGCGATGGATAACTTGAATTTTGGGCAAAATAACCTAGTGAAGGTAAAAGATGAAGGTTGTTCAAAGTGACAAGGTCACCCGCTGAAGTATTCTTCAATCTTCACTGATGCTATTTCAGGATCCCTAGTGGTCGAATTCTCAGCTGTTGACGTTACAAACATCTAGACTATTTCTTGCAGCAAGAAAGATACTTTGATAAGTTCTGTTGATAAAACTCATAAGCAAGTCTCATTAAAGATCGTCAAAATGCCAGCACCTTCATTTTCAAACCCATGTAGGAAGTATACAAGCATCAGAGAAAATAGTACAACTCCTCATTGGCGTAATATTTTTCAATGCTGTCGTTTTGTAACAAAAAGATAAATAATTTCTTAATAATGGATACGCATATACTCTGCAGTAAAAATTTTTATTTTAATTGTGAATTTTGATGAAATTGAGTTGCATGTATATTCATGTTCTGCAACACAAATCCTTTATTAAAAATTTGGTTGTTTTATACTTACACATGTGAATAGCCATTTCTCTTCCAAACACACTTGATACACTTTCTTGATCAAGTGACAAGAAAATAAATATTTTAACAACTATCACAGCCACTTCAAAGTCAGCAGACTTTACCCTTGGTTCTCACAGTGAGCTTATGAATAGTAACCTTGGCCCAATCACTGCCATTTGGATAGGACTTCAAGGTAAGCTAAAAGTTAGTATGCTATTGCAACAACGTGGGGGAGTTGAACCACAATATAAAAGTCATTGCATAAAGTCCTGTGCCTTCAGCATCAAGAAATGAACCCGTATTCTCAGTTTATACTCTTTTTCCAAAAAATGCCATATTTTAAATAAGGCAACTCACCAAAACGACCAGCTCTACCAATCCTGTGTAGGTAGGTCTCATGATCTTTCGGTACATCAAGGTTGATCACCAAGTTGACACGGTCTACATCAATTCCACGTGATGTCTGAAAATACAACCAGTATAAGTTTTTATCAAACACCAATAATTATATAGTTACTGAAGAAAACAATACAAACAATTCCAAGCAGATTATTATGAAAAAGTAATGTCAACTGTCTGATAATTTACAAATAACGGATGTAATAATGAATGCCATAAGCCTTGATCATAAGTACAGAAAACTGATAGAAATGAATGTTTCAATATTTCATCTGGATATTCTGGTAATTGGAAAATTTGAAGTTGCAATATCATTTTTCAACACAGTGTGTTGTCCGGACAGAGAATTCCATTTCTTTACAAAATATGCAAAGTCTGGAGCCGATACCAAGCAAAATATCACAAAACATAGGAGAAAGCAGTACAGTATAGTGCCTGCTGTCATCGTTAAGGCATCAACATTTCATCTTGAATGAAATTAAATTCAGAACAAAAAACTCTCTGCCTTTCTTACCAAAATTCATTGCCCTATTCTATCCTATCCTATCCCGCAACTCAAAAGTCGTTGAGACACCACAGATGATCATTTAACCAGCGTACTCCATCTTTCTCTGTCCTCAGCAACCCTCACGCCCTCGCTCAGTGTCAAAACAGGGCATTCTCGAATGTTGTCCTCCCACCTCTTCTTCTGCCTCCTTGCACCATGCCCATCATACATGCCTTGCAGGAAGGTCTTTGCAAGACCTGATGCTCTGGCTATACCATCGGAGTTTCTGTTTCTTCACCACTGTGAGCATGTCTTCGTATTATCCAATGGCTTGTATGATATCTGTTGGACTTCGTTGTTGGAGATGTGCCGAGTATAGGAAATGTCAAGAAGTCTTCTAAAGCACCTCGTCTCCATGCTTTGTATTCGTCATTGTAGATCTGCTGTGAGGGTCCATGTTTTGCAAGAGTATAGGACGATGGATATGACAAGGGAG
This sequence comes from Oncomelania hupensis, assembly GCA_036898135.1. Lineage (NCBI taxonomy): Eukaryota > Metazoa > Mollusca > Gastropoda > Littorinimorpha > Pomatiopsidae > Oncomelania > Oncomelania hupensis. Next base: position 46,205,280 of record CM072514.1, on the reverse strand, counting down.
CACAGCAGCCTAACCTTTGAGTGTAGACTGATGGTCCTGTCTTTCCAAATGGGCTTCAACCTTGTCAGGGCAACAGTTGTTTGTGCTATCCTGGAGAGGACTTCCTCTCATGACTCATTGTCTTACAACAGCTCCTAAATATATGAAGCTGTTCACCGTGTTGAGGGATTGGCTTTGGACTTTGATGTCTGTGCCATTGGTGTTGTTGGTCATCATTTTGGTCTTCTCTGCACTTATTTCCATCCCAAAGGCTCTGGAGGTGGTCTCAATCCTCTGCACCAGCTGCTCAAGTTCTTGTTCCTCTCCATCCAATCCATCAATATCCACAAAACAGAAGTTGTTGTTCTAGCCCTTATGCTGACTATGCCTTCATGATCTGCAAGGGTATCTAACATGATGCGCTCCAGAAAGATGTTAAGTATTGGAGAGAGTAGGCATCATTGACACATGCGAACCAGAACAATTTTTTGCAGTAATGTAATATTTAAATAAATACTAATAAAAATTAATTGCAAAAATAATTCACAGCAGGAAACGACTGCGTAAGGGTATTGGGTACCAGATCAGTGGAGATGAGGACTCTGCAATTGTATGATTTGAGTTTGGCCATGGCAATGATGCGTTCTTTTTGATCCAAGCAGCCAGCAATGCATGTTGTCGGCCACCCTCGACTCACCAGCTCACTTTCCAAATTCTGAGCCCTGGAAAAGTAGAAACATGTCACTGATTAGGAACTGGCTTCACTTCACTTGGCAAATTTGGAGCTCTGAAAAATTGAAAAATGTTAAATCACACTGTTCTTTTCCAAGAATACAATGTTAATGTCACTTTATTTCGTTACGATTATATTAATATTGGACAACATATCCCACTCCCCCACCCCCACCCTCCCAAAAAACAAAATCCAGATTTTTGCAAAGCTGTGCAAGATGAGTCCTAAATAGTCCAATTATACTTTTTTTTTTTTAAATGTGGCCCTCAGTCCATCAGTCGGCCACCTGTGCAAAACTGTGCAAGTTAGATACATAGATATTCAATGTTTATAGGGCCCAGCAGACTGCTAAGGACCAAATCAGGACCCCACACAAAACTATTCAAAATCAGACTATAACACTAACATTAAAAAATAAAAGAAGATTTATATAAAACTTGCATTACTGATGAAATTGAACCAAATATATAAACATGTTGATATGACTTACATGCGATAAAATAAATTGAACCAAATATATAAACATGTTGATATGACTTATATGCGATAAAATAAACCAACATCACTTAAAAATGTAAACAGGTTTTGACCATTGCACATTTTAAAAAAAATCTCATGAACAGATATCAAACCATCTTTCCCTCTCATTTATCAGACCAGCACATTAAGATAAAATGGTGGACGAAAAGGTATTTGTCACATGCACAGCTCCATGGTGATTCTTCTCCTTTCAAAAGGAAACTATGGGTAACATAAGTATGCCCAATATGAAGGCAAGCTAAAACAGTTTCTTTTTTTGAGTGGACGCAAAGTTGGGCAAAGAAGCAGACAAATCTGGAAGAATTTGAAACAATTTGTTATTGATTTGATTAGACTATTCAGTCTGCCAGAGCTGTTTACAATGAGAGCCAGTAATACAAACACAGGTCAGAGTATGGAACAAACTGAAAAACCTCTAAGGAAAATCAAGATGATCTTTAGCCACACTTTCAACTGCAATATTGGCACGGATGCCCATGTGACTAAGTACACATAAAAACCCTCAGAAACAAGTTGTGTGTGGATATAATGAATCTGCCAGAAAAGGGTGCGCTATCTTTCTCATAGAAAAAGCCTGAGGTGCTGACAGTGAATCGGATATGATTAAAAACCTCATTTTGGATTGATAAACCTGTTTCAGAGTCAAACGAATTGCCTTGAGCTCAGCTCTATAACCAGAACAAAAATCAGGTATACGCTGTTGCAAAGGTTGGTCAAGGTGTCTCTGAGAGACCGACGCAGCAGCAATTGTGTCTCCTTTCTTCGACCTGTTCATAAAAAGTTTGTCGTATCATTTATACAATGACCACAAGCCATATATGATGTTTCTATAGTCCAATTTAGAGCATATCAGAGAACGATAGAGGAGGAGCAAAGTTGTATTTTCTGCTCCCCAGTCTGTGTGGGTAATTACTTTCAAAATATTAACACCTTTCTGGCAGCTCTCCCTTAGATATTTAAAATGCGGCACAAAAGTAAAATTTGCTGTCTAAAATAATACCCAAAATTTTTACTTGTTTAGAAACTCTGATGGGTTGGCCATGAACATGGAGAGAAGGGGTCAAAACCTGGTTCTGTTCCAGATGGAAATGAAAGCATTTGCATTTAGAAAGCGGAAATTGGAAGCTGTTATCTTCTATTCACCCCCTGAATTTTATATATGCAAAGCTGAAGTGGACGCTCCACTTCTGCCAAGGTTTTACTCTTAGTCGAAATAGAGAAATCATCAATAAACAAGGATTTATCGATGACAGATTTAACGTTTTTAACAATTTTGTTGATCTTGATGTTAAAAGAGCAGAAAGAATGCTACCCAGAGTGACACCCATCTCCTGCTCAAAAGAATCTGATAGTGGAAAATAAAATGTGTACATTTCCACGAAAGACCAGGAGTTTTAGATCTTTCAGAAACGGTCAATCCCAAACTTCCAAGTCTTTTCATAGGCCTTTTCTAGATCAAACACAGAACCGGGTTCACCATTAACCAAAAGCGTCTCTGAGGAACAACTCAAAATGAACGAGGTGATCTGAAGTGCTCCTATTTTTGCAGAAACCACATTGAGAAGTATCAAGAGTGTTGATGGATTCTAAATGCCACGTCAAACACTCATAGATCATTCTTTTCATTGTTTTGCACAAGCAGCTTGTAATGCCTGTAGTTGTTTGGATCGGAGGTTTATGGATTGGAACAACAACTGCTTCCCTTGAAGATGGGGGAAAGGAACCAAAAGACCAGATACGATTAAACACGGTGAGGAAAACTTGGAGGGAATCTTTAGGCAGATAGATACTTAGTGCTTATAGGGTCCAGCGGACTGCCATGAGCTGAATCAGGACCACACAAAATTAAGTAAAATTAGACTAAACTATTAACATTTAAATATGATAAAAGATGTAAATAAAATTAGTCTCAGCAATAAAATCCAACCAAGAATACAAAACAAGAAGATATGATTTTTATGCGATAAAACAAATCAACATCATGTAAAAATTGAAACAGGTGTTGACTATTGCATACTTTAAAAATCTCAGTAAAGGGCATTCAAACCAAAATATCTTTCCCTTTCATCAACCAGATCAGCACATTAAGACAAAAATGGCGAACTGAAAAGGATTTTTCACATGCAAAGCACCATGGTGGTTCAAAAGGAAACTATGGGTGACGTAAGTATGCCCAATATGAAGGCAAGCCAAAACAGTTTCTTCTTTGTGGATGGATGCAAAGTTAGGCAAAGAAGCATACAAATCTGGAAGAATTTGAAATTATTTGGTAATGATTTGATTAGACCATTCAGTCTGCTATGTAGCCGTTTAAAATAAGATCCAGTCATACAACGCAGGTCAGAGTATGGAACTGGAAAATCTCTGAAGGGAAATCTAGATGCAGAACTTATTTAACTGCTTCGTCCACTGCAATATTGCCGCGGATGCCCATGCGACTAGGTACTCACATAAAAACTATATTTTTACCCTCAGAAACAAGTTGTGTGTGGAGGTCATGGATCTCTGCCAGAAAAGGGTGCGATATCTTTCTCGTGGAAAGAGCCTGAAGTGCTGACAGTGAATCAGACATGATTAAAAACGAGGTTCTTTTAGATAAACCTTTCAGACCTAGATAAATTGCCTTGAGCTCAGCTGGATAAACAGAACAAAAATCAGGTATACGCTGTTGCAAAGGCTGGTCTAGGTGTCTCCTGCAGCAGCAACTGAGTTTCCTTTCTACGACCCATCTGTAAAAAGTTTGTCATACTTTATACAATGAACATTGTTCGAGATAAAGTTGCTTATAAAAAGCTTCAGAAGTTTCGGTCTTTTTGAAGGATGTGAGAGTGAAGTTGATATTGGGATTGATGAGGTTCCAAGTTGGGAGTATAGTTTGCAATTGATCATCATTAAAAGTCAACACCTATGCCTGCAGTGTCAAAGTGAGGACCTATTCGGATACCAAAAGGAGAAACTTCTGTTGGTTTGTTGGAGTATGTAAGTGTAACTAACGGGTTTAGGACACAATCATAAGCAGGATTTTTAGGGTTTGCTTTAAGTTTGTGAAAATAATTCATGGCGAGCTGACGCCTGCGGATCTCCGAGGAAGGTTCGCCAGTCTCAGCGTAGACACTTTCCTTCGGTGAAGTGCAAAACGCCCCCAGACAGATCCGAAGACCTTGATGATGGATTCGATCCAAGGCTTTCAAATAGGCTTTCCTAGCGGAACCATATACGATGCTAACATAAGCCAATTTAAAGTGTACCAGAGAATGATAAAGGAGGAGCAGAGTTTGCTTGTCTGCTCCCCAGTCTGTGTGGCTGATAACTTTCAAAACGATAAGACCTTTCTGGCAGCTTTCCCCTCAGGTATTTAATATGCAGCAGAAAAGTAAATTTGCTCTCAAAAATAACACCCCAAAATTTTACTTGTTTAGAAATTTTGATGGGTTCGTCATAAATATGGATAAAAGTGTTCAAAACCTGGTTCTGTTTGCGATGAAAACATGGACTCTATATTTATTATATAGTGTCCATGATGAAAATGAATGCATTTGGTTTTAGAAAGCGAAAATTGGAAGCCGTTTTCTTCTACCCTCCCCTGAATTTTATCTATACAAAGCTGAAGTTAACGCTCCACTCCTACCAACGTTTTATCCTTAGACGAGATGTAGAAATCATCAACAAACAAGGATTTATCTATGCCAGATTTGACGTTTTGAACTATGTTGTTGATCTTAATGTTAAACAAAAGAGGAGAGAATGCTACCCTGAGGGACACCCATCTCCTGCTCAAAAGAATCTGATAAAGTGGAGCCAAGTTGGATCTGAAACTTTCAATCATTGAAAAAATTTTCTATAAAAATGGGTGTTCCCACAGAATCCCAAGAGTTCTAGATCTTTTAGAATCCAGAACTTCAAAGTCGTGTCATACTCCTTTTCTAGATCAAACAACACAGAAACAACATGTTCACCGTTAACCAACGTGTTTCTGACAAACTACTCGAATTGAACATGATGATCTAAAATGCTCCTGCTTTTTGCGGAAACCACACAGGGATATCAAGAGCGTTGATGGATTCAAACTGACACATCAAACATCATAGATCATTCTTTCTATAGCTTTGCACAGCTTGTAAGGGCAATGGGTCTGTAGTTGTTTGGATCATAGTGATCCTTACCAGGTTTAGGGACTGGAACAATAACTGCTTCCCACCAAGATGGGGGAAAGGAACCAGAATACCAGATATTATTAAACACAGCCAAGAGAACTTTAAGGGAATCTTTAGGCAAGTGTGAAATTAACTGATAATGAATATCATCAGGGCCGGAAGCAGAATTATTGGATTTGAGGATGGAATCTGTCAATTCTTCCATAGAAAAGGGAAGGTTATATGGTTCACAATTATCGGAGTCAAAAAAGCAGGGTTCTTGTTCTTTTTAATATTTGATGTTTTGGAATTTTTTTAGAATGAGCAGACGACGAATTGTGATGGATGGTAGAGGCCACAGCGATTCAAAGGAAGCTTTTCAGATTTTGAGACCAGCCCAGCCTATAAATATCTTTGCCCACTTTAAAGAAAGGGGGAATGGAAAGTTTTTAAGCCGCTGACACAGCCACAGGCACAATGGAAATTTTATAGCAGTAAATAAGCAGCCTTCTCAAGCAGACCTACCGGTACTTGCCACTGTATACTGACAAGGTCTTGTTGATAACATCCCAAGGTGTTTAGCCATCAAGTGAGGCACGGTGGCCGAGTGGTTAGAGCGTTGGCTTGCGGATCTGAAAGTCCCGAGTTCTAGCCCAGGCCGGGGCATTGTGTTGTGTCCTTGGGAAAGACACTTTACTCCCGTTTCCTACACCTTCGGATTGTAATGAAATTTATTTCATTTTTTTGGACATAGCACTCGAGATAATCTAGATTTATTATTCTATTCTGAACTGAGAAGTAAATAATAATTGTAGTTGTTTATATTATGTGAAGTTACTGTATATTCAAAAATATTGATAGTAAAAAGACAATCTAGTCAAGTATCTATGACATCACAAGGAAAGTGACGTATTCTTAGAGCAGCCATTTTTATTTTGAAGACATGACGTAATACGTACTCTGCACATATTCGTAAGTCGTAAAGTTGGCATTGACAACGAGGTGCACAGGTATTTCTTCATAGGCACATTTGTTTACCAACACTTGGGACTCAGACTTCAAAGCGAGAGGACCTCACCCTCTGAGCTCTGCTTTTCAACGGTCAAAAACCGTCATCCAAGACATTGAAAAATCTGAACGTTCAATCTAGGCATCGTCCTCTTCTATTCCTTCGGTGACGTGTTGATGATAGTACCACAGAGAACCGTTTGGACACCTTTGCTGAAGAAGATTGACAAGATTGATGCCAGAGATGGAAGACAGCCGGGAGCAGACGATGTCGAACGTAGACATGTTGCAGCTATAGCCACTGTCTACTTCGATGTCCTTCAACTCGTCTTTGAGAGAAGCATCTGCGCTGATCACATTGTCCACTGATGATCTGAGGGTCGAATTGCTACGAGCTGAAGAGGTCTTGTAACTGGTGGGTGAAACTCTTAGGAATAAAATAAATCGTAGAATCTAGGTCTATACTTGGATACTATCATTTGTAAGAGAATTGCTTCATTTAATTATGGGTAATTAATTAGCGGAACGATTTTTATATTGTGTAGGTATAATTCTGGTTGCAGAAGGTGCAACAGAAAATAAATTGTCGTTTTCTTTTCTTGCGGGAATCGCAATGAAAAAATAAGTTATGTAATTTTCTAGATCATCCATAGTTACTAAATGTTGTTGTTTATATTCATTTAATTTATGCATTCAGTGAGGGATAAGACAAAACTGCAGTGAATTCTAAAGAATTGGGCGCCTGTTGCACACAATTTGCCAGTATCGTACCACAGTCGAAAAACGCACTATAAACACAATTCCAGTCAAGGATAGTTTTCAAAGATCACATCAACTTGAAGTACACATATTAAAGTTTCTTCACACAAGAAACCACACACACACACACAGCGACTAATACCTTGAGTATCCCAAATCGAACACAGAATAAACCAGTTTGTCAAAATGCTTAAAATATAGTGTAATTTGCAATCACCGCAAGTCTAGGAAAGGAATAAAATAATCACCAATAGATAATCCATGAAACCTCTCCACAATATAGTTGAAACAATAGTGGCAACCATCACCAAAATTCAGCACCTTGTAAGAACACGTTTGTGAGCAAATAAATATATTCGACAACCATCACTACACACTGCTATGAGCCACTACTAAATAGTTCCTGCCGCCGGCCACCTTTGTCTGCAAAAAAGGGTGTATGCAAGATAAAAATAGCCTGCAGCAGCAGAAGCTAAAACGTTTTATAGGTATAGACTTTAGCTGGCGTGTCAATAACACCAAGATCAAGCATCTTTTTTGACTTCCTGTTCTACAATCTGACCTGACAGCAATGAGTACGATTTGACATGTACCACCTTTTTTCTGTATAATGCTGCAGAGCTGGTTCAAACAAATATGTACAGTGTGTTCAATATGAAACCAGCACTCTACAGTTAATAAAGGCAAATAGATATTAGTATAACAGCATTAGGCTTAACTATGTATGGGCCACTAAAATGTTTAATTAAGGAATAAAAAGTAATTTATTTGAAAGAGCACACTAAACCAAGTAAAATTAAAAACAAAAATCAAGTGATTATCTTGATTAGTTCCATAGATATCAAGGATAATGTAATCGTAGCGTTTGGTATTACATTTGTGCACAAGCGGCCTACTTTGAGTGCACTCTATGCAACCAACAGTCAACACACATTGCTGGGGTTTTGTTTTCTTGTTAAGAATGTGGTGTGACATAGAATACAATAAAAACCTATGTGATTGTGAGAATAACAGACAAGTGACAGGTGGACAAAAATGGTCAAACAGTTTTAATGCTGCACAAACAACACGAACATGCATTTTCAAGAGGCCAGCACACAAATATTAAAAGAGTTACAGTCTTGAAACTGCAGATATTTATTACAGTACATACATAATATTCATGTAATTTTTTTATTCTGTAATGGTCAATTAGATTTTGAGTTACTAAGCAGCTAGGAAGCCCTTTCATTTAAATTTGTTAGGCGTGAAAAGCAAATACAAAATGATATTTATCAAAATATGTGGGATTTAGTGCGTAAAAATGTAGCGTAAACTGGAAAACAATACAATACAAGGTTATTGCTTTAGGTCCAGCGGACTCTTCCAAGCCAAATCAGGACCAGAGAGACGTTATCTTAAAATATTATAAAATGATTCAAGTCTTAAAAAACGAGCCTGTTACTCTTAAATACACAAACAAACTTTCACATGACACCTCTTTAAGAGACTTCTTTAAAACTGATGTATTAAAAATATATTCTCTTTCTTCAATCAAATCACTAAATTCAGTCCTAATAAAATCCAAACTAAACAAAACATGTCGATACGATTTATATGCGATAAAACAAACCATCATGTAAAAATTGAAACAGATGTTGACCATTACATACTTTAAAAATCTCTTTGAAAGGTATGGAACCAAAATATGTTTCCCTTTCCTCAATCAAATCAGCACACTCAGACATGAAATGTCGAACGGAAAAGGATTGATCACATGCAAAGCACCATGGTGGTTCTTCTCCTTTTAAAAGGAAACTGTGGGTGACATAAGTATGCCCAATATGAAGGCGAGATAACACTGTTTCTTCTTTGCGAGTGGATGCAAAGTTAGGCAAAGAAGTGGACAAATCCGGAAGAATTTGAAATAATTTGTTGTTGACATGGTTAGACCAGTCAGTCTGCCACAGTCGTTTACAATAAGAACCAGTCATACAACGTAGGTCAGAGTAGGGCACAAACTGGAAAATCTCTGGAGGGAAATCGAGATGCAGAGCATCTTTAGCCGCCCTGTCTACTGCAATATTGCCGCGGATGCCCATGTGACCAGGGACCCACATAAAAACTATCTTTTTACCCTCAGAAACAAGTTGTGTATGGAGGTCATGGATCTCTGCCAGAAAAGGGTGTGATATCTTTCTCGTGGAAAGAGCCTGAAGTGCTGACAATGAATCAGACATGATTAAAAATGAGGTTCTTTTGGATTGATAAACTTGTTTCAGAGCTAAATGAATTGCCTTGAGCTCAGCTGTATAAACAGAACAAAAATCAGGTAAACGCTGTTGCAAAGGCTGGTCTAAGTGTCTCCCAGAGACCGACGCAGCAGCAACTGAATCTCCTTTCTTTGACCCGTCTGTAAAAAGTTGTTCATATCCTGGGTATAAAGCACACTGTTCTAAATAAAGTTGGTTATATACGGTTTCGGATGTTATGTTTTTAAGGAAAGCGGACAACTGCCAATTAATGTTTGGGATACATAATTTCCATGGGGGAGCTTCAGTCCGAAGTTCATCGTCGTTGATGGAAGAAACATCAATGCCTGCTTTTTCCAGATGAGCTTGCATTCTGATGCCAAACGGAGGAATTGTGTTAGGTTTGGCTTCAAATTTCTGAACAAAATCTGGGTTGAAAACACAGTCATAAGCAGGGTTCATAGGATCAGTTTTTAATTTTAAATAGTAATTCATTGACAATTTTGTACGTCTCAGCTCCAGCGGGGGTTCATTAGCTTCCACGTAAAGGCTTTCACAAGGGGAAGTGCGAAACGCACCCAAAGCAATGCGTAGTGCCTGATGGGCAACTGGATCTAGCATCTTAAGATAAGATTTTCTAGCAGAACCATAAACAATGCAACCATAGTCTAACTTGGATCTAATTAAAGAACGATATAACAGCAATAAAGTTTTCTTGTCAGCACCCCAGTCTGTACCACTGATAACCTTGAGCAAATTGCAGGCCTGTTGACATTTAGTTTTCAACATTTTCAGATGAGGAATGAAAGATAGCTTTTGATAAAAAATAACACCCAAAAATTTGACTTGGTGGACCGCCTTTATTGGAGTTTTATTGAGGAGAATAGTAGGGTCTTGAATAATTCCCCGGTGCTTGGAAAAGTGAATACATTCAGTTTTTGCTTCAGAAAATTTAAAACCATTTTGTAGAACCCAGTCTTCAACGGCATTGACACATAACTGTAGCTGACGTTCTGCAGATGCCAAAGTTTTACCTTTGGCTACTAACGCAAAATCGTCAACAAACAAAGAATTGTCAATTCCCCGTTTAACGGAACGAACAATATTATTTATTTTAATATTAAACAGCAAGGGAGACAAGATGCTACCCTGAGGCACTCCCATCTCCTGTTCCCTCATATCTGACAAAGATCCCCCAACCTTAACCTGAAAGAGTCTGTCCGTTAGAAAATTAGATATAAACAGAGGTAAATGTCCCTTCAAGCCCATTTCTTGTAAATCTGAAAGAATGCCATATTTCCATGTGGTATCATAAGCTTTTTCCAAATCAAACATGATGGCAACGACATGTTCACCCTGGACGAACGCGTTACGGATAAAAGTTTCCAGTCGCACCAGGTGGTCAACAGTACTTCGACCACTTCGAAAGCCACACTGAGTGTTGGATAAAATATTATTTGTTTCTAGATACCACAGTAAACGAGAATAAACCATTCTTTCTAGCGTCTTGCATAAGCAAGACGTTAAGGCTATTGGTCTATAGTTTGTCGGGTTAGTATGGTCTTTGCCAGGTTTAGGGATGGGTACAATAATGGCCTTTCTCCAGGAGGGAGGAAAGGTGCCAGTGATCCAGAGCTGATTGAAGATGTCCAGCAGTTGAGACCGTGAGTACCTTGTTAAATGTCTGAGAAATTGATAATGTACATCATCCGGTCCAACTGCTGAATCTGCACTTTTGTTAATTGCATCGTCAAGCTCGACTAATGAAAACGGAATGTTGTAATCTTCAGAATTATCGGAGGTAAAATTTAACTGTTGTTTTTCTTTACGGGTTTTAACTGTTTGAAAAGGGACAGAATAATTTTCAGAGGAAGAATTTGCAGCAAAAGAAGAAGCCAAAAGATCAGCTACTAATTTTTTATCTCCGATTACGTCACCCTGCACAGTAAGGCATGGGCTCACCTGTTTGTTACTTCTATTTTTGAGTTTGCGGACTACTTTCTACACCTTCGACAGTTTCGCTTTCGAATTAAGCGTGGAGCAGAAACCTCTCCACGATTCTCTTCTCTTTCGTTTGAAGAGCTGTCGGCATTGCAATCGCAAACGTTGGTGGTTTTGTTTATTTTCAGTGCTTGGGTGTAAAAACATAGTTCTTAAAGCTTTTTTACGAGCTTGCTGAAGTTTTCTACATTCATCGGGTTTGACGAAGTTTGCGGAATGGACTCCTTGGCACTGTTAATAACTATGTCAGTCCGTAAACTGGAAATAAAAAAGCAATATTTTCAAAATAAAGCACCCACAAACCTCAAACTAGTGAATAACATTCATTATCAAATGCTTAGAGAAGCTACCACACCATGACAGACTTAACCTGGCTGAAACAATTACAACTTTCTAAGCAATTTGTTATTATCACAGTTAAGATCCTTGTACTGTAGCTATGACTTTTTTTCAAAACAACCACATGCATATTTACACATGTTAATCTAATGATACAATTAAAAAATGGCTAATGCCACAAAAGTAGTTGTGGTAAGTAGAATGTCAACACAAGTTATTTAAGAAATTTACACACAAGAAATGAAGTAAGGGAAGAATCAGCGATTCCACCCTTGATCTCTAGCAAGGGCGTTTTGCAGGCTTACAGTGCCATCGTCTTGTTGCACTACTTTGGCCGCAAAGCCCTCCATGTCTTCCCAGGACTTCTGAGTCTCCAGTCGAAGTAGCTCTATGTTACACTCGTTGTTGGTTTTTATAAGTAGTTGATTCAGCCCCAATGCTTGAATCCTGATAAGTGTAACTCGGATTCATTTATCCACTCAACCTGTTCACTCAGAAACAAGGCAGGAGTCGTCGTATTAAGTTTTCCAACTTTATTCAGCGTATATCAACAACTGCATACAATCGCTCGAATCGCTTTTCACTTTCTCTCTTCACAACACAGTGCATCAATTATATAGTTTTTTTCTATACTCCAGATAAGGTCAGAACATTCCAGCGTGACGCATTACTACCAATCAAAATAAACTTCGTCATCACTGTCTTACGTCATACAACTTTCTTCATCATAAACGAATCTCTCAGCTTCTAGTTGATCTATCTAGATGCTTCGATTGATAGTAAACAAGCAACCCTAGAGAATTCTCCAATAATATCGACCAACGAAAATTATCAACATTATACCAAGCAACGCAAAATCAAATCAAAGGTAAATACACTCTGTTATTGAATGCTTTGCAAAACAAAACGATCGGATCTATCGTCCGCGTCTCACACGTACTATCGTGCGCATTTCAATGTAACATAACCCCCTACACAAGAAGAAATTTACTTAATTTCTTTCAACAATGATCAAACAAAGTCCAGAATTAAAACTTATTTCAGTCTGTCTGGATACTGTCAGTATTCTTTACTCACACACTCTGCTGAGAAAGTCCGCACCAACATTGTCTGATCCTTTAATAGATTCTACTCGCATGTTAAAGTTCTGCAAGTACATAGCCCATCTCATGATGCGACTGTTCACAAACTTGGCAGAGTTCAAGTAGGTTAGCGGCTTGTGATCAGTCTGTAGCAGAAACTTCACTCCTTGAAGGTACAGTTCGAACTTCCAGATTCCCCATATGATGGCAAGGCACCCTTTCTCCATGGTCGAGTAATTTTTCTCAGCCCTGGACAGCTGGCATAACTGACCGGAAATAGTTTCCATTGGTGTTCTTGCATCAGTATGGTGCCGATGCCTTCGTCCACTGCATCTGTTCTTAAGACGAATTCCTTAGAAGTGTCTGGCAGACATAACACCGGATCCATCGAAAGGAGGTCACGCACAATCAGGTATGCCTTCTCCTGAGACGGTCCCCACTGCACTTGGTTAGGACAGCCTTTCCTCACCAGGTCCGACCAAGGGGCTGTGATGGCTGAGTAGTTCGGTATGAACTCCCTATAATATCCAGCCAATCCCAGGAAAGACCGCACTTGCTTCTTTGTTTGGGGACGTGGAATGTTCAGAATCTTGGTGACATTTTCTAGCAGAAGCCCCTTTTGTCCTTCTTTCAGCGAATGGCCAATAAAGTTGACGTTGTCAGTTCCCAGAATGCACTTACTGGGTCTCACGGTCAGGTTAGCTTCTGTTAGATGGTGAAACAGTTCCCTCAAGGTCTGCAGATGCTCTTCCCAGGTGTGGGTGTGGACCAGCAGGTCGTCCCAGTAACACACGACGTTGTCCATCCCTTTGAGCATCTTCCTCATTCCTCTCTTCAGGGTAGCTCCGCTGTTGACCATGCCAAAAGGCATCCTAAGGCATTCAGGAGTTACAAAAGCAGTCTTTGGTATGTCCTGTTGACGCACGGGGACTTGCCAATAACCCTTGCCGAGGTCAATCTTTGAGAAGATTTTACTCCCCGATAATTGGCGGAAGAGGTCTGCTGCAGTAGGCATTGGTTCAGGGTCAAAGACGGTGATCTTGTTAACCTTCCTGTAGTCCATGCATACTCTGCTGCTCCCGTCCTTCACGACCACGACAGGGGGTAGGGGGAACTGGACTCCCTGATGATTCCCATCTTTAGCGTCTCATCGATGTCTTTTTTCAAGGATTCGCTGGCCTTGAAAGGGATCGGGAAGGGTTTGGATTGAACAGGAATATTTGAAGTGAGGTGGACTTCATGTTCGACCAAAGTCGTAGAGCCTGGGACATCACTGAAGTTATGGGGAAACTCGCCCATAAGGTTCTTGAGCTCCAACTTTTGATCCTCCGTTAAGCTTGGTCCTAGCTTAACATCATCGATGCCTTCTTTGCTGTGGTAGTCTCCCAGTTCTAACAGTTCCTCACTATCAAAGCTGTCGTCGATTACAGCTGCTGTTGCTGCGTATACAGTCTCTGATGGCCTTTCCACGTACAGCTTAAGGAGGTTGGCGTGGTATATCTTGGAATGCTGGCCGACCTTCACCTTGTAGTCGTTGATTCCCACCATGGTCCCCACAGGCCTTTCGACTGCATCAGCAATTTATTGTGATCAGTAGGTAGCAGCACCAGCACTTTGTTGCCAGGTTTGAACTTCCTGTTCACAGCCCTATGATCATAGTAGTGCTTTCCACAGTCCTGGGACTTCTTCAGATTTTCTCTGGCTATCTCGAGAGTCTGCTCTAGCTTCTCCCGTAGCTCAAATACGTACTAGCAGCTGTTCTTCACCTCTGGAGTCTTTACTTCTTTTGTCCACAGTTCTTTCAGGATGTGCATCGGCCCTCAGATGGTTCTTCTGTACAACAGCTCGAATGGAGAAAAGCGGCACTTCTCTGTAGGCAAACAGTAAGGCGTTGATGTAGCGATGCCATTGTCTGGGCTGCTCGCTGCACAGTTTCTTCAGGTTGGACTTCAGGGTAGCATTGAACATTTGACGAGCCCGTTGCACATTGGATGGTAGGGTGTCGTAGTCAAATGCCGGATGCTCAGCAGCCTGTTGACCTCCTTCATGCAGTCAGAGACGAACTGTGTCCCAAGGTCATAATTTCTTCAGACACCCCAAGTCTGCTGAACATGTCCACCAGCGCCTCTGCCAGTTTCAGTGTCAATTTTCTTCAGTGGCACTGCTTCTGGGTACCAAGACGCATAGTCCACTAAAGTCAGTACCCACGATGACCTTCTTCATTCGGAGGTTTTATTTTGCTGATTGTCTAAGGTCACCCTCTTGAAAGGTCGGTCAATCAAAGGCATCCTCTGCATAGGCACTTTAGGGACCCTTCCTCGAGGTATGGTCTTCTGGCAAATGTCACATGATCGGCAGAAACTGCTGACGTCCGCATGAAAGTCCTGGCCAGTAGAACACCGCCTGGATTCTGTGCGACGTCTTCTTGATGCCCAGGTGACCTCCCATGATGGAGTCATGAGCTACTTCCATCACTTGGCGCCTTAGGGGTAACGGCACCAAGACTTGACATAGTGGTTTACCTCCGTTGACCCTCGGGTGCTGGAAAATTCTGTACAGGATCTTGGCCTTCACATCGCTATAGACCGTGCCATTGTCTTTGGTCATGTGGTCTCGGCGGTCCCTGTACTTGTTTAAAGTACTATCAGCTTCCTGGAGCTGGATCAGCTTATCTCTGTCCACGATGGCAGCTTTGGAGTTGGCAACCTTCAGAGGCGTAGACGTCTTGTCTCTCCTGGCCTGGGCCCTTGTAATAACAGCACCAACGATCTTTGGTCGGCAGGGCTGAGCCGAGTAGCCACATTGTCCCGTAGCAGCTCTGTAAGGTCTCCATCGGGAAATGACCAACAACTGCAAACAATCTGGCAATCGCTTTTCACTTTCTCTGTTCACAACACAGTGCATCAATTATATAGTTTTTTCTATACTCCAGATAAGGTCAGAACATTCCAGTGTGACGCATTACTACTAATCAAAATAAACTTCATCATCACTGTCTTACGTCATACAACATTCTTCATCATAAACGAATCTCTCAGCTTCTAGTCGATCTATTTAGATGCTTCGATCGATAGTAAACAAGCAACCCTAGAATTCTTCAATAATATCAACCAACGAAAATTATCAACATTATACCAAGCTTCTTCTAACAACAATGCCAAATCAAAGGTAAATACACTCTGTTATTGAATGCTTTGCAAAACAAAACGATCGGATCTATCGTACGCGTCTCACAAGTACTATTGTGCGCGTTTCAACTTCACTCTAGCTGCAATACTAGCTTGCTTGTCAAGGGGTCCTTTTTGACTTTCGGTGGAGCTCCTCTCCCTGACTTTATAAATGCTGTTTCATCCTTTGGAAGTGGGCTTCATCTGGAGGAGAAAACAAAGCTGACTTTTAAAAAAGTAACCCTATCTCCTACATATCTGTGCTGTTTCATCATTGTTCTAAGGATCGCAAAATAATAACATTAGAAAAGTACTTATAGATTCAGACCTATTTACCCTGGAATTGTGGATGGGGTACTTTTCAGAAAAAAGGGTGTATTTTTAAGAAAGTAAGTGTATTCCACGAATAACTTGAAAATTCCATATTAGACTCAATTCATTCGCAACTTACGTACCTCATGTTTTGAGACAACACAAAAAATATGTTATCTTACATCAAAGAACATAAATTGCCTTAAAATACAGAGATTGCAAAATCAAAGCTCTTAAGAGAACCCCAAAGGACCATGGTAGGCAATTATGATTGTAGTTATTTTTACAATATTGATTTTAGTACAGTTTTTCTCTCTGTTCGTTTGAGCCATCAGTGGCAACACAAAAAGGTCCATTGCGCATCTGCTCTTTAACTGAAGCTTTGATGTCTTCTGCCATTGACGTAATTAACGCCGTTGTTTTGTTCCTGCCGCAAGAATACATCTGAACGATTTTCGAGTCTGGAAAAGCACTTTTCACAGTTTTACTTATTATATATTGCTGTGGTGAGAGGTAGGTTAGTCTTTACAATAAGTTCGGAAAACATGGCCTCGGCTCGGATAACATCTTGCTCGGTTTGTGATACTTGCTGTGAAGGCATGAATTTTAGCATGCTTTGGCATGTTGCAGCGGCCTATTGAATTCTACCAAGTCGATCACGGTGGTTTTTAGTCTCACAGTGACAATGGCGATCGATATCAAATTTTCCAGAATGATTATGCGAAATAGAAAAGTCAACTTCACAGTAGGCCTACTTGCATTGAGCATGCACTTTGCTGACAGAAGATTCGACGATGCCAGGGATTAGTATACTTTGAAAGAAATTCCTGCTCATGTATTTTTTTGGGCTTTTGAGGGCCAGCAACACTTGCACTTGCTGCTTGACGTTTCATTTTTCACCCAAATATGGCGCCGTGATTGTTGTCAACGAATGACCATAATAAAAGCGGAAATAGCCGATCCGTGATGTCACTACTCGTAAACCAATCATCGTCGATTTTCCTTATCGCCGAAGTTACCCGAAAAACAACCCGCCAAAGCTCCGAACTGCTCCAGAAACAACCGATTTATGTCTAGATTATTAAAAAAAAAAAAGCCGTATTTTTTTGTACTGTCCCGTATTGGTAGTATTTTGTCAAATGTCGCGTATAAAATACAGCGAAATCGTATGGGTAAACAGGTCTGTAGATTAGATTGATCAACAAATATTACTTCTTAGAAAACAAATTGTAATTTTAATTAGTCCAATAAACCATTGACTAAAGTGCTTATATATTAAGCAAATTTGTCTAAACAATCTTGATATTGCATTGAGTAACAAGTGTGTGGTCTACATCAACTACACCTACTAGGCTAGCTTGTAGCTTTGTGGACAACAGTAGGCCTATTCTCGAACTATCAGCAGCCACTTTCGGTTTAAGGTAGTGTTGTAATTTGTACAATATTAATAGCCAACCTTCAAAATATACGTTTGGAAATACAGCTTAGGGTTAAAATAAGTGATAATCTTTCACATTACAGTGGTTCTATTACTTTTTTTGGCACAAGAAAAATTACAAGTCGCGTGAAGTTGCAGTTGTTCTGCCATACTTCTTGTTAACAAAGACGTGAGACGCTTCACTCGGAAAACCTGCTACAACTATTTTAATTTCTTCTTTAATCTAAAACTACGAACTGCTGTATACAAATAAAACAAGCAGCAATAAAGAAATGCAGTACTCACCAAGAATAGCCTTTATACCGAAGACGATCGAAGCAAAACATCCATCGGTATCGTTCACAGAACAAACGTGCGTCGCCATCTTCTTCACTGAACTGTGACGTTCAAAACACACCGGGTAGTTCGCTTTGATTGGTTCGCGCTCCGCGACCTCATGAATATTAAATAAGTCCCATAGACCATTAAAAACGTAAAAAAACAAGCTTTCTTGCGCACCTTTTTTGTATAATTTCTATTCAGTCGGTAAACGGATATTTTCATTCAAAAAATGTCCTTCTTGTTAACACGTCATTTTAACCAAGTATTTCATATTTAAATTTTAAAAAAAATTATACGTGAATAAAGGGTAGAGTTCTGTTTATATGACCGACCTAATTTGCATGTTGTAAATGAAACTGGTTCTTTTCTCTGTGGAAATTTCCAAACGTGCTCTGTGTTCGTCACCGGGGTTAGTGGCTGCGGCCAGCGACAAGCGTTGCCAAAATCTCAATCGGATGGCTTAGATTTAGCACTAGTGTTAATTTAATAAGTAACACACAGTAATTTAGACAACAGAAAGCAACACACACAGAACATATCTTTATTTAGAATATATTTTGTACACTATCTATGAACAGTTTCTACTGTAAAACGTCAAGTGAAAATCGAGTTCAGAAGACCGCTTTCCTGCAAGGCTTACAAAGAGGCTGCCTGTACATAGCTTAACTGTAACCCTAGACCTAGACTAGACCTATTTTCACCAGCAGATTTTCGGCATTTTCACCTTCCTGAGCAGAAGGGAGGAAATCAAAACACATACGTGTGCATTCGCCATCTCGGTAAAGGAAGTACCTATGCTGCGAGTCTTTTCATCAGAGGAAAACAAAATAATAATAATAAAACTTGACCGTATTTTCTGTGAGCTGACCAGACGACCATACTCCAAGACTAAATTGCTTATAAGTATGGCGAATGAACGTGCAGTAGTCAAGTCTGCTATATACAGTACAGTGCATGCCTGAGCCTAATACTGACTGTAGCTGGTGTTTAACAGTGCAGTAAATTAAACAGTAAATATAGCATTAGATTGGACTGCTTAATTTAAAATATTTGCATAGCTGGCAACTTTCTGGAAATGAAAACAGGGATCCATTGACGGCGCGCACAGCGCACCCGAAACAGCTAATGAAGCAAAATGGTGCAATCTGGCGATATGGGAGCATAACATTTCACACTGTTTTATGTTCAATTTTACTCTCAATCTTTCACTATTTTAGGATGGTGGACACACTGAAGACAGAAAATACATGGTAGAGTCAGATAAAAAGTTCAGTAGCATTTTGAGCATGTGTTTGATTATAAAAAAGGCAGGCATGACATGTTCATACAAAAGCAAATGATAAAGAAGCGTGTTTCTAGGATAGTGCCTTTATTAAAGAGGCTACATAAAATAATAAAGTGAAGCATTTTCATTAAATTTAGCTATAATAATGTTTTGAAGCTAGTACCTTAAAGAGTCCACACTGTAGTAATATTAATAATGTCATTTGAAGCTAGTATACCCTTATAGTCTCTCTCTCTATATTAAGACATAATAAAGAAATACTGTAAATTTATGTAAATCTTTTAAAAAGAAAAGTTTAGCTGTAATAAATGTCTGTTTTGAAGCTAGTACCTCATAAAGAATACACTTTTTGCAATGTTAGTCTAGCCATCACACCGATAGGTCTAGGCCTAATCGCACAACACAAAGTTAGTAGGCTAACAAAAAGCGGGAAAAAAAGGTTAGTCCCGCACAGAATGCATCAACACTGACTTCCGGTTTCAAAACTATACTTTCAGTTTCGCTCGGCTTTGCTTTTAAGAATCTCGTCTAGGAGAGAGAGAGAAAAGGGGGGAAAAAACTCAAAATTTGAAAAAAATGAAAAACGGGATTTTCAAAAACGGGAGTAGCAGCTAAAAACGGGATATTCCTGGATTTTCCGGGATGGTTGGCAGCTATGTCTTTGTGTCTGGAATGATGGTGTTTGTGAACAGATGAGCCAAAAAAAGGTAATGATAAAAGAAACTGGACACTTAATGTCATTGTCCAAAGTTTAAAGTAAATTAATGCAGCATTTCACAAGATACCAAGTTCAAACACACAACAAAAGCCAATTATAAATTTAGATGCAGAGGAACCCAAGATATGCAGACAAATGGAAGGAATACAAGTAGGTAATGATTATTTCATCTTCTATGGTTGATTGTCAAGTCTTACAGTTACCTGGTCTGCATGTTGGAGAAGATGAGGCACTGATGAAACGCTACACTGGACAGGATTTTCACAACAGCGGCAGTCTTGGCTTCAAACATACGGTGAGGAAGAGGATGGCTTGCCACTGTGGTATAATATTGTTTGATGCCTGCCATGCAAGGAATAAATAACTATAGACATCTTTTATAAGTCATACGACATAAGTAGGCTAGAAATTCTCTGTATATCCATAGCAGCGATAACAAGAAATGTTTCACCATTTTTACTTTGTGCATACTTTAACTACAGCTAAGCATGTTGGATCATTCGTATTTTACTTTCTCAAAGGTCAAGGCCATTGTGCTCAATTTTCAGTACACATTTTGGCTGATCCAATTTTGATAATTATTAGCTTGCAGATATTTTAGCAACAACCCCCCCACCCCCATTCTCACCCCCCCTCCCCTCCCACAGGAAAATTAACTTTTGAAAATGCTTATTTTATAAGCTATGTATGTGAGTGAAGATACATTTGAACGGCTTGCCATCTGTTATTTTTTTACTGTGTAACCCTGATAATACAAACCAACACAGTCAACAGAAACATTTACCCAGTAGTGTGGGATCAGTGACATTGAGTCGAATGAAGGTGGGGTTTCTCATGTACACAGTCAAATGGTCCGCCAAGTATTCAGGGTATGTGGCTGACAGCGCTAGCATCTGTTTATTGTCTGGCAAGGCAGAGTAGATCCAACTGAAAACCATTGAACAACACAAAAATATTAGTCCAAAGACAAAGATAAAACCTCACACAAATGAAAACAAAAATTTAATATTGATAATGTAAAAGATTATCTTGGTATAGTGCGCCTCCAATTAAAACATGTTGGCCAAATGTGGAGAAAATTATCATGCGCTAAATATATAGTTAGAGCCTCTGCTGTAGAAAATTTCACTGACACAGAACTAGAAGTAAGATCTGATTTAGATTATCCAAAAAGAGCACAGGGTATCAGTTATTTACAAACAATAGCAACTTATACAAATGAACTTTTACAGGGGTCAAATTTATTTCCTAAATCAATCTCTAAAAAAATACCACAAATGCCTATACCAATCTGGGAATTTAAGCGAGCAAACTTTGATTTTGAATATACTGCTATACGGAAAAAAGAAAATGGATTATTGTTAGCAACAGAAGCTTATGAACATATAGATAAAAAATATTATTCTTATTTGCAAATTTATACTGATGGTTCTGTTTTAGATACAGGCCAAACCGGGGCTGGTTATGTTATACCTGCTTTAAAAATTAGCGAATCCTTGTATTTAGGTATACTGCAGAACTTACCGCAATTCTTATGGCATTACATAAAATCTTGAGTCAACAAAAGACCTTTTTTAAATTTTTTATTATGTGTAGACTCCAAATCTGTTCTTCAGAGTCTGGACTCTAATATTTATAAAAGCAGAGGTGATATTATATATGAAATAAAATATCTTATACATTGCTTAATTATCAATGGCACAAATGTTCAGTTTTGTTGGATACCATCTCATTGTGGTTTAGATAATAATGATTGGGCAGACAGGAAAGCAAAAGAAGGGGCGAAAAATCAACACAACGTTAGCCATATTGACAGCCCCTTATCAACAAAAGAAATTTATAGTATAATAGAAAAGAAAATAAGAAATAAATTTCCTTTAAAAATAATATATAGTGATAATTCACAGTATCCTCGAACAATAACCTCTTTAGCACATCGTCTTGCTTTAAATTCTTGGAGGACAAAATATTGCAAGGATATTGTTTGCATTTGCAATGAAAATTTAACTATAAATCATATCATTCATGACTGCAGTGTAATAACACAATATATTCCACAGAACATTCATAATGTTCAAAATAAAAATAGTAAATATTGGATAACCATCGCTAAATCTGTAATTTATAGTCCTGTAGGACATTTGTTATAAAAATTGCAAGTTTATTATGATTACTTCGTATATGACAATTTCAGAAAATTGACTTTTCTGTACATGAACATTTTGCAAGTTTGACATGTTCCATAGTAATTTAATTAATTTTTTTAAAAGAGTTTTAAAATATTGTTTGAATACTTAATTTTTATTTAATTTTATTTCATGTTATGTTACTGTACCATTTTGTTTAAATGTTATTTCCTTTCCCCCATCCATGTAGCGCATATCCTTTTCCCCCACCTTCCTTTTATTTTCTTGTCTAAAATCACTTCGGTGAATAGACGTTAAATGAAATAAACAAACAAACAAACAAACATGTTGGCCAAATGTGTATGCTCCAGTCTCCAGGCATGAAAACAGTGTGAAAAAAGGAGGACATTTAGAATGGATTTCGAACGGAGGATTTTGTTTTTCATTAATGGATTGTGGCGCGATATGCTTTACCCTCTAGAGGGATCCAGGGACATCCTCCCCCCACACCACCACCCCCCTCACCCCTTCATCCCAAGGATTTTTGTCAAAAACACAGATGTAAAATGATGCTATCTGGTGTAATCTGGGCAAGTGCCTAATCACAGTACTCTTCATTCCACTCTAGGGGTGTGCTTTGATACAGCGCTGACCACTGCTGCATTCACATCCACATGTTTAGATCTACAAAAGACTTTTAAGGAATAGCGAACGAGAGAGAGAGAGAGAAAGCGAGAGAGGGATGGAGAAAGCGAGAGAGGGAGGGAGTTGAAACTTTTTTTATTTGTAAATTTTTTATTAGGGATAAAGATTGTCGACTAATTAATAGGTCTAAAATTCCAATCTATCCCTTAACAAATTAACATAATAAAGAACCTTTAACATTAACTTATAAATCATAACTCTCACACATACATGCATACGTACATGCACACCATCATCTTCATTACCTTATAAAAAATTTAGACACCCACCCCCTTTCCACCCTTCACCATTATAATAATAATAATAATAATAATAATAATAATAATAATAATAATAATATTAATAATTATTATTATTATTATTATTATTATTATTATTATTATTATTATCAAGTAAATAAATAAATAATAAAAACAATTACATGAAAGATGTGCATTTTGTTTGTATGTAGATTATAGTCACACGACACTTTCGCATATAGGTGACTACTGGACCGATTTATACTGACACCAGCGGGCCAGTTGTTGGTAAAGGGGAAAATAATATGATCACACGTTGACCAATCCGGGATTCGAACCAGCGACCTTTCGGTTACTAGCAAGACGCTCTTACCAACTGAGCTACCCGGCCCCTCCGATGTGTGTTTGAGAAAGAGAGAGAGAGAGAGAGAGAGAGAGAGAGAAAGAGAGAGAGAGAGAGAGAGAGAGAGAGAGAGAGAGAGAGAGAGAGAGAGAGAGAGGAAGAGAGGGTTCTGTTAGGAAGAAATGTGAGCTTGTGAGAGTACAATAGTAGCAACCGGAGAGAGAGAGAGAGAGAGAGAGAGAGAGAGAGAGAGAGAGAGAGAAAATTATTTCTAGTCACGATTGCCATTTTATTCACTCTGGTGCTCACAAACAAAAATGGTGCAATTTATGGGATTCAGGAAAACTCACGATGATGTACAAAAAGTTGATGACGCACTTTCCTATGAAATGTGAGCTTGTGAGAGTACAATAGTAGCAACCGGAGAGAGAGAGAGAGAGAGAGAGAGAGAGAGAGAGAGAGAGAGAGAGAGAGAGAGAGAGAGAGAGAGAGAGAGAGAGAGAGAGAGAGAGAGAGAGAGAGAGAGAGAGAGAGAGAGAGAGAGAGAGAGAGAGAGAGAGAGAGAGAGAGAGAGAGAGAGAGAGAGAGAGAGAGAGAGAGAGAGAGAGAGAGAGAGAGAGAGAGAGAGAGAGAGAGAGAGAGAGAGAGAGAGGAGAGAGAGAGAGAGAGAGAGAGAGAGAGAGAGAGAGAGAGAGAGAGAGAGAGAGAGAGAGAGAGAGAGAGAGAGAGAGAGAGAGAGAGAGAGAGAGAGAGAGAGAGAGAGAGAGAGAGAGAGAGAGAGAGAGAGAGAGAGAGAGAGAGAGAGAGGGGAAGAGAGGGTTCTGTTAGGATGATGTCCACCACAGCTCAGTTTGAGGGCTTGAAGATCTTTGCCCAGTCTGTTTGTGTCTTTTATTTCCAGCAGTATGAGAACTGGCCTAAAACATCTGCTCATGAACACTGTTGCAGTAAACCGCATGTTTCTGCAATTGCTCTTTGCACTAATCTTGCTCTAAATCGAAGGAGATTTTCAGAGTCAGACATCCGGAAATTCTAAAACACGGGTTTGTGTCTTTTATTTCTGGTCAATCTTACCTTCTGCTAATCAGCTAAAAGCATTACCAATCAAACCACGCTTATCGATTACACACCTCTAAAATGGTGACATTTCCTCAAGGATAAAAATTCCGTAATTTTAATATTTGAAGATCCGTCCTATATATAAATTTCCAAAACACGTAAAATTCAGGGAGAACTGTAGCATGGCAGAACAGAAATGCAGCCAAAAAATTATTTCTAGTCACGATTGCCATTTTATTCACTCTGGTGCTCACAAACAAAAATGGTGCAATTTATGGGATTCAGGAAAACTCACGATGATGTACAAAAAGTTGATGACGCACTTTCCTATGTGACTGCATCACAAGAAATGTGAGCTTGTGAGAGTACAATAGTAGCAACCGGAAGAATTCCTTGCAAATCAGAAGAGGACTTTATATCTCTCATAATTTAGGGTCAAGGTCACTTCACAGTACCTATACGAATCAATTTTGGACCTTGACTTTGGAGTAAGGTTGGCCAAATTTGCAAAGTATTTGTGTCCGATATCTATCATGCATAAAAGAATCATAAGTTCAATATTAATAAGTGAAGTCATTAATTCACTGATCATTTTTGAGGGTGCATATCCATACTAAGTTTGGTACATAAAACAGTTTCCAAATAATCAGCCACTTTAAAGTTTTGCACAGACTGACAAACAGATAACTTTTATTTTATGTCATTTTTAGACTATTTAGGACTTACAATTTGCAAAACTGGAAAAAAAATTGGGAGGAAGGGAGGAAAGAGGTAGGGTGAGGAGAGGGGGTTCGAGAACATAGACACATTGCTTTGCATGGCAGTCAAAAATTGGTGGACAATTTTAAAACCGATAAAATGTAAAAAGAATCAGTGGATTTCCTGCCAAAACGTTTTCTCCCTGAGTACCCCAGCAATCAGTTTTCCATGATGGTCTCAAAGCAATAAAGCAACATTTGCCTAATTTCTAGAGCTACTAATGTCTGTCTGGTAGTTGGTTGGATGCCATATCTCTAGAACTACTGAACGAAATATTACCAAATATAGGAACATTTCCTAGGTTAGTGGCCAGCTTCTCATGCCATCATATTTGCTCTACCATAAAGGTCAAAAACACTGGCAGTGAACTGTTTTCGTCGGCAAATCAGCCATTCACCTATAAAATTCCAAAATGTCCGAAAGAGTCATGTTCTGATCGGCCCGCTGTCCTAAGGTTTTACGCATCAATCGGCCACCCTTTGTCCATTTTTTGTTTGCTTGTCTCATGTCTGTTTTGTTATTTTTTCTTCTGGCCATAGTAATTTCCTATCGGATAAATAAAGGTGTTATGAGTTATTGTCGAACATTGCCTATCCGAAGCGCCAAGCAGACAACACAAGCATCAAAAGATAGAGTTACAAGCATCAAAAGATAGAGTTAGAGTAACTCCTCTTGTTGCGAACGGTTTGCTTTCGGCAATAACACTTTTCATCTTCGAAATGCCGCCGAATAAGAAGCCGAAACTTATCAGTGGCCAGCGCTTCCTTTCATTTGGAAATAAGGAAAAAGAGAAAGATAGTGGAACAACCTCTCAGACTGTGACAAATCAGGGTGATGCAGTGCCATCGAACACTGTGACATTGGACCTGACTCAGACTGTTTTTGTTTTTATGTGTTTGCATCAGGAATTCACCTAAGTATGTTCACAGTTCAGTTGCAGAGTTTATTAGTCATCCATTCTAGTAATTTCATCAAGTTTTATATTGTTTTGTTGTTAATAAATGTAAGTGAAATTTATTTCGTCAGTGTTTTTTGTAAGTCAAAATGATGGCCAAAAGATTTTTAAAATGTCCTAAAGGTTTGTGACTGAATCAGCCAAATGGCCTAAGCTGAAAATTTCTAGCAACAGCACTGCACTGTGGTCACTTTGTTGCTAAGCACATCTGGCTCAACCGCTTAATTTAAAAAAAAGGCTGAACAGATTTGTTGATTTCTGGTATACAGGAACTTCAACAAGGCCAATCATTCACAGACAGTCTGGTTGTTGGTCAATCAGTTAGTCTGTCCATCGCTTCAAAACAAATTTTGTGCGCATGCATTATCTCGAGAATGCCTGGGTCTATTTTGATTTTTTTTTTTTTTACTATTACTCAGCCTTTTGTGTTCTTGTCCTTTGCACTTTTTCAAAGGTCAGGGTTGTCGAGGTCAATAATATTATAAAAACGTTTTGAGCTTTATCTCAAAAACAGCTCAACCAAATTTGGTAATTGTTTTCCATGTAGATAGTTTAGATAGTGGCCCATTATTGCATGCTTTCAATTTGCTTCTTTAGGGTAAGGGCAATTCACAACATCACCATGTAAGTCAATAGTTTTAAAAATCTTAAATTCAAAACTGCTTGTCTGGAAATAGATTTGAATTGCTTTATTACCGTTTATTCAACTTGTCCATCCAGCAATCAATACAAATTCACTTCCACATTCACCCATCCTCACAAAAACACAGTCATTATGACATGTTGTGACTTACTTGATCTGGTCTTGAAAACTGTCTTCAAGCAGCTTGTCAGCTTCATCCAAGATGAACAATCGAATGCTCTCTGTTTTCAAGAAGCCCTGCTTGATCAGATCCTTTATGCGCCCTACAGTACACAACACATAATATCCATCAGATTCTGAATGTGTTGTAACAAAAATATTTCTCAGAAACAAGAATGTAATCTAGTTACTCAAAACGTAACCTAGCAAAACTCCAAAAGGTTTCAATGGAAAGAGAAAGAAAACAAAACAGGAGGATTTTTAGATTGTTAGTGAAGACGATTATTTCACAAGTATGTTCAATAGTGCTTTGTTAGGTGGATGGTGAATACCTTGAGAATAAATAAACTAGGAGTGCAAAGCCCATATGACTCAAGCTCCTTATGGAACATAAAATTAGTGCCTAGTAAAAAAACAAATGAAACGGAGGCATTAAAATGCAAAGTAATACCGACTTTGCTTTTGATGCTCTTGAGGTGACAAATAGACTCATGCACCATCAAATAAACTACAGCAAAAATTGTATTATCCCAAAAACACAGTGATGGATGACCTTCATGATGCTCATGTATGATCAAATAACCTAATGTTTTTGCAACTATTGGTTAAATATAGAGCCTTCACTGTATAACAATGTGGTGGCCTGGTAGCTCAGATGACAGTGAGCTACCAGGTTCCTATGCCGAAGGTCACGTGCTCAAAACCTGCATTGAACAAACTTACGTGACTTAGCTACAAAAACTTTCCAAGACACCAAGGGTTTTCTCCGGTTACTCCAGTTTTCTCCCTCCCTTCAATAATGGTATTGGATGCAGTAAATCTAACATTTCAAACATAAAAATTGATTTCTATTCTGTCTTCTGTAATAATGATCTCTTCAGGTCTCCACACTTTGATTTTTTAAAAAAAGCTCTTGATAGCACCCTGTATATTTGTATTGTTTTTGCGAGGCCTAATATGATCTTGACCTTTAAAACAGCTCAAAAACGGAACATAAATGAATGATCAAGCTATAATTTTTTAATACAACAAGTTTGGACTTTATATAGTTTAGGGTCAAGGTCACTTCAAAGTACCTATACAAATGACTTTGGACAGCACCAGTGAACTTGGAGCGGGGTTGACAAATTGTTCACAGTATGCATGTCTCATTGATATCTATCAAGCATAAAAGAATCATGTTCAATATTAATAACATGAAAAAAGTGAAATTTTGTGAAAATGTATTTTTTAAACTAATTTGTTGAATCTTTGACCGTGACCTTGAAGTGAAGTCATTTATTCACTGATCAATATCGAGGTCTCATGAATATACACGATCTTACCAAGGTTGGTTGCGATATATAAAATAGAATCAGAGTTCTTAGCCACTTTAAAGTTTTCAATGACACAGGACATCGGACGGTGGACAGATGGAAAATATTTTTATTTTTTAATGGCATTTTTATACTATTCAGGACACGCAGATTTGCAAAAATCTTGATTTTTTTCAGGTCAGTGCACAGATTGCTCTATGCATGCATGTCAAAAAGAATGATGCAGGTCAGTAAGAGGTCACTAAAACCATAGAAGACTTGTACAAATTACAATAGGACAATGCCAACTGGTTAATTTTAAATAGCTGGGGTTCTAGGATCAACTTGAATAACAATGACAATACCACTAATTGGGGTGAAAATAAATGGTATTTTAAATAAATGCTGACTTGAATTATCCAACCATCACTGTGCCACAACACATACCTGGAGTGCCCACAGCGATATGACACTTTTGAAGCTTATGTTTATCTTCATGAAGTGGCAAGCCTCCAATGAACATGTGACACTGTAGGCCCGACATGGCACGACCAATGCTCTTGATCACTTCCCAAATCTGTATTGCAATCTCTCTCGTTGGAGCTAGCACCAGCACCTAACAAACAATCAGAAGTGAAACTGCAACAAACTTGTTCAACATGAACGGCTTGTAAACTTGGCAATTTTTCTATTAAGAACTGTTGTTTAATAATTGCAATGCAGACGTTTCAAAGGGGTGATTGTAATGAAATTCAGTTATTTCATTTTGGACATAGCACTCGAGATAATCTAAAATTATTATTCTCTTCTAAACTGAGAAGTAAATAATAATTGTAGTTGTTTATATTATGTGAAGTTACTGTATATTCAAAAATATTGATAGTAAAAAGACAATCTAGTCAAGAATCTATGATGTCACAAGGAAAGTGACGTATTCTTAGGGCAGCCATTTTTATTTTGAAGACATGACGTAGTACGTACTCTGCACATATTCGTAAGTCATAAAGTTGGCATTGACAACGAGGTGCACAGGTATTTCTTCGTAGGCACATTTGTTTACCAACACTTGTGACTCAGACTTCAAAGCGAGAGGACCACACCCTCCGAGCTCTGCTTTTCAACGGTCAAAAACCGTCATCCAAGACATTGAAATACAATACAATACAAGATTATTGCTTTAGGTCCAGCGGACTCTTCCGAGCCAAATCAGGACCAGAAAGACGTTATCTTAAAATATTATAAAATGTTTCAAATCTTAAAAAACAAACCTGTTACACTTAAATACTCAAACAAACTTTCACATGACACCTCTTTAAAAGTCGTCTTTAAAACTGATGTATTAAAAATATGTTCTCTTTCTTCAATCAAATCACTAAATTCAGTCCAATCAATAAAATCCAAACTACACAAAACATGTCGATATGATTTATATGCGATAAAACAAACCAACATCATGTAAAAATTGAAACAGATGTTGACCATTACATACTTTAAAAATCTCTTTGAAAGGTATTGAACCAAAATATGTTTCTCTTTCCTCTATCAGATCAGCACACTCAGACATGAAATGGCGAACGGAAAAGGATTGATCACATGCAAAGCACCATGGTGGTTCTTCTCCTTTTAAAAGGAAACTGTGGGTGACATAAGTATGCCCAATATGAAGGCGAGATAACACCGTTTCTTCTTTGCGAGTGGATGCATAGGCAAAGAAGCGGACAAATCGGGAAGAATTTGAAATAATTTGTTGTTGATATGGTTAGACCAGTCAATCTGCCACAGTCGTTTACAATAAGATCCAGTCATACAACGTAGGTCAGAATAGGGCACAAACTGGAAAATCTCTGGAGGGAAATCGAGATGCAGAGCATCTTTAGCCGCTTTGTCCACTGCAATGTTGCCGCGGATGCCCATGTGACCAGGGACCCACATAAAAACTATCTTTTTACCCTCAGAAACAAGTTGTGTATGGAGGTCATGGATCTCTGCCAGGAAAGGGTGTGATATCTTTCTCGTGGAAAGAGCCTGGAGTGCTGACAGTGAATCGGACATGATTAAAAACGAGGTTCTTTTGGATTGATAAACTTGTTTCAGAGAGAGATGAATTGCCTTGAGCTCAGCTGTATAAACAGAACAAAAATCAGGTAAACGCTGTTGCAAAGGCTGGTCTAAGTGTCTCCCAGAGACCGACGCAGCAGCAACTGAATCTCCTTTCTTTGACCCGTCTGTAAAACGTTTTTCATATCCTGGGTATAAGGCACACTGTTCAAAATAAAGTTGGTTATATACAGTTTCAGATGTAGTGTTTTTGAGGAAAGTGGACAACTGCCAATTAATGTTTGGGGTACATAATTTCCATAGGGGAACTTCAGTCCGAAGTTCATCGTCATTGATGAAAGCAACATCAATGCCTGCTTTTTCCAAATGAGCTTGCATTCTGATGCCAAACGGAGGAATTGTGTTAGGTTTGGCTTCAAATTTCTGAACAAAATCTGGGTTGAAAACACAGTCATAGGCGGGGTTCATAGGATCAGTTTTTAATTTTAAATAGTAATTCATTGACAATTTTGTACGTCTCACCTCCAGCGGGGGTTTGTTAGCTTCCACGTAAAGGCTTTCACAAGGGGAGGTGCGAAACGCACCCAAAGCAATGCGTAGTGCCTGATGGGCAACTGGATCTAGCATCTTAAGATAAGATTTTCTAGCAGAACCATAAACAATGCAACCATAGTCTAACTTGGATCTAATTAAAGAACGATATAACAGCAATAAGGTTTTCTTGTCAGCACCCCAGTCTGTACCACTGATAACCTTGAGCAAATTGCAGGCCTGTTGACATTTAGTTTTCAAAATTTTCAGATGAGGAATGAAGGATAGCTTTTGATAAAAAATAACACCCAAAAATTTGACTTGTTGGACCGCCTTTATTGGAGTTTTATTGAGGGTAATATTAGGATCTTGAATAATTCCCCGGTGCTTGGAAAAGTGAATACATTCAGTTTTTGCTTCAGAAAATTTTAAACCATTTTGTAAAACCCAGTCTTCAACGGCCTTGACACATAACTGTAGCTGACGTTCTGCAGATGCCAAAGTTTTACCTTTGGCTACCAATGCAAAATCGTTGACAAACAAAGAATTGTCAATTCCCCGTTTAACGGAACGAACAATGTTATTTATTTTAATATTAAACAGCAAGGAGACAAGATGCTACCCTGAGGCACTCCCATCTCCTGTTCTCTCGTATCTGACAAAGATCCCCCAACCTTAACCTGAAAAATTCTGTCTGTTAGAAAATTGGATATAAACAGAGGTAAATGTCCCTTCAAACCCATTTCTTGTAAATCTGAAAGAATGCCATATTTCCATGTGGTATCATAGGCTTTTTCCAAATCAAACATGATGGCAACGACATGTTCACCCTGGATGAACGCGTTACGGATAAAAGTTTCCAGTCGCACCAGGTGGTCAACAGTACTTCGACCACTTCGAAAGCCACACTGAGTGTTGGATAAAATATTATTTGTTTCTAGATACCACAGTAAACGAGAATAAACCATTCTTTCCAGCGTCTTGCATAAGCAAGACGTTAAGGCTATTGGTCTATAGTTTGTTGGGTTAGTATGGTCTTTGCCAGGTTTGGGAATGGGTACAATAATGGCCTTTCTCCAGGAGGGGGGAAAGGTGCCAGTGATCCAGATCTAATTGAAGATGTCCAGCAGTTGAGATCGTGAGTACCTTGTTAAATGTCTGAGAAATTGATAATGTACATCATCCGGTCCAACTGCTGAATCTGCACTTTTGTTAATTGCATCGTCACGCTCGACTAATGAGAACGGAATGTTGTAATCTTCAGAATTATCGGAGGTAAAATTTAACTGTTGTTTTTCTTTACGGGTTTTAACTGTTTGAAAAGGGACAGAATAATTTTCAGAGGAAGAATTTGCAGCAAAAGAAGAGGCCAAAAGATCAGCTACTAGTTTTTTTATCACCGATTACGTCCCCCTGCACAGTAAGGCATGGGCTCACCTGTTTGTTACTTTTATTTTTGAGTTTGCGGACCACTTTCCAAACCTTTGACAGCTTCGCTTTCGAATTTAGCGTGGAGCAGAAACCTCTCCACGATTCTCTTCTCTTAGTTTTGAAGAGCTGTCGGCATTGCGCTCGCAAACGTTGGTGGTTCTGTTTATTTTCAGTGCTTGGTTGTAAAAACATAGTTCTTAAAGCTTTTTTACGAGCTTGCTGAAGTTTTCTACATTCATCGTCAAACCAGGGTTTTTTAAGTGTGTGAGGGTTTGACGAAGTTTGCGGAATGGACTCCTTGGCACTGTTTATAACTATGTCAGTGTAAAGCTGTATTGGATCTATGGCATTCGAAAATTCCTGTTTCTTAGCACATACTGAACCTCAGACAGGTTAGAAAACAGACTCCAGTTAGCTTGTTTCAGTTTCCACCTGCCATGAGTTTGCTCAAGGTTGTCTGAATCATGTTTTAATAAAACCGGAAAATGGTCGCTGCCATGGAGATCTTCTAAAACTGTCCATTTAAAATCCAAAAGTAAGGAGGGATCACAGATTGATATATCAATGTGGGACAAAGAAGCGGTTCTTGAACAGGAAAATGTTGGAGCACCCTCGTTCAAAGTTACTAGATTTAACGAGTCTAAAATGTCTTCAATTATTTTCCCCTGAGAATCGGTACAATCGCTACCCCACAGGGGAGAGCGTCCATTAAAATCTCCCAACAACAAAAAGGGGTAGGTAACTGTTGAATCAAATTCTCAAGGTCATTTTTGTTTACATTTATGGATGGGGTCAAATATATAGAACAAACTGTGAGGGATTTAAAAAAAGATACTCTAGCTGCAACTGCGGGTAAACTTGTATTAAGTGAAATTGGGTTAAAGGGGACGTTTCTATCAATAAAGAGTGAAACGCCTCTAGAAGATATACAATCAATAGACAAATAACCAGTAATATTTATAATCTGTTTCTCTGATAAGAGAGTTTCCTGAAGGGCCAGCACTTCAGGTCAATGCTCTGTCAGCAGACAGCATAGCTCCTGAGCCAGAGCTGCCAACCCCTAAAAAAAATTTCAGTAGCAAACAAAGAAAAATATCCGTAGTTTCAGCTCAATTTCAGTAGCAAATGTACGAACAAGAATTTTCACATGATAAAATGAGCATTATTTAAAATGTTGATATTAGCTTAAATAAAAACCAAACACCAACACAAAAAGCATTAACTTTCAAATATTTATTTTTAAAATGATAGAAATGTTCCTGAAAAAAAACAACAGTTTTAACATTTTGTTCGGAAAAGCTAACCCAATGGCTCACTACATGTACTAATGGCATGGATACTGCATTGGTTTAAAACCAAATTGTTAAAGCTGCTATTTATATTTAAAAAAAACAAACAAACATTGTCAGTTATAGGTTCACAGGCATAGACATGTTAGGGCTTTTCTTCTGCTAGGGCAGAAACAGTTGCCCTCTTGCATCTCTGTAGCAGCTCTACTGGCAAATCTGACTGTGGTCTCTCTCTCTCTCTCTCAGTCTACCGCGCAGTGGCTGCTGAGCTAAAAATAGCGCACACGCAAAGCGCTAAACGAAAGTCTATGATATTGACGAAAGCCTAGTAGGCCTACGTCTCTCACGGCTTTGTTTCGATACTTGTAAAAAAATAGGTATGCTTTGAAATTTTTCTTCCGTAGTATTTCTTGAAATGGCGTAGTTGCGGAATTAAAGAACATTTTCCGGAGAAACTACGGACGTTCCGTAGTGGTTGGCAGCTCTGACTCCTCATAATTTGCCCTTATCCCTCGGATGTTCCATTGTAAAATGGCCATAAAAATGAAGTAAAAGAAGGCTAAAATTGTCAACTCCGATAGCACAATTAAGTCTCTTGAGCTTTTCGGACCCTCGTCCATATCTTCATGGTCCATCAACCCCCCGGAAACGGTTCTCCGTTTCGAGAGGCTGATGGTGCTTAGAAGAAAGGGGTCCGGGCCTTTGATTTTTGGTCAAAGCCCCGGAACCTGAACTGCCAGCTGACTTCCTCCCCTTCTCCCCAACACCGGACTTTATATCCTCCCTCCCCCCCTCGCCCTTTCCAACCTTTCCCTCTCCTCCTCTGACGCTCTTCTGCTGAGCAACTAGAATCTTTGCCGCCTCAGCAACTACTCGGTCGCTAAAACCGGTCGTTGCTGGTGCGGCAGCCTGGGGCCTAGCCTCCTTCGCGGCAGGTGTGACGGCTTTAGGCATGGCCGTCTGCGTGCTTGGAGTGACGGTTTTTGACGTGACCGTCTGCACGTTCTCCAGTGTGTTTAATGGGGATGGAGAGACCCCCCTGTGACTAAACGCTGTGAGCATTTTCTCAAGGCTATCCATTCGCTTGCATAACGCTTCTAAGATCTGACTCATTTTATTCATACAGGTTTCCATCGTCCGCTGTGTAGCAGACTCCACAAGAGGCATGGAACCTGCCACCTACGCAAAGGATCGTTCTAAAGGAATGTTTTTTTTTCCAGCACTTTCTTTCTGGCATCCCCGAAGGAGCACCCCTCAGCGGCCCGCATCCTTTGAATTTCAAGCTCCAACTGCCACTGAGGGCAGTCTTTGGAGCTGGAAGAGTGCTGTCCCGCGCAATTGACACAGCATATGGGGTCTTTGCATTCACCTTCGTGTTTGTCTTTGTCGCACTCTCTGCAAGTTTCTTGGTTTTTGCAGAACTTGCTACCGTGGCCAAACCTTTGGCAACGGTAGCATCGCAAAGGTGAAGGTGTGAAATGGGTAACCTTCACTCTAAGAAATCTCACCCTGATTGACTCCGGCAGCTTGGCCATCGCAAAAGTCACGAAAAGAGTATTAGTTGGGATACGTTTAGATCCTTTGGTGACATATACCCTTTGTACAGCTGTGACCCCCTGGCTGGAGAGCTCGTCACGGATTTCTAAATCGGACATTTCAATCAAGTCCTGGCATCGGATGACTCCCTTGGAGGAATTCAACCGTCCATGTACAGAAACTTTGATTTGTCTGTCAACAAAGACGGTCAAATTCCTCTTTAGCAGATAATCCGACGCCCGTTTGGTTGAGCACTCCACCAGATAGGCCCCAGATCTAAGTTTTCTCACATCTTTGAAACCAACTGTTAAAATGGATTGAAAACCTTTATGGATGGCAAACGGGGACAGCTTCCCTAGTGGCAGAGCCGAATCCGTCCTCTCCACAACCAAAAAACGAGGCCAGGCCCCATCCACCCCAGATGCACAAGCTTTCTGTCGTATGTCCATATCACTGTCCGTGTCCGAGTCCGGTCCGTCATCACGTAGTCTTTTATTAGTAGAAGCCATGATTTTAAAGTAGGAATTCATCCCCCTGCTCCCCACCCACCACGGAGTCCAACAAGGGGATGCATCCAAGCGGAAAATCTAGCAAGGGAGCGCACCAGGGCTACAGGGGGGATATACACCCAGACAATCCCGCACTGCCACTACGATTTTGTTCAAGTTTGACCCATGAGCCGCAGCCTTCTAGCAGAGCTAGGGCAATACACGACCAGCCGCTTGACTGACGCGGGCCACGCCAGCCTCCCGTCTAGGAGAAGTCCGGGCCAAATAGGTGTGTTGGTGCGAGGGACCGCAGTCTCTCAGTGACCTCAACCTCCAGGATCCCATTCTCCCCCGACACAGGTTGCCCTGCACGGCAAACGCAGGGGGCCAAGAGAAGGCCACAGAGAAAAAGAAGGGTAGAAAAAGAAGGAATGATGGGGAAAAAGAAGACAGGGAAAGTCCGGTAAGGCAGAAGAAAGGGAGTCAAAACTGCATAGTATACTGGGAGAATTTAAGGGTGAAGAGAATATAGGTGAAAGGACCAATAAGACAGAAACAAGACAAAAGAGAAGAAAAAGGGGTAGGCAAGTTTGTCACCCAGCCAGAGAGAGGCATGGGGTCCACCCCCGGCGCGCGGAGCCGAGCCCGTGGGGGCGTGAAACGCCTCTGGAAGATAAACAATCTAGAGAGGAATAACCAGTAATATCTATAAGATGTCTCTCTGACAGGAGAGTTTCCTGAATGGCTAACACCTCAGGTTGATGCTCCGTAAGCAAACAGCAGAGCTCCTCATAATTTGCCCTTATCCCTCGGATATTCCATTGTAAAATGGCCATAAAAATAAAGTAAAAGAATGCTAAAATTTTTATATCTGAAAGCACAATTATGTCTCTTTATCTTTTGGACCCTCGTCCATCTCTTCATGGTCCATCAACCCCCCGAAACGGTTCTCCGTTTCGAGAGGCTGATGGTGCTTGGAAGAAAGGGGTCCGGGCCTTTGATTTTTTGTCAAAGCCCAGGAACCCGAACTGCCAGCCGACTTCCTCCCCTTCTCCCCATCACCGGACTTTATAGCTTCCCTCTCCCCCTAACCCCTTCCAGCTTTTCCCTCTCCTCCTCTGACGCTCTTCTGCTGAGCAACTAGAATCTTAGCCGCCTCAGCAATGACCCGGTCGCTAAAACCGGTCGTTGCTGGTGCGGCGGCCTGAGGCCTAGCCTCCTTTGCAGCAGGTTTGACGGCTTTTGACACGGCCGTCTGCGTGTTGTGGGTGACGGTTGGGGAAGTGCCCGTCGGCACGTTCTCCAGTGGAATTGATGGGGCTGGAGACCCCCCCTTTTGAGAAAACAACGTGAGCATTTTTTCTAGAGCATCCATCCGTCTGCACAACGTTTCCAAGATCTGCGTTATTTTATTCATGGTGGTGTCCATTGTCGGGTGTGCGCCAGGTTCCACATGAGATGTGGAACCCTCCACAGACGCAAAGGACCTCTCTTTAAGAACCGGCCTACTTTCAAGTACTTTTTTCCTTGCGTCTCCGAAGGAGCAACTTTCAGTGGCCCGCACCTTTTGGATTCCCAGCTCCAGCTGCCACTGAGGACAATCTTTGGAGCTGGAAGAATGATTCCCGGCGCAATTCACGCAGCAAATCGGATTTTTGCATTCGTTTTCATGTTTTTCTTTAGCACAATCATGACATATTTCTTTGCTTTTACAGGTCTTGCTACCGTGACCAAACCTTTGGCAACGGTAGCATCGCAACGGTGACGGTACGAACGGCGTCACCTTCACCCCAAGGTACCCCACCTTGAGTGACTCCGGCAACTTGGCCATAGCGAAGGTCACAAAAAGTGTGTTGGTGGGGATACGTTGGGGTCCTTTGGTGACGAAGACCCGCTGTACTGCTGTGACCCCCTGGCTGGAGAGCTCATCTCGGATTTCCAATTCCGACATGTCGATCAAATCCTGACATCGGATAACTCCCTTGGAGGAATTCAACCGTCCATGCACAGAAACTTTGATTTGTCTGTCAACAAATACGGTCAAAGTCCTCTTTAGAAGACAATCCGATGCCCTTTTGGTTGAGCCCTCCACCAGGTAGGCCCCAGATCTCAGTTTTTTCACATCTTTGAACCCGATTGCGCAGACGGATTGGAAACCCTTCTGGATGGCGAACGGAGACAGCTTGCCTAGTGGCATAGCCGGATCCGCCCCCTTCTACAACCAAAAAACGAGGCCAGGCCCCTTCCACCCCCGATGCACAAGCTTTTTGTCTCGTCTCCATGTCACTGTCCGTATCCGTGTACGTGTCAGAGTCGTCACCGTGAAGTCGTTTTTTTGTTGTTGAAGCCATGTTATTAATTTATGAATTCATCCCCTCTGCTCCCCACCCACCACGGAGTCCAACAAGGGGATGCGTCCAAGCGGAAAATCCAGCAAGGGAGTGCACCAGGGCTACAGGTGGGATATACACCCAGACAATCCCGCACTGCCACTACGGTTTTGTTCAAGTTTGACCCATGAGCCGCAGCCTTCTAGCAGAGCTAGGGCAATACACGACCAGCCGCTTGACTGACGCGGGCCACGCCAGCCTCCCGTCTAGGAGAAGTCCGGGCCAAAGAGGTGTGTTAGTGTGAGGGACAGCAGTCTCTCAATGACCTCAACCTCCAGGATCCCATTCTCCCCCGACACAGGTTGCCCTGCACGGCAAACGCAGGGGGCCAAGAGAAGGCCACAGAGATAAAGAAGGGTAGAAAAAGAAGGAATGATGGGGAAAAAGAAGACAGGGAAAGTCCGGTAAGGCAGAAGAAAGGGAGTCAAAACTGCATAGTATACTGGGAGAATTTAAGGGTGAAGAGAATATAGGTGAAAGGACCAATAAGACAGAAACAAGACAAAAGAGAAGAAAAAGGGGTAGGCAAGTTTGTCACCCAGCCAGAGAGAGGCATGGGGTCCACCCCCGGCGCGCGGAGCCGAGCCCGTGGGGGCAAGACATTGAAAAATCTGAACGTTCAATCTAGGCATCGTCCTCTTCTATCCCTTCGGTGACGTGTTGATAGTACCACAGAGAACCGTTTGGACACCTTTGCTGAAGAAAATTGACGATTGATGCCAGAGATGGAAGACAGCCGGGAGCAGACGATGTCGAACGTAGACCTGTTGCAGCTATAGCCACTGTCTACTTCGATGTCCTTCAACTCGTCTTTGAGAGAAGCATCTGTGCTGATCACATTGTCCACTGACGATCTGAGGGTCGAATTGCTACGAACTGAAGAGGTCTTCTAACTGGTGGGACCTCTTTTTCACCTTTATTCTGGAACCTGTTCCTGAAACTTCACCTTACTTCCACGGGTGTGTTGTTACCATCCATTGGGAAGGGCTACAGTCAAGACATCTAAGAAGAACCAATCCATGAATGTGCCAGATCCGAGTGTCGAGAGATTATACAAAAGACCATACATCAGTTGATTCTAACGCGTGCACGGTCTTGACCTCATCGATCTCGGTTAAGTTACCAGGGATTAATCTTGAAAGTGACCATGATAGGTCATTTGACCAGTTCACAGGAAAAACAATAGGTCATTTTGGAAAGCAATAAGTCACACAGTCTCATTCGATCGCTATCAGTACAAATGGTACAAAATAAAAACGCTAAGGCATTAACCGATTTTATATTCAGCCTTTTTAAATTGTTTAAATGACATGCTGATGCACACAGTTATAAGGAATTCAACCCTTTTTAATTTGTCTGCTAATTATTACTGTTTTCACTGCTTTGAAAGAGACAACAATGAGCGAATGGCTGGTTGATTTACAGTTTGATTTTCTGCACACTCTCTGTCAGTGTCACACTCTGTCACTCGCATAGTTGATGCCGATGGTTTTGCAAAACCGAAACACTCCATTACCAACTTTTGGCCAGTTTCTGACCTTGGCTTTTTTTTTCGGAGGCAAACTAGATCTACACTGTGACTGTCAATGCGTTGGCGCGTTGCATGTCAGCAATGAAAACTATGGATCGGAAAAGTTTGTATTATATTGAAAGGGGAAATAATTTCGTTTCAGTAATGGTTGTGCTAAGTTTTATTGAGTTAGCAGTTTGTATAGAACTTTTTAAATGACAAATCTTCGCAAAGTTTGACCGCCCGTTCGTAAAATCAATAGGTCACTTGACCAGCTGGCTGGCAAAACAATCGGTCATTTAAGATTTTTATGCGTCAATGACCGATGACAGACGTCAAGAATAAACCCTGAGTTACTATCTTGAAATTGCCTACCTTTCGAGGAAGGTGATTTTATTATCACTAGTAAATATCGTTCATTTTCTGTGACAGTATTTTATCTTCTTTTTATGCGTAAAAGAAGAGTTTGATAGCGAGCGGAAGTTTATGTATTGAGCCACTACACGCATTAACATCTTGCAACATTATATCTTTAAACTTTTCTGCTGATAACAAAATAAATCAAACAATAAATGCAACAGTGATTATTTAGCTTGGCAGTATATATATGAAATTTTGCAAACAACATAAACAAATCAATAACTTTATCTGTGGCAAAATTTTCATCCAAACAGTCGTGTCACATAAAAACAAACACAATGATCAAAGTTCATTTTGAC
The DNA here is from genome assembly GCA_036898135.1 of Oncomelania hupensis. Lineage (NCBI taxonomy): Eukaryota > Metazoa > Mollusca > Gastropoda > Littorinimorpha > Pomatiopsidae > Oncomelania > Oncomelania hupensis. The sequence goes on along the minus strand of CM072514.1, from coordinate 46,164,999 downwards.
CCAGGCAGTCAAATCCAACAAAAAAATTCTCATCCTTTCACAGTCCCAAAATAAATGTTCAATAGTTTGATCATCATGATTGCACAAATTTTATAGAGAGGTTCAAGTTTTCTTAAATACAAGAGTAACCTATAGATCAATCTAAACTGAAACCATCTTAAGCGCGAATCATAGTTTTAACATGTGAAAAAAAAAAGATATGGCACCAGTTTGCATATTACAAATATTTCTCTTTTTACTATAAAAGAAGAGGCTTGCTCAATAGGCCAGTTTCCTTAATAAAGGACCCTGAATTTGGCCCTCGGCGCAAATGTTATGACAAAGTCCACTGGCTAAGTTTAATGTATAAGCAAGCAAATGCTGCAGCCATTCGCAGGCAGTGTAGCATTACGCACCTGGCAAGCCATTGCTGGCTTCGGGTCTTTCTGAGTAGAAACAATGAATATTGGAAGAAGAAAATGTGAATAAATGTCGTCAGGGTGTCTCTGCATTTGATTCAATGCATAAAGATGAACTTCGCATGTAATGAGTTTACTTTCTTTGAGCACGTCGGGGTCATATCAAGGCAAAATCGCGCTGACCATACCAAGAGTTTCCAGACAAAATTAGTACCAGTGGGTAGATCAAAGAACGACGATTCTGCCAAAATGTAATTCATCCCATTAAAATGTGAGGTTCGACTAAAAACAACCTCTGAAGAGATCGCTACAGATAACCAGCATAGCAGAGGACATATTATGTAGCTAGTGGCAAGCAAACTATCCGCACATTGCTGACAGCAGAAGGTGTATTTTTGTGAAACTATATAGACAAAGCAACATAGTTATTACTCTCGCCCACGTTCAATACGGAGTGCCGAGTTATTACAGAGCAGCACAAACACATCATATCAGAATATTTCTGCCAGCAGCCCCCAGCAACCTCAGCAGAAAAAGGAAGTCATCAACCTTATTGTAAGTGAAAGTGACTCCGAGCTTCACTATATAGAGAGACCAGCTGCCAAACTGGTTAATTATGGCAAGCTCACCAGATGCAATATTGAAAGAAGTGAAGGTTAGTTAGTTATTCATTGTTTACAGGGTCCAGCGGACTGCAAAGAGCCGAATCAGGACCACAACTTCGCTGAAAGAGGACTCGCCCTAATCCGCATAAAAGATCTGCCGAAACAACCCTGGTGGTAACAGTAACACCAGCCGTTCACTTTAAAATAAAGACATCCCACGCAGGGCACGCTGAAGCTATATTCTAATTTATCGAACCTCCGTTTACAAAAACAAAATAAAATACAAACATCATTATAAAATATCAACAAAACACATCACATAAACTGCCTACATTGCCAAATAATAACATCATAGGAAGCCCCAGTGACTTGGCAGAAAGCGTCCAATATTCCCAAGCTGGTCCAACAGACCTCACACACAAATGAAGAGTTTTGTCCCGGAAGAGTTTTCAGGAAAAAAGGTAGGTGACTGGTCTAGCGAAGAAGATAGTATAGTAGATTGATGGAACAGAGTAAGAATGAGAAAGAACAAAGAAGAAACAGCGACAGTGGAACTTGAAGCACTAGATTTCCAGAAAGTGGGGATACTATTTATACTGAAACCCCTGGCACGGGGGAGACGGAAGTAAAAGCTAGAGCAATTCAGAAAGAGCATATGCTATGTTTATGAAGTGACGTCTTTGTATTTGATGTGACATAGTTTTGTGATGCTTTGTATACAGCGGTTACTCCCCTTGTGCCAGGTAAAACAACAAATCAATGTGTTTTGCAAAACTTTTTGTAATCTTTAAAAACTTTTTAATTTGCAGAAATATAAACAGAGGGAACTGGTAAAAGATTTTGAAGATTTTCTACCAATAAGAGGAAGTTTTCATGCCTGATATCTGTTTGTGTATATGCGCACGTGCTCGTGTGTGTGTATGAGTGGGTTGTATGTGTGTGTTTAAGTAGGTAGCCCAACATGTTTTTAACAATATGTGCGTTGAAGTGTGTGTTCCTTTTATTTTATGAAACTATAACAAAATACAAGCCAAAAAAAAAAAAAAAAGCAAGCTGTTATCTTGTATGATTCCTGAGATATACCTCTTTAACGTTTTGGTAGAATTGATGGTCTGTGCAGAGGCATTTTTTCCCAATTTCATCATTGGTCTATTTATACTAGAATAACATTATCAATGAAATAACAATATATTTTGAAACTATAAGTTGATGTCAAAACATAGCACACAAAATATTTCTTATATTAAAGACTGTTTAAAAGGCACAACACGCCAAACATGGCCTATAATTGGAAATCAGTACAACATTCCATAATACACCATTTTCAAGCTAATTTATCTCAATTGTGTTTCCTTGCAGTATGTATTAAACAGAATTTAGTATTTGTTTTTTTTTTCACAAGATAACACAGTTTAGAAGCTACAAGATCTCAATGGACAAAATCCTATCTTCAATTTCTCAGGTGTGTGTGTATGTGTGTGTATATACATATACCCAGACATATATAGTAGCCCTGCTGTATATAACATGTAAAACAACAAGAAATGTCTAATAAAGCCCATATGACTCACATGCTCCTTATGGAACTTGCAATATTTAACATGAAAAGGACTAATGACTGCACAGAAAAAAATAAATAAAATGAAACGGTGGCATTAAAATGCAAATACTGCCTGATCTTTTGATGCTCTTGACCTTGAGATGACTTTGAGCTCTGTCTCCAAATACACTCATCCAATAAATTACAAGTTGTATTATGCCAAAAACAATGTCTTCGGGATTACCTTGGCTTTTGGGTGATCTTGATTTTAGGATGACCTTGACCTTAAAGTGACCTCTGATGCTCCTGTCCTATCCTGGGGGGTTGGGGTGGGTCAGGAAAGGGGGGGGGGATACGTGGGGAGTGAGGATAGGGGAGGAGAGGGTGCATGGAGTGTGGGGAGGAGCATCATGTTACAGGCAGGAGGTCAACCTGGACTTAAAGGTGTCCAGGGACTCTGCAGTGACGACACCGTCAGGCAGATTGTTCCAGTCAGGTATTGTTCTTGGGAAAAACGACATCTGCCTATACTGAGTTCTGCAGTGGGGGATGTCGTAGCAGCAGCTGTTATTCTTCCTGGTACTCAGCCTATTTTCTGATGGTTTGGGCAAGTAGTTGGAGTTGATGGATACTAGGCCATAGTGATATTTGTACATCATCTCTAGGCGGGCTCTGTGTCGTCGTTCTTGAAGAGAGGGCCAGTTGAGGGATTCCATGATGGTGTCTACACAAGATGAACGCCGATGTCGATCTGAGACCCATCTCGCTGCTCTGCGTTGTACTTTTTCGATGGCTAGAGTCTCGTGACTGTGTGAGGGTCCCATACTGTTGCTGCGTATTCGAGGATTGGACGGACAAAGGCCTTGTACGCAGTTTCCTTTGCCTTCTTGTTGCCAATCCTGAGGTTGCGACGGAGGAAGCCTAGTGTTTTGTTTGCTTTATTAGTGATGTTGTTTACATGGTTTCCCCACTTCATGTCGTCCTGGATGTTGATGCCAAGGTACCTGGTAGAGCTGACATTTTCGAGTGTGTGGCCGTGCAGTTTGTATGCCGGGGTGATCTTCTTCCTCTTTCTAGTGACGCTTAAGGTGGAGCACTTTTCTGGGTGGAACTGCATGGACCACTGTTCTTCCCAGGATGCAAGGGTGTTGAGGTCCTCCTGCAGTACTCTTTGGTCAGCTTCGGTTTTGGTGGTGTTGCTGCACATCGTGTCATCGGCGAATAGCCTAACTTTGGACTTGATGCCTGTCGGTAAGTCATTTATATACAGGAGGAATAGGCTCGGTCCTAGGACTGAGCCTTGGGGGACCCCGGATTCCACTGGTGTAAAATCGGATCTTGCTCCCTCAACCACCACCGCTTGCTGCCGGCCATGCAGGAAGTCCTCAATCCAATTCTTGAGGTGGCCTCCTATTCCATAGCGCTGGAGCTTGTGGATCAACAGGGCGTGGTTTACCTTGTCGAAGGCCTTCGAGAAGTCAAGGACGATGGTGTCTTCCTGGTTTCCCCTCTCCAGCTCCTCAGTCGTCTCATCTACGTAGCCCAGGAGCTGTGTCTCGCAGGAGTGCCCGCGTCGGAAGCCATGTTGCTCTGGTGCAAGGATGTTGTTATCTTCCAGGTGGGACATGAGATGGCTGGTGATGATGTGCTCCATTAATTTGCAGGCTATGCAGGTAAGGGAGATGGGACGGTAGTTTACTGCTGAGTATCTCTCCCCTTTCTTGAATACGGGTGTGATATTTGCTAGTTTCCAGTCTTGTGGAAGGATGCTTGATTTGTAGGAACAGCGAAAAAGAAGTGTGAAGGCTGGACTGATATCTTCTGCGACTATCCTGAGCAGTCTGGGTGTGATTCCGTCAGGACCACAAGCCTTGTTTGGGTTGAGGTTCAGCAGTAGTCTTCTAACACCTTCCTCCGTGATGTCTATCTCTCCACAAGTTGGAAATTCGGGTAGATCCTTAGGTGGAGGGCAGCGCTGCACAAACTCTTCTTCTGAGATGGATTCTTTGGGGCTGAAGACGGAGCCGAACTGGTCGTTGAGCAGCTGGGCTTGTTCTCTGGGGTCTGTGATCAATCTCCCTGCGTCTTTTAGTGGTGAGATGCCCATTCCTTCAAATCTGCGTGCTTTAATGAAGCTCCAGAACTTCTTTTGAGGTGTGGTCTCACTCTCTGGGTTGTCTAGTATTAGACCTTCTATGTATGCCCAGTATTGACGGCGGATGTTTTTCTGGACAAGCCGCTTTAGTGATTTGAACTTCTCATAGAGGATATTGTCACCATTTTTCTTCCAGCGCTTGTGGACTCTGTCTCTCTTACGAATCAGCTTTTTGGTTTCGTGGTTTACCCACGGGTGGCTTGTTTTTGGTTTGGCTGATTGATTGATTTATTGTTGCTTTAGGTCCAGCGGACTCTTCCGAGCCAAATCAGGACCGGACAACCCCCGATCCGCATAAAAGATCTGCCGAAACAACCCTAGTGGGAAAATTGAATGCCCTCCACCGGCCAGTCACTTTACAATAAAGACATCCCACGCGGGGGACGGCTGAGGGTTGACCTCAACTACGCGAACACCCCGGTTACAAAAACAAAATAGAATACAACCATCATTATAAATCATCAACAAAACACATACATATAAAATGCCTATAGTGAGAAATAATACAATCATAGGAAGCCCTAGTGACCACCCGGCAGAAAGCGTCCAACACTCCCAAGCTGATCCAACAGACCTCATACACAAACAAGGAGTCTTGTCCAGGAAGAGTTTTCAAGAAAAAAGGTAGGTCATTGATCTAGCAAAGAAGAAGATAGTATAGCAGAGTGATAGGACAGAGCAGGAATGGGAAAGAGTAAATGAGGAAGACAGCGACAGTGGGAATTTAAAGCACTAAATTTCCAGAAAGTGGGGGTACTATTTATACTGAAACCCCCGGCACTCCAACGGGGGGGAACTGTTGCCGCAGTGAATTAGTCATGCCTATAAAGGCAAGACAGGTTTTCAACTGGGGCTTTCACTGTTCCCTTTATAGGTTAGAACAATCTACAGTGGCAAGATTGCTCATGACCCCAAGGGGTTTTGGTTTGGCTTGCTTGTGTCGAACATGCCTTGTTAGGGCCTCTAGTAGGCCTGTCTTTAGTTCTGACCAGATTTCCTCAACTGAGCTATCTTCATTGTAAGAGGTCATTATGTGGTCATTTAATAGATGTGCTGCTTGTTTCAGTGGTTCTTTGCTTTCATCAGTGTATATGGGAATCTGTCGGGGTAGCTGGCGTTTCTTTGGTGGGTGGATCTGGACTTCCATGTATGCAGCGTCATGATCTGACAATCCTGGGAGGATCTCTGTTCTTGGTATGAGGTTGGGGTTGTTTGTGAGGAACAGGTTGAGGAAGTTTTCACCTCTCGTGGGTTCCTGAATCATTTGTTCCCAGCCGAGATCGTTCAAACTATCCATGAACATATGGTGAATGTTAGGGTGTGGGGCTCCTTTCTTCAGTGTTTTTGATGGCCAGAGCCATCCCGGGAGGTTGAAATCGCCTCCTACAACGATAACTGCATTGTTGGTGTTTGAGGCGCGGTGGGCAGATTCTACAAATGCTTTCATACTTTCCTTGTTATCTGTATGGGGGTGGTAGAAACAGCTTACTAAGAGTGTTCTTCTTCCCTTTAACTTGATTTTGACCCACTGGATTTCACACTCTGTGGATAGATCTGGTTCTTCAAGGGACGTCAGATCATCAGAGACAGCAATGAATACTCCGCCTCCTTTCTGCCTCACTCTGTCTCTTCGGTAGATATTATATCCCTTGGGGAAGATTTCAGCATTGGTGTGAAGTGGCGTTAGCCAGGACTCTGTTCCTAAAATGACATCAGGCTTCGTACTTTGGACGAGGTTATCAAGTTCCGCCACCTTACCTAGAATGGATTGGCAATTCACAGTCAGGAAGCGAAGTGGCCTTCTCGAGTGTTTATCTTGTTTACTTGCTCTTGAGGGGGATGATGTATGGTATGGTTGAAAAGGACTATCAGGGCTAGGGATAGATTGTAGGGCAGAGTCAGAAAGGTTGATTGTTTTGGTGCCTATGCCATGCAGGTCGAATGCCACACTGCTGTAATTAGCATTTGCACACACTGCACAGTGCCACGTAACATCACTCCTGCCAAGTATGTCGTAGGATCCACTGTTGATGCTTTGGCAACTTGCGTGGAACCATTGTCCGCAGCTTTCACATGCAACGCCTCTCTGTTCCCAGCCCACTGATCCATCACATGGGTAGTGACTTTCTTCTACGTTTTGATCTTGTGGATTTGTTTCCTGGTTTATTTCTATTATTGACAAAAGGAGAATAATAATGAAGCAAACAGCATTCATGTCGAAACTTTGAAGAAGAGAAAAACTTAAGGCGAGAAAGAAACGAAGGTGTGTCTTGTTTTGAATACGGGCGCCGCCATCTTTGTTTACATGGTACTCACAGTACTATCACAATGCAGTCAAAGTACTTTGGCAGAAAAAAGATGAGTAACAATTCGCTTACCTTGCAATTCACTGGGGTAGGGGGATTTGAGGGTTAGGCTGGATATGATTTGGAGGGAATTTAACAAGAGAACGAAGGGAAAAACGAAAATTATACTCTGCTTTTAGATGGAGCAAAGCAGAAAAACACCCGACCCTTACGCTGCACGCGCACCTCAGCAATGTCAATCTCCAGCTTCACCTCAGACAGCAGTGGCCCTTCTTCGTCCTCCATTACAGAGCAATGTAAGGAATATTCAATGTAATGCTCAACGTGCAAAGCAACCGCGATCTAGCGAAGAAGAAGATAGTATAGCAGAGTGATAGGACAGATCAGGAATGGGAAAGAGCAAATGAGGAAGACAGCGACAGTGGAAATTTAAAGCACTAAATTTCCAGAAAGTGGGGATACTATTTATACTGAAACCCCCGGTGTAACAGGCCGGAATATACCCCTGGCTACTTTATACCCTGGGTATAATGTAGCCTAGGCGGGTTTAACCCCCTGTGTATAGATCAGCCTAGGCCAGGTCATACCCCTCGCGCCCGGAATATACCCCCACCTAAAGAGATTTCACTCATGGGTTTGTTGTACATGACCGTTTGCGTGAACAACTCTCAGGTAACAGCCTTTTGCTTGCGTGTAAAAAAAAACAAAAAAACCAACAACACCTGAGTGAACTCAGCTAACAGCCTTTTATCTTGCGTGTAAAAAAAATAACAACCTAACCCTAACCCTCGTGTTTTGTTTTAAGACTGCATTTATTTAATTAATAATTAACGTTTATTTAAATTTTCAGTGGTATCTATCTATCTATCTATCTATCTATCTATCTATCTATCTATCTATCTATCTATCTATCTATCTATCTATCTATCTATCTATCTATCTATCTATCTATCCGTCTGTCTGTCTATCTATCTGAGTGCATCAGAACAATTACAACACATAAATTAAAGAGTAACGTGAAGGATAAGGTCTTCCGTAGTGGGAGAGGGGGGGGGGGGGGTTATAATGGGCAGGAGAGGGTTAAACGAGCCTAGGCCAGATAATACCCAGGGGTATAGTCTGGGCTAGGCCAGTTTATACAGGGGCATAGTCTGGGCTAGGCCAGTTTATACCATGGGTATACTTGAGGCGGGGTATAATCTGCCCTGCTACACCGGCACTCCAACGGGGGTACTGTTGCCGCAGTGAATCAGTCATGCCTACAAAGGCAAGACAGGTTTTCAACTGGGGCTTTCACTTTTCCCTTTACTACAGTAGCAAGATTGCTCATGACCCCAAGGGGTAAATGAGTCAAAATGGCCAAAAAAAAGGGAACGCTGGTACTATTTAAATGCATTCAGATTTATTTGTTCTTCTTAATAAAACTAATGGTTTAATTTATTCTAATAAAGTCAAATTACACAGGAAACACGGTTTGAAAGCATGCTGTGTTGTCTGAACTTAATTAATCGTGCACAAAATGTGAGTATCTTGCGTTTCGTCTGTTGTACAATTCTACTACAGTAACTTGCTTTTCATAATTTTCTCGATTTCAGTTTCTTGTTATTGTTTGTATGTTCTGATCAATTACAATCGATTAAATGGTGATATTAGCAGCTTAAAAGCTGTCAGTGTTGTGTTGTTTAAGTTATTTCGACATATTTGTTTAGCGTTGTCACACATGACATGCAGGTTATGTATGACGTTTGAATTCCGCTAAATATTTTATAACACGATTATTTGAAATGAAACGCTATTTTTCAAGTACTTTTCCATTTAATACAATAACCTATGACGTAGAACAAAAGATTTTGTCTCTGTAGACCACGTGATGAAGCTTTTTCAATGACGTGTCACCAAAGAGCATATTACGGAAAGAGGGGGAACTTCCATTATGTCTTATACAAAAATGCGAGACGCTCTCACGGATTATTTCCCTTTGCTCGGGCTGGCTATATTTCATCATCTGCTATATGAATGATCTGTGCGTGGTAACTTATTGAGCCTATGCCATTGCAAAAGAACATTTTTATGGCAACGTTTGCAAAAACCAAGCTTTTAACCATCATTATTATTAACATTCCGCTACTGCTGTCTTTTTTTGTGTTTGTTTATGTCTACTTATTGACATTTATTAGGTGCTTTTATGCTGCTTATGCGTGTATGTCATAGGTTCGTTTTCTGCCCTGGAATTTATTATTTTTTAATCAACGACAGATATTTTAAAATTAAAATATGCATGACAGACTGTTTCATTTATCCGAAACTGTGTAAATCTGTAATCGTGAGAGAGAGAGAGAGAGAGAGAGAGAGAGAGAGAGAGAGAGAGAGAGAGTGAGAGAGAGAGGGGTTGGGGGAAGAGAGAGCTCTGTCATTCAATCAATTAATCACAATAAAGCACAATAACAAAATGTTTCACTAATAGTGTGAATTTAATTTATATTAGGTGTCCCCCTACTCTCCCAACCCTCTCACCTCCCACATCACTGGCTTAATAACATCAGTCACTTCATGGAAAATAATTAATTAATCAGACAGAACAATCAGAACCTAGACTACAACATTCCACGCAATATAGATCTAATGCGCAAAAAATCACAGATCAGAACAAGGACTGAGTTTCTACATTACATTTTCCCCGTTTACACTCAATTGAAAAGGGATTACAACAGATCAAGGACCATTTTTGTGCCTAGGTAAGGGGTTATCTTGCACAGTATTTGATCACGAGGAGAAAACAGACTTAGTCTAATTTAACTTGTTAACATAAGCAGTTTGACGAAGCCAAACTGCCAATCTGACATCTACTTTTGAAATATAAGCACAAATATAGTCAAACAACCTAGCAATAACGTAAACAGTGAGCGACCTGTTGAACGTAAATTGTCAGCAAGCAAACTGTTTTGGATTTAGCACATAGGTATAACATGAATCATTCAAGCCGCTCTCCGATTGTTTTACCACTAACAGCACTGCAACGGTCTTAGTTTAAGCCTACATAAACACAAAAAAATGAAGTTTTTCAATTGCAATTTACCTTTCTTTGTCTCTTGGAAATTTGAAAAAGGACTTGCCAACACAACTTTTCTTGTATCTGGCATTATGGCAATTGATGGCTGTGCAAAAGTCACCGCCCTGTTTCACTCGGTTGCCTTTTGACTTTCTGCCACGAGCCATTTTCAGCATGCTGACAAGGGTGCATAACTCGTACCTTTCGTCTTGCGGTTATGTACCAAGTTCCCCCTCTCTCTATCATTAAGCTCTTTGGTGTCACGCACACTTTCACCGGAAACGCAAATTATTTTCGTGCTTGTTCTTATATGCCTTGTCACAGTAACGCAAGTTAAATTATTAACACTGCAGGTGTTTTTTGCTGAAAACTTTAAATTATTTACACTATTTATTTGCTGAAAACTACTTATAAAACAAAGAAATGGAATAAATTGTCTTTTCTGTACTAATTACCATAAAGAGAGAGGAAGAGAACTTGGTTTGTACGCTAATTAAATCTTGCATTGCAGTGTTGGAATGTACTTGATATACACTTATTCTTATGTTCTTATGTATTATCATGCCGACATAAATAAATATCTTAATTTGTATCAGTGTTCTTAAGTTTTTTTTCATTTGACTTTGCGTTGTTTTGTTTTTTCTTGTTAGAATTATCATTTGTGTTCATGTTCTTATAAAAAGATATATTCCTTGTCACTGTAAAGCAAGTTACTGTAAGATTTTTAACACTATTTATTTGCTAAAAATAAATGATAAAGCAAATAATTGGAATAAACTGTTATATTTTCTTCACTAATTACCAGATGCTTTATTGTAAACTTATTTATCTCATTTTTAAACTTTAAAAAAATAAAGTTGATGGTGTACTGTAACTTGAGTTACGTTGTCAAACCTTTCAAAATCATTATTTTACTTATTCAAGAAAACAGAAACTTATACAAAACATAGTAAGGGATGCCTACTTATAAAAAAAAGTAATTATATAAAACATTATTATTATAAATTAATACTTTTTTACAAAATATGTCACGCTGTAATGCAAGTTACACCTTCACACGTCTGCACTACTTGCTCCTGTATTTTAGAAACTGAAAGCAGTAGTGATTTACTTTTTATATATTTGAAAAATATACACTTTATTCATTTAAGGATAATTTAAACTTATTTTACACAGATTTAAAAAAATTGGGTCAATTTCCCACTTGTCTCCAATAGCAAAGAATGACAGAGAGAGAGAGAGGGGGGGGGAGAGAGAGAGAGAGAGAGAGAGATTATTTTTTGAGAGAGAGGGGGAGAGAGAGAGAGATTATTTTTTCACCACAATTAAAAAAATATGATCATCACCTTATGCCTTAAGAAAATCGCGAAAATTCCGTAAGAATTACGTCAAAAGCATAAGACAGGTATGGGTGAGTGCGTCTATCCTCCTGCTTGAAGCAGTTCTGCGGGTATGTTGTCCATTCCAGCTGACTTCCCTTTCTTCAGCGATTGCATTGCTGCTTCAACTTCTCGGAGAATTGGGAGGATTTCTTCTTCTTCTCTGGTCTCGGGACATGCTAGAACTGATGAGTCTCCGTTTGGTGTGTGGTTGTAAAGATCAGAGCAGTACTCTGTTCATCTGTCCAAGACTTCTTGTTCTTCTGTAACACATATGCCAGACTTGCTTTGGATCGTGGAGACCTTGGACTGTTTAACACTTGTCAGCCGCTTCCCAGTCTGGTTGTTCTTGTTCAGACTGTTCTCTATTTCCTGGCATTGATCTTCTATCCAGTTCTCCTTTGCTGTGCGCAAGCCTTTTCGGATTATCATTGTTGATTTTTAGGTAGGCATCAGCTCCCTGTCAGGTGTTCTTTTTCTTTTTCATCAGCTTCGTTTATCACACAAATCCAAAAGTTCAGGTGTGATCCACGATTTCTTCTTTGGCCGGTGCTTGCCAAGGATTGCGGTGGTGGCATCTGTCACAGCTGAGTTGAAGGTGATGGTCATGGTACTTCACCAGCTCCCAAAATGAGCAGTGGTGCAAATTTCCCTCCAATTGTGGCCTGAAATATATTTCTGCCCTCCGGGTCTTGCAATTTGTCCAGGTCGAACTTCAGCCTAGTGCACTTTGCTGTGTTTACTCTCTTCAAGTGGAGCCGGAAAGACATCACGAGATCATGGTCACTTACGATGTCTGCTCCTGGAAAAGTGCGTGTCCTGCCAATGTTGATGCTTGATCTGAAGCGTTTCTTGACCATGATGTAGTCAATCTGGTTGTGATGCTCCCCGCCGGGACTGTGCCATGTCCATTGGCTGGATTTTTTGTGGAGACCAAGCGTGTTTGCCAGCATCAGATTGTCTCAGACCTCTGTAATTTTTCTCGTTGTTGCAGTGGGGTCCACATGTGTCTCCCCAGTTGTGGTGTGCATCTTGGCCAACCTTTGCATTCCAGTCTCCTTCCACTATGACTATGTCCTTCTTCGGCACTTGGTCAAGGACAGCCTGTAGGTTTTCATAGAAATCCTCGACTTCGCTGTCGTAATTGATTTTGGGGCATAGGCCTTGGTGATGGTGATGTTGAAAGGGGCTGCTCTCAGACGGATGGTAATGAGTCTACTGGAGACTGGGCGGCAACCCATGACAGTGGCTAGAATGTTCTTGTGGACCAAGAATCCAATGCCGTGTTCGTGCCTGTCATCTCTACCACTGAAAAAAAGCTTGTGGCCTTTGTCGGTTGTTGTTTCACCTTTCCAGCGCAGTTCACCAATACCTAAAACGTTAAATCGATAGTAGTCTAGCTCGTGGGCCAGTTCTTCTAATTTTCCTTCCCCAGCTAGGGTCCTGATATTCCAGGTTCCTATTATGATGCTTTTCTAGTGCGGATCTTGCTAAGTTGTCCATCAGTAGCACACTTATTACCTCCGTCCTGGTGGCCAACGGAAGGTGCGGTTCTTGGTGACCCGGGCGATGACTGATCCGGTATGGACTCCATTGGAGTGAATGGTTCTATTCATCATCCAGTGTGTCAGGCAAGAAAGACCTAGCAGGGCCCAATCCTCTCCAGGCTGTTGGCCACAGCCGATATCCACGAATACAGTGTCGCTCGCCTTGGCCCCGAGCACGTGGTTGTTGAACCTGTAGTAACATGAGGTTCCTCCGTCCTGGGCGACAACTTCTGTGTAGAAGACTTTCGCCCAGTGATGCAGTGCTGACATCACCCCTTTTAGTCGCCTCTTACAACATGTCAGGAAACGTTGTGTTACACTCATTCGATGTTGGTGTTTTCAATCAGTAGTTGATTCAGCCCCAATGCTGAAGTACTGATGAGTGTAGCTCAGATTCGTTTATCCACGCAACCCGTTCAAACAGCCACAAGGCACGGAGTCGTATAAAGTTTTCAAACTTTATTCAGCGTTCATCAACAACTGCATACAATCACCTTTTCACTCTCTCCCTTTCACAACACAGTGTGTCCATTATATATTTTTAGGTCTATTCTATTCAGTGCCTGAACTCCATACATGTCAAGTCTTAATTTTTTTCCGTAATTCTTACGTATTTTCAATTTTTTTTCACCTTACGGCGTAAGATGAAAATCTTACGTATTTTTTCTTTTCCCCGACCCTTTTTTTTTTAAAATCCGAAATTTTTATTTTATTTTAATCCGAAATACAGCCTAGAGAACAATTCTGAGTCACGCACGCTCGCGATCGTGATCTCGGAGGAAGTACTGGCCTTGCGCATGCCCATAGCATTTCTATACACTGTTTCCGTCTTGGAGGAAAGATTTCCGTTCATTCAGCTCCAGTGTCAGAATGCTGGAGAAGGGGAAGTAATGCACTGATGACTATAACAAAGATCACCAGTGACATAATTGTGAGCAACGCAGTGTATTTCTTTTTTCTATTAAGTAATTTGTTGTTTTTTTTGTTTGGTGTTTTTTTGAGGGGGGGGGGGGGGAGGGAGAGAGGGGTGCTTTTTATTTTCTGCAATAGATAAAGCACAGTAAGTAAACGATAAAGCACAGTATGAAAGTTTTTTTTGTTTTTAAATCTTAACTAAGTTGCTTGTTTGTATGGTAGTGTTTGTTATTTTAAAAAATGCAGGTAAATTTGCATGTGTTTGCTAAAATTATTATTATTGTTTTTAAAAAATAAAAAATTTGTATGTGCGTGTTTTACCGTTTTACGCATTTCTTATGGTTTTTGATAGAAAATTATGGTCTCTCGGGGCAAAAATTATGGTCAGAAGCTCCAAGAGCTTGACATGTATGGAACTCATGTATGGACAAATAACCCAATATTGTTATACTATGGATTAAAAATACAGCCATTCCACTGTATGATTAGAAATTAATGTTTTTATAAGGCCTAAAATGACCCTGACCAAAATCAAAGCAAAATGGACTGTATATCATTATATGAAGATCAATCTATCATCTCTAAATGCAAGTTTGGACTGTATATCTTAGTGCCAAGGTCATTTGAATTTCAAAGTACATATACAAACCGACATTTCCTAATTTATTAATACTGAACGTGATTTGTGGATTATACAGGTGATTGAAAACATGCTGTTTTGGGGAGAAAGGTCTCAAATCCCTCATAGGCTAACAGCAGCTGCCACTATCTTGTAACTAAGTTTGCAATATATGTGCATGACATGTTCAAGATCTTTTAATTATTATTCTTTGTGGACCAATGCTTTCTCTGTTTAAACATAACTTTTTTTTTTAATTTACTCATCACTATCCAACTTTTGAAAGTTGTATGTGGGTCATTTTCAGGAAACATGCCCAATTGTGTGACATGGACCTTAAAAAATACAGAGAAAAAAGCTGATAAGTGCATGGGAAGTAGAGATGGGGGTGGGGGTGGGGGTTAAGAATGGTTAAGAGTTTCTAAAAGAAACCTGTTGGTTTTTATGGCTGAGTGGGTGACATTCCAATTCTGTACAGTTGAGGCATTGACACCAATCAGAGAATTACATAAACACTGCACTTAAACTAAAGTTGTTGAATGACAAAAACAGACAAACATATTGCTCATTACTTTTCACATGTGCCAACAAATTACCACCGAGTTGCAGTTCAGAAAATGGTTCAAAGAAAACAAAAAATGGTCGGATAGTACAGCGAAACTAAAAATGCAGAATTCAATAGCTCTGACAAGCAACAACACACAAATTAAAATACATATCTTGTAAATCTACCTCACTAAACATAAACGGTGTTGTGGTGTAAGTGAAACATTAGCGGTGTAACAAACATTTTATGAACAGTGTACAGTTGAGGATGATACACAGTACAATTGAGGTAGAAATTACAATAAATAGAGTAACACATAAAATATAATAAAACTACAATCCCACAGCCAAAAACATACTTATGTCGTACACTCCCGCATGTACCCCCACAAACCAACGCCATCATGAAATGGACATGAAATGCCTCGACAGTACACACATTATCAAGACTCCACAGTCCATAATAGGACTTAAGTATCAAGCAATCTTAATAATTTGGCCAATTAGATTAAGATCAACTATGTGTCCTCTTGTTAAGAATAACATTAAATTGCAGTATTTTTGCTTAGATAATGTAGAAAGCTATTGATCAGATACATCATGTCACAAAATGGCTACACAGGCAGACAGAACATTGCTATCAAAATCAATTAAATGAGTGAAACCCACAAATATTATTTTGAAAAATATTTATTTTATTTATCAGGAACAAACACAAAGCAGTCAATCGTATCAATAGAATATTTTGTGTATGTATTTATCTTCCGAAGTTGGGTACCCTCATTAGGCAGGTTTTCTGAGAATGACCCAAGCATAAGCACACAAAAAATTATAACATTTGCTGATTTTAGATCCCTTATCATTTTGTCATGCATTTTGACCGTTCTTATTTTGTCAATCTTAAGTTATTAGTGCACTGCTTAATTAGTTTGACTCTCCTTACTCTCTCGTACTGTGTCTTCTGGTAGGTACCGGCAGGAAAATTGTTTTTTTGCTCTTAAACTTAAAACTGCATTTACATTTTAAAAGGCACAAAAACAAAGTAAACAATAAAAGATTAGCCAAATATCTTAATTAGAACCAGAGATATGTTAAATCTCGCATAAAACTTACTTATCGCAAAATGTTACATTTGAGCAAATTAGACATTTAGCCAATTTTGAAGATGCACTATTTAGTTAGTTTTCTTGCAACAACACCCAGATTTCATGAACATATTGTGCACAATGGTTTAACTCTTTCCCTGCCAATCGACGATATATTGTCGATCTGAGCCGCCATGTTTGTGCCAATCGACGATATATCGTCGATTTCAGTATTCCGTTTCGTTCCGGTTTTTTGCGCAGTCCACATAAACGGTGTTGTGGTGTAAGTGAAACAAAAATACGTAATGGCTAAATGTTTGCATTAAAATTAGCCGATGGTCGTATCTGAACCATCACTCGATGTTTGAACATTTCTAATCTAACACTGCACTGGTCGAACTTTCAAACCAAAAAAAACACGTTTAGAGGTACACATTAAATAAAACTATGGGCAATAATAATTTTATACGAAAATCATCTGTAATTATCAAGTGTACTTACCAATCGATTCTCCGATTTCGCGAAGAAATGGCGACAAACACACATTTTTAGAAGCTGACATTTTCGGATCGTCAGCCATATTGTTCGGGTCAACCACAAAGCACGCTTGAATGGGCACTCATCTTTGACTGGCTCGCGCTAATTCTGTATGGATCATGTGACTAAGTTGTGTACACCATTGAAAAGGTCGAAAACCAAGCTTTCCAGCGCATATATTAAAGATGGTCTTTTTTCCAACCGATTAAAAGATATTTGCAGTTAAAGTCGTTCCTAAACTTTGACTGTGAATTTTAACGAGAAAGAAAATAACGGCTAACAAAATTATTTATACAAAAAGAATCGTTGGCTTTTTGTCTTTTAATCTGGCCTAATTTACATATTAAGAATGAGCTATACAGCCCGCGAGCAGAATTTTCCTGAGGTGTGGGTGTTTGTCGCTCGCGCTGCCTTCACTGGCAGGTTGAAAATGGCGATGTGCAGAGCATCTTTTTGCTGCCGATTGCGATCGTTCTCCCTTCTCCCTCAACATAACCCATCAACAAGAACACACAAAAAGTAGATAGGTAAAACGTTCGAGTTTTATTCTTTCTTATTCAGTTTTTTTTAAACAAAAATTGAATTAAATCGCAACACAAAAATTAATTCAAAATATGCCATTTTCACATCTACTGATCTAGACCTTTCACACATAGGGACAGAGAGGTTGCCGGTACCTACTTCTGGCTTTTGCGTTCCATCATTGTAAGGTTTTAAATTTTTTGTAATGCAAATGCTTGTTTATTGATAGATGGATTCAGTGTTTCCCACAGCATTTCTTTCAGGGAGTCCTTGGGACTCTCTGGTGCAAAATTTCAAGAGTCCCCTTACAAAATTTGAGAGTCCCCTTACAATTCCTACATTTACCTTGATTTTGATTACCAACATTACGGACACACAAATACGCCTTAAAGTCAAACAAAGCTTAGTTTTCAATGCAACTTTAGTGAAAATTATGAATAGCCATAAAACAAGCAACACAACAAAAGGAATACTGTTCTGATAAATGTTACAAAGGAATCCATCATTGACTAGAGGAACCTTAAAATTACATAAAATGACCATAGAACAAACATGAAATGGTCATACGACAATTTACAGACATCAGTCTTCATGCCAAATTGTCTCTGTAAAAGCAGTTAGTGTTAGAGGGGACTAAGTCGATGACCAGAAGAAAAAAATAATAGACCAAAAAATCTATTCAACTGCGTATTACAGAAAAGATCATCATTGCCTAGTCTAGGGAGAACTGAAAATGATGATTCAACATTCAACGATTGCATCGTCTTCCGCGTTTCTGCGGGTTATCGTTTTCCGTAGCCATGTGTCAAGCGACATGTTTCAGCTTTTCGGAAGCAAACAAAAAGTCTGCGCATGCGTGTCAGCGCGGTCAGTGGGTAGGGGAGATCACCGCGCTTACTCGGCTCGGGCGCACGATATCTCAGAGGTATGGCGTATGAACAGGGTCAAACGCGCGATGAAACGTAGCGATGCTTTGCATCGATACTTTTTGAAAAGTATCGCTACTTTGCATCGCTCCGTTACGAAAGGATCGATCCTTTTCATCGCGCATTTCCGAGTTCTTCCGAATACACAGTATGCAAATTTTCCAAAAGTTTGATCAGAACTAAAGCGGAACACAAAACAGGCAATCGCGCCAATCTGCTTGCTTTCCTTTCGTTTTGCGTTACTTGAGGCGGGAAGATGGATGCGATTGAAATTATCGACGATCGAATGAGAGAACTTGAAGAGAGACCTGTTATATGTATTAATTAATTTGCTCTGCAAAGGACAATTCGAACTGCGGAATGTTACATAATACATGTATATTATTTCATTAGCTTGACCGATTTCAGTTTTGCAGAAACAGCGTGTTTCGCCTCGGTAAACTTCGGAACTGCGCGATGAAAGTGCTCGAGCTAAAGTATTGATGCAAAGTATCGATACTTTTTAAAAAGTAGCAATGCTTTGCATCGATACTTTTCAGAAAGCATCGATACTTTCGCAATTTGCGTTCCATTTGAGAAAATGTGCAATCCTTTTGAGAAAAGTAGCGATACTTTCCTAAACGGATGGATCCTTATGAGAATAGTATCGATGCAAAGCATCGCTACTTTTCATCGTGCGTTTGACGCTGTTCGTACGCCATACAGAGGTGCCAGGATACATAACGGCAGTAAAAAAAACACACAAAACGTTGCGTCCCTTGTGACGCACCACTTTTTTTTTCATGCATCCTTTTTCAGTTTTTGTGCGTCTCTGACGCACACATGTGCGTTTTGGGAAACACTGTGGATTGTAATCTATTAGTATTACTATCTAATGTACTAACGTCCACTTGGCTATGTTTGATGCACCTTAAGTAGGTAGGCCACAATCGATTGGATCGCTACGCGCAGACTCGATTCACGTGGTTGCAACCGAGTTTGTAATGCACTCTTGGGGGTGTGCCTCTTCTCAACCAATGATCTTCCTTGTTTCTGGATGAATACCCATAATATTTGACCCACTTATTGGCTAGACATTTACCCATAAGCCAGTATGTTTTTCTTTCTTCTTTTTGAAAATGCAATACTATTTTCACTGAAGGAAAACTGTGCTTGTTTGGGGATGAAAATCTGCAACTGAAGGGAGTATTGTGCTAAGAAATAAATTATTGATTCGTTTAAAGCATTGTTTTATCTTTTAGACTGCAAATTTTTATTCGATTTCGTTAGTCGTGGAATTTACAACAATTTTTTTACAGTTTGGTAGTGATCGGCAGACACGTGAGCCGCCATACTGGAATTAGCGTTGGGTAAAACCGGTCTCAAGCCGATACAAATGCTGTGTTAAATATACCAGGAGTCGGCCTTTGATCTTTACTTACAGCAATCATTTTTCTATAAATCTGCTGAGTTTGGGCCAAATCTACTAATGACCAAATTTACTGTTACTTGTTTAGTACTGTAGGGGTCTTAGCAATTTTCGCCACTGCGGCCATGCACCAATACACGGCAAGAGCGTCATCACGTGACCAGCTCTTGCATAGTACTAGTAGGCCTAATACTACTAGTAGTAGTAGGCCTAGTCATATCTATTCGTATTTTGCCTGTTTCTTTTATTATATATTGTTTTAATCTCAAATGCTTGCCGTTTAGTTTTTATTTTCCATTGGTACCAGTTTTATCAAAATCTGTGCATATTTGCAGGTTTTATGACTATTTGTAAAAAGAGTCGAAAACGGTCACAATTCTGGCTTAAGATTCCCTATTACAAAACAATTAATTTTTTTAATCAGTAAAAAATTCGTATCTTTTTTATTTATTAACGTATATAGTTGATCTTGGTATCATTTTCTTATTGAATTCAAGCTCTTTCCATTGATGTATTACATGAGAGCTTATTTTCATTTTGAAAAAAAATTGTGGCCTACCTACCTTAAGCCAACTATCGTTTAGTAATGCGCTGTGTAAATAACATTATTATTATTACCTGCATAGATGATGCAGCAACTTCAATGTTTTCCAAAGCGATGACTGAAAATACACAGGTCTTCCCAGTTCCAGATTTTGCTTGAACAATAAGATCTGAAAAATATTTGAAAACATTAATGTGGTGAACGCCAAGGGTAAGGCATCCAGTGCATCATAAAAAATAATTACAGGATTATTACCCAGTCCGCATCTCCCAAGTGGAATAGCCTTCAGCTGGATTGGTGATGGTCGCTCAAAACCAGCACCATGCAAACCGTGGAGTACAGGAGTTGACAGTAACAGACCAGCAAAATCGATAGATTCAAAAACTAGAACATCATCTGTTCTCGATTTTTCGCTTAATGTGTGTGCGATAGCCATAATTCACCGAGTTCGCTGTTCAAACAATATCTACTGCAACAATACGATGACCTGTTGAAAACATTGGCTACAGTAATAACTTCCTACTTTAGAAACAGAAATATGCACTGGATTTTCATTTTTCTCGCATCATTTGCACGTATTAAAAAAGCAGGGGACGTCACTCCACGTTCGTGCAAATGACTAAAGAGTGCGCCATTAAGCACAAAATTGCCATTTACTTTGTCATCATGGACTAAATATACATGGACGTATGTCTCCCCGCTACGCTGTGCAGTCTATGACCATAGATATAGAGAGGGAAGGATAAGTATCCTCGTGCTTGGCGAATTGGAGTTCCGCTGCGCATGTCAGAGTTTATGTCTGCAATCGCTTTTTCCTGTTTCATGGTCTTGCTGCTGTGAAGGCTGTTTTGTTACACCCACCGAACTTCAAGATCGTTTTAGATTTATTTATTCAGATTATCTGAATAAATTTATCATGCCTGGTACTAATTGTGCTATTATTGTGAACTGCGGTACGCATCGTGGAATGAACAAAGTTTTGTCGTTTTTCCAAATTCGACAGCCGAAGCATCCTCAGTGGGAGCAAGGTCTTCTTCATGTAGTGAACACCAGTTTCAACAAAGACAGCGCCACAATATACTCCAGACATTTCACGCCAGACTGTATTAAAGAATCTAGTAAGTACTTTTGTGAATCTTTAGTGCAAAATATAAGTGATGAACAGTGCATTCAATTGTGATGCCCATTTTTTCACACTTTACTAAGAGTAACTAAGGCTTACCAGTTACCTGTTACCGAAGGGAAAATGAGATCTGTCATCTAGTTTTGGGACAGGAATATTACTGAAATACAATGAAACATTGCCATAGCATTTACTATTATATTCTTGTACATTCTGTTGAAATGAACAGGATAATAAAGTATTTCAAAAATGATTTATTTCAGAACTAAATCAAAGGAAAGCTAAAGGGAGAAATCTCGGTTTGTTTACAATTGTCAAAATAGGCCTATTAGACATTCAATAATCTAAAAGGTCTAAAGTGGTACAGTGTATTCTTACAAACCTCTCAGTTTCGTTTACAGGTAATTTTTAAAATAATTTTGATTTTATTATTTAAAAAACTGATATATTTTGATTTTCAGAAGGTGGACGGCGGACTCTTGTGCCAGGTAGCCTTCCGACACCGTGGATGCCTACAAAATTAGTGGAAACTCTAAAACTTTCACCAAGAAAACCTCCAGTATGTATTATAAAGCTTTTAATAACAAAAACTATATTAATCTTTCAAGATGCAGAAATGTAGCATGTATGTGCACACACACCAGTGTGTTTAGGGTAGGGTAACTAATTCCCAGCTAACCACAATTTCGGGGCCCGATGGGGCCCGCATCGGGCAAATGGAAATTGGAACCGACTCGGGCCCGATTCGGGCAAAGATCGGGCGATTGTCGGGCTACCCGAAACTTACCCGATTGTAACCCCACGTTCGCCAAACAGTAGCCCGACTTTCGATAAAGATTGGGCGATCGTCGGGGTACCCAAAACTTACCCGACCGTAACCCAACCTTTGCCGAACGGTAACCCGATTCCGGCAAAGATCGGGCATACGTCAGGATACCCAACACCAACCCTATTGTAACCCAACTTAAACCAGAAACAACCCCGATAATGCCCAATCCCTGGCCAATGCTGATTTACCCTAAAATCATATCCCACATATTGTTTATGATATGTGATTGCATGAAGAATGAATTGAGATGTCTGGTGTTAATAGGGACTGTCGGCACAGGCGTTTTTGTTTTCGGAAGTCCTTGGTGTGTCCCCACTTAAGTATTTACACACTATTTCGATAACGATAGCCTATAGCCTATATTAACGTGATCTTCGTCGCTATCGAAATCGTGTGTAAATACATAAACGAAAGGCAAAGCACCCAAAAAACATCCACAGTGAAATAGGTTTTCGCAGGCAAACACAAATATCCGAGCACATGCAACTGTAGAACTTAGAAGAAAACTGTAGAAAATTGGCGCCTAAGTACAACCGGAAAAGACCAGCAGTAATGGGCACGGAAATTTACCCTTGACTTATAATGTATAAATAAATACAGTAGTTAAAAGAAACACTTTAACAATATTTTACATATTGTATGATAAAAATTAAGAATTATAAGCACAATTAAATAATTATATCTTGCTGAATTGATTTTGTATAAATATTTTCCACATACATACGCCGCAGCATATGTGAAGCAGACGAAACATTTCAGACAGTTTAGCCAATGAGAAGCGAGAGTAGGCCTATGTTAGCGTGTGCGCAGCGTGGCTTTGTGGTGGGCAGAATCGGGCTGCAGACGGGAGGGCGAATCGTTACATTTCTAGACTCCGCTACGCATCGGGTTTTTGTAGGGCTATGTGGGTCCCTACTAAAACCCGACAAAAGTCGGGATGCCCTATGCGGCCCCAGTGGGGCCCCGATCGGGCTGGTTTGCTGGGTTGTGAGGGAGAGTGTAACAATAGTTATGTATGTCTGCCCATGTATTGTAGCTGTTGCTAGTATACCTGTCATTCAAATGTTTTTAGTTTTTGTTGTCTCTTGATTTATATTTTTTTGTGTTTAAAATTATATTGTAATTTGTTAGTCAGCTGGGTTAACCGGATTCTCATGGTTAGGAGTTCAAAACTCGGCGGGGGGTCAATTTATGTGATGATCCTTTATCAGTGACCCCTGTACAAACGGCGCCTTGAGCAACTTTGGGTTGGGAAGTGCGCTATATAAGAACAGTCCCTTTTTTTAGTCGGTTTAATTTTTTATCTTGTTTCTATTAGTTGATCTTATTGTTATTTGTTTAAATAATTAATTGTGAAAGCGTCTTCCACAGAACAGGTGTGTTTTTATTATTAGACCTGAGCGGAGCTGGGTAAAATTTGCTAGGTTCTTATATTTACTTGTGTTTATTTGTATGTTACAGACGGAGAGAGAGGCTCTCTATATCTATGCTATGACTAAGTAAGTCCGCTCACTAGCCAAGGCAGATGCCGAGCGCTGCGTTTACTTCCGGTTCGTCTGCTTGCAATATTTAGTCCATGGTTTTCGTCTACAATTTGGTTTATGTTTTAATAACAATAGTAATTTAAGCTCAAATCCAAAACTCTGCTCTAAGCGCTCGCACGCAACCACAAACATGGCATGCACTCCCAAGAATATAAATATTCATAAAATAATAAGAATTTCAGATAATGATGATGATGATGATGATGATGATGATGATAATAATAATAATAATATTAACATCCCATCCTATCCTATCCCGTAACTCGAAGGTCGTTGGAGCATCACAGACGATCGTTAAACCAGCGCACTCCATCTTTCTCTGTCCTCACCAACCCTCACGGCCTCGCTCAGTGTCAAGCCAGTCGAGTGTTGTCCTCCCACCTCTTTTTCTGTCTCCCGCTTCTTCTGCCTCCTTGCACCGTGCCTTGCAGGATGGTCTTTGCAAGGCCTGATGCTCTGGTGACGTGTTCGTACCAGCAGAGTTTACGTTTCTTCACCACTGTGATCAGGTCATCGTGTTGTCCCATGGCCTAATTGTGTGATGGCCAGTTGGACTTCGTTGTTGGTGATGTGCTGAGTATAGGAAAATGCCCAGAAGTCTTCTGTAGCACCTCATCTCCATGCTTTGTATTCTTCTTGAACGACTACCGCCCCGTGGCGCTAACGTCTGTTGTCATTAACGGTTTTTGAGCAGCTTAATTGTTCTTCGCTACCTATAGCCTCCACGGGTCACTTGCTTGACCCACTCCAGTTTGCCTACCAAGCGAACAGGTCAGTTGATGATGCTGTCGCTCTTGGCCTGCACTTCATCTTGCAGCATTTAGAGACCCCACGTACGTACCTATGCCAGAGTTTTGTTTATTGACTACTCCAGTGCTTTCAACACGATCATCCCTCACAAGCTTTTTGACAAACTCTCCCAACTCAATGTTCACCCCTCTATCTGTCACTGGAGTCTTGACTTTCTTCTAGACCGTCCTCAGGTCGTCAGACTAAACAACTCTTTCTCTGCCTCTGTAACGCAGATGCGTTCTCTCTCCACTACTCTTCACTCTGTTCACAAATGACTGTGTATCTGCAACCCCGTTTGTGAAAATATTGAAATTTTATGATGACACTACCCTCGAATGTCTGATCTCTGATACGGACGAGACTGCGTATCGGGACGAGGTTCGGAGAATGGTTGCCTGGTGCTCGGACAACGACCTGGAACTGAACGTCTCGAAGACAAATGAGGTCGTGATCGACTTTCGCGGAATAAAGGTCCCGGTATTGCCCCTTGTCATCAATGGGGAAACCGTTGAGCAGGTCAACTCGTTCAAATTTTTCGGTTCCGTCATCTCGAGCGACCCGAGTTGGAATAAATAACACCACGACTATTGTAAAAAAAAAAAGTGCCAACAGCGTCTCCACTTTCTGAGACAGCTGCGAAAGTTCGGTATGTCTATAGTAACATTATGGCACAGTTCTATCGCGCGTTGATAGAGAGCATTTTGTGCTTCTCTATCACTTTCTGGTACGGCAGCACAACTGCGATATAGAAAAGAAACAGCTCGAGAAAATTGTTAAGACTGCCTCCAAAATAGCTGGTTGCGACTTTCCATCTGTCGCCTCCATTTTCACAACGCGAATGAAGCGGAAAACGGAAAAGACAGTCAGCGATCCATCACACCCAGCCAACAATCTCTTCGAGCTTCTGCCCTCTGGCCGTCGGTTCCGTGCTTTAAGAGCCAGAACTTCTCGATTCAGAAACAGTTTCTTCCCAGACGCTGTCCTCAGTACATCACCAACCATGATCTGTATAAACTGAAAACTCACAACCATTGCTTGATTTGTACCTTTGTGAAATAGGAGTATGCTATGTTGTGTGGGTGTGTGGGTGTGTGTGTGTGGGTGCGTGTGTGTGTGTATGCGTGTGTATGTGTGTGTGTGGTGTTGTGTTGTGGTGTGTGTAGATTTGGATGTGAAGCTTAACATTCTTAATCTGAACCAGTTTCTGATGGCGCTATTGTGGAGGACTGGTAGCCTTGTCATACAGGCTTTTGCTGACTTATCTTATTATAATTTTAGGCTGATGTACACTCTCATAATTGCTCACAGAGCTGCATGCCAGACTCGGTCAAACGCCTTCTTGAAGTCTATGAACACATGATATAGATGTTGTTGTTGGTGCTGTAGGTATTTTTCACAGATTATTCTGAGGTTGAAAATCTGTTCAGTGGTACTTCGCTCTGCCCTGAATCCTGCTTCAGCTATGATTTGTTCAGTTTGGAAGTTCAACCTGTTGAGTATTATTTTTATGAGGACCTTGCTGGGATGGCTGATGAGGCTGATGGTGCGGTAATTTTCACACTCTCTATTTCCTGGCTTTGATCTTCTATCCAGTTCTCCTTTGCTGTGCGCATACCTTTTCGAAGGTCATTGTTGATTTTTCAGAAAAAGAAAAAGAACGCCTCTATCAGCTTCCTGTGAGTCGTTCTTTTCTTTTTTTTCATCTCTCTTCTTTTATCACACAGATCCAAAAGTTCAGGTGTGATCCACAGTTTCTTTTTTGGGCGCTGCTTGCAAAGGATCTCAGTGGCGGCATCTAGACTATGTGTTTGGGCACTGATAATGATGATGATGATGATGATAATAATAATAATAATAATAATAATTCCAGGAGCAGACATCGGAAGTGACCACGATCTTTTGATGATGTTTTTCCGACTCCACTTGAAGAGAGTAAATACAGCAAAGTGCACTAGGCTGAAGTTCGACCTGGACAAACATCAAGACCCGGAGGTGGCAGAACAATTTCAGGCCACAATTGGAGGAAAATTTGCACCACTGCTCATTTTGGGGGCTGGTGAAGTAGATGTCAACACCATGACCACCACCTTCAACTCAGCTGTGACAGATGCCGCCACTGAGATCCTTGGCAAGCACCGACCAAAGAAGAAGCCGTGGATCACACCTGAACTTTTGGATCTGTGTAATAAACGAAGAGAGATAACAAAGTTTTATACCCAAATCAGTACAAATTCTTAATAAGTGTTGACTGAATGAGTTGGGTGCGAGTGGTTTATGGGAGTACTAGAGATGAATTTTATAATATTTGCAGCAATTCTTCAACTATTCAGTATGTATCTAGTTAACTAATGCATAAGTTTTAAAATCTGTGATTGTCAGTGCTAGAATGATACGCAGAGTTTGATGATTGTATATTTTTCTTAAGATGCTTTATAACGTTTATAATTTTATAATCTCATGTCTAACCCATGTGTGTGTAGATGTGTGTGTGTGGGTGTGTGTGTTTGTGGGTAGGTGTTTTATTTATTTATGTTGAAGTGCAATAAGGACATGTAGTGTGATATATGTATTTTAAGTTTTACAATGTGTCGGAAATGTTCTTGTTAATATGTACATAAGCGTGATTACACGTACATGTTTACATGTTTATAGTATTGTTACATTTTATTACATTTGCTGACAGCAAATCCATGTTAGAATTTCTCCTTGGAGATAATAAAGTTTTCTGAATCTGAATCTGAATCTGAAAGAAAAAGAACAACTCACAGGGAGCTGATGTCTACCAAAAAATCAACAATGACATCCGAAAAGGCATGCGCTCTGCAAAGGAGAACTGGACAGAAGATCAATGCCAGGAAATAGAGAACAGTCTGAACAAGAACAACAGCAAGAAGGCCTGCTGAAGACTGTGAAGCGGATGACAAGTGTTAAACCGCCCAAAGTCTATATGATCCAAAGCAAGTCTGGCATATGACTTACAGAGGAACAAGAAGTCTTGGACAGATGGACAAATGGACAGAGTACTACTCTGACCTTTAAAACCATACACCAAATAGAGACACATCAATTCTAGCATGTCCCGAGAACAGAGAAGAAGAAGAAATCCTCCCAATTCTCCGGGAAGAAGTTGAGGCAGCAGTGAAATCGCTGAAGAAAGGGAAGTCAGTGGGAGTGGACAACATACCCGCGGAACTGCTACAAGCAGGAGGAGAAGCGATGATTGATGGCCCTCACCATTATCTGTAAGAGTGGCAGAGTGCGGAGTGGCCTACACCATGGACCCAGTCGCTTGTCATCACTCTTCCCAAAAAAGGTAAGCTTCATTAGTGTGAAAATTTCCGCTCCATCAGCCTCATCAGCCATCCCAACAAGGTCCTCCTGAAAATAATACAAAACATTTTGAAACCCCAAGCTGAACAAATCATAGCTGAAGAACAAGCAGGATTCATGGCAGGGCAAAGCACCACTGAACAGATTTTCAACCTCAGAATAATATGTGAGAAATACCTACAGCACCAAAATCCATAGACTTCAGGAAGGCGTTTGACTGAGTCTGGCATGCAGCTCTATGGGCAACAATGAAAGTGTACAGCATCAGCCCTAAACTAATTGAAGTTATTATTGAAAAGCCAGTATGATTCAGAACAACAATCGGTGTGCGTCAAGGATGCCTACTCTCTTCAACACTCAACATCTTCCTAGAACGCATCATATCAGATGCTCTTGCAGATCACAAAGGCAAAGTCAGCATTGGGGGTAGAGCAATCTCCAATCTTCGTTTTGCGAATGACATTGATGGCTTGGCTGGAGAGGAACAAGAACTTGAACAGCTGGTACAGAGACTTGAGCTTATGGAATGGAAATAAGTGCAAAGAAGACCAAAATGATGAACAACAACACCGATGGCATCAACACGGACATCAAAGTCCCTCAACACAGTGCAAAGCCATTGTATCATACAATGAGTCCCGACAGGAAGTCCTCTCCAGGATCGCACAAACAACTGCTGCCCTGACAAGGTTGAAGCCCATTTGGAAAGACAGGACCATCAGTCTACATTCCAAAGTAAGACTGCTGCGTTCCCTTGTCATCTCCATCTTCTTATATGCTTGCGAAGCATGGACCCTCACAGCAGATCTCCAACGAAGAATACAAAGCATGGAGATGAGGTGCTAGAGAAGACTTCTGGGCATTTCCTATACCCAACACATCACCAACGACGAAGTCTGACAGACTATCCATCACACAAGCCATTGGACAACACGATGACCTGCTCACAGTGGTGAAGAAACAAGAACACCTATGGCATGGCCACGTCAGCAAAACATCAGGCCTTGCAAAGACCATTCTGCAAGGCACATTGCAAAGAGGTAGAAGAAGAGGGAGACCGAAAAAGAGATGGGAGGACAACATTCGAGAATGGACTGGTTTGACACTGTGTTACGTTGAAACGCGAACGAAAGTATGTCGGAAGCGCGCACGATAGATCTAATCGTTTCGTTTTGCAAAGTATTCAATAATGGAGTTTATTTACCTTTGATTTGAGTTTGCATTGTTGTTAGGAGAGGCTTTGTATAACGTGGATAATTTTCGTTGGTCGATATTGTTAGAGAATACTCTGGATCTCCTTGTTTACTATCGATCGAAGTTTCGGGATGATTGTCGAAGTAAGAGAAGGTTCGGGGTATGTGTGGAGAGATGAATGACGTAAGTCAGTGATGACGATCTTTAATTCTGATTGGTTAGTTGTAATGCGTCATTTCTAGAACAAACTGTCGTCATCTCGAAGGATAGAAAAAAATATATATTCGATGCTTTGAAAGTTGTAGAGTTGAGTTGCTGTGAAAGTTGTTGAGTTGAGTTGAGAATTGTATGCAGTTGTTGGTGTGTGCTGAATAAAAAGTGGAAAACTTCATACGTCGACTTAGTGACTTGTATGCTGCTTGAGCGGGTTGCGTGAATAAACGAATCTGAGCTACACTCATCAGTACTTCAGCATTGGGGCTGAATCAGATACTGATAGAAAACACCAATATCGAACCGAGTGTAACATTTTGGGGGTCAAGCCCCGATTCACGCCATAGCCAAGGGTTCAACTGCTACAACAAGCGAGTCAACGTTACGAGAGGCAGTCATCGAGGGTAGCCGCCAACGAGTTGCGTCGAGAGGGGCCAACATACTGGGACTACATCACCGATAGGTTCGGGTTGACTGCAAGGGCGTGTAGTCGCCGAAGAGTTGCTTCGTGAGCGAACAACAGAGCGGGACTACGTGGCTGCCGCAGGACTACGTCGAGGGACAGTCTCGGAGCTACATCGCCAGTGTTACAGAGAGCGGCGAGCGGACGTCGCGTCTACTTCAGCACAGGAGCGTGTACATCAACACCAGCGTGGTGCAGCGTCGCATACGACGAGGACCGCGGGGCCTGCGTCAGCGAAAGCGACTAGTGACAAGCATCAGCGCTACTGCAGAAAGAGTGCTGTTCTAGAACAGTCTAGAAAGGTACAGCACAGTCAAGAACTTTCCAGAAAAAGAACTTTTCCAGTCAAGAACTTTCCAGAAGCATCAAGATGGCTGACTTCTGGCAGAAAGGGATTCAACTGAATCTAAAAGGGAAACAGTTGACGGAGTACGTCAAATCCCAGGAGAGAATACAAGAACGAGAATTAGAAGAGCAGCGTCGCCGAGAAGAAAGAGAATTGGAAGAGAAGCGTCTAGAAAAAGAAATAGAATTAGAACAGAAGCGTCTAGAAATTGAACAGCAGCGGCAAGAAAAAGAAGAGCAACGACGCCGAGAAGAAAGAGAGCTCGAAGCACAGCGTCGCCAAGAAGAAAAAGAGGAAAAAGAGGCTGAGCGTCAGTACCAGCTAGAGTTGGCGCGTATCCAAAACAATCAGCATGCGCCACAAGTTATCAGTGACAACAAAGCTCCAAAATTGCCAGCGTTTGTCGACGGGAAGGACCAGATCGACAGTTATTTGGCGAGATTTGAAAGGTTTGCCAAAAGCTCTAACTGGCAACCTCAAGACTGGGCGATTCGACTAAGTGCACTTCTGACGGGGCAAGCACTCGACGTCTACACCAGATTGTCGGACGATGACGCTAAAGACTACGACGTCTTGAAAGAGGCCCTATTGCAGTGCTACAACTTTACAGAGAAGGGCTACCGTAAACGCTTCCGTGAATGCCGGCCTAAGTCAGACGAGACGCCAAAGCAGTTTGTGGAGCGCCTGTCGTCATATCTACACAAGTGGGTGGAGTTATCAGGCAAAAGGAAGTCTTACGACAGTCTCCATGACCTGATCGTGAAGGAACAATTTCTCAATGCCTGTCACAAGGACCTAGCGACCCTCTTAGAAGAACAAAAGCTGCAGACCCTTAAAGATGTGACTGAGGCTGCTGAAAGATATCTCATCGCTCATGGGAAAACCCTGGGGCCACCCAGCGCGACGAAACATTTTCAGAAGACTGCAAACCATGGGAACCAGATCCAAGGGAGCCAGACGAGCCAGAGACAGACGGACTCCACGCCTCCTCCTAGGGAAGGGCATTCAAGAGGCTGTTTCACCTGCAACGCTACAGACCACAGGGCGGCTAATTGTCCTCAAAACAAAAGTAGCGGACAGCGGAGCAGTACGGACAATTCAGCGGCGGGCAACCGGCAGAGGCGGTTCTCCAATCAACGGCAAAACAGTAGATCTGACCATCAAGTGTGCGGCGGGAGCGTCATTCTTCCGAGTGAGACCAAGCGCAAAGCTACCCCTGCCGACGTGCAAGAGTGCATGACCGATGGCCAACTTCTCCTTGCCAACGGAAAATCCATCCCCGTCGTCGCCAGCGCAGCTGTGACCGTCCAGAACATGCCTGTTTCAAAGGGACGCGTCGGAAATCATGAAGTGACTGTCTTAAGAGACTCTGGCTGTAGTGGGGTCATCGTCAGAGAAGACCTAATCGCTAAAGAACAGTTCACTGGCGATTCAAAATGGACACTTATGGCCGACAGGAAATGTTTGAAAGCGCCAGTTGCGAAGATTCATGTCAACACCCCTTTCTACATAGGCGAAGTCGAAGCGGTTTGCCTGAAGAAGCCGCTGTATGATTTGATGATCGGGAATATCGACGGCACGAGACGACCCGACGACCCCGATCCAGAGTGGAGTCCTGCCTCAACCCAACGCGTCGAAGTTGTGGAGGAGGATCCATTGCCGTTTCCCGATGGAGACATTACAGAGCTGCTACGGGACAATGTGGCTACTCCGGCTCAGCCCTGCCGACCAGAGATTGTCGGTGCTGTTACTACCAGGGCCCAGGCCAAGAGAGACAAGACGTCTACGCCACTGAGGGTCGCCGACAACTCTAAAGCTGCCATCGTGGACAGAGATAAGCTGATCCAGCTCCAGGAAGCTGATAGTACTTTAAACAAGTACAGGAACCGCCAAGGCCACGTGACCAAAGGCAGTGGTACGGTCTATTTCGAGGTGAAGGCCAAGATCCTGTACCGAATCTTCCAGCACCCGAGGGTCAACGGAGGGAAACCACTACGTCAAGTCTTGGTACCGTTACCCCTAAGGCGCCAGGTGATGGAAGTAGCGCATGACTCAATCATGGGAGGTCACCTGGGTATCAAGAAGACGTCGGATAGAATCCAGGCGGTATTCTACTGGCCAGGACTTCATGCGGACGTCAGCCGTTTCTGCCGATCGTGTGACATTTGCCAGAAGACCATACCTCGAGGAAGGGTCCCTAAAGTGCCAATGCAGAGAATGCCTTTGATCGACCGACCTTTCAAGAGGGTGGCCTTAGACTTAATCGTCGAAATAAGACCTCCGAGTGAAGAAGGTCATCGATGGGTACTGACTTTAGTAGACTATGCGACTCGGTACCCAGAAGCAGTGCCACTGAAGAAGATTGACACTGTAACTGTAGCAGAGGCACTGGTGGACATGTTCAGTAGACTTGGAGTGCCCGAAGAAATTCTGACAGACCTCGGGACGCAGTTCGTCTCAGACTGCATGAAGGAGGTCAACAGATTGCTGAGTGTCACGTCCCCCGAGCGGGTTCTGTGACTTCAGCACATCAACGAGTGAATAAGGAATAAAACTCAAACAAAATAAACTAACACAAAATGCCAGAATACAATCACACTCTTTTATTCTACAATCAACATACAAACACAGGACAAATGGGAACTAACCTTCCCCCAACCCCTAAATAGACCCCCGTCCCAATACTAACTAGCAATTACCTCCCCTTGTAACAAACCCCAAATAGAACTAAACAACAACAGTTTCTTTACAAAGTGTGTACAGGAAAATCAAAATCAACAAATCAATTCAAAATGTAAATCTTCAAATAATAAGCAATGGCGTTGAATCATAACTATTATCTAGGCGAAGCTGTGGCACAGAAGTAATGTCTCAATGTTCTTGTCAAGTAGCTCAGAGAGCTAAACAGTCTCTTTCACAATAAGCGGATGATTCTTCTAACTAAATGAATATGTTTTTAGGTGTGGTGCAATGTGAGTCTGTGTGTGCATGAATCAGGTATGAAAACCTCCTGTAATGGTGTTGCATCGATACATAGGCAAAACCTGCAGCAGTGGCAGAGATCACCACAACACTACTCTGTCGTAGAGGCAAAGGCACCCCACCAGGCTGGTTAGAACCCAATCAGCGTCAACAACAGCAACATCAGTACAGCATAACAGGCAACATCAGAGGCAACAGCGTTGAAATAATGCGCAGAAATAAACAGGTAGAAGTAATACGTAGAAGTAATAGCCCACACCTGTAAGCATATACACAGTCTTAACAATATGCCTACAAAACAATAAACACTATATAATATAACATAACACGCCGTCCTCCGTCCACCATCTTGACCTGAATAATTATGAATACCATGATAATAATACAAGATACTATACACACATTTCAATAATATAAATCAAGCTTTGATGCTAAATAATTCGCATCTTCTATAAACACAAACCTTTATATAAATGTACATAATCATTGCAACCTCACTTCAATCACACAGTCCTGATTCATTTCGCCCCCCTTCATCACCACCGTCACCCCCAACAATTATAGCACATCACGATTACCTCCCTTCATCCATACTACCTTGCCATACTATACTGTAAACATGCTTCCTTCATAATCATCACTTCATCTTTCTTCAGTATAATACATTCTATCGCTCTCTCCATACATACACCCTCACTCTCTCTCTCCCTCTCTATATTCCCCATCGTCGCCTTTGACCCACTTTTATAACAACAACAGCAACGACATTTCCCCATCACATAAACAATAAGAAAATCATAAGAAAATCATATAAAATCAACAAAATTCATTATACATCCTAAAATACATCCCCTTCCCCACACTCATCACCACTCATACACGTACGCAGTTCTCGGAGCGCGCCACTAAAGAATTGAATGACAGGATTTGCTCACCTTATAGGCCTCGGCTTGTGACACCCTTTCCCCCAACACCACAACACGACACAACACTGTCACAATACAATTGGTTAGTCTTTTTGAGAGTCACTTTCTCTTGCTATTGCACGTTATTTCACTTTCCAAATAACACTTATACTGAGGATGAGGTCACCTTAGCTCTATCACAGACGCTAAGTCTTGGTGGGTGTTCAATAGAGAACTACACACACCTTAAGCATGTAACTCTACATTCGTTGACGAATGGCAGTTAACATCTTCCTTTCGAATTCTAAACATCCTTATCCCGACGAGGGCATAAGACCTTGGGTGGCTATATACGCAATAAACACACCCTTCCAGCAGGTACCCTACACACAATGACCTCTGTCACAGGGTTGCTGCCTCGTTAGATTCGTTCCTCTCGCAACAGCATCTCAAACCACTCTGCCCTCCAAAACCGCGCCGGCCACCAGCAAAATAGTCGAGCTCTCGTCAGTATGCACATTCTTTATTACGCGTATCCCTATTCGAAATTGGCCTACTCCCTGTCTTCTACGAAACGCACGGACTTTACGAAACTGCACTTTCATACGCAAAAGTAAATCGGTCACGCTATTCTATGTACACTATATACGGAGAAGTGTAACTTCCTAAAAAGTGTAACTCTCCCTGCCATCTGAAAACTCGTGTCGTCACACAACCCCCCCCCCCCCCCAGTTCTTAACACCTTGAAGAACCTTAACTACGACGCGAATTTCCCTACTCTACTGAGCGTTTCTGCTGAGGAAATCTGCTGGAACGTTGTCCTTCCCAGAAATGTGCTCCACAGACATTGAGAAAGGTTGCAGCTGAAGTGCCCATCTCATCAGTCGGCTGTTGGTGTTCTTCACCTGCTGTAGGTACTGCAGTGGCATATGGTCAGTCTGCACTACGAAAGTACGTCCGTACAGGTATTGACTGAACTTCTGCACACCCCACACCAACGCTAGACACTCCCTCTCAATGGTCGAATAGTTTCTCTCGGGTTTCGACAGTTTCTTGCTTGCACACGCAATAGGCTGTAGTCCCTGTCCCCTGTCCTGGCTCAAAATGGCCCCTACTCCATCCTCCGACGCATCTGTCTGTAGCACAAATGGTAGGGTGAAGTCCGGCAGACAGCACACAGGGTCAGAGCACAGCTTCTCCTTTAGGGTGCAAAATGCAGCTTCGCATGCTTCGGTCCATTGTACCGCCCCTGGCTTGCCTCCCTTGGTCAGATCGTGTAGTGGTGAAGCAATCGCTGAAAAGTTGGGTACGAACCGCCTGTAGTATCCGGCTAAACCCAAAAATGAGCGCACTTGCCGCTTGGTCGTTGGTCGCGGTGCATCTCGGATTCTCTCCATCTTTGACACCTCGGGACGAATTTCCCCGTGTCCAACCACGTGCCCAAGATACTCTACTCTTTGGAAACCCAGGTAACACTTTGATGGTTTGGCGGATAGCTGCACCTCACGCAACCTGAGGAAAAGACGTGCCAAGCATTCCAGGTGTCTCTGCTTGGTAATGGTGGCTACCAACAAGTCGTCGACAAAATTGTCGATCTCCGACATTCCCAGGGGTGCTAGTAGCTTCCGCATCATGCGAGAAAAAACTGCTCCCGCCGTCTTCAGCCCAAATGGCATTACGGTCCACTGAAATTGTCCCTCTGGCGTTGTAAACGCCGTCTTCGCTTTATCTCCCTTGTTCATAGGCACTTGCCAGTAACCTTTGGTCAAGTCGATCTTGATGAGATACTTGGCCCCTGACAGTTTGGAAAACAGGTAGTCGATGTTCGGCAATGGTTCTGCGTCGAATACGACGTGCTTGTTTAACTTCCGGAAATCTACGCAGAAACGCATCGTGCCCTCCTTCTTCTTTACCAACACGATGGGCGAGCTGTATGGCGAACTGGCCCTCTCAATGACGCCCATCGCTAGCATCGCTTCCACTTCCTTCTTGATGGTCTCGTGATGCGAATGGGGAAGTGGGTACTGCCGCGTCCTCACTGGAATGTCGCTGTCCACCCGTATTTCGCACACGTCCAGTGTAGTGCGTAGTGGCAAGTCGGTTAGGACATCTTCGAACTGCCATACCAGCTCCTGCAATTCTCCCCGTATTTCTGGGCAATTGTCGTCCATCTTCACGTCGCGGGGCGTCTCTGATGCTGTCAAGGTGATTACGGGAATATCCCCAAACACCGGCATAGTTTCCTCCTCTTCTACGCCTTCATCGTCCACGACGATCGTAGCCACCGTCGCTCTGGTATGGAACTTCTTCAGGAGATTGGCGTGGTATAGTTTGCTTTTCCCACGCATCCTGATCCGGTAGTCGCACTCTCCCACACGTTCGATCACCTCGTACGGTCCCCGCCATGCTAGCTGCAACTTGTTGTGCTTTTCTGGCAACAGTAGCAACACTTGATCCCCCGCGTTGAACAAACGCCGTTTCGCCTTCTTATCAAAGTGCCGCTTCTGCTTGGCTGACGCGGTTCTGAGGTTTCCTTGTGCCAACTTACACGTCTCCTCGATGCGATTACGCAAGTCTACCACGTACTGGCTACTCAATTTCACCTCTTCCTCTTGTATCTCCTTGGTCCAGAGGTCT
The DNA here is from genome assembly GCA_036898135.1 of Oncomelania hupensis. Taxonomy (NCBI): domain Eukaryota; kingdom Metazoa; phylum Mollusca; class Gastropoda; order Littorinimorpha; family Pomatiopsidae; genus Oncomelania; species Oncomelania hupensis. The sequence goes on along the minus strand of CM072514.1, from coordinate 46,128,560 downwards.
CGCAACACAGCCATCGGTCCCCGCACGGTCTTTCCATATAGCAGCTCGAAGGGAGAGAATCCTGTAGACTCTTGTGCTACTTCTCGGTATGCAAACAGTAGCGCTGGAATGTAGCGGTCCCACGCTGTTGGTTGCTCTGTGGCTAACTTCTTGAGCATGGACACTAGCGTCCCGTTGAATCGCTCAACCAGTCCGTTGCACTGTGGATGATACGGTGTGGTAGCTTTCCCATGGATCGACAGTAGTCTGTTCATCTCCCGCATGACTTCAGACATGAATTGCGTCCCTTGATCTGTCAAAACTTCCCTAGGAACGCCCACCCTCGACCAAATCTCCCACAGCGCTTCTGCCACCCTCTCTGCCTCTATGCCCTTGAGCGGTACAGCCTCGGGATAGCGTGTGGCATAGTCTACTACCACTAGGATGTACATGTTACCCTGATCTGACTTGGGTTTGATGGGTCCCACAATGTCTACAGCCACCCTCTGAAATGGCTCGTCCACCAGCGGAAGTTGCTGTAGTGGTACCTTCCTCACCCGTCCCCTCGGTACTACCTTCTGACATTCTGGACAACTGGCGCAATACCTCCGTACTTCGGCACACATTCCCGGCCAATAGAACGTTCCCCAGATCCGCTCCCTGGTACGTTTCCCTCCCAAATGCCCAGCCATGGGTGGATCATGAGCCAACTGAAGGATCCCCCCTCTCAACTGTTTCGGGACTACCAGTTGCGTGACCTGGCTACCCCTCTTCGTGTGTACCCGGTACAACACCCCCTTCTTCTTGCGAAACTCAGCTGACGCCCTACCCGACGCTATCGCCCCACCACTCTGTGCCAACGTTCTCGCCTTCGCGAGCGTCTCGTCGGTCTCTTGCATCCTGATCAGCTCTGGGGTGCTAACAGAGATCTGGGATGGTTCGACTACTGCTAAGGGTACCTCCCTCTTCTTCTCGGCCTTCACCTGCGCCCGAGTCTGCACTGCTGCAGCCATCGCGCATTCACCTCCGAACAAGGAAACAGGACTCTTTTCCCCGCTATCAAACGTTACCCAGTTACCCAGGATGATATCGGGCCCGTCCTCGAAAACCACCAGCTCCACTCTCCCCCTGACCAGCGCACAATCCAACTCCACCCAAGCTGTAGGTAGCAGACCCACGTTCGATCGATTCGCCAAGCAAATCTCGACAGTCCGACCCGTCAAATCAGCTGGTTTGACTAACCTGCTCGCGACTGCCCCTATCTCCGCCCCCGTATCTCTCAATACCCGAACGTCCTGCCCGTTCGCCCTACCTTGGCCCCATGGATCATAAGGTTTGATTGCACACACGCTAGCCCGAGGTGCGGTCTCCGTGGAAATAGTCCGTCCCACTGTAACCTGGCCTACTGTCTGCGATTTGACCTTGCAGTCCCTGACCACATGCTTCTCCGACCCACATCGGTAGCAACGACGTACCCCACTACCCCCTTCCGTCCTCCCTACCTTCTGTCCCTGACTTCCCTTGTTGCTAGGTTGCTGAGGAGCATCCGGTCGTCTGGGAAAACTGCGTCTCTGACTGGGTAGTACGGGTGCCGGTGCTGATGCTGCCCGCTTGGCATCTACCACACGCTGTGCTAACTCTGCTGCGGCATGGCTAGTCTCAGGCAGATTCTCCCTCACGTAGATCTCTAACTCGGTAGTCATAATGGAGAAAAGCTGCTCTCCAATGAAAGTGTCTAGTACCTGCTCTACGTCGGTGATGTCTTTGCCGGCGAGCGAAAACCACTTCTTCACTAATGACCCTAGTCTTACTACCAGCTGAGGAAACGTTTCTGCAGCTTCCTTCTTGGCCTCTCGAAACTGCCTACGATAGTAGTCGGCGTCCTTCCTGAAGCGTTTCAACAGCGCGTTTCTCACGGTGTCGAAATCCTGGGCTTGCTCAGGCGTTAGTCGAAGGTAAGTATCCCGGGCTTCCCCTTGCAACAAAGGCGCTAGCCTAACCGCCCATACCTCCCTCCTCCAACCCTGAATCTCCGCCACCCGTTCGAACATCTGGAGGTAGGCCTCCACATCCTCCCTCTCCTCCAAGGGTTTCAGCTTGACTGAGTACGCTGCCCCCCTATCTCTAGCCCTATTCTCCCTCTGATCAGCGCGGTCTTCATCTCTGACTCTACGTTCCTCCTCTAGCCTCATCTCAAACATCCTCCTTTCCTCCTCCTTAGCCGCTCTCTCTTCTCGCTTCTCATCTTCCCTGGCCTCCCTCTCTGCCGCTAACCTAAGCTCCAGCTGCCTCCGCTCGTCTTCCCTCGCTGCTCTTTCTGCCTCCAATCTAGCCTCTATCCGACGACGGTCTTCCTCCCTGGCCTCCCTTTCTTCCCTCTTCGCCTCTTCTCTTTCTTTCCTTTCTTCCTCCCTAACTAACCTCTCTGCTGCCTCCTTCCTCATTCTCTCCCTCTTCTCTTCCTCCTTCTCCCTCCGCTCTTCCTCCCTTCTCATCTCACTAACTACATAGTGCGCTAGCGCTCCGTCTCGGAAACCCAGACTTTCCCCAACCTGCCTGAACCTCTCACTATCGCTGAGCGCGACCTCGACTTTGCTCTGTGCACCGGGCGATTTGGCATACATCTTAGGCATAGTGGTCTGAGTACTCACTGCGTAAGGTTCCTCCAACAACCCTGTCACTGAGCCGTCATCACCGAAGTCCTGCTCCTCCTGCTCGGCCTCCTCCTTACGGGTCCTAGCGTCGCGGCGCATCGCGGCTCGAGCATCCCGCGTAGCCATGTCAGAAAAGAAGGGAAGAACAAATGTTAGTATACACAAAACAAATAACACTTAACTGATACAAACACCTAACAGAATGAATACGCAACACAACAGTCACAGGAGCCGAGGAATCGTTCACCGTCGTACCCCTAAAGGCGAGCAAGTGAACCCTGCAACCCAATTCCCCGTTAATGCTGCACTCCGAGTGTGATCCCTAGTGCAATACACCCACACTCCCGCCAACCGCCCGCTGCGTACCCTTTCACACAACAACTCAAACACACAACATACACATCTGGCACTACCCTAACAAAATAAATGAGTCGATCCCACTTCTGACACCAAAATGTCACGTCCCCCGAGCGGGTTCTGTGACTTCAGCACATCAACGAGTGAATAAGGAATAAAACTCAAACAAAATAAACTAACACAAAATGCCAGAATACAATCACACTCTTTTATTCTACAATCAACATACAAACACAGGACAAATGGGAACTAACCTTCCCCCAACCCCTAAATAGACCCCCGTCCCAATACTAACTAGCAATTACCTCCCCTTGTAACAAACCCCAAATAGAACTAAACAACAACAGTTTCTTTACAAAGTGTGTACAGGAAAATCAAAATCAACAAATCAATTCAAAATGTAAATCTTCAAATAATAAGCAATGGCGTTGAATCATAACTATTATCTAGGCGAAGCTGTGGCACAGAAGTAATGTCTCAATGTTCTTGTCAAGTAGCTCAGAGAGCTAAACAGTCTCTTTCACAATAAGCGGATGATTCTTCTAACTAAATGAATATGTTTTTAGGTGTGGTGCAATGTGAGTCTGTGTGTGCATGAATCAGGTATGAAAACCTCCTGTAATGGTGTTGCCTCGATACATAGGCAAAACCTGCAGCAGTGGCAGAGATCACCACAACACTACTCTGTCATAGAGGCAAAGGCACCCCACCAGGCTGGTTAGAACCCAATCAGCGTCAACAACAGCAACATCAGTACAGCATAACAGGCAACATCAGAGGCAACAGCGTTGAAATAATGCGCAGAAATAAACAGGTAGAAGTAATACGTAGAAGTAATAGCCCACACCTGTAAGCATATACACAGTCTTAACAATATGCCTACAAAACAATAAACACTATATAATATAACATAACACGCCGTCCTCCGTCCACCATCTTGACCTGAATAATTATGAATACCATGATAATAATACAAGATACTATACACACATTTCAATAATATAAATCAAGCTTTGATGCTAAATAATTCGCATCTTCTATAAACACAAACCTTTATATAAATGTACATAATCATTGCAACCTCACTTCAATCACACAGTCCTGATTCATTCCGCCCCCCTTCATCACCACCGTCACCCCCAACAATTATAGCACATCACGATTACCTCCCTTCATCCATACTACCTTGCCATACGATACTGTAAACATGCTTCCTTCATAATCATCACTTCATCTTTCTTCAGTATAATACATTCTATCGCTCTCTCCATACATACACCCTCACTCTCTCTCTCCCTCTCTATATTCCCCATCGTCGCCTTTGACCCACTTTTATAACAACAACAGCAACGACATTTCCCCATCACATATACAATAAGAAAATCATAAGAAAATCATATAAAATCAACAAAATTCATTATACATCCTAAAATACATCCCCTTCCCCACACTCATCACCACTCATACACGTACGCAGTTCTCGGAGCGCGCCACTAAAGAATTGAATGACAGGATTTGCTCACCTTATAGGCCTCGGCTTGTGACACCCTTTCCCCCAACACCACAACACGACACAACACTGTCACAATACAATTGGTTAGTCTTTTTGAGAGTCACTTTCTCTTGCTATTGCACGTTATTTCACTTTCCAAATAACACTTATACTGAGGATGAGGTCACCTTAGCTCTATCACAGACGCTAAGTCTTGGTGGGTGTTCAATAGAGAACTACACACACCTTAAGCATGTAACTCTACATTCGTTGACGAATGGCAGTTAACATCTTCCTTTCGAATTCTAAACATCCTTATCCCGACGAGGGCACAAGACCTTGGGTGGCTATATACGCAATAAACACACCCTTCCAGCAGGTACCCTACACACAATGACCTCTGTCACAGGGTTGCTGCCTCGTTAGATTCGTTCCTCTCGCAACAGCATCTCAAACCACTCTGCCCTCCAAAACCGCGCCGGCCACCAGCAAAATAGTCGAGCTCTCGTCAGTATGCACATTCTTTATTACGCGTATCCCTATTCGAAATTGGCCTACTCCCTGTCTTCTACGAAACGCACGGACTTTACGAAACTGCACTTTCATACGCAAAAGTAAATCGGTCACGCTATTCTATGTACACTATATACGGAGAAGTGTAACTTCCTAAAAAGTGTAACTCTCCCTGCCATCTGAAAACTCGTGTCGTCACACTGAGCATCCGGCATTTAACTACGACACCCTACCATCCAATGTGCAACGGGCTCGTCGAAAAGTTCAATGCTACGCTGAAGTTCACCCTGAAGAAACTGTGCAGCGAGCAGCCCAGACAATGGCATCGCTACATCAACGCCCTACTTTTCGCCTACAGAGAAGTACCGCAGGAGTCCACCGGCTTTTCTCCGTTCGAGCTGCTGTACGGAAGAACCATCAGAGGGCCGATGCACATCCTGAAAGAACTGTGGACGAAAGAAGTAGACACCCCAGAGGTGAAGAACAGCTACCAGTACGTGTTTGAGCTACGGGAGAAGCTGGAGCAGACTCTCGAGATAGCCAGAGAAAACCTGAAGAAGTCCCAAGACTGTGGAAAGCACTACTATGATCGTAGGGCTGTGAGCAGGAAGTTTAAACCTGGCAACAAAGTGCTGGTGCTGCTACCTACTGATCACAATAAGTTGCTGATGCAGTGGAAAGGCCCGTACGAAGTGGAGACTGTGGTGGGGATCAACGACTACAAGGTGAAGGTCGGTCAGCATTCCAAGATATACCACGCCAACCTCCTTAAGCTGTACGTGGAAAGGCCATCAGAGACTGTGCATGCAGCAACAGCAGCTGTGACCGACAACAGCTTTGACAGCGAGGAACTGTTGGAACATGGAGACTTCCACAGCAAAGAAGGCATCGATGACGTTAAGCTAGGACCAGGCTTGACGGAAGGTCAAAAGATGGAGCTCAAGGACCTTATGGGCGAGTTTCCCCATAACTTCAATGATGTTCCAGGCTCTACGACTTTGGTCGAACATGAAGTCCACACCCAGACCTGGAAGGAGCATCTGCAGACCTTGACTTGAGGGAGCTGTTCCACCGTCCCGCAGAAGCCAACCTGACCGTGAGACCCAGCGAATGCATTCTGGGAGATGACAACGTCGACTGCGACGGACATCCGACGGAAGAAGGAGACAACGGAGGGCGCACTGATTCCAGGGAAGCCCACGTGATCATCGTCTTTGACCCTGGGCCAATGACAACCGCAACTGACGAGGGCGTCGATTCCTTGCGAACGAAAGAACATTGACTGTGTGGACGAACTAAGAATATTGGTAATGACAGACTTGAAAATGAAAAACGTTGACTGGGTAAATGATCTGTGAACATTGACAGTATCCAGAAAGTCTTACAGATGAGAAACTTTGACTCTGTGTGAATGAACTGTGAACATTGACAATATCCAGGCAGATTTGAAGATGAAAACCATTGACTCTGTGTGAATGAACTGAGAACTTTGATAGTGTTCAGACAGACCGAAATAAGTTTTAATTCTGAACTTTGTGCATTACGTTTCAACGTTGTTGAAAGAAATTGGGTAAATTTCTTCTTGAGTGGGGGGTTATGTTACGTTGAAACGCGAACGAAAGTATGTCGGAAGCGCGCACGATAGATCTAATCGTTTCGTTTTGCAAAGTATTCAATAATGGAGTTTATTTACCTTTGATTTGAGTTTGCATTGTTGTTAGGAGAGGCTTTGTATAACGTGGATAATTTTCGTTGGTCGATATTGTTAGAGAATACTCTGGATCTCCTTGTTTACTATCGATCGAAGTTTCGGGATGATTGTCGAAGTAAGAGAAGGTTCGGGGTATGTGTGGAGAGATGAATGACGTAAGTCAGTGATGACGATCTTTAATTCTGATTGGTTAGTTGTAATGCGTCATTTCTAGAACAAACTGTCGTCATCTCGAAGGATAGAAAAAAATATATATTCGATGCTTTGAAAGTTGTAGAGTTGAGTTGCTGTGAAAGTTGTTGAGTTGAGTTGAGAATTGTATGCAGTTGTTGGTGTGTGCTGAATAAAAAGTGGAAAACTTCATACGTCGACTTAGTGACTTGTATGCTGCTTGAGCGGGTTGCGTGAATAAACGAATCTGAGCTACACTCATCAGTACTTCAGCATTGGGGCTGAATCCACTACTGATAAAGAAAAACACCATCATCAAACCGAGTGTAACACACTGAGCGAAGCCATCAGGGCTGCTGAGGACAGAGAAATGGTATGCTGGTTAAACGACCAACTGTGGTGCCCCTACGACCTCCGGGTTACGGGACAGGATAGGATAGGATAGGATAGGAATAATAATAATAATAACAATAATAATAATAATAATAATAATAATAATAATAATAATCTGAAGAAGAAGAAGAAGAAGAACTTTGTTAAAATACAACAACATGGCAATAAATAAAATGTTTGAAAAATTTTAAAATACACAAAAAAAATAACAATTAAGATTTTTGTTTACATTTCCTTAAAACAGAATTTTAAAACTATGCAATGTGAAGCAAATTTACAAAGTTAATTACAGACTGATTAATAAAACACAACACGAAAACATTATACAACAGACATGTATTAATTTAATCAATCTTATATAGGGCTTTTCAAGCTCAAGAGTTTCTCAAGGCTCTGGTCGATACAGGAAAGCGCCTGAAGCGCCCACCTGCAGCCTTTAAGCGCACAGTCTGACGCCCAGACGACTGAGCACAATCCTGGGTGACCGAGGATGGGTGGGAGGGACTTGGGTGTATTTGTGTAGCCGGCACTCACCCATCTAGGACATGAGCCTCAGGATCTTCTAGGTCTATGAGATGGAATGCGTGCGTGCATATACTAGACCTCAATTTATACTCTCATCCGAAGGAGCAGAGTGTTATTTAATCACAAACACACGAACACAAACACACCTGCCTATATGCTTATACAACATCCACACGCACACAAACTGATTATTATTATACTGTAGGAGGAGGAAACAGTATTTAGTACACAAATGAACTTGTCTGTAAAATACGCTGCTGTCTTCGACGTTAATGCGCTAGCAGTTGCCACTGACACATTGGTATATAAATTATTATTATTATTATTGTTGTTGTTGTTATTATTAAAGTCATCTGCAACATCTTTACTTCAATCCTGGAGTCTGTGTGCCAGTCTGTGGGATTTTAAAAAAAGCATGCTGCAATATGATGATGATGAAGGTGATCTGTTGTTTAAAGTCCTTCGATTTGTTAGACCTATATAGGACTGATCTTGTATTATTATGGAAAGGTGCAGAGAATAGGGACCTAGCCCAAAACACATCTTACTTTTTGCTAAATCTATAACACCAAGGCATATACATATACACAGTGAAACAGTCACACGCATATATATGTATTCAGTTGATATTAAATTACACCACCATTACGTAAAGTTATCATATGACGACCAGGGGGAAAATATTTTTTCCGAAAAGAAGACTCTAATATTGGTTCTAGAGCAGGGGTACCCACACTTTTTCAGCCTGGATCATAATAGGCTGACGTCAATTCTTTTAATGCTTCGCGATCTACTCACAGTACCTTCGCGATCGACGTATTGGGCACCCCCCCCCCCCCCCCCCCCCAGTTCTAGAGCATACACATGCCGGAACCTTCTTACAGTTCTTTGCTAAGGTCAGACAAATACAAATTAATTACCTGAATTAGTCTCCTTTGGTATAATTTATCCTAAGAATGTTTTCTTTAATTTATTTATAAATTTTATATTCAATACAGATTGTCATTCTTCTTATACATACATACATACATACATACATACATACATACATACATACATACATACATACGTACACGTAAATGAAATATGTGCACTCCATGCCCAATTGGACGCCCCGGCGTCCAAATAGGCAGGGGGCGTCCAATTAGGCCTCTATGTCAGACCCAATTGGACGCCGGCGTCCAAATAGGCAGGGGGCGCCCAATTAGGCCTCTATGTCAGACCCAATTGGACGCCGGCGTCCAAATAGGCAGGGGCGTCCAATTGGGTCTGCACGGACATATCTCAAGTTTTGTTGTTGACATACATAAGAGCATGCGCATCAAGGGTGACACCATTGATCTCTACGTTGTTTTTGGCAGGACAAGAGTGGGACCTTCAGTGTTATGCTGCTGAGCTGGCCAGTCTGAATGTTGTGCTGGTGAATGAGGGGATATGTGGCTGGCTTGCAGAAGGGCCACAACTACAAGATCCTCCTGCCACCAAAGGAAAGCTATCTCCCGCGTCTGAAGGTGGAGACCTGTGCGTGACTGCTGCGACTAACATGAACCTCAAACAAAGCTTAATCATTTCGGTTGACCTCCTCATATGCTTGTTTGAATATAGAGTTGAGACAGATGCGAAGTGGCAGGTACAAAGGAAATTAGGTGATTTTCTCACTTGTTGGAAAGGTGGATCCAAAGGTGGATTGTCTATGAAATCTTATTGTGTGAGCAGTTGCTTCTGTTTCGAGATATCTTGCTGTGTTTTTGAAAGAAAGAAATTTGACAAAATTCGTGACTTTTATTGACAGTGCTAAAGCCTTTTGCATGGCTTATCCGAAAAAGAAACTGGCACCGAAGTCAGATGATACCATTTTTGGTGCCGCATCGATATCACAGTATGTGCCCACTCAGAATCAATTTCGTGGGACGGGTCTAAGATGGAATAGGGTCCGTTGATAGACAGAGTGTACTGCTGAGATAGTCCAACTCGTAACGAGAGGAAGGGTTACCGAGGCTGCGAAAGTGGGAGAAAGAGAAGGGAGAGAGGGGCGAGAAAGGAGTGCTAGAAGAATTAGTAGGATGATTGCGAGTGTGTGCATTTAAGTTTTAATAGAAGTAACGAATACCAAGAAGAACTGTGCAGCAAGACTTTTAAAATCAGTGACAGTGCAAATGGTGTGAATTGGTTATACATTGCATTGTATAACGGACTATCAGTGACAAAACAGGGGGGGGGGGGGGGGGGGGGGGTGGAAATATGTGTGCTTTATTATTTTGTGTATTATTATATGCGCATGTGTTTAATTAGAGGCACCACAAAGGTGAGAGTGATTTTTCTACACTTTATGCCGATGTGTTGTCATTTATATGCGGGAGTTTTAAATTCAATTTATGTTTTCATTGGTTTCAATCTTTTGTTTAGTATAGAGAGTGAAAGGACGCTCGTGCACGCACTACCAGCCCAAAAACCCCTTCACTCCTTGGAAACAGTCACTTATTTAAGTACCGTACAGAGAAAATAGGTTGACAATCATCTGATTTAAGTTTGCTGTTAGATATTTATATCAGCCAAGCGAAATTGCCAATGACCTAAAAAAAAAAGAGCAACTGATCTTGTGTGGTCACTAAGTATTTATGAAGTTGACAAAGCGATGTGTGTCGGCTGTCGGATAGCGCCGTGGTTGCAGCACTCGCTACTGTGTCGCAAGTTAAGAACCGTCCAGTGCGGTTAGCACTTGGATTTGTGACCGCAAAAACGTGAAGCAACAAATAACAACACCCCCAGTTGACTCAACTCTGACTGAGTACCTACTCTTTTAAGGATAGGAAAGGTAAAGCAGCGAGGGAGAGAGATGGGCATCACCTCATTACGCTAACCAAAGATAGTGTGATCTCCAACATCACGCTATTGGACTACCTTTACCTTTACCTACAAAGCGATGTCTACCAATCCACCCGTCTTATTAAAATAAAAAAAAAGTGATCGTAAAACACCACAAAGAAACTTTGTAAAAGAGAAATTACAGATTGTTTATGGGCAAGATTTATTAGGCAAGTCCATAAAATAAACCCACACATTGTGGTTTTGAGGATGAATGCGACTGTGATAATGACTATATGGGGACTATATAACTTGGTTGGTTGGTTGTCTTCTTCATCGAGATGATAAAACGGTACGCACGCATTCACACATATTTACACCAGATACATACATACATCCATACATATAAAATACATAATTATATAAACGGAGCAATTGGAGAATCAATAAAAGCTTTTGCTAATCTAATGCTTACATCAAAGCTTATGTTATCAATGGAATTGATAATAGAAACATATGGCAAAAATGGACGCATATAACTGCATTGAAATAATACATGTTTCAGTGAAATAGATTCACCACATATACATTTTACATTTTTACAATAATTGGTTTTAATTGAGTTTAATATTTTTCTATGTGCCATGTTTGAAATTGATCTAACAAGGTTGATTATAGTTGCAATTAAGTTTAATCTCTTTTACACATTTATTTCCTATAGAGTTTTGAATTTCTTTAGAAGACAACGGTATTTTTATTGTTTGAGAATTAATATTTGAAGCACCAAGTTTTGTAGCCCGATCAGGCCAATTATAATAAAGGAAACCACTATGTGAGGGAATCCAGACAAAATTCACCTGAGTGCCATTAGTTATTAAACTATGAATAATATTTTTAATTTCCAAAATAATTTATTTTCTTTCACCATTATTATCTGAATTCAATGCTTGTAAAACTGACAAGTGCTAAAAAGGATTCACAGAAAGATTAGAAATTGTATTTAGAGCCATTAAATAATATGATTCGGATATATATCCGGAATTACAAACGCAGCTCCTGCTTCATCTGTGTGAAGAACAGAACCATCAGTATATATTTTCAGTTGACCAAAATACTTTTCACGTATATGATGTCGAACCTCAAATACAGTAAGCAAAGGGTTGTGGTTTTTATTTTCATTACAGTAACAGATATCTTTTTCTAATTCCCACATAGATACTGGTGAAATAATAATTTTATGTAAACACTCAATATGCGTTAAAACAATTTGAATCATATCTTTTGTAAAGGTTCCTATTGTTGTAAAGGAGTGCACTTTTTGATCTTGTTTATAAAAACTAAATCAGATCTTATGAGCAGTTCTTCGCGTTAATGTTAATGTTAATGTTGTTAATTGCATTTGCTATTATTATGTATTTGGCACATGATAACTTTCACCATTCTAACTCCTGCAAGTTTATAGGACTCAGTGGTTTTTGTATGAATTGGGACCCCTAGACTAATTTTATTGCTTTAAGAGTCATTTTCCACATCCCAAAAACATTCGACGGCCAGATCCGGCTAAAGTCAAATCAATGGCTAAAGGAAAGTAAGTAGACACGTCTTGAATGCGAGTGACCCTGCCATTATTAAGCAATATCAAATCCGAATCTATTAAATTTTTACTAAAGCAAGTAAGCAAGTAATTATGTAATAAAATTAAGAAATAACATTAACTAAATTTAATTAACATAACATTATAGCAATTCTGATTCCATAAAGGCCAATGTGAATTAAAATCACCCATTATTCAGAAGTGTCAAAAGAACGTAGCCAGTCATAGTCAGAAGATTTCTTGGCATTTCCTATACCCAGCACATCACCAACGACAAAGCCCGACAGACACAAGCCATTGGACAAAACACGATGACCTGCTCACAATGTTGAAGGGACATCACCGGGTCCATGGTGCTTTGAACTTTAGTTATGGTTTTATTGTTGATATAGATGTATGTGTGCATTATGTGTAATATATTATTTTTACTCTTTATTACTAATTGTGCAAGTATAGTAACATATGCGTTGTTTTGCGCGTGCATCATGATAATTGTTCTTTTGTGTTTTCCTTTGCAATTGTTAAATGAAATGGGTTAAATCGTTTTCACTTTCAGGTGCCATACAATTCAGAAAGGTGTCCTCTATAAATATGAAAAAGTTTTAGACCAAAAGGAAGAACTGAATAATGGACATTTTTTTTTAATTTTCTAAGGATCTCATTTGCTTGATGAAATTTTAGAAACCATTTTCTTTAAAACCGCTCGATCAGCAGCTTCAAATACCTGTAAAACGCACACTATCTAGATAGAGAAAATCTGCTGAATTTCCCCCATGTAATCACCTTCTGTCATATTTCCACAGAAAACAGGTACTTAAAAAATTGGAAGGTCACATGGAAAGAAGGAAGAAAGGAAATACGCACGATTAAACCAATCAATTAAGTGGCAAGGACGGATCCAAGCCCGGCTGCAAAAGGAGGAGTGTTGGGCGTGGGGTTAGCACCCCCACTCCTTAAAAAAAGACTACGCTACAGAAACGTTAACAACAGAAGTTCATCACGAAGAGCTATGACGCGTTGTGGTGAAAGCTGAGAGGAAGCCACAGAGCCTACTATCCTTCTGTCAACAGGAGAACCAAATTCGGCAAATGGAATGTTGGAAAGATGGCACAGGTAGCAGCTGAGATGAGGAATAATGACCTGACCGTGTTAGGCATCAGCCAGACACGAGGGACCCAAGCTGGACAAAGGCCACCAAGATTTAACATCAATGTGAAGTCAGTCTTACTGTATCAGTACAACTTCTGTCAATCTGATGAATGAAACTTGATGCAACAACAACAACAGTCTTACTGTATGAAGCAGAGACATGGAGGACAACCAAGACCACCATCAAAAATGTCCAGTCCTTCATCTTTACGAAACATTGACCCTCACAGCAGATCTACAAACGAGGCATGAGGAGATGAGGCGCTACATCAGCACATCACCAACGACGAAGTCCGACAGACCATCACACAAACCATTGGACACACGATGACCTGTTCACAGTGGTAAAGACTCCGATGGCATGGCCACGTCAGCAGATCATCAGGCCTTGCAAAGACCATCCTGAAAGCACAGTGCAAGAGGGAGACAGAAAAAGAGGTGCGATGACAACATTAGAGAATGAAACTGAGCGAACTGGGTTGCTGAGGACAGAGAAAGATGTACGCTGGTCATCTGTGGTTGCTGAGGACAAAGAAAGATGTACGCTGGTCAAACGATCATTTGTAGTGCCCCTACGACCTTCAAGTTCAGAAGAAGAGGGAGACAGAAAAAGCTTTGGCTTGACACTGAACAATGAGGATTGCTAAGGACAGAAAGATGGAGTACTTATTATTTCTTTTTTTTTTTTTTACAATTATGATGCGAAACTAGAATTTTTGACTCCAAAGACAACGCTGACACTGTAAGAGGGACACCAAATGATGATGACTCCAAAGACACCGCTGAAACTGTAGGCGGGACACCAAATTATGGTGACTCCAAAGACAACGCCGACACTGCAGGTGAAAAACCAAATGATGATGACTCCAAAGAAAACGCTGACACTGTAAGAGGGACACCAAATGATGACGCCAAAGACAACGCTGGCAATATAGCTGTCATATATAGTTTTTGACTCACTTATCAAGAAAAAGTGAATCTACATGTATGAAGTATTCTTCAATAAAACCGGAGAATGCTGTTGAAGTATATTTACTTACTTAATGCCCGACACCCGTGCTAGGGTATGGGCCGCCAACAACAGCTTTTCGAGGGGCCTGACAGCTCCAATCTTGTCAGTGTCGGTGTGCACGGTGGCAAAGGCAGAGGGGATGCTAAATCATACTCGTCGCTTCTGCTCCTCTTGCTTTTTGTTGGTGCTATGAATTCTGCTGGTGCTACGAGTTCTGTGGGTGTTAAGAAAAGTGTGCTACCTCAAAGTGGTGTGGTGAGTGGTGAAAAGGGTAAAAAATTTCGTAGTGTTTCTTCCACCATGACTGGAAGTGTTGCAGAAGACATTAGAAAGATGATGAGACAGCTACACATTGATGCTGTTGCATGCAAGCTGGAGCTGGGGCCTATTAAGGAGATGATTGTAGAGCATGAGGTCAGAATTAGGGAGCTTGAGAGAAGAAATTCACATTTAGAACAATACTCGCGACTAAACAGTGTTAGGATAATTGATATCCCTGAATCAAAAGATGAAAACACTTATGAGATTCTCTTGACTATTGCAAAATCGATTGAAGTCGATATTGACATTAAATTTGTATATAGGTCCCTCAGATTGGGGCCAGAGTCAAGGGGGGGAGGGGGGGGGGTGAGTCGACCCATCTTAGTCAAAGACTCAAAGTCCATATAAACTAATAAATTAATACAGTTATTAGTTATTAATTTAATAAATTAATTTAATAAAGTATTTTAGTCTGATGAACAAAAGAAAAAACTTGCCAAAGTTAGTGGAAAGAAGCTTTTTCCTGGTCTCCTCGTGGTTGGACCGGTTCCAAGGAATACACACATAAGGTGTGAAAGAATAAAAAGGCAAAAGACTGATTTTAACAAGTTTGACAGTATTCTCTAACTTGCATCCTTCTAGCTCATGCATGCCACTACCAATATACCACTACTAGTATATGCTCTGTAAATTTGGACCAATTCAGAATTATAAACAACAAGAGAAAAAAAACAACTCATTATCTCTCTGGTCAATACCCCCAGTAATCAAATCAAATCTTCCTCAAGCTAAAGGAGGCACTGTGGTCTTCGGCTTGCAGATCTGAAGGTTCCGAGTTCGAGCCCTGGCCGGGCCATTGTGACCCTGGGAAAGACACTTTACTCCTGTTTTCCTACTCCGTCGGATGAGAGTATAAACCGAGGTCTAGTCTGTGTGTCGCATAATATACATTCCATCATAACGGACTTTATAGATACTGACGCTCATGTCCTAGACGGGTGAGTGCAGGTAACAAGAACACACCCAGCATGCACCTTCGCCCCCATCCCTGGATGCCCCGGGCGTCAGACCATGCGCCCAAAGGCTTAGATCCTGTATCGGCCTTAGCCTTGATCCTTAGGCTAAGGCGCCTTACAAATGACGAACATTATTATATTATTTTATAAATGCTACTCCATCATGTTATCCATAAAAAGTGACTGTGACGCGGTACATATATGCCACAAGCACTATATGCCACAGGCCCTATATGCCACGGGACCTATATGCCACAGGCCCTATATGCCACGTGCTGTTGCTGTTGTTGTTGGTGGTGGTGAACCTTTATTTCCACAGGTTTGGCGACCTATATACCATTTAAGTAGCCAATCACTGTGAAATGGCTACCAAGTATTTTGTACGGCTACCTATAATGTGAATGTCTACTTAACAATATATGTGAACTGCTACTTACCCCTTGGGGTCATGAGCAATCTTGTCACTGTAGATTGTTCTAACCTATAAAGGGAACAGTGAAAGCCCCAGTTGAAAACCTGTCTTGCCTTTGTAGGCATGACTAATTCACTGCAGCAACAGTTCCCCCCGTTGGAGTGCCGGGGGTTTCAGTATAAATAGTATCCCCACTTTCTGGAAATTTAGTGCTTTAAATTCCCACTGTCGCTGTCTTCATCATTTGCTCTTTCCCATTCCTGATCTGTCCTATCACTCTGCTATACTTTCTTCTTCTTCGCTAGATCAATGACCTACCTTTTTTCTTGAAAACTCTTCCTGGACAAGACTCCTTGTTTGTGTATGAGGTCTGTTGGATCAGCTTGGGAGTGTTGGACGCTTTCTGCCGGGTGGTCACTAGGGCTTCCTATGATTGTATTATTTCGCACTATAGGCATTTTATATGTATGTGTTTTGTTGATGATTTATAATGATGGTTGTATTCTATTTTGTTTTTGTAACCGGGGTGTTCACGTAGTTGAGGTCAACCCTCAGCCGTCCCCTGCGTGGGATGTCTTTATTGTAAAGTGGCTGGCCGGTGGAGGGCGTTCAATTTTCCCACTAGGGTTGTTTCGGCAGATCTTTTATGCGGATCGGGGGTTGTCCGGTCCTGATTTGGCTCAGAAGAGTCCGCTGGACCTAAAGCAACAATAAATCAATCAATCAATCAATCAAACTGCTACTTAATTTTGAACCCATTTTTACGACAGGCGACCTAAATGTGAATGGTTACCAGCCTGTGAAATGGCGACTTAAGCAGTTCACCACCACGGCTACCTATTACGTGAAATGTTACTTGATGGTGACTTGGCTACAATGCATAAAACCACTCAAAAGCAGTCACCCTGCTGCACGTGGTAATCAAGAGAAATGATCCTCAATGCAGGTTGGATGGAATGCGGTAGTGTCCTTTTATCTATTGTAGCATGCAATGATGACAGCATACTTCATGTTTAGATCTGAAGTGGTTGTGCGAGTGTATAGATACAGGAGTGAGGTGTTGTGGATGGCTAGGATGGGTCTAAGGCATGGAAGAATGTGTGGGTTTGAGTGGTTTTGTGTTAAATAATTATCTGTGTGTCTAATGTGTACGCGTGGGTATGTGACTTGATATCTGGTAAGGCATGTGTGCTAGTGGTGATAGATTTGTATTTCGGTATGGAATGATCAGATGATCGTTTAACCAGCATACTCCATCTTTCCTTGTCCTCAGCAACCCTGATTGTTTGACTCTGTGTCAAACCAGTCCATTCTCGAATGTTGTCCTCCCGCTTCTTCTACCTCCTTGCAATGTGTCTTGCAGGATGGTCTTTGCAAGACCTGATGATTTGGTGACGTGGTCATACCATCGAAGTTTCCGGTTTTTGACCATTGTGAGCAGGTCATCGTGTTGTCCAATGGCTTGTGTGATGGTCTTTCTGACTTCGTCGTTGGTGATGTATTGGGTATAGGAAATACCCAGAAGTCTTCTGTAGCACCTCATCTCCATGCCTTGTATTCTTCTTTGTAGATCTGCTGTAAGGTTCATGTTTCGGAAGCATATAGGAAGATGGAGATGACAAGGGAGCGCAGCAGTCTTACCTTGGATTGTAAACTGAGTGTCCTGTCTCTCCACATGCGCTTCAACCTCGCCAGGGCAGCAGTTGTTTGTGCGATCCTGGAGAGGACTTTCTGTCGGGACTCATTGTCTAATACAATGGCTTCTAAATATTTGAAGCTATGCCCTGTGTTCAGGGATCGGCCTTGGACTTTGATGTCCGTGTTGATGCCATTGGTGTTGTTGGTCATCATTTTGGTCTGTAAGCAGGTCATCGTGTTGTCCAATTACTTGTGTGATGGTCTCTCGGACTTTGTCGTTGGTGATGTGTTGGGTATAGGAAATGCCCAGAAGTTCTGTAGCACCTCATCTCCATGCTTTGTATTCTTCGTTGGAGATCTGCTGTGAGGGTCCATGCTTCGCAAGCATATAGGAAGATGGAGATGACAAGGGAGCGCAGCAGTCTTAATTTGGAATGTAGACTGATGGTCCTGTCTTTAATGGGCTTCAACCTTGTCAGGGCAGCAGTTGTTTGTGCGATCCTGGAGAGGACTTCCTGTCGGGACGCATTGTCTGATACAATGGCTCCTAAATATTTGAAGCTATGCACTGTGTTGAGGGATTGGCCTTGGACTTTGATGTCCGTGTTGATGCCATTGGTGTTGTTGGTCATCATTTTGGTCTTCTGTGCACTTATTTCCATTCCATAGGCTCTGGAGGTGGTTTGAAGCCTCTGTACCAGTTGTTCAACTTCTTGTTCCTCTCCAGCCAATCCATCAATGTCATCCGCAAAACGAAGGTTGGAGATTGCTCTTCCAACTATGCTGAGTGTGCCTTCGTGATCTACATGCTGCGCTCTAGAAAAATATTGAAGAGTGTTGAAAAAAGTAGGCATCCCTGACGCACACAGATTGTTTTCGATGGCGCTGTTGTGGAGGACTGCACTGGTAGCCTTGTCATACAGGCTTTTGATGACATCAATAATTTTAGGGCTGATGTTGTTCACTCTCATGGTTGCCCACAGAGCTGCATGCCAGACTCGGTCAAACGCCTTTTTGAAGTCCACGAACACATGATATAGATCCTGTTGGTGCTGTAAGTATTTCTCGCTGATTATTCTGAGGTTAAAAATCTGTTCAGTGGTACCTCGCCCTGCCCTGAATCCTGCTTGTTCTTCAGCAATGATTTGTTCAGCTTGGGCTTTCGACCTGTTGAGTATTATTTTCAGGAGGACCTTGCTGGGATGGCTGATGAGGCTGATGGTGCGGTAATTTTCACATTCCTGAAGGTTACCATTTTTGGGAAGAGTGATGACAAGCGACAGGGTCCATGGTGTAGGCCACTCCCCACTCAGATTTTGTTACAGAGTGCGTCAATCATCGCTTCTCCACCTGTTTGAAGCAGCTCCGCGGGTATGTTGTCCACTCCTGCTGACTTCCCCTTCTTCAGCTATTGCACTGCTGCCTCAACTCCTTCCCGGAGAATTGGGAGGATTTCTTCTTCTTCTCTGTTTTCAGGACATGCTACAACTGATGGGTCTCCATTTGGTGTGTGGTTGTAAAGGTCAGAGCAGTACTCTTTCCATCTGTCCAAGACTTCTTGTTCTTGTGTAAGGCATATGCCAGACTTGCTTTGGATCGTGGAGACCATGGGCTGTTTAACACTTGTCAGCCGCTTCCTGCAGACTGTTCTCTATTTTCTGTCATTTATCTTCTAGCCAATTTTTTCTTTGCTGTGCGCATGCCTTTTCGGATGTCATTGTTGATTTTTGGGTAGGCATCAGCTCCATGTGACGTGTTCTTCTTTTTCAACTCTTTTATCATCCTTAGGGGGACATAGTGTTTTCTTTCTTTTCTCATCATCACCATCATCCAGGCCTATGCCCCAACAGCAGACTATGACGACAGCGAAGTGGAGGATTTTTATGAAAATCTACAGGCTGTCCTTGACCAAGTGCCGAAGAAGGACATAGTCATAGTGCAAGGCGACTGGAATGCCAAGGTTGGCCACAACTGGGGAGACACATGTGGAACCCACTGCAACGACGAGACAAATGACAGGGTGTTTTCGATGGCGCTGTTGTGGAGTTCAAAAGGGTGAAAAGAGACTCTTGGAATTTGCCATACAACAATCTGATACTGGCAAACACGCATGTTCTCCACAAAAACTCCAGACTCCAGACGATGGACATGGCACAGTCCCGGCGGGGTGCATCACAACCAAGTCGACTACATTATGGTCCAGAAACGCTTCAGATCAAGCATTAACAAGCATCAGCCATCAATTATCAAGCATGACACGCACTTTTCCAGGAGCAGACATCGGAAGCGACCACGATCTCGTGATGATGTCTAACCGACTCCACTCGAAGAGACTAAATACAGCAAAAGTGCACTAGACTAAAGTTCGACCTGGACAAACTACAAGCCGGAGGTGGCAGAAATATTTCAGGCCACAATTGGAGGGAAATTTGCACCACTGCTCATTTTGGGGGCTTGTCAACGCCATGACCACCATCTTCAACTCAGCTGTGACAGATGCCGCCACTGAGATCATTGGCAAGCACCGATCTTAATTAAGAAGCCGTGGAGAGATTTAAAAAAATTAATAAAGAAAAAAAACTCCTCACAGGGAGCTGATGTCTACCGAAAAATCAACAATGACATCCGAAAAGGCATGCGCACAGCAAAGGAGAACAGGATAGAAGATCAATGCCAGGAAATAGAGAAAAGTCTGAACAAGAACAACATCAAGAAAGACTAGCAGACTGTTAAAGCAAAGCAAGTCTGGCATATAGGCGCTTACAAAAGAACAAGAAGTCTTGGACAGATGGACCGAGAGTCAATAGAAAGTCGTTTGACCGAGTCTGGCAGCAAACTTGTTTTTTCCAACCTAGTTCCAGTCATTCGCCGAAAAAGGCAATCACCGAAGTCGAACGAAGCTCTCCGATGTGTTACGAATGCTGCTTGCATGACTATGACTAGTTAAACATTAAAAATGGTCACTGTTGCGTCTATTTCTGTCCGATTTACACAGATTAGCATTTCGCATCGGTGTACTTTGTTAAGATGAGCATAATTAATATCGTCCCTATTTAATAGTTGCGTCCATTACTTTGCTTTTGTTAGTTCTCGGCAGTAGACTAAATATTAGCATTCCCCCTTTCCTGCCTAGAATCAAGTAGACACTGTAATATACATAGGCCTAATCTACGTTATATATTAGAAGTCAGTCTCGGCGTTGCGAAGACGCGTCACTAGCTGACTATAATTATTAGACCTGTATTGTTTGTTTTATACGTAAAATAAATGTATAAACTATTCTAGTTAATACTATTTAGGCCTATTCTTCATAATGTTCGAATCCTTAGATTTCCGGAGAAGGACGAGTAGGCTAAGCGAAATCTTTTTTTTTTTTCATAACTCGAGATCAGAGTTAAATTAGTAGTAGTAGTAGTAGTAGTAGTAGTAGTAGTAGTAGTAGTAGTAGTAGTAGTAGTAGTAGTAGTATATTTATTTAGTAAAATCTTTAATAAATTTATTTATTTAGTTTTTTTTGTTATTATAATTATTATTATTATTATTATTATTATTATTATTATTATTATTATTATTATTATTATTATTATTATTATTATTATTAAATACCAGGCCCCTCGCTTGATCTGAAGCGTTTCTTGTCCATGATGTAGTCGATCTGGTTGTGATGCTCCCCGCCGGGACTGTGCCATGTCCATCGCCTGGAGTTTTTGTGGAGACCAAGCGTGTTTGCCAATACCAGATTGTTGTATCTGGCAAACTCCAAGAGTCTCAGACCCCTGTCTTGTTGTTGCAGTGGGGTCCACATGTGTCTCCCCAGTTGTGGGCCAAGATGCGCACCACAGGTGGGGGGGGGAGTGGGGGGGGTATTTATTTATTTTTTTTT
Source organism: Oncomelania hupensis (assembly GCA_036898135.1). Taxonomy (NCBI): domain Eukaryota; kingdom Metazoa; phylum Mollusca; class Gastropoda; order Littorinimorpha; family Pomatiopsidae; genus Oncomelania; species Oncomelania hupensis. Next base: position 46,106,995 of record CM072514.1, on the reverse strand, counting down.
TTTACATTTGCTTAGTTAATTTTTAAAACTTTTAAAATACTTTTTTAATTATTATTTTTTAATTTAAAATTTTAATTTATTTATTTGTTTGCAACCAATTGGCGCTGAAGCTCACTAACCTTCATTGGGTAATTCTTGTTTGGTATACATGGGCTTAGGAACCTGCAAAGACCAGACCCTACTCCCTTTTTTCAGAGGAGTGGAGGTGAAGGGACTATTGGCCCCCAACTTACCTTTGGCCACCCCAACCTCACTCTCCCTTCTCCTCTGGTTGTAAAAGGTTTAATCAGGAGGGGTCAAACACAGTACAATCCTGTAGTATTACCATTTCACAAGAGCTTTTTTTCAACCTAACAACTTGAATGTAGGGATTTGAAATGACATTTTGGCATGATTGTGCAGGACACGCACTTTCCAAGGAACAAATCTCTCTGTGGAGAATTCATCTGAAGATTGGGTTCAAGGGCTGCGTCCATCTGTGGTTCCAGTCGTATCTAGAGGATATGTACGTCAGTGGGAACACAGCTACAAGACTGCCGTTTGAGGTTCCCCAGGGGTCCGTTTTGGGACCTGTACTCTTTTCGATTTATACCTTTGAATTTTGCGGTATCATCGAGATACACGGGCTAGGGAAGCAGCTTTTTGTTGATGACTCTGGCCTCTATGACTCTTTCCCTCCTAATGATGCCGCTGCAGAGGAGTCTGCTAAGAAGTTTGAGCTGTGTTCCTCTGAACTCAAGGTGTGGATGACGCACAACATGCTGAAACTGAACGAGGACAAGACTGGGGCCAGCATGTGTGGACCTCATAGCAAAAAGAGACTCTGTATCCCTGAGCTCCAACAGTTTTGGACAGTTTGGACATCATGATCGATGCAAACCTTACAATCGAGGATCACGCGAGTGCCGTGATTAGAGGGTGCTTCTTCCATCTTCGCTGTCTTGGTAAACTGCGAGGTGCCCTCGGAAAAAAAGACTGCCACCACCATTGCCGTCTTAGTGATATCCAGGATAGATTATGCAGTTGTCCAGCTTGACCGTCTCCAGTGTGTTGTGAACACGGCCGCCAGGATTGTTACCCGCAGAAGAAGACCATTGATTGATTGGTCATTGATCTTCTATCCAGTTGTTCTTTGCTGTCCGCTTGCCTTTTCGGATGTCATCTCTTTTATCATCATCTTTATCATTTCTTTTATTATCATCACCATCATCCAGGCCTATGCCCCAACAGCAGACTATGACGACAGCGAAGAGGAGGATTTCTATGAAAATCTAGTCTGTTCTTGACCAAGAAGGACATAGTCATAGTGCAAGGCGACTGGAATGCCAAGTTTGGCCAAGATGCGCACCACAACTGGGGAGACACATGTGGACCCCACTCCAACGACGAGACAAATGACAGGGGTCTGAGACTCTTGGAGTTTGCCATATACAACAATCTGATACTGGCAAACACGCTTGGTCTTCACAAAAAATCCAAACGATAGATATGGCACAGTCCCGGCGGTGAGCATCACAACCAGATTGACTACATTATGGTCAAGAAACGCTTCAGATCAAGCATCACCATTGGCAGGACACGCATCGGAAAAACCACGATCTCGTGATGATGTCTATCCGGCTCCACTTGAAGAGAGTAAACACAGTAAAGTGCACCAGATTGAAGTTCGAACTGGACAAACTGCAAGACATGTTTTGGCAGAAATATTTCAGGCCACAATTGGAGGTAAAGTGGCAGCACTGCTCACTTTGGGAGCTGGTGAAGTAGATATCAACACAATGACCACCACCTTCAACTCGGCTGTGACACATGCCGCCACGGAGATCCTTGGAAAGCACCGACCAAAGAAGAGGCTGTGGATCACACCTGAGCTTTTGGACCTGTGTAATGGCATATTAATGGCAAATCAAATCTAGCTTATGATAATGATGCTGAACATTGGGCATTAATTTTTTTCTCAAAATTTAAGGCGACTTCTTTAAATGAAATGTTGACTGCAGGATCAGATGAAAAAAAAGAAAAGAATAAAAAGGCAAGTATCTTGGTGGTAACATGAAACCTGTAGAAATGTTTCGGTTTTCAGACTGAAAAAGACCTCTGGCCGAAACATTTCTACCTTTTTATTTTGCCACTTGTTTTGTATGTGTTCCCAGTCAGTTTGCATTCGGCGAGACGTATTTTTAGTTGTAATTGCATCTGTGTTCTTGTTCATTTTGTTAAATATGTGTGCTTAAAATAAACTTTTAAGTGTAGTCTGCTTTGGTTCGTGGAGACCTTGGGCTGATTAACCCTTGTCAGCCGCTTCACAGTCTGGTATGCCTTCTTGCTGTTGTTCTTGTTCAGTCTGTTCTCTATTTCCTGTGATTGATCTTCTATTAAGTTCTTCTTTGCTGTGCGCATGCCTTTTCGGATGTCATTGTTGATTTTTTGGTAGGCATCAGCTCCATGTGAGGTGTTTTTTTTTCATCTCTTTTATCATCATCTTTATCATTTATTTTATCATCATCACCATCATCCAGGCCTATGCCCCAACAGCAGACCATGACGACAGCGAAAATTTCTATTTCTAAATTTCTATGAAAATATACAGGCTGTCCTTGACCAAGTGCAGAAGAAGGACATATTCATAGTGCAAGGCCATGTTTGGCCAAGATGCGCACCACAACTGGGGAGACACATGTTGTTACACTCAGTTGATGTTGGTGTTTTCTATCAGTATCTGATTCAGCCCCAATACTGAATTCCTGATAGGGTGTAACTCAGATTCGTTTATTCACGCAACCCGCTCAAGCAGCATACAAGTCACAAAGTCGACGTATGAAGTTTTCCACTTTTATTCAGCACACATCAACAACTGCATACAATCGCTCAATCGCCTTTCCACTCTCAAATTTACTTTCCAACTAACAACAACTTCAACTATCATTTTTGAAACAGCGCGGCACTTAAATAGTCTCTTGATACTCCCGAATAACCTGGATCAATCTCGTTTGACGCAATTTAACCAATCGCTTCTAACTTCGTCATTACTGTCTTACGTCATACATATTTTCTTCTCCTTCCGGAACATCTTCTTGCTTCGACATGTATCGGGAAATTTCTATCGAGAGTAAACACGCAGATCCAGAAAATTCTACAACGATATCGACTAACAAAAATTATCAACGTTATACAAAGCCTCTCCTAACAACAATGCGAACTCAAATCAAAGGTAAATAAACTCCATTATTGAATACTTTGCAAAACGAAACGATTAGATCTATCGTGCGCGCTTCCGACGTACTACCATTCGCGTTTCAACGTAACATAACCCCCCACTCAAGAAGAAATTTACCCAATTTCTTTCAACAACGTTGAAACGTAATGCACAAACAAAGTTCAGAATTAAAACTTATTTCAGACTGTCTGAACACTGTCAATGTTCTCAGCTCATTCACACAGAGTCAATGTTTCTCATCTGCAAATCTTTCTGGATACTGTCAATGTTCACAGATCATTTACCCAGTCAACGTTTTTCATTTTCAAGTCTGTCATTACCAATATTCTTAGTTCATCCACACAGTCAATATTCTTCCAACCGCAAGGAAAGACGCCCTCGTCCGTTGCAGTTGTCATCGGCCCAGGGTCAAAGACGATGATCACGTGGGCTTTCCTGGAGTCAGTGCATCCTCCGTTATCTCCTTCTTCCGTCGAACGTCTGATGAAGTCGACGTTGTCAGCTCCCAGAATGCACTTACTGGGTCTCACGGTCAGGTTGGCTTCTGCGGGACGGTGGAACAGCTCCCTCAAGGTCTGCAGATGCTCCTTCCATGTCTGGGTGTGGACTTCATGTTCGACCAAAGTCGTAGAGCCTGGGACATCGCTGAAGTTGTGGGGAAACTCGCCCATAAGGTCCTTGAGCTCCATCTTTTGACCTTCCGTCAAGCTTGGTCCTAGCTTAACATCATCGATGCCTTCTTTGCTGTGGAAGTCTCCCAGTTCCAACAGTTCTTCGCTGTCAAAGCTGCTGTCGATCTCAGCTGCTGTTGCTGCATGCACAGTCTCTGATGGCCTTTCCACGTACAGCTTAAGGAGGTTGGCGTGGTATATCTTGGAATGCTGACCGACCTTCACCTTGTAGTCGTTGATCCCCACCACGGTCTCCACTTCGTACGGGCCTTTCCACTGCATCAGCAACTTATTGTGATCAGTAGGTAGCAGCACCAGCACTTTGTTGCCAGGTTTAAACTTCCTGTTCACAGCCCTACGATCGTAGTAGTGCTTTCCACAGTCCTGGGACTTCTTCAGGTTTTCTCTGGCTATCTCGAGAGTCTGCTCCAGCTTCTCTCGTAGCTCAAACACGTACTGGTAACTGTTCTTCACCTCTGGTGTGTCCACTTCCTTCGTCCACAGTTCTTTCAGGATGTGCATCGGCCCTCGGATGGTTCTTCCGTACAGCAGCTCGAACGGAGAAAAGCCGGTGGACTCCTGCGGCACTTCTCTGTAGGCGAACAGTAAGGCGTTGATGTAGCGATGCCATTGTCTGGGCTGCTCGCTGCACAGTTTCTTCAGGGTGGACTTCAGCGTAGCATTGAACTTCTCGACAAGCCCGTTGCACATCGGATGGTAGGGTGTCGTAGTCAAATGCCGGATGCTCAGCAGTCTGTTGACCTCCTTCATGCAATCAGAGACGAACTGCGTCCCGAGGTCTGTCAGAATTTCTTCAGGCACTCCAAGTCTACTGAACATGTCCACCAGTGCCTCTGCAACAGTTTCAGTGTCAATCTTCTTCAGAGGCACTGCTTCGGGGTACCGAGTCGCATAGTCCACTAAAGTCAGTACCCACCGATGACCTTCTTCACTCGGAGGTCTTATTTCGCCGATTAAGTCTAAGGACACCCTCTTGAAAGGTCGGTCGATCAGAGGCATCCTCTGCATAGGCACTTTCGGGACTCTTCCTCGAGGTATGGTCTTCTGGCAAATGTCACACGATCGGCAGAAACGGCTGACGTCCGCATGAAGTCCTGGCCAGTAGAATACCGCCTGGATTCTATCCGACGTCTTCTTGATACCTAGGTGACCTCCCATGATTGAGTCATGTGCTACTTCCATCACTTGGCGCCTTAGGGGTAACGGTACCAAAACGTGACGTAGTGGTTTACCTCCGTTGACCCTCGGGTGCTGGAAGATTCGATACAGGATCTTGGCCTTCACCTCAAAATAGACCGTGCCACTGCCCTTGGTCACGTGGTCTTGGCGGTTCCTGTACTTGTTTAAAGTGCTATCAGCTTCCTGGAGCTGGATCAGCTTATCTCTGTCCACGATGGCAGCTTTGGAGTTGTCGGCGACCTTCAGTGGCGTAGACATCTTGTCTCTCTTGGCCTGGGCCCTGGTAGTAACAGCACCGACGATCTCTGGTCGGCAGGGCTGAGCCGGAGTAACCACATTGTCCCGTAGCAGCTCTGTAAGGTCTCCATCGGGAAACGGCAATGGATCCTCCTCCACAACTTCGACGCGTTGGGTTGAGGCAGGACTCCACTCTGGATCGGGGTCGTCGGGTCGTCTCGCGCCGTCGATATTCCCGATCATCAAATCATACAGCGGCTTCTTCAGGCAAACCGCTTCGACTTCGCCTATGTAGAAAGGGGTGTTGACATGAATTTTTGCAACTGGCGCTTTCACACATTTGCTGTCGGCCATGAGTGTCCATTTAGAATCGCCAGTGAATTGTTCTTTAGCGATTAGGTCTTCTCTGACGATGACCCCACTGCAACCAGAGTATCTTAGAACAGTCACTTCATGATTTCCGACGCGTCCCTTTGAAACAGGCATGTTCTGGACGGTCACAGCTGCGCTGGCGACGACGGGGATGGATTTTCCGTTGGCAAGGAGAAGTTGGCCATCGGTCATGCACTCTTGCACGTCCGCAGGAGTAGCTGTGCGCTTGGTCTCACTCGGAAGAATGACGCTCCCGCCGCACACTTGATGGTCAGATCTACTATTTTGCCGTTGATTGGAGAACCGCCTCTGCCGGTTGCCCGCCGCTGCATTGTCCACACTGCCCCGCTGTCCGCTACTTTTGTTTTGAGGACAGTTAGCCGCCCTGTGGTCTGTAGCGTTGCAGGTGAAACAGCCTCTTGAATGCCCTTCCCTGGGAGGAGACGTGGAGTCCATCTGTTTCTGGCTCGTCTGGCTCCCCTGGATCTGGTTCACATGGTTTCCAGTCTTCTGAAAATGTTTCGTCGCGCTGGGTGGCCCCAGGGTTTTCCCATGAGCGATGAGATATCTTTCAGCAGCCTCAGTCACATCTTTAAGCGTCTGCAGCTTTTGTTCTTCTAAGTGGGTCGCTAGGTCCTTGTGACAGGCATTGAGAAATTGTTCCTACACGATCAGGTCATGGAGACTGTCGTAAGACTTCCTTTCGCCTGATAACTCCACCCACTTGTGTAGATATGACGACAGGCGCTCCACAAACTGCTTTGGCGTCTCGTCTGACTTAGGCCGGCATTCACGGAAGCGTTTACGGTAGCCCTTCTCTGTAAAGTTGTAGCACTGCAATAGGGCCTCTTTCAAGACGTCGTAGTCTTTAGCGTCATCGTCCGACAATCTGGTGTAGACGTCGAGTGCTTGCCCCGTCAGAAGTGCACTTAGTCGAATCGCCCAGTCTTGAGGTTGCCAGTTAGAGCTTTTGGCAAACCTTTCAAATCTCGCCAAATAACTGTCGATCTGGTCCTTCCCGTCGACAAACGCTGGTAATTTTGGAGCTTTGTTGTCACTGATGACTTGTGGCGCATTCTGCTGTTGCTGGATACGCGCCTACTCTAGCTGGTACTGACGCTCGCCTTCAAGACGCTTCAGCTCGAACTCTCTTTCTTCTCGGCGTCGCTGTTCTTCCTTTTCCAGACGCTTCTCTTCTAATTCTCTTTCTTCGCGCCGTCGTTGTTCTTCTCTTTCTTCACGCAATATTCTCTCCTGGAATTTGACGTACTCCGTCAGCTGTTTGCCTTTTAGATTTAAGTTCAACCCCTTTCTGCCAGAGGTCCGCCATCTTGATGCTTCTGGAAAGTTCTTTTCAAGAAAGTTCTTTTTCTAGAAAGTTCTTGACTGTAGAGTTCTTTTTTTCTGGAAAGTTCTTGACTGTGCTGTACCTTTCTAGACTGTTCTAGAACAGCACGCTTTCTGCAGTAGCGCTGATGCTTGTCACTAGTCGCCTTCGTTGACGCAGGCCCCGCTGTCCTCGTCGTATGCGACGCTGCACCACGCTGGTGTTGATGTACACGCTCCTGTGCTGAAGTAGACGCGACGTCCGCTCGTCGCTCTCTCTAATACTGGCGATGTAGCTCCGAGACTGTCCCTCGACGTAGTCCTGCGGCAGCCACGTAGTCCCGATCTGTTGTTCGCTCACGAAGCAACTCTTCAGCGACTACACGCCCTTGCAGTCAACCCGAACCTATCGGTGATGTAGTCCCAGTATGTTGGCCCCTCTCGACGCAACTCGTTGGCGGCTACCCTCGATGACTGCCTCTCGTAACGTTGACTCGCTTGTTGTAGCAGTTGAACCCTTGGCTATGGCGTGAATCGCGGCTTGACCCCCAAAATGTTACACATGTGTAATTGCATATTAATGGCAAATAAATTATATTCAATTTTTTTTATTTTGCTCTATATTGTACCTTGAGCATTATTTTTTTTTTCTCAAAATTTAAGCGACTTCTTGTTCATTTTGTTAAAAATGTGTGCTTACAATAAACTTTTAAGTGTAGTCTAACAGCAAACCATGTGTGTGAAATTTTATGACTTTATTTGAAAAGCTTCTATAGAGTTCGTGTTTTAATCCTTCATCTTTTGTGCACACTAATGTCTAAAGTGAAATCTGTCCAGCCGCATTAAAAACAAGACTTTCCCACTTTCAAGATATTTTAGCGTTTTAAATGAAATGGGTTCAATCTGTCCGTTTTCACATTTAGCTGTCATGGGTGTCACAATTATTGTGGATAGCCGAAACGTTTTCTCTGATAAGCTGTTCCTTCACACAGTCAATTGTTGGTGTTTGTATCGGAGTTGTTTTGTTGTTGATGGAATTTCTTTTCTAATGCGTGTGACACGTGCAGCAAGCGCTGTGTACTCTGACCTGAGACGGAGTTTGTGAACGGTTGTTTTATATTTTTCTACTGTTTTCTGGGTTCAGCGGAGAATTCGTAGAGCAGTGGTATTTGAAATTTCGAAGAGGAAAGACTTAGTCTTTTGCCGAGTTCTGATCGTTGGCGATCAGGGTCTATCCTAGCAAGTGTGAAATGAGGAGGCTTGCGTAGGAGAGGTTTTCCTAGTCAAGGTGTCTGTCTTGAGTCTCAGAGGAGGCTTCCCTGTTTTATTCTTTGGAGGTGACGCTGAGGTATGGGATGTCGGGGAGACAACTGGGGGCGCCATCTAAAACCATCCCATCGATCTGATCTAAGGGCTAGGCCGTGCCAGATCAGATTAAGCTCAACTGATACCACTCGATCTGATCCAAGGGTTAGGCCATGCCGGATCGTATCGACGTCGACAATCATCAGTCGATCGAGGCGACGCTGCGCAAGTGAGGACGTCGTGCGTTAAACTACCGCACGTTCCGCGGCAGCGATTTGAGGACTCGAACCAACCCAATAAGTTAAGTGTTATACTTAATGACGGGAATTACCCACTGGGCATAGCGCAACCCGAACTGTGTTGGATCCTACATTGGTCCCTTGACCCTGTACACTAGCTGTTCTCGAGGAGGAGAACCGTTGTCTTGTGTGATGTGATACGTTTTATATTTGTTGACTCGTCCTAAACTTCATTGTTGTTTATTACAGTTTTGGGTACGGGATAGTTAAAAGGGGAGTGGCGGGAGTAGGGGAAGGGGTTGAATTTAGGTGGCAGGTATTAGCTAGTGGGGTGATTATTGTTTATTTGTTTTAGATTTAATAAATTCTTGTTAATCGTACACTGGACTGGCTTGTCTATTAGTTAGACTCTTTATTCTTATTCTGTCTGTCTTCTGCCTCTATGATCATTCTGTCTTAGCTTTCCTTTAAATCGTGACAATGGGGGCTCGTCCGGGATCAGTGGGTTAGGTAACTAACTCGTTCTTCTAATTTCACGAGGCTCAGTCCAGTTGTTTCGTTTGTTCTGTGAGGGCGGCTGACTAGATGTTACGTTGGTGTTAGACCGAGTTGGGGCGGTTGGTGGGAGCTTGGGTGCACGGGTGGGAGTTCGTGCAAGGGAGGTTAGTCCCCTTTACCTCGATGTTCGAGACTCAGCGGGTTACCGCCAAGTAATTAGCTTTCGTATTGCTTACATTGATTTCTTGGTTCAAGTGATGAGCGACGACGAGACTCCAGCCCACAACACCAGGGCCCGGTAACATGAGCGCGCCTGTCGCCACCGAACAGTCGCATGACGAAACGGTCGAACGACAAGACAGTCGACCGATCGCTTGACCGTCAATGAATGGGTAACATGAGCAGGCGTACCGACGGCTCAGCCGTGCGACGGTTTCGTCGCACGACCGCACTATCGTGATAGGCCTACTATGTTTAGAATCGCAACAACTTCCAGACTATTCGAGTTTTTAAAAAGTTCCTCACTACTTTGTTATAGTAATATATAATACAATGAATAGTTTTCTCTGTACATCCTGTACAAGCACTTTGTTGAAGACAAACATAACACGATTGTGACAGAGAAGAAGAAGACAAACATGAATGATATTTTACTCATCAAAACAGTAAATGGAAGTTGGCGCAGTGATGAACGCTTCATCGTTTCGATTACGTAGGATGCGGTTCGACTGCAAGTTTTATATTTTATTTTTTTCCCCCACATCCCACCCACAAGATTTTTTAAGTTATTAGTCTATTGTAAGAGATTTGTTAGTGTGATTGTTTTTCCTTTTCTTACATTATTAATTGTTCTTTTTCTTACATTATTAATTGTTCTTAATTAGTTGTTTCAAGGAAGGGGGGAGGGGGGCTATTTTTGTGTTTGGTTGTGTACAATATATATATATATATATATATATATATATATATATATATATATATATATATATATATATATATATATATATATATATATATATATATTTGTGGTACTATTTTGTACAAAAGTGACGCCTTTCGGTCACGACAACTTTCCTCCTAAGAAATCAACGTGGTGGACACATATGACAGAAAACAACTATCAATGTATATTCCCAACAAAAGTTTGTTGGAAGATAAGCACAGCATAAAGGTAACAGATGCAAAAAAGAGGTAAAAATGGGATGAAATTTTGACACACGTTTGTGCGGGCGGAGTTAAAAGAAACTCCATTTCAATTACAAAAAGAAATTAGAGATATGAAGAGCGTGGCTCGAAAATGGATAAAAACTACACAAAAGACAGGCGGCGGTCAACCACCCCACAAACCGTGGTGTGTGGAGGTTGTATTAGATCACCTTATTGGACATGATTCTGACACACTATCAAATATCAAGGGTGAGTATGTGGATTTTTTAAAAATTGTATACAGAAACAAAGCTCTTACTAGCATTGTTAAATGTTGATTTATCTTATGCGTATATTAATTAGTACTAATACAGGTAGTCATGAGGAAGAATACGAGGCGGAATAGCAACATCAGTATCATCTCATGATGATTATACTGTTGTCCACTTGCATTTTCTATGTATACAGTTATTACTGAACACTTGTTATCAATCATAGTAGAAGTATTACTATTTCTGAAATTGTGATTGTAGCACAATTTGCCTTTTTGTTCTGAATCAACGATTAACTATTTTTAAATAGTAATTGCATTTTTTTTATTTGTGTAAGCTAAAGCAACTTGTTTGTATATACTTTATTAATGAAGATGCTTTTGCTTCTGTCTCAGGTGGATGTGAATCCATGACTGACGAATGTGACAGCGTGCCGTGTCAGTTCATAGAGAATCCACGTTGTAAAAAACTCCGAACTTTACATTTTTCAATATGATTTTTTATTTTTAATTTACCTTTCTACTAACGATATTGGGTGAGAGTACTGGCTACTAAATAAGCCTGTATACAAAATGTTGTTATATTTTTAAAGCATTTGTTTTTTAACATGGTCATCAGCGTTTTGTGTACAGTTTTTAGTGTGCTGCAGCGTTTACTAAATGCTTGTGCGTTCACTTGACAATAAAACTTTTGTATTGTTTTTGCAGATGAAGGGATTGTTCCGCTGGTTCTATGCTACGGAATAGAACTGCAGTAACCCCCACATTTTTTAATAAATTAATTTATTTAATAAACAAAATTACTTATTATTATTTTTGTTGTTGTAATTTACGAGTATTGATTATATTAATGCATTTTATTAATGGACGCTATACTATATATGCTTTTTACCAAGCATGAAACGTAGGATATTTCATTAACAAAGTAGATGAATAAAATACACAATGTGTTTGTAAAGCTTTATATTAACAAGTCTAAGAGTAAATCATATTATGTAAACGTATGTATTGTGTGACTGTTTGGAATTATAACTGCGTAAACTGTGTATAGCAGCTATTGTGTTGTTGTCGTCACACGACCGTCGCGAAAACTGGCCTACCGACGGTCACGGTCGTGGCTGTTCATACGACTGCGGTCTTACCAAATTCCGTCGTTCGACAGCGCGTCGGGCGACGGTGAAAATGCTTCATGTTACTCGTTTTGACGTCATACGCCGTTCCGACGGCGTGAATGGCAGTCGTGCGACCTTTCTCGCCCTCTCATGTTACCGGGCCCAGAAGTCGGACCACCACGTTGCGGGGACGCGACCAGAGCGTGAACAGACAGCTTGGCGAGGTGGACGCCGCGGCCGCAGGTCCACAGCTGGCGTTACGGTTACCGAACATGGCGTCGTCTTCGCCGTATCAGCCGCGTTCCGCCGCGTCGCCGGGAATGGGGAGAGGAAGAGGTAAGGCGTTTACTCCTATTCGCTTACCAACTAATCGTCTACTTGCGTCTGGAGGCGGTTCTGACAAGACTGACGTCAGGGAGTTGAAACAGGAATCCGCGGAAGAACTTAGTGTTAGGGACATGCTTGAGTTCATAATGCGGAGGGACGAGCTTGAGAGGAGGGACCGAGAGAAGGAAAGAGGTGAAAGAGAAAGGAGAGAAGAAGTAGATAAGGCCGAAAAAGCTCAACTTCTGGATCTTTTGTCAAGTCAAGTCCGTCAGTCTGCAAAGAAATCTGAAGAGTTGTTTCGGCCAGCCGAGATAAGTCTCCCGCCTTATGATGAGAAGGAAGATCTAGACCTGTATTTGACTCAGTTCGAGCGGCTGGCGACTGTCATGAAGTGGAGAAAGGATACTTGGGCCATTAGATTGTCCACTAGGCTTCAGGGTAAGGCTAGAGAAGTCTTGGATAGGCTTAAACCCGAGGTGGCACTCTCTGGCTACGATGAACTGAAAAACGCGTTGCTAGCAAGATTTCAACTGACAGCTGAGACGTACAGGCTCAAGTTGAGGACCTCTAAGAAAGCAAAAGATGAGTCTTTTCCTCAGTTTGCCGTTCGACTAGAATTGTGGTTGAAACGCTGGATGTCCTTGAGTGAGAAGGGTGAAAAGTTTGAGGATCTGAGAGACTTGATCTTGTTGGAGCAGCTACTCCACTCGATGACACCGGAAATTGCGACTCATGTACGTGAGAGGGTACCCAAGAACGTCACAGAGGCTGCGAAGATCGCTGAGGTGTACGTGGAAGCTCGGCAGACCACCTACAGACCGACTCTTCCACCGGAGCAAGCACCTGAGGAAAGGAATCGTGGAAGAGGCGGCAGCCACAGTAACTCAACCTCTGAGGTGTCAGACTTCAAGGGATCTCCCAAGCAGAGGAGTGGTCGTTTCCATTGTGGTGGTCCACATATTCGGAGAGACTGTCCCAAACTCAAGGCAAGCGCTTCTGTAGCTCGTCTACAGGACCCTGTCGGAGCAGACTACCTCAGTCGACTGAATGGTAGAGGTCGGGAAGATAATGTCTAGACCGTCTTGTGCATGATGAACATTTCGCTGTGAGAATATTTAAGATTCTCAAGTGTAGCGTTACATTTTAGAGGTTACGATACACGTTTCGTCTTAAATCGGGGGGGGGGGGGGGGGGGGGGTATTGTCACTATCCTAGCAAGTGTGAAATGAGGAGGCTTGCGTAGGAGAGGTTTTCCTAGTCAAGGTGCCTGTCTTGAGTCTCAGAGGAGGCTTCCCTGTTTTATTCTTTGGAGGTGACGCTGAGGTATGGGATGTCGGGGAGACAACTGGGGGCGCCATCTACAACCATCCCATCGATCTGATCTAAGGGCTAGGCCGTGCCAGATCAGATTAAGCTCAACTGATACCACTCGATCCGATCCAAGGGTTAGGCCATGCCGGATCGTATCGACGTCGACAATCATCAGTCGATCGAGGCGACGCTGCGCAAGTGAGGACGTCGTGCGTTAAACTACCGCACGTTCCGCGGCAGCGATTTGAGGACTCGAACCAACCCAATAAGTTAAGTGGTATACTTAATGACGGGAATTACCCACTGGGCATAGCGCAACCCGAACTGTGTTGGATCCTACATTGGTCCCTTGACCCTGTACACTAGCTGTTCTTGAGGAGGAGAACCGTTGTCTTGTGTGATGTGATACGTTTTATATTTGTTGACTCGTCCTAAACTTCATTGTTGTTTATTACAGTTTTGGGTACGGGATAGTTAAAAGGGGAGTGGCGGGAGTAGGGGAAGGGGTTGAATTTAGGTGGCAGGTATTAGCTAGTGGGGTGATTATTGTTTATTTGTTTTAGATTTAATAAATTCTTGTTTATCGTACACTGGACTGGCTTGTCTATTAGTTAGACTTTAAGGGAATCTTTATTCTTATTCTGTCTGTCTTCTGCCTCTATGATCATTCTGTCTTAGCTTTCCTTTAAATCGTGACAATGGGAACTTCCTGATTTGTAGTTATAACCTCTCAGAAATAACTTTTTAAAAAGACATCAAAAGTGTCAGAACAGTTATATATTGAAGGGCCACTCATATTTCATTTAGTTTAATTATTTTTTGCTGCTATCAATAATATCGCTTATATTGCTTATTTCAAAAGTTATCCTGTACAGTAACATTCAAGACAATCTTATTCTGACAAGTAATTACATGTGTGAGTTTGCACTGAGTTGAAAAACAAACCCAATTTTTTCAAAAAAATGACCCTAATTTACTGTTGTCTTGCTAATAAAGCACAATTTTGAACATTAAAAAGTTATTTGCACGCGAAAGGCTTGCATTTTGTGAGTTCAGTTCAACAATCGGCGCTTTTTTCTGGGTATAAATGGCAGCGCTTTTGCTGCTTTTCTAACCATGCCCCCAAGGCGACGATTGACTGATGCGGATAGAGGCAGAGCTATTGCATGGCTTCAGGAAGGGGTGGAGGTAAGAGAAGTTGGCAGGCGGCTGGGAGTGTCCCACACCGTTGTCCAAAGGCTGCGGGAGCGCGTAAACAACACTGGAAGCGACTTCTTTAACACCTCACATGGAGCTGATGCCTACCAAGAAGGTCCGGACGTCCCCGCGTTACCACTGCAAGACAAGACCATTTCATCACCCTGTCAGCTCTGAGGATGAGGTCCGCTACAGCAAACACCATCAGAAGACAGCTTCACGCAGTGTTAACGTCAGCGACCAGACAATTCGCAACCGTCTACACGAGGCAAACCTGCGTTCAAGGCGGTCGTTATTGTTATGGTCGTTATTGCTTTTCAAATAAAACCATAAAATTTTCAGAGCAGTACAGCCTTTGCTCACCCCAGCTCACCGTGCAGCGCGTTTGGCCTGGGCTCGGCGTCATTTGGTGTGGACTAGGCAACATTGGTCAAGGGTGCTCTCGGTTCGCCTTGTCTTTCAACGACCGTCGAGTGAATGTTTGGAGGCGTCCACGGGAGCGTTTTGCTGATGCGACGGTGAGCGAGCATGACCGCTTTGGTGGTAGATCTGTCATGATGTGGGGTGGCTTCGCATTAAACTTCAGAACACCCCTGCTCCAAATTCATGGGATTCAGGAATGACGTCCTACAACCTAGGGTTCTTCCAGCTGTGCAGGCCATTGGGGAAGATGCCATACTACAGGACGATAATGCCAGACCCCACCGAGCGCGTATCGTCAATGACTTCCTGCAGCAACAGCACGTCATAAGAATTGATTGGCCGGCTCAATCACCCGATTTGAACCCTATAGAACATCAGTGGGATGTCTTGGGTCAACAGACATGGGCAAGCTTCCGTCCAGGAGCTAACCTTGAAGTTCTGGCCCAAGTTCTCCAGCAAGAGTGGTTGGCCATCCCAGGAAACATCCTCCATTACCTGATACGGTCCATGAGACAACGATGCCAAGTCTGCATTGATGCAAAGGTGGCCACAACCGATACTCTATAGATTTTTGGTTTCTAAAGTTTTGATTTTGTAAATGAGGGGTATGTCCAGTTAAATTGAATTTACTCGAATTTTAAGCGACTGATGTCTAAAATCTTTTTTGTTATTGATGCAGAAATGATTGCAATAAAATATGATGAACTAATAAATTGAATTCGTGTTTCTGATTTAAAGAGAGACCCATATGTCCAAGTGGCCCTTGTATTATTTTGAGTAGTATATGTCTTCTTTGTGGTCTCCATAACGCCTGGTTTTACAATACAACTATGTCCCATCTAAGGATGTCTTTTACAGCAGGTGCCATAATGATCTCCATTTACTATTTAAACAATAGGGAGACCTCATAGGTTTGCTATATCTGTCAAAATTACACAAACTGCATTTGCATATATAGTTGATGTAGGCAAGTCTTCCTAAATGTTACAGGAATTTTAACAGATATAATAGAGGTCGCCCAAACCACGGTAACTACAGAAGTCTCCCTAATGCCGGATTTGTTGTTATATATATAGAGAGAAATATGCCCTTCAATTTTGTCAGCATTAGGGCGACTTCCGTAAATACCGCCAATACTGCGACAACATTTTATATCAAACTAACTAATTTTGGGGGAGGATTCTTTTCATCAAATTTGTTCTACATGCTCTGGCCACAGTCAAGATTCTAATTTTGCATTTTCAACATTCTGTCCCATTCCGTTTGTATGCACACAAAAAAGTAGATCAGTGGTAGCCACATGATCTTTTGGCTTCGCCAGCAAGAGAGTGAGAGCGTCGCACCGTTTTTCGAAAATTTGAACTATGATATTCAATGAAGATAGGATAGGATAGGGCTTATGGATGATAAAGGTTTTGTTTTTGTTTAATTGCACATATCCTATCCTATCTTATCCCGTAATTCGGAGGTTGCACTTTAGCAGCATACTCCATCTTTGTCCTCAGCAACCCTGATTGTTTGGCTCTGTGTCAAACCAGTCCATTCTCGAATGTTGTCCTCCCGCTATCCCGGTCTCCCTCTACTTCTACCTCCTTGCCATGTGTCTGGCAGGATGGTCTTTGCAAGACCTGCTGATTTGGTTGCGTGGCCATACCATCGGAGTTTCCGTTTTTTTACCATCGTGTTGTCCAATGGCTTGTGTGATGATCTTTCTGACTTCGTCGTTGGTGATGTTTGGGTATAGGAAATGCCCAGAAGTCTTCTGTAGCACCTCATCGCCAGGGCAGCAGTTGTTTGTGCGATCCTGGAGAGGACTTCCTGTCGGGACCCAATGTCTGATACAATGGCTCCTAAATATTTGAAGCAATGCGCTGTGTTCAGGGATTGGCCTTGGACTTTGATGTCCGTGTTGATGCTATTGGTGTTGCTGGTCATCATTTTGGTCTTCTCTGCACTTATTTCCATTCCATAGGATCTGGAGGTGGTGTCAAGCCTCTGTACCAGTTGTTCTTCCTCTCCAGCCAATCCATCAATGTCATCTGCAAAATGAAGGTTGGAGATTGCTCTTCCCCCTATGCAGAGTGTGTCTTCGTGATCTGCAAGGGCATCTGACATGACGCGCTCTAGGAAGATGTTGAAGAGGGTTGGACGCACACCAATTGTTGTTCTGACCCAGTTTTTGATGGCACTGTTGTGGAGGACTGCACTGGTAGCCTTGTCATACAGGCTTTTGATGACTTCAATGGCTGATGTTGTTCACTCTTATGGTTGCCTACAGCTGCATGCCAGATTCGATCAAACACCTTCTTGAAGACTACGAACACATGATATAGATGTTGTTGGTGCTGTAGGTATTTCTCGCAGATTATTCTGAGGTTGAAAATATGTTCAGTGGTACTTAGCCCTGCCCTAAATCCTGCTTGTTCTTCAGCAATGATTTGTTCAGCTTGGGGTTTCGACCTGTTGAGTATTATTTTCAGGAGAACCTTGCTATGGTGGCTGATGAGGCTGATCGTGCGGTAATTTTCACATTCCTGAGGTCATAGAAATCCTCCACTTCGCTGTCGTCATAGTCTGCTGTTGGGGCATAGGCCTGGATGATACTGATGATGATAAAAGAAATGATAAAGATGATGATAAAAGAGATGACATCCGAAAAGGCAAGCACATCAAAGATCAACTGGATAGAAGATCAATGACAGAAAATAGAGAACAATCTGAACAAGAACAACAGCAAGAAGTCCTACCTGACTTGTGAAGCGGCTGACAAGTGTTAAGCAGCCCAATGTCTACACGATCCGAAGCAAGTCTCGCAGAAGAACAAGAAGTCTTGGAATGTCAACCACACACCAAATTTTCCTTTATTTTACCCATTAGACAACATTTCCTGAAAACAGAGAAAAAAAGAGAAGAAATCCTCCCAATTCTCCGGGAAGGAGTTAATGCAGCATTGCAATCGCTAAAGAAGGAGAAGACAGAGGGAGGGACAAAATACCCTGTCGCTTGTCATCACTCTTCATCATCATCATCCTCGAACTCCCTATGCTACGAGTGTGTGCATGAACCCACCTGCCCCTAGTACCTGAGAGACATTGTCCCTACCCACAAACCTCAAGGCGCCTTCACTCGATCTCTTCCCAGTTTATGTTGTCCGTTCCAAGTGTGGATGGAAACAGAAAGAAGCGTTTGGGTCGCCGCTCCTTCTCCCACTGTGGTCCAGCGTTGTGAACGCCCTCCCCCAGGACTTGAGAGTGATATAGATGTTGTTGGTGCTGTAGGTATTTCTCACAGATTATTCTGAGGTTGAAAATCTGCTCAGTGGGCCAGTTCTTCTAATTTTCCTTCCGCAGTTAGGTTCCTGACATTCCAGGTTCCTATGACATACACTAGACTTTTCAAGAGGCGTCTTTTGATTCTTTTGACTGTGTACATAGAGCAGTTAGATCAGTGTACATAGCCCTTGATGAGAGACTGTGCGCAGGACTCTTTTTCTTTTCTCACCCATTCCTCCCCCTCCACCCCCTTTTCCACTGAGCCCTGAGCATATTGCCGACATGGATATGTGCGCCATACAAGTGGACACCATCATCATAAGACATAACGAGAAGGAAAAGACTGCGTACGATATGAATGCCAAGAAAGATCTGATGCTGATTGTGAGCTTGGGCTTGACACTGAGTGAAACCATGAGGGCTGCTGAGGATAGAGAAAGATGGAGAACAATCATCTGTGGTTCCCTTGACGACTTCCAAGTTACGGGATAGGATAGTATAATGGTGGGCGTGGACGTTAAATTTCAATGTTTACTTCCCTTTTTTGAGAGTTTTTGGAGAGAGCTTGGATGCAGTTGTTGATGCTGCTTGCTGAATTACATTACATTACATTATTATTGCTTTAGGTCCAGCGGACTCTTCCGAGCCAAATCAGGACCGGACAACCCCCGATCCGCATAAAAGATCTGCTTAAACAACCCTAGTGGTAAAACCGAAAGCTCTCCACCAGCTAGTCACTTTACAATAAAGACATCCCACGCAGGGGACGGCTGAGGCTTCACCCCAACTAATCGAACCCCCGGTTTACAAAAACAAAATAGAATACAAACATTATAAATTATCAATAAAACACATACATATAAAATGCCTACATTGCTAAATAATAACATCATAGGAAGCCCTTGTGACCACCTGGCAGAAAGCATCCAATATTCCCAAGCTGATCCAACAGACCTCATACACAAACAAGGAGTCTTGTCCCGGAAGAGTTTTCAAGAAAAGAGGTAGGAGACTGGTCTAGCGAAGAAGACGATAGTATAGCAGAAAATGCTTTGTATTCTTCGTTGGAGATCTGCTGTGAGGGTCCATGCTTAGCAAGCATATAGGAAGTTGGAGATGACAAGGGAGCGCAGCAGTCTTACTTTGGAATGTAGACTGATGGTCCTGTCTTTCCAAATGGGCTTCAACCTTGTCAGGGACGCAGTTGTTTGTGCGATCCTGGAGAGGACTTCCGGGACCCATTGTCGGGACCATTGTCTGATACAATGGCTCCTAAATATTTGAAGCTATGCACTGTGTTGAGGGATTGGCTTTGAACTTTGATGTCCGTATTGATGCCATTGGTGTTGTTGGTCATCATTTTGGTCTTCTCTGCACTTATTTCCATTCCATAGGCTCTGGAGGTGGTGTCAAGCCTCTGTACCAGCTGTTCAAGTTCTTGTTCCTCTCCAGCCAATCCATCAATGTCATCTGCAAAACGAAGATTGGAGATTGCTCTACCCCCTATGCTGACTGTGCCTTCATGGTCTGCAAAAGCATCTGACATGATGCGCTCTAGGAAGATGTTGAAGAGTGTTGGAGAGAGTAGGCATCCTTGACGCACACCGATTGTTGTTCTGAACCAGTTCCCGATGGCGCTGTTGTGGAGGACTGCACTGGTAGTCTGGTCATACAGGCTTTTGATGACTTCAATAATTTTAGGGCTGAAGTTGTACACTTTCATTGTTACCCATAGAGCTGCATGCCAGACTCGGTCAAACGCCTTCTTGAAGTCTATGAACACATGATATAGATGTTGTTGGTGCTGTAGGTATTTCTCACAGATTATTCTGAGGTTGAAAATCTGCTCAGTGGGCCAGTTCTTCTAATTTTCCTTCCGCAGTTAGGGTCCTGACATTTCAGGTTCCTATGACAATGTTGTTTCTCGTGCGGATCTTGCTAAATTGTCCATCAGTAGCATACTTAACACCTCCGTCCTGGTGGCCAACGGAAGGCGCGGTCCTTGTGCCGGGCGACGACCGATCCGGTATGGAATTAGTGGATTGTGTCATCATGTAGTGTGTCTTGGGCAAAAAAGACCTGGCGGTGCCCAATCCTCTCCAGGCTGTTGGCCACAGCCGAAATCCACGAATACAGTGTGGCTCGCCTTGGCCCTGAGCACATGGTCGTTGAACCTGTAGTAACGTGAGGTTCCTCCGCCCTGGCCGGTGACATCTGTGTAGAAGACTTTCGCCCAGTGATGCCGTGCTAACATCACCCCTGTTAGTCGCCTCTTACGACACGCCGGGAAGCAAACTTGTTTTTTCCAACCTAGTTCCAGTCATTCGCCCAAAAAGGCAATCACCGAAGTCGATTGTGTGTGTGGGTGTGTTTGTGTGTGCGTGCACATGCATGTGTGTGCGTTTAAAGGACAAGAACTGTTTGATTGTGTGTATAAATGTACTATTTTTTCCCATGTGTGTAATAACTTAACCGTTTTCAGTTTATAATTATGTGCATGTTCCCTTATTCCTCCTACCACTCCCCAGCACTTAGAACAATTGCATAGAATAATGCATGTATATATGTACTTATGATTATTATTAGTATTATAAATAAATGGCCTTGAACACGCCTAAACCTAACAATATTCTGTCTGTAAAACTACAGTGAAAAATGTATTGCATAGCAAGATTTGAAATCAATGGAAAGACTGCCTCTTCAACTTTGCTCTGTTGAGTCGAGTGTATGACGACTCGCCTACAGACGACTCGCCTCACATCGTTTTCAGTCTATTCGCCTGAGTGTATGACGATTCGCCTTACGACGATTCCCCTCACTTCGTTTTTAGTCAATTCGCAACATCTCAAGTCAATTCCCTTACATGTGTGAGAGCAAACTCGTCCAATGTTTTTGATTGCACAACTTAATCGTTGTGGTGTATTGTGTTAGCGGGTATTATATCGCCATATTGTCTCGCGTAACTGAAAGCTGTGAATGGAGCGAGTAACTTGTAGCGTGGGTATTGCCTAACGCCATGGGTGTAGCATGGGGGGTGTAGCGTGGTTATTGCATAACGATATTACAATCGCCATTGTAGTAAACCAGATATGGCGTTGCCGTTTCCGCTTTCGTTTGCATTTAGCACCACTGAGCTATTATAGCCGAGTAGACTTAATGTTCAGGCGAGTTGACTGAGGCGAATTGACAGTTAGGCGTATATTTGTCTCTTATACTTATTATGGCAACACCAGTTATTTGTTGTAAATTCCCTCAGAGGATCTTTTACCTTTTCTTTCCAATTATGATTTGCCTGTTCTTGTTTATGTTAGTTGGGATTTATCAATTACAAATGTGTGAGTTTATCTTCATTTGGAGTACTTCGGTTGTGTCCACTTTGTATTTGTGTGGGTGTGAATGTAGTATTATGAAAGTTCACTAATAATATATACAAAAACGGCCTCTTATATCATATTTTATTTTATTATCATCCTCAGTTAATAATTATCATCATATAAATAACTGCCATAGTGATATCGCTTTATTGTAATGTATGATATATTGAGGGATGAGATAGTTGAATTTTTTTTACGTTGAGTCTGAAGAAACTGTGGAATGGAAGAATGAAAGAGCTGAAATAAAAACTTGTGGAAAAAAAAGATATAATTTTATTTGTTTAATGTTGTATTGCCTTGTACAATTAATATGTAATGCATACCTGTCAAGCTCTTGTGGACTCTTACCATAAGATTTTGCTTCTCATACCATAAGTTTGAACAAAATACCATAAGAAATGTGTGAAAATGCATGGATTGTCACATTCACGAACCTTAGCGATCTCTCTCTCTCTCTCTCTCTCTCTCTCTCTCTCTCTCTCTCTCTCTCTCTCTCTCTCTCTCGATATATATTATATATCTATCTATATACTTTTTTTCTCCACAATTTAAAAAAAACACGTAAGGTCTTCACCTTATGCCATAAGACTTGAAAATCGCCAAAATTCAGTAAGAATTATGTCAAAAGCATAAGACTTGATGTTACACTCGTTCGATGTTGGTGTTTTTCTATCAGTAGTTGATTCAGCCCCAATGCTGAAGTACTGATGAGTGTAGCTCAGATTCGTTTATCCACGCAACCCGTTCAATCAGCATACAAGTCACAGAGTCGACGTATGAAGTTTTCCACTTTTATTCAGCACACATCAACAACTGCATACATATGGTTTTCTGGCAAATGTCACATAAACGGCAGAAACGGCTGACGTCCGCATGAAGTCCTGGGGTCGAATTCATGGCCCGTTAAATTATAGGCGACGGTTAACGTTACCAACATTGGTTTTGTAACCAACAATGGTATCGTTAACCATCGTTTAGCAGATCGCTATTCATGAGCGAGTGTCCACCCATTGTTACTTAACCAAGGCTATTTTTGGGCTGTGCGGGAATATCCGTAAGGGGGCATTATTCAAGCAGCTCTTTTCCTTCTTTCGTCAACAAAATATAAAAATGGCTGTGGCAATGGCAAAGAGAAAAGCAAACTTTTCGTACACTGAAACTAATGTTCTCCTTGAGAACGTTATAGAATTTAAACATATACTGATGGCAAGTTTATCAACTGATGTCACGAACCGCCTGAAAAACGACTGCTGGAAAAAAATCGCTTTATAACCTTATAAAAGACCATCGGAATCGTGCAGCCGCACGTACGATTAAAGTCTGGCAATGGTGGCGTGATTAGCAAGCCTACCGACAGCATGCTGCATAATCATAGTGAGCAAGGAGAGCGAGCTTTTTGTTGTGGTGAAAGGTGAGAAATCACTTTTGATCACTTTGTAGTTTGTAATGTTACATTTTGTTTTTAGATTGAGGTGTCAATTTCTGCCGTTTCTGGGTAGTTTGGAACTTGAAATGTTGTCTTTATTTCGTAGGGTTGCATTACCCTACGAGTATAAACTATACAGATACACAATAAGCCTACACATCACCAGTCAAAATCCAACAACAATATTTTAATAATAATAATAATAATAATAATAATAATAATAATAATAATAATAATAATAATAATAATAATAACCCGTTTTATTAATATGACAGATTATTAAAGGTGCCAGAGGCATAAAAACGAAGAGTGAGACACATGTAAAAGTGATGACAAAACGCCTTGCCGATCACACAGTTTCCGTCTGTCTACCGCGTTCGTTAACGTGATGATGTCATGCCGACGAAAACGAAATTTTGATACCAGTTCCACATCATCAAATTTGTCAAGTGGATTACTTCTGTCGCGAAATACTCTCTCTCTCCTCGGAGCTCGTCTTTGTCGAAGTTGCCACCAAACGATGGCCGCCATTTTTAACCAGTGTTCCATTGGTTATCGGGTGGCCCCCCCCCCTCCGTAAAAGTAACCATGGTTAGCAACCGTCGTTAACTCTGCTAAGGCCTCATGAATTTGAAATTTCCAGCTTAACCAACGTCGTTAATTTTACCAACATTGGTTAAGCCTTAACCAACGGTCATGAATACCACCCCTGGCCAGTAGAACACCGCCTGGATTCTGTCTGACGTCTTCTTGATGCCTAGGTGACCTCCCATGATTGAGTCATGCGCTACTTCCATCACCTGGCGCCTTAGGGGTAATGGTACCAATACTTGACGTAGTGGTTTCCCTCCGTTGACCCTCGGGTGCTGGAAGATTCGGTACAGGATCTTGGCCTTCACCTCAAAATAGATCGTACCACTGCCTTTGGTCACGTGGTCTTGGCGGTTCCTGTACTTGTTTAAAGTGCTATCAGCTTCCTGGAGCTGGATCAGTTTATCTCTGTCCACGATGGCAGCTTTTGAGTTGTCGGCGACCTTCAGTGGCGTAGTCGTCTTGTCTCTCTTGGCCTGGGCCCTGGTAGTAACAGCACCGACGATCTCTGGTCGGCAGGGCTGAGCCGGAGTAACCACATTGTCCCGTAGCAGCTCTGTAAGGTCTCCATCGGGAAATGGCAATGGATCCTCCTCCACAACTTCGACATGTTGAGTTGAGGCAGGACTCCACTCTGGATCGGGGTCGTCTCGCGCCGTCGATATTCCCGATCATCAAATCATACAGCGGCTTCTTCAGGCAAACCGCTTCTACTTCGCCTATGTAGAAAGGGGTGCTTACTTGAATTTTTGCAACTGGCGCTTTCACACATTTGCTGTCGGCCATAAGTGTCCATTTTGAATCGCCAGTGAACTGTTCTTTAGCGATTAGATCTTCTCTGACGATGACCCCACTGCAGCCAGAGTCTCTTAGGACAGTAACTTCATGATTTCGGACGCGTCCCTTGGAAACGGGCATGTTCTGTACTGTCACAGCCGCGCTGGCGACGACGGGGATGGATTTTCCGTTGGCAAGGAGAAGTTGGTTATCGGTCATGCACTCTTGCACGTCCGCAGGAGTAGCTGTGCGCTCGGAAGAATGACGCTCCCGCCGCACACTTGATGGTCAGATCTACTGGTTTGCCGTTGAATGGAGAACCGCCTCTGCCGGTTGCCCGCCGCTGCATTGTCCGTACTGCTCCGCTGTCCGCTACTTTTGTTTTGAGGACAATTAGCCGCTCTGTGGTCTGTAGCGTTGCAGGTGAAACAGCCTCTTGAATGCCCTTCCCTGGGAGGTCGCGTGGAGTCAGTCTGTCTCTGGCTCGTCTGACTCCCCTGGATCTGGTTCCCATGGCTTGCAGTCTTCTGAAATGGCTTCGTCGCCTTGGGTGGCCCCAGCGTTTTCCCGTGAGCGATGAGATATCTTTCAGCAACCTCGTTCACATCATTAAGCGTCTGCAGCTTCTGTAATTCTAAGTGGGTCGCCAGGTCCTTGTGACAGGCATTGAGGAATTGCTCCTTCACGATCAGGTCATGGAGACTATCGTAAGACTTCCCTTTGCCTGATAACTCCACCCACTTGTGTAGATATGACGACAGGCGCTCCACAAATTGCTTTGGTGTCTCGTCTGACAAAGGCCGGCATTCACGGAAGCGTTTACGGTTTACGGTAGCCCTTCTCTGTGAAGCTGTAGCAATGCAATAGGGCCTCTTTCAAGACGTCGTAGTCTTTAGCGTCATTGTTCGACAGTCTGGTGTAAACTTCGAGTGCTTGCCCCGTCAGAAGTGCACTCAGTCGAATTGCCCAGTCTTGAGGTTGCCAGTTAGATCTTTCAGCGAACCTTTCGAATCTCGCCAGATAACTGTCAATCTGGTCCTTCCCGTCGACGAAAGCTGGCAATTTTGGAGCCATGTGATCGCTGATGACTTGTGGCGCATGCTGAGTGTTTTGGATACGCGCCAACTCTAGCTGGTGCTGACGCTCAGCTTCTCTTTCTTGCCGCTGCTCTTCTCTTTCTTCACGGCGACGTTGCTCCTCTATTTCTCTTTCTTCACGACGTCGTTGCTCTTCTTTTTCTTGCCGCCGCTCTTCTAATTCTAGATGCTTCTGTTCTAACTATATTTCTTCTCGGCGACGCTGTTCTTCCTTTTCTAGACGCTTCTCTTCTAATTCTCGTTCTTGTATTCTCTCCTGGGACTTGACGTACTCCGTCAGCTGTTTGCCTTTGAGATTCAGTGCAATCCCTTTCTGCCAGAAGTCGGCCATCTTGATGCTTTTCTGGAAAGTTCTTTTCTGGGAAGTTCTTTTCTGGAAAGTTCTTGACTGTGCTGTACCTTTTAAGTGTGATCATTTCTTCAGAATTAACTTATTTCATTACCTTTTTATGTGAAATAATAAAATGTCTGGGCTTTTAACAATTGTGTTGAATTTTAGTCTGTTAGTGTGAATGTGATGTTACATTTCATTTTAATTTATTGTTGAAGGAGATAGAAGGAGATATTTGTTCTAAAAACACGTTAAAAACTTCACATTTCAATAATTTTCAGCTCACCAATAATTTCATGTTCCAATTACATTGTTCTGTTTCCAGTAATGTTTATCCTTAACCTTATCATGGTCTTTCTTTTCCTAGTGTATTTGCAATACCATGCAATACCATGCATTACCATGCAATACAATAAGAATTACACAGTTAGGAATCATTTTGGATAACGTTAAAAACAGATTACAAGAACATGTGCACATCATTCACCATGCATTCGTACTTGCAGCTAAAACATTTTAATATTATCTTTTATATTGATATTAGCTTAATTAATTAAAAGATAGATTTATTTTAAAACAAGTTTTTATTGCACATGAATGAAGAGAGGAAATTAAACAGAAGTACCACTCTATTCCTCTTATATATTAATTAAAATAGTTAGGTAACTGAAAATGGCAGAACTTTATCTTTCTTTGCATATTAATTGTGCCTCTAAAACCTTTATTCCTTCTTTCTGTTATAGAAAAATTGATGGATAAATTTATTTTAAAACATGTTTTTATTGCACATGAAGAGAGTAAATAAAACGAAAGTAAAATAGGTAGACTAAGTAGTTAGGTAAAGGAAAATTGCAGAACTTTATTTTTCTTTGCATTTTAATTTGGGTCTAAAACCTTTATTCTTTCTTTCTGTTACTTAAATTTAAAGCAATAATCATGTAATGTAATCTCTCTCTCTCTCTCTCTCACTCACTCACTCACCCTCTCTGGGTGCACGACGATACGCATAACTGTCAATTCGCCTCAGTCAACTCGCCTGAACATTTATTACAGGCCCAGCTAACATCTCTCTCTCTCTCTCTCTCTCTCTCTCTCTCTCTCTCTCTCGCTCGCTTCAAGAAAGAACGTCCAGACAATCAACAACGACCACACCTGCACACCGCAGATAACAGCAGTTGATATAGTATGCAAATGAGCTGACTGGGATAGTCCAAGGGCTACTTATTAATATATATATATATATATATATATATATATATATATATATATATATATATATATATATATATATATATATATATATATATAAAATCGTAAGTATGACTTAGGTCAACCAACAGTCGACCTAAGACCCCCTTTTTGCAACACTTCAGACTTAAGTCGGCCGAATTTCAGTCGACCTAAGGTTTTGCTGATTTACTGACTAACCATTGGGCCAACTGAATTGTTTCCATGCGCATTCGATAACCCAGAGGCAGACGATTCTTCAGTAAAGAAATTGCTATTTGGGAATGTTCCATTTGAGAGCAATCTTCCAACAAAACATTGAGCATATAAGTGAACCCTTGAAAAAAGGTACCTTCTGTCTACCACCATAATTTGTGGAATATTTTTTAAACTGAGACGGTTGTTTACGAAAAATTTTTATTTTCTATGTTTTTTCTTTTTCTTAATACAATAAAAACAACGAGGAATGCGTGCTACTTCTGGTTTTGCGGAACACAATTTTTTTGTGAGATATATAGTCGACCACTGAGCCATCGTGGATCTAAACGTATCTTCATATGGCATAACCTGTTTTACCGTCAAGCAGCATGACAGGGTGATTGTAAATGGTGGATGATTCTCGCACGAGGTTAGTATTTTTGTGGATTTTGTAGTTTGATTGTGGACTTTGTATTTGATTCTTTTGAGTTCAGATTAATATGTAGCTTTCTAAAATCAATCGAAAGCATTGTGGAATGTTTCAGTAGTGTTCGAACGGTAAAAGAACGTATTACAAAGTTTCAATCGAACCTATCAATTGCATTTTTTCGGATCCTTCTTCAGAATTAGCTAGCCCTCTTCTTCTTCTTCTTGATGTTGAGGGCCCACGATCAAGGCGTCGATCATTCTGGCTCCTATGGGTTGATGAGGGGGTTTGCGGTTTCACTATATTTTGTGTGCTGTTGCAGACTAACTATCTTTATCAACTGTACAACTATTTTCAAAAAGTATTTACATAGTCCAATGCCATAGTTTGTAGCCACGTTGGTGTTTTCTGGCTGGTTGTATGGGGAGTGGTAGGGATGAGGGAAGGTGTTAGTGTCTTGGAGAGTATCAGGAGCTGGAAGTTGGATGGGAGCAGGCTCTTGGCACAAACGTGCCAAGTGTATTAGCCTCTGCTACATCTTTTGGCAGATTGTTCCAGTCTCTGATGGTCCTTGGCAGGAAAGAGCAGCCTCTATATTGTGTTCTTGTTGTGATGAGCCTAAACTGCTTGTCGTGACCTCGTCGCTGTCAAGAGGGGAGAGGGATGAGTTTTTGTTGAAGGCTGGGGCAGTGGGCTAGCCCATTGTTTATCTTAAACAACATGGAGAGTCTGGCTAGTCGTCGTCTCTCTTCCAGTGTTGACCAACCCAGCGTCTCCAGCATGTTGCTAACACTTGATGTGTTTCTGTAGCGGTTGAGGACAAAACGTGCTGCACGCCGCTGGACTGCCTCCAATCTGTCGATGTTCTTCTGGGTGTATGGGTCCCAGACGTTAGATGCGTATTCCAGGATTGGTTGTACAAAGGCTTTATAAGCCCTTTCCTTTACACTGGCATTACTAATCTTCAGGTTTCGTCTGAGGAACCCAAGGGTCTTGTTTGCTTTGTTGCATACATTGTCAATATGATCGTCCCATTTGATTTCTCTGTGAATTGTAATGCCTAAGTATTTAACTGAGGAAATTGGTTCCAGAACATGGCCGTGCAGTTGGTATGGGTGGTGTAGAGGGTTTCTGCTCCTGGTGACGGACAGAGTCTGGCACTTGGCAGGATGGAACTCCATGTCCCAGCTCTTCTCCCACTCAGCGAGGTGGAGGAGGTCCTGTTTTAGCCGGTCTTGGTCCAAGCTGTTGCAGATCGTCCTGTACACCGCCGTGTCATCAGCTAACAGTCTTGCCAGCGAGGACAGCTTCTCAGGCAGGTCATTGATGTATGCTAAGAACAAACAGGGACCCAGCACCGAGCCTTGAGGAACGCCGGATTTGACACAGTTGTTCTACAGCGAGCTTTGAGTTTTGACCCCTGACCCTGCCTATAAGCCAAATAGCTTGGTGCTCAGGCATGCCAGCCGCCTGCCGTTGACTGATAGCAGGCAGAGTAATGGAGCTGTGCATAAGCATTCCACTCTCTGTACTGTGTGAGTAAAGACTGGGTTGGTCTTTGGCCCTTTCTGCATGCTCTGCCAGGAAAGAATAAAAATCAGCATACTGTGTTAGACTATCATGCACATGCCAAGTTTACTGTAGTGTATGCAAGTGTGAAAACATGTTGACCTAAAACTACAAGGGCTGACAGGAAATATATATTATGCTGCATTTAAATATGAGACCCAAAAATGTACTTGTGGAGAGAAAGAGAGAGAGAGAGAGAGAGAGAGAGAGAGAGAAAGAGAGAGAGAGAGAGTTGTGCAATTGAAAATTAAAAGAAAACAATACTCAAACAAACTTACAAAGATACAATCACAGTGTTAGCTGCATGTGAACGAATGAAATAAATGAGCCTACCCGAACTTGAGTGTCTGTCCTCTGCCAAACTTGTAAAGTATCCCAAGTATCCATTTAATGCACAGAACAAAATTATCCAGCAGTGCTAACAATGATCAAGTGTCTTAACTTTTGTAGAAGTTATGTGAACAAATTATATTAATATTACATTAGTGCATTACATTTTATGCAGTTTGCACAAGTTATTAAAAGACATTGTTTAGGTTAACACGAACATTTATTGTTGTCCACAGCCAGGTTTCAATGAAGCAGAATCAACATTTGACAGAACTGATGATGTACATTGAGTTACTTTTTGGCACTATGCACAATGCACTCTTTCAAGTTTCAACTAGTAATCTGAATCAAGCAAGACATCAACATGTTATTTCCTCCAATAGTACATTTGTTCAGAGCTTCACACAGTCAATGGTGCCTGGTACTGAAATCTACACTTTTAAATTACTAATAACATCTTTCACAATTAATCAGTCATTTCGTTTCTTATATTTTTCAATAGACAAACGTTATATCTTACAGTGTTAATAACTTTTAAAGCACTTAAAATGCAAATGATCACAGAAATTGAAGTCAAACTTCACCAAAAATGTGTTTTTACCATTCACATTTACAGAGAAACAGTACCACAAATAACTACACAACACCACGTTCTATAGCACTTTTCTTCTTAAATACCACATCAGTCAACAAAATATAACTTTTAGTCAGTGCTTCAAACACTATAGAAACCAAGTTTTAAAAAACAATTTTCAGAAATATGCAATTCTTCTGAATAAAATAGAAAAACATAGGAAAATATTCCAAGCACAACACCAGCAATCAGCCAGTTTAACAAAGACAAAGAGCGCGCCCAGCTTAAAAAAAAGGGGAAGGGAAGGCTGGAGCCATGGCATCATTGCTAAAAGCAGGTGGCTGGGCAGATCAGATTTCATGCTGAAAGCAACTCAGAGCTCGTAAACAGAGACAAGGGTATCAGCTGTGTTGACGCTGACGAAGGAGGAGCTTGCGCCATCCACCACCACTGCCTGGTACCGGTCGCTGAGGAAGCAAGAGATCCATGTTTTGGTTGTGCCCTTAATGCCGTAGCGCTGGAGCTTGTGTAACAGCAGGCTATGGTTGACACGGTCGAATGCCTTCGAGAAGTCCATCACAAGGACGTCAGTCTGCTTGCCGCCCTCCAGATTGGTCGTCAGGTCCTCCACAAACTCAAGGAGCTGGGTTTCACAGGATCTCTTGCCTCGGAATCCGTGTTGATTGTCGTTCAGTATGTTGTGGCTTTCGAAATGCTTCATAACTGCGCTGACGATAATGTGCTCCAACAGCTTACATACTACACTGGTGAGGGATACCGGCCTATAGTTGGCAGGGTCATACTGCTCTCCTTTCTTATAGATTGGTGTAACATGCGCTGTTTTCCAGTCTGTTGGAACGATGCCTGTGGACAGTGACGACTGGAAGAGGATCGTCAATGCAGGAGCAAGTTCTTTGGCTAATTCTTTGAGTATTCTTGGTTTGATGTTGTCAGGGCCGCAGGCCTTGTATGGATTCAGGTTCTTAAGGAGTGTCAACACCCCCTTCTCAGTAATCTGGATGTCTTCTATGGTGGGGTAGGTTTTATCTGGCATGTTGGTCTTCTGAAGAAACTCAGCCTCTGTGTACGCCTTTCCGTCGCCAAAGACCGACTGAAACTGCTGATTTAGGACCTCCGCCTGTGCTTTTGGGTCGGATGTTAACTGCCCATCTCTCCTAAGGGGGGCGACGCCAACATTTGACGACTTCTGGTGCTTAATGTAGCTCCAGAAGCGCTTGTTCTTAGCAGCCTGGGTTGGGGCGTCCTCCTCTGAGAAGATGCCGTTCAGGTAGTTCCAGTAGGATC
Source organism: Oncomelania hupensis (assembly GCA_036898135.1). NCBI lineage: Eukaryota > Metazoa > Mollusca > Gastropoda > Littorinimorpha > Pomatiopsidae > Oncomelania > Oncomelania hupensis. The sequence continues at coordinate 46,075,645 of CM072514.1, read as the reverse complement.
TGCGCAGCAAGCGTTGGATGACGCGGCGTAGCCGCAGGACCTCGGACTTCAGTTCGTCTGACCCAGTCTTCTTCATCCGCTTGTACTGACGGTCTCTCCTGTGGATGAGTCTTCGTATTTCCGCAGTAACCCATGGCTGGTTGGTCTTAGGTCTAATTGTCTTGTGGGGGATGTATGTCTTGACTGCTTCAGTGATGGTTGTCTTGAACTTCAGCCACAGCTCTTCTGTCGTTGCAGTGCCCTGAGTCTCCCGCATGTTGGTGCTCAGCTCTGTCGCTGCCTTTCTCAGGCTATCCATATCTGCTTTCGCATAGATGGGGATCTCTCGTATAGCCTGCTTCCTTTTCGGCGCACTGACCTGGAACTCGCAGTATGGGATGCAGTGATCTGATATCCCAGGGATGATCTCGACTCTTGGGATGAGCTGTGGACAGTTTGTAAGGAGCAGATCCAAAGTGTTTTCCCCTCTTGTAGGTTCTCTAACCATTTGTTCTAGTCCATTGTTGTTGATCATGTCCATGAAGTCAGAGTGTAAGAGGGGGTATGGAGACTTTGGCTTCATTACAGGGATCTTCCAGTCCCAGCCCGGAAAGTTGAAGTCTCCTCCTATGAGGAGAAACGCATTTTTTAAGCTGCGATGCTCTCTGGAGCGACAGATCAAACTTCCTCAAGCTGGGTTCGTCTGCTGTATTTGGTCTGTAATAGGCACAGACATAAAGGGTACGTCTCCCTTTCAGTCTCACGTTCACCCAAAGAAGTTCGCAATCGTCAATCCTGCGTGCATATGAGGAGTTTAGTCCTGATATGATACCACCTTTGTAGAACTTTAAAAGAACATTTAACAAGGCAGGAATAAATTTTATGGAAATGGAGATGTTTTTTTGTTTGGGGGTTATGGGAAAGTTTTCTTCTTTGCAGAATTCTCTTGTCTTTCTCCCTTAGTTATGATAGGAGGCTAGTACAAGGCTATTACAGCATGGTTATAGTAAAAATAATATCAAAATTGACTTTTTCTCTTGCATCTCCTATCTTTTGCAATAGATTCTCATTATATTTTAATTCCTCAGAGGACCCCTTGGGGTCATGAGCAATCTTGCCACTGTAGATTGTTCTAACCTATAAAGGGAAAAGTGAAAGCCCCAGTTGAAAACCTGTCTTGACTTTGTAGGCGTTTTTAGTATAAATAGTATCCCCACTTTCTGGAAATTTAGTGCTTTAAATTCCCACTGTCGCTGTCTTCCTCATTTGCTCTTTCCCATTCCTGATCTGTCCTATCACTCTGCTATACTATCTTCTTCTTCGCTAGATCAATGACCTACCTTTTTTCTTGAAAACTCTTCTTGGACAAGACTCCTTGTTTGTGTATGAGGTCTGTTGGATCAGCTTGGGAGTGTTGGACGCTTTCTGCCGGGTGGTCACTAGGGCTTCCTATGATGTTATTATTTAGCACTATAGGCATTTTATATGTATGTGTTTTGTTGATGATTTATAATGATGTTTGTATTCTATTTTGTTTTTGTAACTGGGGGTTCGAGTAGTTGGGGTAAAGCCTCAGCCGTCCCCTGCGTGGGATGTCTTTATTGTAAAGTGACTGGCCGGTGGAGGGCATTCAATTTTCCCACTAGGGTTGTTTCAGCAGATCTTTTATGCGGATCGGGGGTTGTCCAGTCCTGATTTGGCTCGGAAGAGTCTGCTGGACCTAAAGCAACAATCATTCAATTTCAATCAATCAATTCCTCAGAGGTGAATCATGAATATTTGCTCTTCTTGTTCATTGTGATATGAATTGTAATAACAAGAAAATTAGCATGTCGTGGATAGAAATGTTCTAATTTATGTGCATAGTAAACACATTGAATGCTATTTAAGGATCCAGACTACCCTCCGGATGCACAAACTGGTAGTAGCATGTCTGAGGAATTCCCAGCTTTACGACTCCCACTCAAGGTATGTGTTTTTTTGTTTTATTTATGTGTGTGTGTGTGTGTGTAGGTGTGTGTGTGTGTTGTTTTAAGTATTTGTTTTACTGTACCCAAACCTGTGTGTGTGTGTTGTTTTAAGTGTTTGTTTTACTGTACCCATACCTGTGCTTCTTCTTCTGGACTTGCCATTGCAATTACTTCATTTTAATCATTGATTGACCTCATTATTGAAAAGAATAAATTTTACTTCGGATTGTGGAAATATTCTTAGTTGTCATGTTGATCATGGACACATGTATTTTCTAGGAGAGGGTGTTTGGATCTTTAATGTTTTATTTTTTGGTAGATAAGTTTGTACTGAATTATGTACAGGCAGCCAAAATTTTATTATACAATAAGGTCAAGGTGAGGCATGTTTTATGAAAGTACTTGCAAATACACTCAAATAACAACAACAAAATAATAATATTATATAATAATTTGATAACTTGGTTAGTTCCGGAGATACTTTTTGTGTATGCTTGCGAAAAATGCTTAAAACCACAATTTTGAAGTCTAGCACAGCACAGCAGCCAGTAAGCTGCCGGTACATAACTGAATAATATACCATTTGTTTAGGGTCACTTTTAGCTCAAGATTTTGAAGGATTCTAACGCGAAAAGAAGGAATATTTTTTGGTTTGTTTTCATACTTTCCAATAATTGTTTGTTGGGTCCAATGCAATTCTGTTGATATTCAGTATATTTATTATGTAAGATGGAAGTGATTATGTCTGATACTTTTGGTTTACAGGATAAATATGACCAAGCCTCCCTGTGAAGCCAACACAGAAGAGACTGACAGAATACCAACATCCCAGACAACTTAGCCGATTCTTCCAAAACACCAAAGATCAAGCCCAATGACCAAGCCTCCTGTGATGCAGAGGTGCCAACCAGTACGGATTGACCGTATTTAATTCCGTCGAAGTGAATTAAATACGGAAATACGGTAGCTTTTATAAAAATACGGAGGAAAAGTTGCCGATCGTTTATCTTTGCCAGCGGTGCTTCTGTACCGGTTTCTGGTCTCATAATAGTACTCCTGCACTCACTGAACGTCGCTGTGTTCAACAAGCTGATTTTCATGGTGATTTTAGAGTAAAATAAGTGTGGTGTTCAACAAGCTGATTTTTATCGTGATTTTAGAGGATTGAAAATAGCCTTCTGTTTCAGAGGGAAGCCTGTCGTTACTTTATAGTGTCATAGGCTAGGTTTTTGCGAGAAAAAAAAAATACTGACAAGTGTTAAAAAACACTGACAAACGGGTCCGGAAATACTGACAAGAAGATTAGGGGGTTGGCACCTCTGGATGCAAATTTTATTTTGAAATAAAATAAAAAATAAAAAGAAGCATTTTTTATGTGTGGTTGTTTTATGTGTGTAATTAAGTTTTGTTCTACCATCTCCTAAAATTACATTTCCTTTTACTCCAAATTACACTTCTCTCTTGGCATTACACTTTTTGACAAGGCCTGATGGACAAAGCTGATTGAATGTTGTGGTTCATTGTGGTTTTACAATTTACTTATGTTTTAACAAATACTTTAATCGGAGAGTGAACAGGTGCAAAGTATGTTGTTGGTGTTGTTTGTCCACTGATGTCAATATATCTGCTCCCAGACCTCTCGCACTTTCTAATTCCCTTATTTTCCCTCCCCACTGCCTCACTCCCTCTTTCTCACTCTTCTCCTGTCTTTCGTTCACATACTCATAGTCAGGGGCACTACAGGCCTACAAAAAGAGAACGTGGTCTACCTATTGTGGCCAAAAAAAAAAAATTGCATGTTGGTGATCTGATAGGTCTAAACTACTTACTGTGAAGTTTTGAATTAAAATTTCTTGCTCTTGTGTCTACAGCGGACATTTTAATGTCGCTATTTCTTAATGTTTGGATTAATAAAACTGAACCAAGATTCTACCTGTCCGTGTGACCAAACTGCATAAAAAGCAATTGTTCATGACTAATTATCATTATTTCATGAAAAAGAGAATACAACACACACACACACACACACACATAAAACACTTAAATAGTATTGAAAACACTTAAATAGTATTGAAAATATATATATTTCATTTAATTACCTCCCTTGTTGTAACATGTAAAACTATTTCATGTACCGTTAGATCAGTTTGAATGGCATATAAGCTATGCTTGTTAGTCCTGAATATTCCTGGATATTGTTTGTTCATGCCATTTAAGAAATAAAGCTGTTCATACAATGGCAATTATTTTCACATTCCCAGGTCACTCAAAATACTGATCGCTTGTGAATAGGATTCAACTGTATTGCTACTAAATGATGCATCTTCACCCGAAGCCTTCTAAGTTTACATACACTTCATAACTGTTCCACACACTTGTTGTACTAGTCTTTGCAGTAACTTGTTGTACTAGTCTTTGTAGTAATAGGTAAGTGAGTTAGACATATATTACTTAAGAAACAATTCCATTCAACCAGTGTCAAAGAGTGCTTTTGCAGACTGAAGAATTACCACCACATGTCTGGCCGTGAAGTGTTCATGAATCATCTGACAGCAGTCAGATTCATCACTGTCAGATTCATCTGGCTCACCGTTTTCCGCATCATGCGAACTATGGTTAGATCAGTTATTGCATGCGGGGCTCAACTACTTCTTTGGAAAAATGTTGGAATGATGCTTGCAGGTAAGCTGGTCCAGTGGTGGTGCTGTCTGTAGAAGTAGCAGAGTAGGAGCTTGAGGTGGTGTTAGATGTTCCCGACCAGTGCCGACACCGATTAGCAGAAGTCATAAAACTTCTGTAGCATGACTTATGGTATCTGAAAAAAAAGGTTGTACAATTACCATAGACCAAAACAATGTCATGATTAATGTACTCTTTTGAACAGAAAAAAACGCCAGTACTCAGTAGGTTGGTTGCTGGACACTTAAAAAAATATATGTTAAAACATCCTTTAAATCAGACACGTTGCAGAGTGTGTGTCAGTAGGTGTAATTGGTGCAGCAAGTTTTGTCACCTAGATGTAAGTAAAGGGGGTTGTTTCTGTCACGTGGGGTTTATGGGCTCTTAAAAAGTCTCTTTCCTGCTAATAGTTCGATCGCTGATAGTCTAGGCAGCTGTTATATCTTCCTCGGGCACTTGCTATAATATTTCATGTAGATTTGGACTACTGTGGTCCGTTTTACAGTTTCTGAAGAGTTGGACTACTGTGGTCCTGCTATGATCAGTTTAAGTGCACCTTCGCCTTATGCACTTAACTCATGTGTGGGGTGTTCGAAGTCCTTCTGTGAGGTAGCTTCTGGTGCACCTTTGTCGTTGTGTAGTTGGGTTCCCTTGCCACGCTGTGGGGTCTGACAGGGTGTTTCTTCGGGTATCTCTTTCCGTCTTGTGCGGTAGAGTCTCCTCAACCAACTAGTCGTTTCTGTGGAGTGGGGTGCACAGGATAGCTCGGGATAGCTCGGGATAGCTCGCCTGCTCGTCTGTAATATAAGAGACGAAATTCTGCACAACCCTGAATAATCGGTTTGTGCAGAGCGTCTCACTGAAAGCCAAAGTAGCCCTCAGTGATAGCTCCACATCTCTATACATAAGCGACGAACATTCTGCTACTTCCGGGGTCCACTGGAATCTCACTCTAAATTCCTATACATACATAAATATCAATCGTGTCTAACTATACACATACAGAATTAATAATAATATAAACATTCAGTGGCACAGCCACTGGTCTGCAAACATACATATAAGTTAAACAACAGTGGTTCCGTACGGGATACAACATGGCGGCGCAACCGGTCGTGTTTCGCCTCGTGCTCGGCTCTTCCACGTGGTCCCGCAAATTCGGATTAACAATTCACATTTATGCATAGCAAATTCTTCAAACATAATTTCAACAATAATATAAATATATCACGATGAAACAGAAGGGTGTTCATCTACCTGTTTGACAAGTTCAGGCCCGTTGTGACTTGAGAGAATTCTAAGATTTCAAAGTCCTGCTTCCTGGTCTATGAGTGAAGATAGTTCTCTGCTAGCTAAGTAGATGTTACTTCTTCCTCGTCTCACACACGACTGATTCAAACTGTGTTAGGCTCTGACACAGTCAAAACTGCACTACCCACTGAGCCTGCTCTGATTGGTTAAAACGGTCCGATTCAAAGCTCAAGTGCTGACTCACTGCGATGTGGGTGGCTCGCTCGCTGTGTGTGGTCTGCTGTGTAATTTAATCGCTGCTGTGTAATAGTCTAACTTCTCTACTGTTACAAAGACTACACATGGCTAAATAGTCAACAAGCAGAGTTAAAACTAGCCAATTCGTGACAGTTTCCTTCTTTCTCTCTCTCTATTTTCTCCTACTCCCTCCCCTCTTTCTCTCCCTCTCTCTCACTTTCTCTTCCTCTCTCTCACACACACAAAATTAGGTTAGTCAGGGTTCTTGTCACCAGCATGACAACTCATTCCCAAACTATATATATTGTGAAGATCGAGCCACAAATTAATAAACACATAAAGAAGAAAACAAATTAATGAACACACACACATACAAACAAGACTGTACATTACAAGTTGCATGACGTTATACATTGATACAGTGCCCCATGCCCCGAGTGAGATATATCACCTTAGTTTTACACAGACACACATCACTTACTTTGCTTCAACAGCAAGCAGATCTGGTTTGTACTGCAAATCCCTCTGGATTGTCGTCTCTGCCCAGCTTACATGCTGCTTGCAGGAAATTGTGGCCATCACTTCCACCCTACAGACAAAAATACCATTACATTGTATACATAGCTGTCAAACACCATCACTTCCACTCTACAGACAAAAATACCACTACATTGTTAATACATAGCTGTAAAACGTACTCATCCAAATCTGCAGCAAACAAATTTCCATTCTTTATTATTGTTTTATTTTATTTTATTATTTATTTTATCTTATTTATTTTTTAAATTTATTTATTTATTTTTTTTTTTTGGGGGGCGGTAAACCTTGCAATCAACAAAATATTTTAAAAAGCACTTTTCAACAGCTTTGGTCTGTCAAGATGTGCTGTCACTGAAGTTAGATTTAAATCTAACTTGGTTAGCTTGCAAAACCAGGTAATAACCACTAACCAGGTTAAATAACCTGGTTAGTGGTTATTACCTGGTTTTGCAAGCTATCCATGTCCTGCTTAAGGCTCCTTTTAATTATTACTACTGGCATTCAAAAACTGAAGGTATCAATCTGACGGTATATGCTACAAGTGCCATGTAAGACATTATGAAAACAATTATATCAGACAGAAATGCTTACCTGCACTAATGTTTCGCGTGTACTTGATCTGCTGCCTGTACATTTCGTCCATTTAATTTTCCTGCAAATGATGCACACAGCTGGCAGAACATTTGATGAACCTGCTCTACTTCTCAACCGTTTTGTTTTTACTGGGGAATTTTTCCGCACAAGAATGCCTTTAGCAGCCCGTTTTTCTGCTTGGTCAATTCGGAGCTTGTGTGTGAATTTGGAATAACATGCCACATGGTATCCCTCTTCTGCGCTCAGTTCTGGCCTCTGAAGTAAACGTTCTGCCCTTTCACGTTCACTGCCATCAAGTTTGACCCATTTTTTTACTAAACTGTAACACAGTGGTCCACCTCTTATGCGAAAAACTGAAGATTTCTTCATTTTCTGCGCCTGGAATGCAGTGGATTGAACACATTATTTTTGTTGATTTCGAAACGGGGTCAAATGTGATTTTCTTCACAGAAGAGCAAGCAAAAGGGAAGAAACCACTGTCTTTAAAAAAAATAAAATAAATAACGTCATCGAGCTTTAAAAAAACCAAACTAAATTAACAGGGCTGTAATTTCAATACCACTAACTATCCAAATATAAATTTAAAATATTTGTGGGCTTATGCTAGCTTATTAAAAACGAAAGAAATAGGTTGACAAATATTGGTAGACGTAAGATACCTTATTGCAACAAAACAAATGGTTGACCTAAGGTACCCAAAAACTGGTCGACCTAACACCCATCTTTTAGTTATTTTCTTTAGGTCGACCAGGTGAAAAACCTATATCTTTTTGTATATTGATTTTTACATAAAACTCACTACAAATGAAGAGCACTATGTTATTGAAGTGTTTGTAGGAACTTTCATTAAAGTGCACCTCCATAACACAGATATAGCCCTGGCAGCCGTAAGGTACATTTTTTCAATGGCAGCCCTCAGTCTACATTCCAAAGTAAGACTGCTTCGCTCCACCGAAATCCCCCGAAACCTACCGAATATTTTCTCCGAAATCCCCCGAAATCTACCGAAATCCCCCAAAATCTACCGAAATCCCCCGAAATCTACCGAAATCCACCAAAATCCCCCGTAATCTACCGAATATTTTCTCCGAAATCCCCCAAAATCTACCAAAATCCCCCCAAATCTACCGAAATCCACCGAAATCCCCCGAAATCTACCGAAATCCCCCAAAATCTACCGAATATTTTCTCCGAAATCCCCCGAAATCTAACCAAATCCCCCGAAATCCCCCAAAATCTACCGAAATCCCCCGATTTTTTATCCGAAATAACCCCTTATTTATTTATTGTCTTTGCTTTCATGCACTTAAAACCACTGGATTAGGCACTTCATAAATAAGATGCATTATTATTATGATGCAGAGGCGGATCAGTTCATATTGTGCGTGTGTCTGTGTGTGTGGGAAAGGGGGGTTCGAATTTTGACAAGTCCTTATTAATGGGAAAAAAAACCTTCTTCTAGGGGATTTTGAAAACGTATATTAAAATCTGTGCAATCTGGTGCATTTTGGAGAGAAACTTAAGTAGCAGTTTAACCACATAAAAATTTTGCTTTTTTGTGTGCATCTCTTTTTTTTCATTATTTATTTTTTAAGGTTTAAAAGTATGCAAAACATATTCAACAAAACATATACATGTACCTCTCCTCTTCCTTTCTTTTACTTTTTTTTTCTTCACTTCAGCCCCTCTTTGAGTCTTTCTTGTAACTAGCGCTTTGTTAGACTTGGTCACTGAACATTGCTCTCCCCCGACTCGTTCCTGGAGCGCAGTATCTTTCCGTCACTTCCCTATGTACCTTTTTTTCTCTCTCTTTATTGTGTGTGTGTGTGTGTGTGAGAGAGAGAGAGAGAGAGAGAGAGAGAGAGAGAGAGAGAGAGAGAGAGAGAAAGAGAGAGAGAGAGAGAGAGAGAGCTCTGGTTTGGAAGTGTATGACGCTTTCATTTTATTTTTTCTTGAGTGGTTTTTTTTTCTTTCCCTTTTTTTTTGCTTTTTATGTGCGAGATACACATGAGCATGTGAGAAAAGGTAGTTTTTATTTTTCCAATAAATGCCACATTTAAGATATTGGAAAAAAAAAACTGTCCAAAATACGTATATAGGTTGCCTGATGCATCAGTTACAGTGCATCACTATAAAAAAGATAGTTTGAAACATGACAGTTAAAAGACAGGCATAGTTTTATGCTTGTTAATGTGGGAGTCACACTGGACATACATTACACCATGATTCAGTTATCAAATGCACTTTGCAGTAAACCATTATAGTATAATTACCTTTATAGTTAGTTAATCTACTATTCTAGTGTAAGGAATTGACGTACATAAAAGTCTGTTCAACTTTCGATTCTAGTGAAAATTGTTTTACGTCATTATAGTACTGCATGATGACGCACATTTCGCCATTCCCGGTATTCGTTATAGTGATCTGAAGAAAATGGGTGTGTGAATGTAGTCCTGTGTGTTTGTTAAAAATACATCCCGTTCTAGACAGCCATACACGTAATTTAACTGAGTTTAACAAGCCTGTCAGCAATGTCAGCCATCTCTGATCTTATGCCTTTTTCCTTGATCTAAGTCCAAGGCCAATCCCTCAACACAGTGCATAGCTTCAAATATTTGGGAGCCATTGTGTCAGACAATGGGTCCCGACAGGAAGTCCTCCATGATCGCACAAACAACTGCTGCCCTGACAAGGTTGAAGCTCATTTGGAAAGACAGGACCATCAGTCTACATTCCAAAGTAAGACTGCTTCGCTCCCTTGTCATCTCCATCTTCCTATATGCTTGCGAGGCATGGACCCTCACAGCAGATCTTCAACGAAGAATACAAAGCATGGAGATGAGGTGCTACAGAAGACTTCTGGGCATTTCCTATACCCAACACATCACCAATGACGAAGTCCGACAGACCATCACACAGGCCATTGGACAACACGATGACCTGCTCACAGTGGTGAAGAAACGGAAACTCCGATGGTATGGCCACATCACCAGATCATCAGGCCTTCCAAAGACCATTCTGCAAGGCACAGTGCAAGAAGGTAGAAGAAGAGGGAGACCGAAAAAGAGGTGGGAGGACACACATGATTCGAGAATGGACTGGTTTGACACTGAGCGAAGCCATGAGGGCTGCTGAGGACAGAAAAAGATGGAGTATGCTGGTTAAACGATCATCTGAACTACGACCTCCGGGTTATGGGACAGGATAGGAGGATAGGATAGGAATTTATATACTCAGTTGTCACGTCACCCGAGCGGGTTCCGCGACGTCAGCTCAAAGCAACGAGTGGGAGGATAGAACTCAAACAAAAATAAACTAACACAAATGCCAGAATGACAATCACACTCTTTTATTCAACAATCAACACACATACACAGGACAATGGGGGACTAAACCACCCTCCACCCCTATCAAGACCCCCACCCCAGTATTTACTAACAATTACCTCCCTTGTTTAACCAAAAAAACAGAACTAAGCATCAACAGGTTCCCCACAACAATGTACAGCAAATAGCAATAAACAAATCAATTCAATAGTATACAATTTTCAACTGAAGAAATGGAGCTGCAAATCTTATAATTCAAAATATCATACAAGCTGGCTTGCAGATCAGAAACACTGTTCAGAATTGTCAGTTATACAGAGCTCAGTAGGAGCTAAAGCAGTTATCCACTCAATATGATGAATGATTCACATTAACTAAATGAAGTATGTTTTTATGTGCGTGTCGTGCAAATCTGTGTGTGCGTGGTTGTGGTGCGTGAAGTTCCTGTAGTAAATGGCGACGCCCACAATCCCGAAGCAAGACGTGGTGGTGGTGGCGAAGTAACCCGTCAACGTCTACACCTCTTAGCTGCAGAGGCAGAGGTTCCAGAGCGGATGCACAACCGGCACAATGGTACAGGTGTAGTGGGAAATAACTACATCAGCAAAGTATCAAAACAGCATAATACAGCCCAAACCTGTAGACAAATATATGGTCTTAACAGTCTGCCTACAAAACTCAAATACTACATAACATAATACGCCTTCCTCCATCTTGACCTGGTTATACATAATAAAGATAATAATTAACACAGGATGCTATGCATACATCTCAATAATATAATGCAACTCTTAATACCAATAATCAATCTCTTCCATAAGCACAGTCGTTTATACAAATATACATAATTATTACGACTACACTTCAGCCATACGGTCCCAATTCATTCCATCCTCATCTCCATCCTCACCATCCCTCTCAACTGTTATAATACATTAAGATTATCTCCCTTCATCCATACTATCCTATCATACTATAATATAAACACGCCCCCCTCATATCCACCACCTTCTTCACCTCCTCTCCAGCACAGTACAATTATCTCCCTTCCTTCACATACATTACCCCCCTCTCTCTCTCCAACATACATTCACATCGTCACCTTTTACCCACTTTAACACAACAGTAACGACATTCCCATTTATGTAAATATCAAGAAAATCATATGAAAATCATACAAAATCAATAAATTAATATTTATCAAATACACCCCTTTCCCCCTCATTCACCCATCATTCATTCGCGTACGCAGTCTCGAAGCGCCCGCCACTGAGGAAATGAATTACAGGGTTTTCACTCACCTTATAAGTCTCGGCCTGTGACACACCTCCCCAACACAGTACAACACAGCACAGTACAGTACACACACTGGTTAGTCTGAGAGTTATTTCGTCGTTTGGCTAATTGCTAGCTAATCATAAGGTCATCTCAACTCTGACAAAGAAATTGAGCCTTGGCAGGTGCCCAATCGAGGACTACACAGCCTTAGGAAAGAATCCTACATTTATCTCCAATAAATGGCGATTACGTTCCTCCTATTCACAGTCTTTTAGACGTTCTTACCCCGACAAGGGCGTAAGACCTAGGGTGGTTCGAAACACAAAGAACACAATCCTTCAGGAGAAATTAGCTCTCATCTGACACATAGTCTCAAATTACTCCTGACTAAAAGCTGACTTCTCGCAACAAGATTCCAAATGACTCTACTTTACTAAACACACGCCAGGCAACAGGTAACCGGTCGAGTTCGAATTCAGTACCCCAATTTCTAATTCAACATACACCTATTTCCTGCGTTAAGCACGTGGACTTAGAGACACTGCACCTTTCATACGCAATAAAGAAAACTGCCGGGCTATCTATATACAATACATAGTAGAGAGGTGCAACTTCGCACAAAATATAGCTCTCTCTAATATGTGCTGAAACTCGTGTCGTCACATCAGGCATGATTTAAATTTTCTATCTGTTTATAACTGTACCACTTTTTTCTTTGCTGTTTCTTTTTGTTTGAGTTAGAAACAAAGATGTAAAAACAAAAATATCACAGCTTATGTGACAAAACTGTTTAGTGTTGGTTGTCACTAAATGTCCCGATAGAAAAAATGTTCTGCTTTAAATTATTATGAGTACATTCTTCAATAACATAATTTTTTTAAACTTCAGTTGTAAAAACTACATGTATTTATTATGAAACAAATAAATATAACAATATTTTTTTTATTAAAATGACTTAAAATGTCTTTTTTTTAAAGTGTTGTTTGTCACATTTTTCATTGATTCTGAACAACTGGACATCTTACAGAAACTTACCTCCTGGAAGTCTACTTGCTAGCTACAAATAAAGAGGGACTAGGATTATTGTTTGTGGTATCTCATGTTGCAGTCCTGTATAGTAATAATAATAATAATAATAATAATAATAATAATAATAATAATAATAATAATAATAATACTGGATGCTATGTACGCGCCTTTTCCCAAGGCTCAAAGCGCGGCGATCTGTACCAACATACACGCTCACCTGTCTCATACACCCTCACACACACACACACACACAAACACACACACACACACACCAAATACACATCCGTCACTCAAGCAGGTGGTGTAAAGGCAGGGAGATCGCTATTACAAGTCAGACAGAAAATCAATTTTTTTAGTCCTGTATAGTCCTCGCCATTTTATGTAGTGGACTAGTATAGGCCTTGCCATATCATTAAATAGACTAGTATGGTCATCGCCATTTCATGTAGTAGACTAGTATAGTCCTCGCCAATTTATATAGTACACTAGTATGGTCCTTGCCATTTTTTGTAGAAGACTTTATGGTCCTTGCCATTTCATGTAGCAGTCCTGTATGTTCCTCGCCATTTCATGTAGTAGACTAGAATGGTCCTCGCAAATTTATATAGTACACTAGTATGGTCCTCACCATTTTTTGTAGTAGATTTTGTCGTCCTCGCCATTTCATGCAGCAGTCCTGTATGGTCCTCGCCATATCATGTAGGAGTCTTGTATAGTCCTCACCATTTCATGTAGTAGACTAGTATGGTCCTCACCATTTCATGTAGTAGACTAGTATGGTCCTCACCATTTCATGTAGTAGACTAGTATGGTCCTCGCCATTTCATGTAGCAGTCCTGTATGCTCCTCACCATTTCATGTAGTATAGACTAGTACGGTCCTCACCATTTTATGAAATAGACTAGTATGGTCCTCGCCATTTCGTGTATAAGACTAGTATGGTCCTCACCATTTCATGTAGGAGACTAGTATGGTCCTCGCCATTTCATGTAGCAGTCCTGTATGGTCCTCACCATTTCATATAGTAGACTGGTATGGTCCTCACCATTTCATGTAGTAGACTAGTATGGTCCTCACCATTTCATGTAGTAGACTAGTATGGTCCTCGCCATTTCATGTAGTAGACTAGTATGGTCCTCGCCATTTTATGTAGTAGACTAGTATGATCCTCGCCATTTCATGTAGCAGTCCTGGCTGTCCTGTATGGTCCTCACCATTTCATGTAGTAGACTAGTATGGTCCTCACCATTTCATGTAGTAGACTAGTATGGTCCTCACCATTTCATGTAGTAGACTAGTATGGTCCTCGCCATTTCATGTAGCAGTCCTGTATGCTCCTCACCATTTCATGTAGTATAGACTAGTACGGTCCTCACCATTTCGTGTATAAGACTAGTATGGTCCTCACCATTTCATGTAGGAGACTAGTATGGTCCTCGCCATTTCATGTAGCAGTCCTGTATGGTCCTCACCATTTCATATAGTAGACTGGTATGGTCCTCACCATTTCATGTAGTAGACTAGTATGGTCCTCACCATTTCATGTAGTAGACTAGTATGGTCCTCGCCATTTCATGTAGTAGACTAGTATGGTCCTCGCCATTTTATGTAGTAGACTAGTATGATCCTCGCCATTTCATGTAGCAGTCCTGGCTGTCCTGTATGCATGGTCCTCACCATTTCATGTAGTAGACTAGTATGGTCCTCACCATTTCATGTAGTAGACTAGTATGGTCCTCACCATTTCATGTAGTAGACTAGTATGGTCCTCGCCATTTCATGTAGCAGTCCTGTATGCTCCTCACCATTTCATGTAGTATAGACTAGTACGGTCCTCACCATTTCATGTAATAGACTAGTATGGTCCTCGCCATTTCATGTATAAGACTAGTATGGTCCTCACCATTTCATGTAATAGACTAGTATGCTCCTCACCATTTCATGTAGTATAGACTAGTACGGTCCTCACCATTTCATGTAGTATAGACTAGTACGGTCCTCACCATTTCATGTAATAGACTAGAATGGTCCTCGCCATTTCATGTATAAGACTAGTATGGTCCTCACCATTTCATGTAGGAGACTAGTATGGTCCTCGCCATTTCATGTAGCAGTCCTGTATGGTCCTCACCATTTCATGTAGGAGGCTAGTATGGTTCTCGCCATTTCATGTAGCAGTCCTGTATGGTCCTCACCATTTCATGTAGGAGACTAGTATGGTCCTTGCCATTTTATGCATCAGAGTTGTTGTCACTGATAGATTAACATGTTTAATTCAATTTTGAAACTGTATGATCAGGTGTTTTGATAGTAATAATACAACCATTTTTAATTCATTCTTTTATAGACCTTAATTAATTTAATAAATAAAAATTGAAATAAGAAACAAAGAAAACTTAAAAAAGAAACCTTTCTTATCCTTGTTGTGTCTTTAATTTTTTTGTAGACTTAATCACTGTTTATGTCTGTTTTGTGTGTGTTGACTTGTTGCGTGTGCTTGGTAGTAATAAAAAGAAACGAGTACCCTTTTCCCAAAAGAACAAAAACAAAACAAAACACTAAAAGAAAACACACACACACACACATGTATATAAAGACATTGATTGTTCTGAAAAAATCAACTTAACCATGTTTTTGTTTTATATCACAGAGCTCTTCTGGGAACAAAACAAACGAGCCTAGCTTATAAATGCTCAACATGCACACACTCACGTTAAGTATCAAAACAATGAAATTATAATTCAATAAAAACACACATATAAAAAACAACAACACATACACAATCAGCAGCATCTGCAATGACACACTCAAAATGAAATGCTACTATTAAACAGTGTGAAACATAAATAAAAACAATGATTTTAAAAAAAATCAATGTATGGATTTTTTTAAAAGTCAATTCACTTTATTCTTGACCCAATAAAGAATGCTGGGTATATAGAATTTATAATTAGAATATAATATATCCCTCACCAAGAGATGGATTACAAGTTTACATTATTATTGACAACCAAGCACAAAATAAAAAAATAAAATAAAAATATAAATAAATAAATAGATAAAATGAATAAAAATAAAATAATAAAGTAAATTTAAATATAAGTAAATAAATAAATTAAAAGGATAAATCAACATGCTATCTAGTACAAATAGAACAAAATTTAATCATCTAAAATAAAAATAAATACACAATCAAATTGTTTTCAGTTCTGATAAATATATATTTAATAAGCTAATTTTCTATATATTAAACAAAACAATAATTGCTTTAATGATAAATATAAACAATCGGAAATACAGTATTACAGTATGCGTGTAAAATAAATGTACAACTCAACTTTGCTTAGGTGCGTAGGAGAAGGACTTTAGGCCTACTATAGCATTCCCGCGAGTTGAGTTTCCCAGCAGCAATCTAATTTTAGACACGCGAAGGGTTTTCCTATCTAATTATAGAGAACGCAACGTCACTTCCACATGAAAAGGCGAGAGCCCAGCGTATACCGCTCAATCGGAGGATTTCGGGAGATTTTGGAGAAAATAACGGGGGATTTCGGTAGATTTCGATAGATTTCGGTAGAATTCGGGGGATTTCGGAGAAAATAAAGGTAGATTTCGGGGGATTTCGGTAGATTTCGGGGGATTTCGGAGAAAATAACGGGGGAGTTCGGTAGATTTCGGGGGATTTCGATAGATTTCGGTAGATTTCGGGGGATTTCGGTAGATTTCGGGAGATTTCGGAGAAAATAACAACCGGTTATTACCTGGTTTTGCAAGCTAACCAAGTTAGATTTAAATCTAACTTCAGTGACAGCACATCTTGACAGACCAAAGCTGTTGAAAAGTGCTTTCTTAAATATTTTGTTGATTGCAAGGTTGTAATATTACCCCCCCCCCCCCCACCCCCCAAAAAAAAAAATTAAATAAATAAATTAAAAAAATAAATAAAATAAAATAAATAATAAAAATAAAATAAAACAATACTAAAGAATGGAAATTTGTTTGCTGCAGATTTGGATGAGTACGTTTTACATCTATGTATTAACAATGTAGTGGTATTTTTGTCTGTAGAGTGGAAGTCAGGGCCGGATCCAGGGGGGGGGGTTACCTGGGTTCCGGAATCCCCCCCCCCCCCTCCAAACTAAAAAAAAATAATAATAGGCTAATAATTTTGTTTTATGCAAAGAGGTTTAATTTTTTTAAAATTGTTTTTAAAACATTGCAGTTTTTATTCACTTTTGTTCACTTTTGGTCCAAGGTACAAATAGTTATTTATAGACAATTCAACGGGAATCCATTTCAAGGGATCCGTTGAAACGTCCAAAGCGTTTTCCCGTTGAAACGACCAAGTAACCCAACCCCTAAGCCTAAATTAGTAAATGCAGCCATATTTTCCTGTTCTGTCCGCAAGCCTCTTCCAGCACCTTCACCTTGATACTGCCCTAATCCCCCAAAAACGACTTTAAAAAAATATTAATTAAGATGCTAAGTTGATAATTATGAACTATAATTCGTTGCCTGGTTTGGTGAAGTAAGCAAAATGGCAAATGCTTTGACAACTGATGTTATTGTTCCTCGTCAAGCATCCCGACAGACTCTCCGTGACAACCAACCTGCGGCCACTCCAGAAGAATATTTCAAGATTAGCATTGCCATTCCTTTCTTGGAACACCTGTCAACCGAATTGGACTCGAGGTTCAAAAATGCTGACCTAGCAAGTTGATGGTCTCTGTCTGGTGCCAAGCACTTTAATAGACAACCAGGATTGTTTCATGCAGGTTCCAGAAGGGGTGAAGACACTGGCAATGTTGTGGGAGTCTGACCTACCAGACAACGCTACCCTTGATGCAGAACACCAACGGTCGGTTTGCAAATGGCGAAGTGCTGCTGAGAATGCGACAGCTATCATCCCATCCACGGCATCAGAAGCACTGAAACATTGTGACGGGGATTTATATCCCAACCTGTTCATCATGCTAAAGAACCTTTGCACCCTGCCTGTCACTACTGCCAAGTGTGAGCGTTCAAACAGTCAGTTGCGCAACCTGAAAAACTACCTACCAGCCAGATGAATCTGACAGTGATGAATCTGACTGCTGTCAGATGATTCATGAACACTTCACGGCCAGACATGTGGTGGTAATTCTTCAGTCTGCAAAAGCATTCTTTGACACTGGTTGAATGGAATTGTTTCTTAAGTAATATATGTCTAACTCACTTACCTATTACTACAAAGACTAGCACAACAAGTTACTACAAAGACTAGTACAAGTGTGTGGAACAGTTATGAAGTGTATGTAAACTTAGAAGACTTCGGGTGAAGATGCATCATTTAGTAGCAATACAGTTGAATCCTATTCACAAGCGATCAGTATTTTGAGTGACCTGGGAATGTGAAAATAATTGCCATTGTATGAACAGCTTTATTTCTTAAATGGCATGAACAAACAATGTCCAGGAATATTCAGGACTAACAAGCATAGCTTATATGCCATTCAAACTGATCTAACGGTACGTGAAATAGTTTTACATGTTACAACAAGGGAGGTAATTAAATGAAATATATATATTTTCAATACTATTTAAGTGTTTTCAATACTATTTAAGTGTTTTATGTGTGTGTGTGTGTATGTTTGTCACGTGGGGTTTATGGGCTCTGCACAATGGAATTATGGACCCTCACGTTTATTCAGTGGGAACTGCTAGTAAGTCACCCTATGAATTACTTTAATAAATTTATTTGTTTAGCTCGTTCTGTGTTAAGGTTGGGGTACAGAAATAGATAGAAAATTGGTAAAAGAATACTGTCACACTAGCTTTCACACGGCTATGAATCATAAGTAGTCCAGCCACTTGATAACAGTTAAAATCACACATTTATTTCTTCTACTCTATACAAGATTCTCTAAGTACTAATCTAACTTAAAAAGTCTCTTTCAATGCTAATAGTTCGATCGCTGATAGTCTAGGCAGCTGTTATATCTTCCTTGGGCCCTTTGCTATAATATTTCATGTAGATTTGGACTACTGTGGTCCGTTTTACAGTTTCTGAAGAGTTGGACTACTGTGGTCCTGCTATGATCAGTTTAAGTACACTTTCGGAGATTACACTTAACTTTCTGATGGTGCGGTCGAAGTCCTTCTGTGAGGTAGCTTCTGGTACACCTTTGTAGTTGTGTAGTTGGGTTCCCTTGCCACGCTGTGGGGTCTGACAGGGTGTTTCTTCGGGTATCTCTTTCCGTCTTGTGCGGTAGAGTCTCCTCGACCAACTAGTCGTTTCTGTGGAGTGGGGTGCACAGGATAGCTCGGGATAGCTCGGGATAGCTCGCGATAGCTCGTCTGTAATATAAGAGACGAAATTCTGCACAACCCTGAATAATCGGTTTGTGCAGAGCGTCTCACTGAAAGCCAAGTAGCCCTCAGTGATAGCTCCACATCTCTATACATAAGCGACGAACATTCTGCTACTTCCGGGTTCCACTGGAATCTCAACTCTAAATTCCTATACATACATAAATATCAATCGTGTCTAACTATACACATACAGAATTAATAATATTCTAAACATTCAGTGGTACCGCCACTGGTCTGCAAACATAAATATAAGTTAAACAACAGTGGTTCCGTACGGGATACAACATGGCGGCGCAACCGGTCGTGTTTCGCCTCGTGCTCGGCTCTTCCACGTGGTACGGCAAATTCGGATTAATAATTCACATTTATGCATAGCAAATTCCACAAACATAATTTCAACAATAATATAAATATATCACGATGAAACAGAAGGGTGTTCATTTACCTGTCTGACAAGTTCAGGCCCGTGATGACTTGAGAGAATTCTAAGATTCTAAGTCCTGCTTCCTGGTCTATGAGTGTAGAGATTTCTCTAGCTGTGGAGATGTTGACTCTACCTCGTCTCACACACGACTGATTCAAACTGTGCTAAGATCTGACACAGTCAAACTGCTCTACCCACTGAGCCTGCTTCTGATTGGTTAAAACGGTCCGATTCAAAGCTCAAGTGCTGACTCACTGCGATGTGGGTGGCTCGCTCGCTGTGTGTGGTTTACTGTGTAATTTACTTGCTGCTGTGTAATAGTCTAACTTCTCTACTGTTACAAAGACTACACATGGCTAAATGGTCAACAAGCAGAGTTAAAACTAGCCAATTCATGACAATGTTGTATTCTCTTTTTCATGAAATAATGATAATTAGTCATGAACAATTGCTTTTTATGCAGTTTGGTCACACTGACAGGTAGTATCTTGGTTCAGTTTTATTAATCCAAACATTAAGAAATAGCGACATTAAAATGTCCGCTGTAGACACAAGAGCAAGAAATTGTAATTCAAAACTTCACAGTAAGTAGTTTAGACCTATCAGATCACCAACATGCAATTTTTTTTGGCCACAATAGGTAGACCACGTTCTCTTTTTGTAGGCCTCGTAGGCCTGTAGTGCCCTTGACTATGAGTATGTGAATGAAAGACAGGAGAAGAGTGAGGAAGAGGGAGTGAGGCAGTGGGGAGAGAAAATAAGGGAATTAGAAAGTGCGAGAGGTCTGGGAGCAGATATATTGACATCAGTGGACAAACAACAACACCAACAACATACTTTGCACCTGTTCACTCTCCGATTAAAGTATTTGTTCACACATAAGTAAATTGTAAAACCACAATGAACCACAACATTCAATCAGCTTTGCCCATCAGGCCTTGTCAAAAAGTGTAATGCCAAGAGAGAAGTGTAATTTGGAGTAAAAGGAAATGTAATTTTAGGAGATGGTAGAACAAAACTTAATTACACACATAAAATAACCACACATAAAAATGCTTAACTTCTTTTTATTTTTTATTTTATTTCAAAATAAAATTTGCATCCAGAGGTGCCAACCCCCTAATCTTCTTGTCAGTATTTCCGGACCCGTTTGTCAGTGTTTTTTAACACTTGTCAGTGTATTTTTTTCTCGCAAAAACCTAGCCTATGACACTATAAAGTAACGACAGGCTTCCCTCTGAAACAGAAGGCTATTTTCAATCCTCTAAAATCACGATAAAAATCAGCTTGTTGAACACCACACTTATTTTACTCTAAAATCACCATGAAAATCAGCTTGTTGAACACAGCGACGTTCAGTGAGTGCAGGAGTACTATTATGAGACCAGAAACCGGTACAGAAGCACTGCTGGCAAAGATAAACGATCGGCAACTTTTCCTCCGTATTTTTATAAAAGCTACCGTATTTCCGTATTTAATTCACTTCGACGGAATTAAATACGGTCAATCCGTACTGGTTGGCACCTCTGCATCACAGGAGGCTTGGTCATTGGGCTTGATCTTTGGTGTTTTGGAAGAATCGGCTAAGTTGTCTGGGATGTTGGTATTCTGGCAGTCTCTTCTGTGTTGGCTTCACAGGGAGGCTTGGTCATATTTATCCTGTAAACCAAAAGTATCAGACATAATCTCTTCCATCTTACATAATAAATATACTGAATATCTACAGAATTGCATTGGACCCAACAAACAATTATTGGAAAGTATGAAAACAAACCCAAAAATATTCCTTCTTTTCGCGTTAGAATCCTTCAAAATCTTGAGCTAAAACTAGTAAAAGTGACCCTAAACAAATGGTATATTATTCAGTTATGTACCGGCAGCTTACTGGCTGCTGTGCTGTGCTAGACTTCAAAATTGTGGTTTTAAGCATTTTTCGCAAGCATACACAAAAAGTATCTCCGGAACTAACCAAGTTATCAAATTATTATATATTATTATTTTGTTGTTATTTGATTGTATTTGCAAGTACTTTCATAAAACATGCCTCACCTTGACCTTATTGTATAATAAAATTTTGGCTGCCTGTACATAATTCAGTACAAACTTATCTACCAAAAAATAAAACATTAAAGATCCAAACACCCTCTCCTAGAAAATACATGTGTCCATGATCAACATGACAACTAAGAATATTTCCACAATCCGAAGTAAAATTTATTCTTTTCAATAATGAGGTCAATCAATGATTAAAATGAAGTAATTGCAATGGCAAGTCCAGAAGAAGCACAGGTATGGGTACAGTAAAACAAACACTTAAAACAACACACACACACACAGGTTTGGGTACAGTAAAACAAATACTTAAAACAACACACACACACACACACACACACACACACATAAATAAAACAAAAAAACACATACCTTGAGTGGGAGTCGTAAAGCTGGGAATTCCTCAGACATGCTACTACCAGTTTGTGCATCCGGAGGGTAGTCTGGATCCTGAAATAGCACTCAATGTGTTTAATATGCACATAAATTAGAACATTTCTATCCACGACATGCTAATTTTCTTTTTATTACAATTCATATCACAAGGAACAAGAAGAGCAAATATTCATAGTCGAAGTAATTGCAATGGCAAGTCCAGAAGAAGAAGCACAGGTATGGGTACAGTAAAACAAACAATTAAAACAACACACACACACACACACACACACACACACACACACACACACACAGAGGTATGGGTACAGTAAAACAAACACTTTACATTACATTATTATTGCTTTAGGTCCAGCGGACTCTTCCGAGCCAAATCAGGACCGGACAACCCCCGATCCGCATAAGAGATCTGCTGAAACAACCCTAGTGGTAAAACTGAAAGCTCTCCACCAGCCAGTCACTTTACAATAAAGACATCCCACACAGTGGAAGGCTGAGGCTTCACTCCAACTTATTGAACCCCCGTTTACAAAAACGAAATAGAATACAAACATCATTATAAATTATCAACAAAACACATACATATAAAATGCCTACATTGCTAAATAATATCATAGGAAGCCCTAGTGACCACCTGGCAGAAAGCGTCCAATATTCCCAAGCTGATCCAACAGACCTCATACACAAACAAGGAGTCTTGTCCCGGAAGAGTTTTCAAGAAAAAAGGTAGGAGACTGGTCTAGCGCAGAAGACGATAGTATAGCAGATGGATAGAAAAGAGCAAGAATGAGAAAGAGCAAATGAGAAAGACAGCGACAGTGGGAATTTAAAGCACTAAATTTCCAGAAAGTGGGGATACTATTTATACTGAAACCCCCGGCACCCCAACGGGGGTAAACAAACACTTAAATCAACACACACACACACACAAACAAAACAAAAAAACACATACCTTGAGTGGGAGTCGTAAAGCTGGGAATTCCTCAGACATGCTACTACCAGTTTGTGCATCCGGAGGGTAGTCTGGATCCTGAAATAGCATTCAATGTGTTTACTATGCACATAAATTAGAACATTTCTATCCACGACATGCTAATTTTCTTTTTATTACAATTCATATCACAAGGAACAAGAAGAGCAAATATTCATGATTCACCTCTGAGGAATTGATTGATTGAAATTGAATGATTGTTGCTTTAGGTCCAGCAGACTCTTCCGAGCCAAATCAGGACCGGACAACCCCGATCCGCATAAAAGATCTGCTGAAACAACCCTAGTGGGAAAATTGAATGCCCTCCACCGGCCAGTCACTTTACAATAAAGACATCCCACGCAGGGGACGGCTGAGGCTTTACCCCAACTACTCGAACCCCCGGTTACAAAAACAAAATAGAATACAAACATCATTATAAATCATCAACAAAACACATACATATAAAATGCCTATAGTGCTAAATAATAACATCATAGGAAGCCCTAGTGACCACCCGGCAGAAAGCGTCCAACACTCCCAAGCTGATCCAACAGACCTCATACACAAACAAGGAGTCTTGTCCAAGAAGAGTTTTCAAGAAAAAAGGTAGGTCATTGATCTAGCGAAGAAGAAGATAGTATAGCAGAGTGATAGGACAGATCAGGAATGGGAAAGAGCAAATGAGGAAGACAGCGACAGTGGGAATTTAAAGCACTAAATTTCCAGAAAGTGGGGATACTATTTATACTAAAACCCCCGGCACTCCAACGGGGGTACTGTTGCCGCAGTGAATCGGTCTTGCCTACAAAGTCAAGACAGGTTTTCAACTGGGGCTTTCACTTTTCCCTTTAAAGGTTAGAACAATCTACAGTGGCAAGATTGCTCATGACCCCAAGGGGTCCTCTGAGGAATTAAAATATAATGAGAATCTATTGCAAAAGATAGGAGGTGCAAGAGAAAAAGTCAATTTTGATATTATTTTTACTATAACCATGCTGTAATAGCCTTGTACTAGCCTCCTATCATAACTAAGGGAGAAAGACAAGAGAATTCTGCAAAGAAGAAAACTTTCCCATAACCCCCAAACAAAAAAAAATCTCCATTTCCATAAAATTTATTCCTGCCTTGTTAAATGTTCTTTTAAAGTTCTACAAAGGTGGTATCATATCAGGACTAAACTCCTCATATGCATGCAGGATCTAAGAAAGTAATCAACATGATAACACTCAACGCAAATTATCAGCCCAGAACACTTTACAAATAAAGGCAACCCCCCACCGCCGTAGCTCAAGTGGTAGAGCGTTTGCCTGGCACACCGATATGACCCAGGTTCGAATCCCGTGGTGGGCGATATAAAATGTGGCCATTTTCACTATCCATTTTAGCAGTATGATTGCTCTGGTGGTTCAGTTCTGATTCAGGTCCCTACCCTTGTTTTCCTGGGATGGTTATCCCAATCTGCCATATAACCAATGGTGGGTGTGGACGTTAAACCTCAATGTTCATTCAGGCAACCCACGCAGGGGACGCCGAGGCTCCTACTCTAATTTATCGAACCCCCGTTTACAAAACATATGGTCAGAACAGCTTCTCTTGTAAGTATTTTTAAATAATAATAATAATAATAATAATAATAATAATAATAATAATAATAATAATAATTAATAATAATAATAACAACAATAATAATAATAATTTAATAAAAAATAAAGTGGTGTCAAGATCAATCATGCGGTAACTTCTGCGTCCTAGATTCTATTTTTTTATTTGATTATTTATGCCGTCATCAAATAAATCTTGTTCGTTGATAGTCTAGAAATAGAATGAAAACATCACACACACTAGACACACACCCCCACACACAAAACAACCAAAAAGTACACAACGTCTTAGTACACATCGTTGGTTGGTTTATTAATGTCTTGTTCACCAAAGATGATAAGACAAAAGGGGGGGGGGGGGGGGGGAGACATTTAAACAAATCTAGCTACTGGTGTATCAATTAAGATTTTTGCCACGACAGAGCATAAATCTAAATCAAAGTCTGCTAGACTTGTTTTCCTGTCTATGACTGGAATAAACAAGGGGGTAATAACATTGCAATCAAAAAGAATATGTTTAAGTGAGAAGGGCTGGTTACACACACATTCAATATTTCTACAATATTTGGTCCGCACAGCATCTAGTAGTATTCTATATGACATAGAATAAATTACTCTTGAAGTTTTGTAAATCACTGCTGTATTGAACATTGCCTTAGTATTAAAGGATTGTGTCATATTCCTTTCAATTTGGTTTTGCAATTCCTTGGATGATGGAAATATATCAAGGTATTTTGCATTAACATTTAGGGCTCCTTGCTTAGCTTTTCTGTCAACTATGTCATTATACACCAATCCACAGTGTGAAGGTACCCAGCAAAAGCTTTTACACATCGTCCGATCTAGTAGTGTTCACATCGCTGAAATTTAGTAGGCCTACACAACGACTTAGTACACATTGCACATGCATAGTACACAACGTCCGTAACCTTCTACTAGTCTAGGTGTACTCAAATAGGCCTACATGTAGGCTACTTGGGTTAAAAACTTGATCTATGTAGTCTATATCATATGGCTGTGGGCTAATGTTTCCATTTGATTTGTATAATGAAGTAATAAAGTATTTTTGCCTCGAAATCCCCCCCCCCTTTTTTTTATGTGGTTAAGGCCTAGATCTACTTTTTATTCCGACAGCGACAGATTTCCAGATAAAATCACAGGCTGTGAAGTCCGTAGGCCTTGCCTCAATTACATACTTATGATACTATGTATAGTATGTAATTGAGGCAAGGCCTACGGACTTCACAGCCTGTGATAAAATTAGAGTAGGCTATTTTCAGAATTATTCAGTGTGAAATTCATTTGAAAACATTAGCCCACAGTCATACAGATAACACAGATGAAGTCTATATCCATATAAACCGAGTAACGAAATAAGGATAATTTGTGACTAAGCAGGGCTAACTAATTCTGAAGAAGGATCCGAAAAAATGCAATTGATAGGTTCGATTGAAACTTTGTAATTTACGTTCTTTTACCGTTCGAACACTACTGACACATTCCACAATGCTTTCGATTGATTTTAGAAAGCTACATATTAATCTGAACTCAAAAGAATCAAATACAAAGTCCACAATCAAACTACAAAATCCACAAAAATACTAACCTCGTGCGAGAATCATCCGCCATTTACAATCACCCTGCCATGCTGCTTGACGGTAAAACATGTTATAAATGCCATTATGAAGATACGTTTAGATCCACGATGGCTCAGGGGTCGACTATATATCTCACAAAAAAAGTGTGTTCCGCAAAACCAGAAGTAGCACGCATTCCTCGTTGTTTTTATTGTATTAAGAATAAGAAAAAACATAGAAAATAAAAATTTTTCGTAAACAACCCTCTCAGTTTAAAAAATATTCCACAAATTATGGTGGTAGACAGAAGGTACCTTTTTTCAAGGGTTCACTTATATGCTCAATGTTTTGTTGGAAGATTGCTCTCAAATGGAACATTCCCAAATAGCAATTTCTTTACTGAAGAATCGTCTGCCTCTGGGTTATCGAATGCGCATGGAAACAATTCAGTTGGCCCAATGGTTAGTAAATCAGCAAAACCTTAGGTCGACCGAAATTCGGTCGACATAAGTCTGAAGTGTTGCAAAAAGGGGGTCTTAGGTCGACTGTTGGTTGACCTAAGTCATACTTACGATTTATATATATATAAAAGGAAGTTTGTAAGAGGTGCTTATAACCGCCAAAGTGCCTATATATCAGTCATATTGATATAGGCACTTTGCTGTCGCCTTATTGAAACTCCACTATACTACTGCTGAGCTATTTATATTATTGATTACCATAAAATATAATTTTACAAAAATTACTTTTTTTTTTAAAAAATCAGTTTATAGTCGCCTCTCTTCCCGATAAGGATTTTCAGAGAGGAGACTCTGATAAAAAAAATTACTTGATTAATATTTGGCCTTATATATCTAGCTTTTATCACGCTTTGTTGTAAGGGACAAAACTGAGTTGGTTCCGAGCACAGACACATGTGGCGCCAGTTGTGCTGGACGCATTTTGTCTACTCCGTCTTTGTACCCCGAACTCTCGCATCCTGAGCACACACACACCCGCACCCACCCACCCACTTAAATTTAAACTCTCTAGACACTCTCTTTAGGCTGGGTTAGTTTCATTTAAAATCTCTGTGTGAAAAACATTGTGTAATTGAACCTGGTTTGTTGGACAAAGGTAAGAAAAGATATTGTTAGCTAAATTAATTATTTGCTTCTTTAATTAATAGATTTCATGATAGATAGATCGATTATAGATAGATAAATAGAAGAGGACTGGGAAAGAGTAACAATGGTAAAGGAATCCAACCCTGAAACGAAAGGTAAGAAAAGAAATTGTTAGCTTAATTAATTATTTGCTTCTTTAATTAATAGATTTCATGATAGATAGATAGATAGATAGATCGAGTATAGATAGATAAATAGAAAAGGACTGGGAAAGAGTAACAATGGTAAAGGAATCCAACCCTGAAACGAATTGTCAGACGCTCGCGCGGAGCCACTGCGATATCGAGGATCCAAAGATGTAGGCGAGTTGACTGAAAACGAGGTAGTAGAATCCAACCCGTTCCTTACAGTTGACAATTAGGCGTATCGTCGTGCACCCGTTGTTATTTTATCGTAATTCTTTCAAAGTGCAAGAATAATGCCTGCTAGCGACAATAGCGAAAGTGAAATAGAATACGACTTCCAATATGGCGGCACATTGGCTTCATACAGAGCTAGCCAGGTGTTACACTCAATTTGATGATGGTGTTTTTCTTTATCAGTATCTGATTCAGCCCCAATGCTGAATTCCTGATAAGGTGTAACTCAGATTCGTTTATTCACGCAACCCGCTCAAACAGCATACAAGTCACAGAGTCGACGTATGAAGTTTTCCACTTTTATTCAGCACACATCAACAACTGCATACAATCACCTTTTCACTCTCAACTTAACTTTCCAATTCACTATCAACAACTTCACTATCTTATTTTTGAAACAGCACGGCACTTAAATAGTCTCTTGATACTCCCGAATAACCTGGATCAATCTCGTATGACGCAATTTAACCAATCGCTTCTAACTTCGTCATTACTGTCTTACGTCATACATAATTTCTTCTCCTTCCGGAACGTCCTCTTGCTTCGACATGTATCGGGAAATTTCTATCGAGAGTAAACACGCAGATCCAGAAAATTCTCCAGTAATACAGAGCTGCCAACCCCTACGGAACGTCCGTAGTTTCTCCGGAAAATGTTCTTTAATTCCGCAACTACGCCATTTCAAGAAATACTACGGAAGAAAAATTTCAAAGCATACCTATTTTTTTACAAGTATCGAAACAAAGCCGCGAGAGACGTAGGCCTACTAGGCTTTCGTCAATATCATAGACTTTCGTATAGCGCTTTGCGTGTGCGCTATTTTTAGCTCAGCAGCCACTGCGCGGTAGTGTTCAGACCATTCCTTGGCGCAGAGCAGACTGAAGCCTTGCTAGTCCTCAAGTCAAAGTTCCAGGGACGCCCTTGCTACCAGGCAGATTTGCCAGTAGAGCTGCTACAGAGATGTAAGAGGGCAACTGTTTCGATCTGCCCTAGCAGAAGAAAAGCCCTAACATGTCTATGCCTGTGAACCTATAACTGACAATGTTTTTTTTTAAATATAAATAGCAGCTTTAACAATTTGGTTTTAAACCAATGCAGTATCCATGCCATTAGTACATGTAGTGAGCCATTGGGTTAGCTTTTCCGAACAAAATGTTAAAACTGTTGTTGTTTTTTTCAGGAACATTTCTATCATTTTAAAAATAAATATTTGAAAGTTAATGCTTTTTGTGTTGGTGTTTGGTTTTTATTTAAGCTAATATCAACATTTTAAATAATGCTCATTTTATCATGTGAAAATTCTTGTTCGTACATTTGCTACTGAAATTGAGCTAAAACTACTGATATTTTTCTTTGTTTGCTACTGAAATTTTTTTTAGGGGTTGGCAGCTCTGAGTAATATCGACTAACGCAAATCATCAACGTTATACAAAGCCTCTTCTAACAACAATGCAAACTCAAATCAAAGGTAAATAAACTCCATTATTGAATACTTTGCAAAACGAAACGATTATATCTATCGTGCGCGTTTCCGACATACTTTCGTTCGCGTTTCAACGTAACACCAGGGTATATCCATTTCTTCGGCGCGGCGCGAGTAACTAACCCTAACCCGTTCCTTAAACACTATAAATTACTAATTTTGATATTGAGGATCCAAAGATGTAGGCGAATCGACTGAAAACGAGGTGAGGCGAGTCGTCTGTAGACGAGTCGTCATACATTCTGCAACGTTAGGCGACTTGACTTAATGTTCAGGCGAGTTGACTGAGGCGAATTGACAGTGAGGCGTATCGTCGTGCACCCGTTGAGTCCCATGACAGTTTTAAAAACTAACTAAAAACTCATCTTTTCCAATCCACCTTCCAGTGACTTCCAGCGGTTTCTGTGTGTGTGTGTGTGTGTGGGGGTGTGTGTGTGTGTGTGTGTGCATTACATCCAAACATTTATAGAACTTTGTTTTATTTTGTGGGCATGCAAGCGATAATGTTAGAGAGAGGGGTGGGGGAGGGGGAGGAGAGGGGAGAGAGAGAAAGAGAAAAGGGTCCAGGGAGCGAATTATTATTATTATTATTATTATTATTATTATTATTATTAACAAATATATTTTATCACTTTTGCATAAGGTTTTATATAATTTATATGCCTACATCATATATATTTGTTGGGAGATTTGGGAGAGATTTATGAGTAGTACTTATTTGAATGTTTCTTTTCACTTTTCAGCCCCAAATTCATTTAAGCAGAGGGCAAGTCTCCAGTTTTATTATTAGTTCACGAGTTTTCATCATTTTGTTATATAAAGTTGTTTTGTATTCATATAAGTACCTAGAGCTAAGTCTGGCGTATTAGGCGCATAAGTGTTAATAATAATAATAATAATAATAATAATAATAATAATAATTCGCTCCCTGGACCCTTTTCTCTTTCTCTCTCTCCCCTCTCCTCCCCCTCCCCCACCCCTCTCTCTAACATTATCGCTTGCATGCCCACAAAATAAAACAAAGTTTTATAAATGTTTGGATGTAATGCACACACACACACACACACCTACAAACACACCCACACCCACACAGAGAAACCGCTGGAAGCCACTGGAAGGTGGATTGGAAAAGGTGAGTTTTGAGTTCATTTTAAAAACTGTCATGGGACGCAACAGAGCAAAGTTGAAGAGGCTGAGTCTTTCCATTGATTTCAAATCTTGCTATGTAATACATTTTTCACTGTAGTTTTACAGACAGGATATTGTTAGGTTTAGGCGTGTTCAAGTCCATTTATTTATGATACTAATAATAATAAGTACATATATATACATGCATTATTCTATGCAATTGTTCTAAGTGCTGGGGAGTGGTAGGAGGAATAAGGGAGCATGCACATATAAACTGAAAACGGTTAAATTATTACACACATATAAAAAAAAGTACATTTATGCACACAATCAAACAGTTCTTGTCCTTTAAGCACACACGCATGCATGCGCATACACACAAACACACATGAGCGTGTCCACACACATGCCTTCCTTTTGTGTGTGTTTCAGGATGACTTCGACACCCTCCGACCGCTGTGCTACCCCAACACCGACGTTTTTCTGCACTGCTTCAGTGTGGTCTCGCAAACATCCTTCCACAACGTGCTGGAGAAGTGGGTGCCCGAGATTCTGAAACACTGCCCGCGGGCACCCCTTGTGTTGGTGGGTACCCATTCTGACCTGCGGAACGACATGAAGATCCTGATCGAGTTGGCCAAATACAAAGAAAAGGTGCTCTCTGAAGAAGAGGCCACGCGGCTGGCCTCGCAGTTGGGTGCTCAGTACGTGGAGTGCTCGGCGCTGATGTAGAAGAACTACTTGAAGGAGGTGTTCGACACCTGCATCCTGACGTCGCTTAACTGGGGTGAACAGGAAGAGCTTAAAAAGCCTGCTGCGCAAGTCCACAGCGCGCATCTCTGCCCTCGCCACTTCCACGTCCAAAGGCTCATCCAGTCCTAAGAAGGCGGGCTGGAAAAAGTGTTGCTGCTTCATGTGATAGTGACAGTGACACGACACTGAATTTATGACAGTGACTTCGTCCTATCTGCCATTTTATTTTGGAGTCTTTTTCACGCTCGTTGGAACTCTACGTTATAAGTGACGTTTGGATCAAACTGTGTGATATGAACTTCAGTGAAATAAACTTCTTGAAGCTGCTTCATGTGATAGTGACAGTCACACGACATTGAATTTATGACACTGACTTCGTCCTATCTACCATTTTATTTGGGAGTCTTTTGACGCTCGTTGGAACTCTACGTTATAAGTGACGCTTGGATCACACACTCTGTGTGATATGAACTTCAGTGAAATAAATTTCTTGAAGCTGTTCGTCCGTGAAATAGTTTTAATCACACAAAGTTGTCTGGATGTTTATTGTGTGACACCGACTGAAATAATTGTCTTTTTAAGATCTTGTGCCGGGATTCATGTAATAAAATCGGTCAATTTTAATCAACGCATTTCAGTCTCATCTCATCTGCTCATCGCCAGCCCATCGCTCCATAGAATCGAATTATCCAATTGGACACTTGGCCCTTGTTTTAGAAAATGAAACAAGCGCTACTATACCTGAAAAACGTCAGAAGTTGTATGAAGCCAAACATGAACTATGGGGTGATATAAATATGTCCAATATGAAGGCGAGCCAAAACTGTTTCTTCTTTGCGAGTGGATGCAAAGTTAGGCAAAGAAGCTGACAAATCTGGAAGAATTTGAAATAGTTTGTTATTGATTTGAGTAGACCATTCAGTCTGCCACAGCCGATTACAATAAGATCCAGTCATACAACGCAGGTCAGAGTAAGGAACAAACTGGAAAATCTCTGAAGGGAAATCTAGATGCAGAGCTTCTTTAGCCGCTTTGTCCACTGCAATATTGCCGCGGATGCCCATGTGACTAGGTACCCACATAAAAAATATCTTTTTACCCTCAGAAACAAGTTGTGTGTGGAGGTCATGGATCTCTGCCAGAAAAGGGTGCGATAGCTTTCTCGTGGAAAGCGCTTGAAGTGCTGACAGTGAATCCGACATGATTAAAAACGAGGTTATTTTTGATTGATAAGCCTGCTTCAGAGCTAGATGAATTGCCTTAAAACAGAACAACAATCAGGTAAACGCTGTTGCAAAGGCTGATCTAGGTGTGTCTCCCAGAGACCGACGCAGCACCAACCGAGGCTCCTTTCTTCGACCCGTCTGTAAAAAAGTTTTTCATATGAACATTGTTCGAGATAAAGTTTCTTATAAACAGTTTCGGAAGTTTCGGTCTTTTTGAAGGATGTAAGAGTGAAGTTAATGGGGTTGAGGAGGTTCCAAGGTGGAAGTACAGTTAGCAATTGTGATCATTATTAACAGAGTCAAAATCTATGCCTGCTGTGTGAAAGTGAGGACATATTCGGATACCCAAAGGAGGAATTTCTGTCGGTTTGTTGAAGTATTTAAGTGTAAATAGTGGGTTTAGAACACAATCATAAGCGGGATTTTCAGGATTTGCTTTATGTTTGAGAAAATAATTCATGGCGAGCTGGAGGGAGGTTCGCCAGCCTCAGCGTAAAGACTTTCCTTCGGTGAAGTGCGAAACGCCACCAGACAGATCTGAAGACCTTGATTGGATCCAAGGCTTTCAAATAGGCTTTCCTAGCAGAACCATAAACGATGCTACCATAATCCAATTTAGAGCGTACCAGGGAACGATAGAGGAGGAGCAAAGTTTGCTTGTCTGCTCCCCAGTCTGTGTGGCTGATAACTTTCAAAACATTAAGACCTTTCTGGCAGCTGTCCCTCAGGTATTTAATATGCGGCAGAAAAGTAAATTTGCTGTCAAAAATAATACCCAACAATTTTATTTGTTTAGAAACTTTGATGGGTTGGTCATAAACATGGAGAGAGGGGTTCAAAATCTGGTTCTGTTTGCGATGAAAATGAATGCATTAATTGGAAACCGTTGTCTTCTACCCACCCCTGAATTTCATCTATGCAAAGCTGAAGTTGACGCTCAACCCCCGCCAAGGTTTTACCCTTAGCCGAGATGGAGAAATCATCAACAAACAAGGATTTATCTATGCCATATTTGACGTTTTGAACTATGTAGTTGATCTTAACGTTAAACAAAAGAGGAGATAAAATGCTACCCTGAGGGACACCCATCTCCTGCTCAAAAGAATCTGATAAAGTGGAGCCAAGTCGGATCTGAAACTTTCTATCGGTTAAATAATTTTCTATAAAAATGGGTAAGTTCCCACAGAAACCTAAGTGTTCTAGATCTTTTAGAATCCCGAACTTCGAAGTGGTGTCGTAAGCTTTTTCTAAATCAAACAACACGGAAACAACATGTTCGCCGTTGATTGATTGATTGATTTATTATTGCTTTAGGTCCTGTTCGCCGTTAACCAACGCGTTTTTAACAAACGACTCGAATCGGACGAGATGATCTGAAGTGCTCGTTTTTTTTGCGGAAACCACACAGAGTGACATCAAGAGCATTAATGGATTCTAACTGCCACAGCAAAACACTCATAGATCATTCTTTCGATAGTTTTGCACAAACAACTTGTAAGGGCAATAGGCCTGTAGTTGTTTGGGTCAGAGTGATCCTTTTCAGGTTTAGGTATTGAAACAATTACTGCCTCTCGCCAAGATGGGGAAAGGAACCAGAAGACCAGATATGATTAAACACAGGTGCGAAATTAACTGATAATGAATATCATCAGGGCCAGAAGAAGAGTTATTGGATTTCAAGATGGAATCTGTCAATTCTTCCATAGAAATGAAGGTTCCATTGGTTCACGCCTTTTTTGTTTAAAGATATATCTAGTTTTAGTTGGCAGTTTCTGATGATTAAGTGTATTTTCAGCTGAAGGCTTTCGAAAGAAACTCCGTTGGGCTTGCTTCCTTTGATGATGAAGAGTCTTGCATTCTTCGGGGCACTGCTTTTAATAGATGTTTTGGATATATTTTTAGAAGCATATTCTAGTAGGATGTTAGAAAACTCCAAACCTGGATCTTCGGAATTGAGAATGTCATTGGTAATTCGACAAGCTGCGGAGTGTCCAAATTGGTCCCAATTTGCTTTTTTGAAATTCCAGCGCCGTTGGGGCTCCTCAGATTGAGATCATGGATGAGATGGACTTGAGGCCACTTTAGCAAAACTCGGTTTGTTTGTATCACACGGGTTGAGAAGCTCATACCGTTTTCTCGCCTCTGGAAAGGAGCATTTGTCTCGGGATCTGATTTTTTGGATCTCAGCCTCCCTGATCCAAGCAGGGCAAGATTTTGAAGATGCAGGATGGTCTCCCTCACTTTGGAGCATTACCGCACTTGAAACAGGTCGGCGTGTTTTTGTATGCCGTGCTTCCATGTCCATACCTCTGGCATTTAAAACAACGCAGTGGCGAAGGTACAAACACGGAAACAGGAATACTTTCATAACACACAATAACTCTTTTTGGTGCTTCAGGAATGCAAAAGGTCAGAAACATCGAGTATTTGTGGGTACTCTGTGTCCGTCCTTGTCTTTTCGAATGACCCTATGTACCTCAGTCACTCCCTGCTTAGCCAAGCCATCTTTTATTTCGGTCTCAGACAAACCATCAAACTGGGATGACCGCACAACTCCTCTCTCTCTGGCTGGGTGACTAAGTTGCCTACCCATTTTTCTTCTCTTTTGTCTTGTTTCTGTCTTATTGGTCCTTTCATCTATATTCTTTTCACCCTTAAATTCTCCCACTAAACTGTGCAGTTTTGGCTTCCTATCTTCTGCCTTACCGGACTTCTCCTGTCTTCTTTTTTCCCCATCATTTCTACTTTTTCTACCCTCCCTTTTTCTCCCCTCCCTTTTTCTCTGTGGCCTTCTCTTGGCCCCCTGCGTTTGCCGTGCAGGGCAACCCGTGTCGGGGGAGAATGGGATCCTGGAGGTTGAGGTCACTGAGGGACTGCGGTCCCTCACACTAACACACCTCTTTGGCCCGGACTTCTCCTAGACGGGAGGCTGACGTGGCCCACGTCAGTCAAGCGGCTGGTCGTGTATTGCCCTAGCTCTGCTAGAAGGCTGCGGCTCATGGGTCAAACTTGAACAAAACTGTAGTGCAGTGCGTGATTGTCTG
The DNA here is from genome assembly GCA_036898135.1 of Oncomelania hupensis. Lineage (NCBI taxonomy): Eukaryota > Metazoa > Mollusca > Gastropoda > Littorinimorpha > Pomatiopsidae > Oncomelania > Oncomelania hupensis. The sequence continues at coordinate 46,040,232 of CM072514.1, read as the reverse complement.
GGTGTATATCCTCCCTGTAGCCCTGGTGCGTTATCTTGCTGGATTTTCCGCTTGGACGCATCCCCTTGTTGGACTCCGTGGTGGGTGGGGAGCAGGGGGGGGGGGGTGTGAATTAACAATCCTAAAACATGGCATCCACCAAAAAACAAAAACGAACTTATGACGGACGGGACAAGGATATTGGACATGATTCTGACATCGACACTGAAACTAGACACACAGCCAAGGAATCTGGCCTTCTCAAAACATGGCCACGCTTTCTGATCGTTAAGATGACAAACGAAAGCCAAAAGATTTCCCCTTTTGTCGTGGAAAAGTGGTTTGAGGGAGTATCCCGCCAGATCAAAGATATTAAACGACAACGAGATGGTAGTTTTTTAGTGGACTGCCCCACAGAAAAGACTTCGGAACAATTGAGATCCAGAGATGGCACCAAGTTGGAGCTAGGTAGCAGAGTGTTTGACGTGAGTGTGAGTTGTCACCGCACACTCAACTCCTCCAAAGGAGTTGTGCGGTCGTCCCAGTTTGCTGGTTTGTCTGAGACCGAAATAAGAGATGGCTTGTCTAAGCAGGGAGTGACATAGGGTCATGCGAAAAGACAAGGACGGAAACAGAGTACCCACAAATACTCTGTTTCTGACCTTTTGCACTCCTGAAGCTCCAAAAAGAGTTATTGTGTGTTATGAAAGTATTCCTGTTTCCGTGTTTGTACCTTCGCCACTACGCTGTTTTAAATGCCAGAGATATGGACATGGTAGCACGGCATGCAAAAACACGCCGACCTGTTTCAGGTGCGGGGGGGGGGGGGGGGGGGGGGGGATTTTCATGGTGAACAGCGGTAATGCTCCAAAGTGCTTTAATTGCAAGGGAGACCATCCTGCATCTTCCAAATCTTGCCCTGCTTGGATCAGGGAGGCTGAGATCCAAAAAATCAGTTCCCGAGACAAATGCTCCTTTCCAGAGGCGAGAAAACGGTATGAGCTTCTCAACCCGTGTGACACAAACAAACCGATTTTTGCTAAAGTGGCCTCAACAAACACTTTGCCAGACATGCTAAAATCTATCTCATCCATGATCTCTGTTGCTAACAATTCTGCTCTAGGATCGTTCCTGAGCTCTTTGAAAGAATTAACACAATCGCTAGAGAAACGTCTGTTGGATAGTGAGAAAGAACATTTTTCGATTTTCTTCCGTCTTCTAATAGCGATCTCCCTGCCTTTACACCCCCTGTTGGAGTGATGGATGTGTATTTGGTGTGTGTGAGGGTGGATGAGACAGGTGAGCTTGTATGTTGGTATAGATCGCCGCGCTTTGAGCCTGATTGATTTGGGGAAAAGCGCGTATATAGCATCCTGTATTATTATTATTAATAAGGAGAGAGTGAGTGTTGCCCCCAGTAACCAGCAGCGGCCGACCACAAGCGGGCCGACTTCCACTGCGACAAAGCCACCTCCGACGGCCGCGTCGTAAGCCGTTGCCACACCTCTGCACCCTGTTCCGCCTCCGGGGCAGGGGCGGACGTCAGGTTCGCGACCTCCCTCCACATCACCCCATCGGGGTCGAACCCATTCGGCTGGGGTCGCGCAGGGTTCGTCGAGCTCTAAGTCCTCTTCAAGGACTGACAATAAGTCAAGACCATTGTCTTCCAAAAAAGATGTTCATTCGAATCGTTTCACCTCCCTGGAGGTAGAATCAGTTGACATGGAGGAGTCATTTCCACAGAAGTCAGCACCTCCATCTTCAGCTAAAAAATAATCTATTATAATTAAGGAGAAACTTATAAATTGATTGAAATAAAACATCTTTTATTTCGTTTTACCATGACCTTTTTAATACAAGGGAACATTAGAGGCCTTAAAGCCAACTACGAACAGTTGCTCCTGCTTTCTAAAACCCGACCAAGCTTAATTTGTCTACAGGAAACTCTTCTGAGTCCTGATAAAATACTTCAGTTATCTGGATACTCTTGCTTGCAGTCCAATGTTTCTCGTGGGAACGCTTTATGTGTTCGTTCAGATATTTTATTTAGCCCAGTTACATTGTCCACACCCCTGGAGGCGATTGCTGCTCGAGTATTTTTCCAAAAAACTGTAACAGTCTGTTCCTTATATTTATCCCCTTCCAAAACAATTTGCAAAGCTGATTTATTAAACTGATAGACCAACTCCCATCTCCCTTCGTGATTGTTGGGGATCTGAACGGCCACTCCCCCAGATGGGGAAGTGACCATCAGAATCCCCAAGGCAACATTTTGGAGAATGTTGTCGATGACCTCCTTTGTATTTTAAATTCAGGTTCCCCTACGTATTGTAACCATTTAGGAAATTTTTCTAATTTAGACCTAGCCATCTGTGACCCCTCTCTTTTTTTGGACCTGGATTGGAAACCTCATACGGATCTCTGTGGGAGTGATCATTTTCCAATTTTTCTAAAGTTTCTAGAAGATCAATCTGAGCGTTTCCAACGGCGCTGGAATTTCAAAAAAGCAAATTGGGACCAATTTGGACACTCCGCAGCTTGTCGAATTACCAATGACATTCTCAATTCCGAAGATCCAGCTTTGGAGTTTTCTAACATCCTATTAGAATGTGCTTCCGAAAATAAACCCAAAACATCTATTAAAAGCAGTGCCCCGAAGACCCCTTGGTTTGATGAAGAATGCAAGACTCTCCATCATCAAAGGAAGCAAGCCCAATTACCAATGACATTCTCAATTCCGAAGATCCAGCTTTGGAGTTTTCTAACATCCTATTAGAATGTGCTTCCGAAAATATACCCAAAACATCTATTAAAAGCAGTGCCCCGAAGACCCCTTGGTTTGATGAAGAATGCAAGACTCTCCCCATCATCAAAGGAAGCAAGCCCAACGGAGTTTCTTTCGAAATCCTACAGCTGAAAATAAACTTAATCATCAGAAACTGCGAGCTAAAATTAGATATATATTTAAAAAAAAAAAAAGGCGTCTATCCTGGATAACCTTCTGCTCAAAACTTCGTACCAAAACCTCTCCCAAAATAGTCTGGAAAATTATAAAAAGAATTAAAGGAAAAAACTCCAAAGCTGTGATCCAAGGTCTGAAAAAACGTGGACAGATTAATTATCACTGACAAAAAGCAGGTGGACGACTTGTTGGCCTCCACCATCCATCACAATTCTTCATCTGCTCATTACTCCCCCAAATTCCAAACTATCAAAGATAAAAAAGAAAGAGAATCCTGTTTTTTAGATGCTGATAATTGTGAACCATATAATCTTCCTTTTTCTATGGAAGAATTGACAGATTCCATCTTAAAATCCAATAATTCTGCTTCTGGCCCTGATGATATTCATTATCAGTTAATTTCGCACCTGACTACAGATTCCCTTAAAATTCTCTTAGCTGTGTTTAATCATCCCTGGTCTTCTGGTTCCTTTCCCCCATCTTGGCGAGAGGCAGTAATTGTTCCAATACCTAAACCTGGAAAGGATCACTCTGACCCTAACAACTACAGGCCTATTGCCCTTACAAGCTGTTTGTGCAAAACTATGGAAAGAATGATATATGAGCGTTTGCTGTGGCAGTTAGAATCCATTAATGCTCTTGATGTCACTCAGTGTGGTTTCCGCAGAAACAGGAGCACTTCAGATCATCTCGTCCGATTCGAGTCGTTCGTTAGAAACGCGTTAACGGCGAACATGTTGTTTCTGTGTTGTTTGATCTAGAAAAGGCTTACGACACCACTTGGAAGTTCGGGATTCTAAAAGATCTAGAAAACTTAGGTTTCTGTGGGAACTTACCCATTTTTATAGAAAATTATTTAACCGATAGAAAGTTTCAGATCCGACTTGGCTCCACTTTATCAGATTCTTTTGAGCAGGAGATGGGTGTCCCTCAGGGTAGCATTTTATCTCCTCTTTTGTTTAACGTTAAGATCAACTACATAGTTCAAAACGTCAAATATGGCATAGATAAATCCTTGTTTGTTGATGATTTCTCCATCTCGGCTAAGGGTAAAACCTTGGCTGGGGTGGAACGTCAACTTCAGCTTTGCATAGATAAAATTCAGGGGTGGGTGAAAGACAACGGTTTCCAATTTTCGCTTTCTAAAACCGAATGCATTCATTTTCATCGCAAACAGAACCAGGTTTTGAACCCCTCTCTCCATGTTTATGACCAACCCATCAAAGTTTCTAAACAAATAAAATTGTTGGGTATTATTTTTGACAGCAAATTTACTTTTCTGCCGCATATTAAATACCTGAGGGACAGCTGCCAGAAAGGTCTTAATGTTTTGAAAGTTATCAGCCACACAGACTGGGGAGCAGACAAGCAAACTTTGCTCCTCCTCTATCGTTCCCTGGTACGCTCTAAATTGGATTATGGTAGCATCGCTTATGGTTCTGCTAGGAAAGCCTATTTGAAAGCCTTGGATCCAATCCATCATCAAGGTCTTCGGATCTGTCTGGGGGCGTTTCGCACTTCACCGAAGGAAAGTCTTTACGCTGAGGCTGGCAAACCTCCCTTGGATATCCGCAGGCTCCAGCTCGCCATGAATTATTTTCTCAAACTTAAAGCAAATCCTGAAAATCCCGCTTATGATTGTGTTCTAAACCCGTTATTTACACTTAAATACTCCAACAAACCGACAGAAATTCCTCCTTTTGGTATCAGAATACGTCCTCACTTTGACACTGCAGGCATAGATGTTGACTCAGTTAATGATGATCAATTGCTAACTGCACTTCCACCTTAATTGGAACCTCCTCAACCCCATTATCAACTTCACTCTTACATCCTTCAAAAAGACCGAAACTGTTTATAAGCAACTTTATCTCGAACAATGTTCATTGTATAAAGGATATATGAAAAACTTTTTACAGACGGGTTGAAGAAAGGAGCCTCGGTTGGTGCTGCGTCGGTCTCTGGGAGACACCTAGATCAGCCTTTGCAACAGCGTTTACCTGATTGTTCTGTTTTTACAGCTGAGCTTAAGGCGATTCATCTAGCTTTGAAGCAGGCTTATCAATCCAAAATAACCTCGTTTTTAATCATGTCTGATTCACTGTAAGCACTTCAAGTTCTTTCCACGAGAAAGATATCACACCCTTTTCTGGCAGAGATCCATGACCTCCACACTCAACTTGTTTCTGAGGGTAAAAAAATCGTTTTTATGTGGGTACCTAGTCACATTAATTGATTGATTGATTGATTGTTGCTTTAGGTCCAGCGGACTCTTCCGAGCCAAATCAGGACCGGACAACCCCCTATCCGCATAAAAGATCTGCCGAAACAACCCTAGTGGGAAAATTGAATGCCCTCCACCGGCCAGTCACTTTACAATAAAGACATCCCACGCAGGGGACGGCTGAGGCTTTACCCCAACTACTCGAACCCCTGGTTACAAAAACAAAATACAGTACTCCTCTTTTAACGTCACTACCGTTTAAGGTTACAACGCGGATAAGATCAATCAGGTTGTTGGTCCCGGCCAAACACTTTCTTTGTACCATTTAGAATTCCTCGCTTAGCGTCACCTCGCATAAGGGAAAACCTCGGATAACGTCAACCCCGTTTTGGTTCCCAAATGGAGGAGACTACTGCTTAAGAGAAATTGATGACGTCATTTATGAGGTCACTTCATGAGATGGAATTCCATCCCAGAACACCTGTAATGTCCAGCCAGCATCCACGTTATGCGACACTCTGCAATATACACGGGAACCACTTTGACAGAGTGCGACCCAAGGGCGGTGTAGACAGGTGTAACTGTGATCTGCCGTGTCCCCTCCTAGCAGGACGTATTGCCACAGTGGACCTTACCCTGAATTGACTTCATTCACTAGCGATAAAGCATGTGTCGTGGCGTAGACAAAGTGAACAATTCGTTAAACTTGAGTAAGGTTTTCTGCAAATACACCCAGTAACTGTCTTGGTGCATACTTTTTATTTTTTATTCTCATTTGCGTGCGTGCGCGTCAATGTGTTTGTGTGCGTGTGTGAGAGTGTGTGTATGTGTATGCATGCTTGCATCCGTTCGTTTGAGTGTTTGCTTATGCATCAATCATACACACGCACAAAAAATACATATACAGTAATGCATACATGCATACGCGCGCACCAACGTGCACACATGTACACACACACACACCTGTCACACGACACAAAAATTTAGCACCTCGTATAAGATCAAGTTTTTTACTGGTAGTTGATCTTATCAGAGGTCTGTTTAGGGTGCCCCTCGGATAAGATCAAACAAAAATTTGGTCCCGTGGGGGGTCACCTTAAGAGAGGAGTACTGTAGAATACAAACATCATTATAAATCATCAACAAAACACATACATATAAAATGCCTATAGTGCTAAATAATACAATCATAGGAAGCCCTAGTGACCACCTGGCAGAAAGCGTCCAACACTCCCAAGCTGATCCAACAGACCTCATACACAAACAAGGAGTCTTGTCCAGGAAGAGTTTTCAAGAAATAAGGTAGGTCATTGATCTAGCGAAGAAGAAGATAGTATAGCAGAGTGATAGGACAGAGCAGGAATAGGAAAGAGTAAATGAGGAAGACAGCGACAGTGGGAATTTAAAGCACTAAATTTCCAGAAAGTGGGGATACTATTTATACTGAAAACCCCCGGCACTCCAACGGGGGTACTGTTGCCACAGTTAATCTGTCTTGCCTACAAAGGAAAGACAGGTTTTCAACTGCGGCTTTCACTTTTCCCTTTATAGGTTAGAACAATCAACAGTGGCAAGATTGCTCATGACCCCAAGGAGTAAAGAAGGGATCACAGATCGATATATCAATGTGAGATAGAAGCAGTTCTTGAACAGGAAAAAGTTGGAGCACCCTCGTTCAAAGTTACCAGATTCAACGAGTCTAAAATGTCTTCAATTATTTTCGGTACGATCGCTGCCCCACAGGGGAGAGCGTCCATTAAAGCCTCCCAACAACAAAAAAGGGGTAGGTAATTGTTTAATCAAATTCTCAAGGTCTTTTTTATTTACGTTTATTGATGGGGTCAGATATACGGAACATACTGTAAGGGAATTGAAAAGAGATACTCTGGCTGTAACTGGTAAACTTGTGTTGAGTGAAATTGGGTGAAATAGGACGTTTTTATGAATAAAGTGTGAAACACCTCTGGAAGATAGACAATTTAGTGACGAGTAACCATAAGCTGTCTCTCCGACAGAAGAGTCTTCTGAATGGCCAAAACCTCAGGTTGGACAGGATGGCAAAATGGTTGATGAAGATTTTTCACATATTTTATTGCTTGCAAAAATTTTTATATACAAATGCAGAATAAACCAAACCAAACCATTATTGCAAGTATTTTTAAGAGTTATTATTCAAACATATAAAGTAGATAAATATGTTTTTCAGATTAACATGAATTATGACATGTTCACACAAAATGGGGCAGCTTACAAACAATTTATAGAAGAGATATGGAACATTAATAGAGTGTACAACTGAACGTAAGAAAAAGAAGGAATGTGCATCATGCTCTGAACTGTTCAAACATGTTTTTGTATAATCGGTTCAATGCTTTATTTTATTTATCTTCAAGTTTACTGTATGTTAAATTTCTGCCAATGTTCGAAACACATTTTTTCAAAACTACATATGTGTGCTAAAAATGTACTTTCTGATGCAACATAACACTATGTAACCTTTGTCTGAATAAAAACATGTTGAAAAAAAAAAGAAGTCATTTTTGACCCTGTGAACATTTCAAAAAAATTCAAAATTAAAGTCATTCATTCACAGATCATTTATGAGATCTCATGGACAACATCTTAGCAAATTTGGTTGTGATAGCTGAAATAGGTTCTGAGATATTAACTCTTTGCCTGCCAGGCATGTTTCCACGTTTGTGCCAGACATTTCTCTGGCACCGGAAAGAAAGTTCAGTACCTTAGTCATTTAATCTACTGTTCTGTCAATAATAGTTGTTAAATAGACATATTTCATATCAAATTAAAGGTAAAAGAGTGAAGAATAAGAAAAAAAAACACAAAAATTTTAATTTGATTATGTTAATTTGATTATGTTATTGAAATACAGATTGAAATTATATTGATTATTAGCAGAGTTTGACACACTGTCGATTGTGCCCATCACAATGCTTAGTAAAATGCACAAAAAACACTCTAAAAACGAATCAATTTGAAGAAACCACGCGCGTGTCGATCGAGAACGAAAGTAGAAAGAGTTATCTCTCTTTGGTTAAAATAAAACTTGGATTGGACTGCGCAAAAAACCGGAACGAAACGGAATACAAAAATCGACGATATATCGTCGATTAGCACAAACATGGCGAATCAGATCGACGATATATCGTCGATTGGCAGGCAAAGAGTTAATGCTCCACTTGCAAGTTTTGCACAGACAGACAGACGGACACAGAAATTCTTTTAACTGTCATTTTTGTACTATTTAGGACTCATCTCTCGCAGATGTGCAAACATCTGGAATTACTTTTTTTTTAAGACATGCTATGCATGTGAGTCAAAAAGCAACAACACCACAGGAATTACATCATCCCTAAAGTACGTTGGGAACAACATGTCATTGGGGTTTTCCTGTGGCTTTGAGTGAACTGTAGCTAAAAAACATCCACAGCTTGCAATGAATCAAGATGCCGCTGCTCAACATGGTATGTACATGCAACAAATACTTTTACCATTCTGGTAGTATCCCCTGCATGAAATGCCTTTATTGTACAATGACCAGCTGTGGAGTGCTCTCACTGGGTTTGTTTCAGCAGATCTTTTATGTGGATCAGGGGCCAGTCCTCTTTCAGCAAAGTTGTGGTCTTGATTTTGTGGTCCTGATTCGGCTCTTTGCAATCCGCTGGACCCTGTAAGCAATGAATAACTAACTAACCAACCATTATGGTCCAATTCTATACAGAATTGTTTCTGCTTTGTGCATTATCTTTTCATTTACTAAAGTCATGTGTAATTAGTCTTCAATGTTACTTATACCTTGGAAGTATAATCAGGATTTGTCAAATCTTCATAAAACTCTTCTTGAATTGTACATTAATCATCTTGATTTGACAATATATTCCAAGTTATGATAATTTTAAAGTGTGTTCAACAATGCGCCTTATAAAGTTGTACTCTGGTAGTTATGCACATGTGTGGAACTCTTCATGTAGTATATAACTGAGGGTATATAACAGTGGTGACAGCTGGGTAAAAGATCGATACAGGTCAGGAAATACAAAATGTTATGCTGAAACTTTTTTAATGAAAACATTTTTTTCCTTAAAATGTCGAATTATGGATATATAAAGCCAAGGTCTCACGACTAACCTTTGATTGCAATCAAAATGTGAATGTTTGAGAGTCATGATTTAAATAGGAGGATTGACGCTGCGAGTCGTCAGTTGTCACAATAAAACGTTTGATTTTGGTAAACAAAAGCACAAGAGTTGTTGTTACCCTTAATGCGTCAAAAGTCAAAATGTGGGAAAATCAACGACGAAGAATTTTTGCATTAACTGCAGCCTTTTATTTGCTAAGCTCAGAAAAAAAAGACTATATCCCATAAACATTAATGTGACTATCATCTCTATTACTTCACAGGTATTTTTTACACTCAACGTTCCTAGCAGGCTGGTCTCTGAATTATTAGCCATTTTCGCAAGATCACATGATCAAAGTAGCATGTTTCATTGGTTCCCAACTTAAATTTTCCTTAAAAATTTCGGATATCTTCTCCCATTACCATCATCATTCCTTCTTTTCAGATTCAGTCCATCGCCGTCACACTGCATGCCCCCAGCCCTCTCACACCTTAGCTGCTCTCCTCCTTCCTATCCCTCCTTTTTTATATTTCACTGGCGAGTATTCTTTTTTATGTTTGTATTATGTCTTTGCATTGGTCCTGATTTGGCTCGGAAGAGTCCGCTGGACCTAAAGCAATAACCTTGTATTGTATGTCTTTGCATAATTTCTTAGTGTCTTCTTTTGTTTCACTTCTTTTTGTGTTTTTAGTTTTAACGTTAAGCATAAATGTGTGAGAACTGCGCTTTGAACTGATATCATTAGGAAAAAGCGCTGTATACTCTTATTATTATTCCCCTGCTGAATGATTTTTTTGTTTTGTGGGAAAATTTTGTGGGAAAATTGCAATTTTGTAAACTTCTTTGTTATTTGTTCTTTGATTGCAATCAAAAAGTGAATGTTTGAGAGTCATGATTTAAATAGGAGGATTGACGCTGCGAGTCGTCAGTTGTCACAATAAAACGTTTGATTTTGGTAAACAAAAGCACAAGAGTTGTTGTTACCCTTAAGTTGTTGTTACACCTTGAAGATCATTTTCAGGGTTTCATAGATATACATCATCCTATGAAGTTTGGTTGGGATAGATGAAATAGGTTCTGAGATATTAAGCCACGTGCAAGTTTTTTACAGACTGACGAAAAAAGGTAAGACAGACCAATTAGGTATTTAGGACTCAACTCGCAAATTTACACTGGGGGGAGGAAGTTTACAAAGAAACGCATGCGAATCAAAAGTTGGTAGATAATGCCTGTTAATAGTATTGTCTATAGTTGGTGTTGTCCGTAGGGGGTCTTTGGCTTGCAGCTGATGGAGCTTGGCGCGGAGGAGCAGAAACTGTGTTCCAGTGTTGCATGGGACTGCCACCAGACCCAAACCCTTGTTGCTGAGGAAAGCGTGATGGAGTGGAAACAGGTGGAGGCGGTGGACCCTGTGGAGGGAGGTTCATACGCTGAGCGGAGTTAGAGGCAGCTGCAGCCAAACGCTGCTGGTTTAAAGCATGAGTAACAGAGGCCAAATGAGCCACAGCTTGAACAAGGGGAGCTGAGCTGAAAGGAACCCGACCAACTCCCAATGGAAAACCGGGAACATTGGGAGGTGGCATGTTTAAATGAGGAGGAGGGGTGGAATAGGTGGGTGGAGGAGCAGCCAGCGAATGAGGAGGAAGAGCAGATGAAGCCGATCCATAGGCATTACTACTGCGTGATGTAGTGTAGTCTGTCTCGTCCTGGATGGGCACTGTGATCAGGTTCTGATTGGTCCTGGTTCCTGTGCCAACTGGGCCACTTCCAGTAGGAAGGCCAGATGTCAAATAGCTTTCCATTGTAGTTGGTGGAGTCTGATTGGCTAATTGTCCCAAAGGAACACGCAGGGAGTTGTGCTGAAGAGACAGAGCAGGTGGAGGAAGTGATCTCAAACCTGCAGCAGCCTGCTGAAGAAGGGAAGGCACAAGGGCTGGGGGAGGTGGATGACTGGTGTCAAGAGGTCTGTACACCACTTGTTCTCCTCTTTCTCTCTCTCGATCCCTTTCTCGATCTCTGTCACGTTCCCTCTCTCTATCACGTGCAGACTCTCTATCATAAGTAGAAGATATATGATGCTGCTGGGAAGACGAGGAAGGCATTTTTTCCTCACCAATCCTGTCACCTGTCAAAAATATTATTTGATCATCAGCCACACTGCCATGTTTGTGCCATTCAGACAACAAACAAAAAAACTCAAGCACATTGTTCTAATATAATCTTTAGCACACTGAATTTTTTCTACATTTTTTCATCCCCGTCACTGCATTTCTTTAATGGGCGGCAATCTAAACACTATCTTATATTTCTAAAAAGTGTACAAATTTGCTTATTTATTGCCGCCTCATCTTTATTTTTTAGAATGGAAATAAAGAAATGAGTGCAGAATGTGATAAAACCATGTATAAGGCTATACAAAAATGTGTACCTACAGAAAAATAAAAATACAACAGACACAACATGACTACCTCAATTACTTACACCAGGGATCTCAAACTGGTGGCCTGCGGGCCAATTGAGGCCCGCGAAATGATATTTTGCGGCCTGCTACCTAGACCTTCACAGCAGACCTACAACGAAGAATACAAAGCATGGAAAAGAGGTGCTACAGACTTCTGGGCATTTCCTATACCCAGCACATCACCAACGATGAAGTCTGACAGACCAGAACACAAGCCAATTGGATAACACGATGACATGATCACAGTGGTGAAGAAACGGAAACTCCGATGGTATGATCGGGCCTTGCAACGAGGCAGAAGAGGAAGACAGAAAAAGGAATGAGAGGACAACATATGAGAATGGACTGGCTTGACACTGAATGGAGCCATGAGGGTTGCTGAGGACAGAGAAAGGGAGTACTCTGGATGGAGAAGACTGTCAACTTTGTATGGACGGAAGAATGCCAAGAAGCGATGGATAGACTGGGCAGTTTTGACGTCAACCCCTATTTTGGCATATCCACAAGAAAAAGGATCCTTTGTCCTTGACACTGGCGCATCTGGGTGGGCGATTGGTGCAGTCTTGAACCAAGTGCAGGATGGTGTGGAATGCGTCATCTTGTACTATAGCAGAGCAAAATTACTGTGTCACGTGGAGGAAGCTACTAGCTGTTGTGGAAGCGACCAACCATTGCCATCATTACCTTTTGGGGGCCCATTTTAAAGTCCACACTGACCACGACCACTTGCGATGGTTTGTAAGCTTCAAGAATCCTGAAGGCTAAGTAGCACGCTGGCTAGAACTACTGAACACTTTCGACCTTGAAATCTTAGCCTCCCTGATCCAAGCAGGGCAAGATTTTGATGATGCAGGATGATCTCCCTTGCAATCTGAGCACTTCGGAGCATCATTGCACTGATCGCCATGGAAATCTCCCTCACACTTGAAACAGGCTGGTGTGTTTTTACATGCCTTGCTACCGTGACCATACTTTTGGCATTTAAAACATCGTTAGTGGCGAAGGCACAAACACGGAAACAGAAATGCTTTCATAGCAAACGATCACTCTTAGTCATGTCAGGTGTGCAAAATGTCAAAAACTGAGTATTTGTGGGAACTTTTGTTTCCATCTTTGTCTTTTCTCATGACTCTATGTGCCACGGTAACGCCTTGCTTTGCCTAACCCTCTTTTATTTCTGCCTTTGTCAGTCCATCAAAATGAGATGACCGTACAACTCCTTTGGATGAGTTGAGTGTGAGGTGACAATTCACATTTACATCGAACACTCGGCTACCTAGCTCCAGTTTGGAGCCATCTCTAGCTCGTAACTGTTGTGATGTGATATGTCGTGGGACAGTCCACTGCCATTTCCTTAGTTTTTTGATATCTTCGATCTGTCTAGACAAATCACTTTTCAACGACAAATGAGGAAATTTTTTGGTTTTCTTTGGTCATCCTAACTATCAAGAAGCGTGGCCATGTTTTGAATAGCCCTGATTCTTTGGCTGCAGGTCTAGTTTCCATGTCGTTGTCAGAATCATGTCCATTAGTTTGATCCAGTCCTTTTTTATTTTATTGTTTTTGTTTGTGTTGTCACTGAGGCGAAGGCTCAATGATGGCAGAAATAAACGGTCACCCTAGGAGAGCTGCCGTGCTAGGGAAGGGACAATTGATGGTTAGTGATGTCCACAGAGGTGCCAACCCCCTAATCTTCTTGTCAGTATTTTCGGACTCGTTTGTCAGTATTTTTTAACACTTGTCAGCATTTTATTTCTCACAAAACCCAGCCTACATTATAACGACAGGCTTAACTCTGAAATAGCAGGCTATTTTCAGTCCTCTAAAATCACCATAAAAATCAGCTTGTTGAACACCACACTTGTTTTACTCTAAAATCACCATGAAAATCAGCTTGTTGAACACTACACTTGTTTTACTTAAAATGAATGATACTGATAGTCTTTCCAATAAAAGCAATGTCAGCAACAAAACAGTTCTATTGTTTCAAGGACTTAGAAGTTGCCTTTTTCAGAAGTGTTGGAGAGATTTTATTTTGTAGCAGTCAATATTTAAATTTTTTGATTTCAACTACAGTGTCTTACTTCCCACAGTCCCTCTAAAGTCAGTTTTATTTTTTTTCTAACCAGAGAAAAGACCCTTTCACATGAACAGTTGGACACAGGGATCAGGAGAATCCTCAGTATGATCTTAGACAGTAAGTAAGCTTTGTGTCTAGCAGATGCAACATGCCTGGCAACATCGTCAAAGCCACCATGACTTATAAAAAAATCGAAGCCACAGACAGTACAGCGTGCATACTTTGTTGACAGTTTCGACGTAATGATGCATGGATGTGCTTCTGTGTATGAATACAGAAAATCTTGCAGTAGTTTAGTTGCAGGCTTTGTTTTTTTTATAAGGAATCGGGTTTGTCATCAGACTTAGCAGATTTTCCTTTTCTGGGTCTACCACGTCCTGCCGTTTTCGCGATTTTGAAACACTCTGAAAGGCGGTGAAGACTATTAAGGAAACTCGTACAGGTCTATTTTTAGACTAGGGGTAAGGTGTGGGTAGGGTAGGGTTGGGTAGGGTAACCCTAACCCAACCCTACCCAAACCCCAATTGACGTCAGTCTAAAAATAGATCTGTACGAGTTCCCTCCATTATAGTCTTCACCCCGAAAGGCTAAGAACAAGTGTTTTTATTGGACAAATGGATCACGTGTTTGATTCGGGTCGCGCGTGCTTGATTCGGCTTTCATCACGTGATTGATTAGGGTACAGTCCAAGGAGTACTGGTACAGTCATGAATCGAAAAGCGTATCGGAAAATACCGCAGGCACACAGCAATGTTCAGTGAGTGCATGAGTACTATTCTGATACCAGAAACCGGTACAGAAGCACCGCTGACAAAGATAAACAATCGGCAACTTCTCCTCCAGATTCTTATAAAAGCTACCGTATTTCTGTATTTAATTCACTTCGCCAGAATTAAATACGGTCAATCCGTACTGGTTGGCACCTCTGTGTCCATAGGCATCAGGCTGCCCCTCATGCCAGACCCTCCGCATTCGCGATTGCGAAATTTTTAGACCGGCCACAACCATCCAGCCTCTGGCCATGCGGAACAACAGGGTCTGTACAGGTCTGAAGGTTCAAAATTCCATGACTTTTCCAAATCCTAAAAATATTTTCCATGACTATCTCGTCTAGAAGCGCACAGAAATAATTATTAGCTTACCTTGATATAGCAAACCAATCGAATACAAGTAGTCCATCCTTAATATCCCCAATAGCCCACAGAGCAACTAGGCACTTCTCAGACATGTATGTGGCCACAATCTCTTTGTTGTCAGAAAAAGCATGTTCAACTGGCGCTTTTCCATGTAACAAAACAAACAGTGTTCTTACCACCTTCCACAGCTTCTGGAAAGGACTGGAAGAAAGTTGTTCATGCCAGAAGTTGTCCAATCTGTTGTCTGTTGAGAAGGATTGGAATTTATCCACTGAACTCAGGTCGTCACTCAAGAAGCTTGAAAATTCAGCAATTCTTCAAAAAGAAGTACAAAACCATCTTTTTGACATTTTCTTTCAGCAAGTTCTGAAAGTATGGTCCAATGCCAAATGTTGCAAGATATGCACATTTCCTTTCACTCATGGTGATGCAATGCTGCTGTCCGAAAACATGTTTTGAAACAGCCATGGTGTGTTTTTAGAGCTGGTGAAAGAGTAATGAGAAGTCACTACTTTCAGTGTCCACAATATTTCGGCCTTCAATGTGTCATGTTTGCTAAGGAATGATGTCATACTCATAGAAGATGTGGTGGTTACTAGAACTTGAAGTTGTACTAGCCTGAGCCTGTGGTCGGACTTCAGCACATCTTTCTATTTAAACTGTCATCCTGTTGACAAGTAGCTGAACAACTATCACCTTTCTTCGTGCTGGAGGATGATCCTAAAAAGGCACTGATTTTGCTGCAACCTTGTACACTTTCTTCTTCTTTCATCAGCTTCTTGTGCTTTTCACCCTTGCAGTGACTCTTGACAGCCGCTTCTCCCATATTGCAAATGTCAAACAATTTCTTGCAAACTTTGCAGTAAGCACTGTGAGCTAAACTTGATAATCCTTGACTTTCAGCCAAAGTTTGTTGAACATGCACTTTCCAGCCATGGTTAATCCTGGTGTTTGAAACAATGCACACACTTTTTCAACACTTTTTCACTTCAATTGAATGGCGCACAAAAACAGCGCTAAAGTAAAGTCGGCAGCCAATCACAAACGCGTTGTGATAGCGGATGGAAGGAAGAGCCTATCATATTTTGTGTTTCAGTCAAAATGTGAAAAAAGTCATCAATGTCTGTATGCGTGTTTAATATGCTTTCCTGTTGTCTGCTGTAAAAACAACCAACGCACATCGATCAAAACAAAACGTTGTGAGGGGATGGGTCAGAGATTTATTTGTGTGTTTTCCATGACTTTCCAGCTCCTAGAACGGAATTCCATGACTTTCCAGGCCTGGAAAATACATGTTAAAATTCCATGACTTTCCATGCCTGTACGTTTTCTGATCTTCTCTTGGCGTCCCTCATCCAAGCAGGGTAAGATTTCGACGATGCAGGATGATCTCCCTTGCAATTTGAGCACTTGGGAGCATCACTGCACTGACTGTCATAGGAATCTCTCCCACACCTGAGGTTGGTGTATTTTTACAAGTCGTGCTACCATGACCAAACTTTTGACATTTGAAGCATCGCAATGGTGAATAGAGCAGAAACTGGGATACTTTTGTGGCATACGATCATTCTTTTAGGCACGTCAGGTGTTAAAACGTCAAAAACAGTATTTGTGGGAACCGTTTCTGTCATTGTCTTTTCTCATTATTTTCTGTGCCTTGGTAACACCTTGCTTTGCCAAGCCCTCTTTTATTTCTGCCTCTGTCAGTCCATCAAATTGACATGGCCATAAAACTCTTTGGACGAGTGTGCGGTGACAAATCACTTGAACATCTAACACCCGGCCACCTAGTTCTAGCTTGGAGACATCTCTACTTTGTTGTTGGTCAGATGTTCTTGCCATGGAAAAGTCCTCTAGGAAACTTCCGTCTCTAATATCTTGATCTGTCTGGACACTCCCTCAAATGACTTTTCCATGACAAATGGGGAAATCTGTTGGTTTTCGTTTGTCCTTAACAATCAAGAAGCGTGGCCATGTTTTAAACAGCCCAGTTTCTTGACTGCACATCTGGTTATTTATTATTATTATTTAATCATTCTTATAAGCGCTTTACCAGCTCAAGAGCTGCTCAAGGCGCTGGCCGATACAGGATCTAACTCAAGCCGACCGAGACGCCCACCCGCAGCCTTTGGGCGCATGGTCTGACGGCCGTACAACTGAGCACAATCCTGGGCAGCCAGGGATGGGGGAGAAGGACCTAGGTCTGCCGTGCTAGGAAAGGGACAATGGATGGTCAGTGATGTCCATAGGCCAGGGACCACCCCTCATGCCAGACCCCATGCATTCACGGTTGTGAGATTTCTTAACAGGCCAAAACCATCCGGACTCTGGCCATGCAGAACCAACATAGGCTTGCCTGTAAGGGGGAGAATTTTGGAGAGAAAGAAAGGATAGAAAAAACAGTAAGACAAAAGAAAGAAAATTGAAAAGCACCAAGTTAGTGGACAAGTTTTAGGGCAAAATAAAATATCGGTGAAAGGACTAGAAAGGCAGAAGCAAAACAAAAGGAAAGAAAAAGGGTTATGCAAGCTGACTCAACCAGAGAGAAGCTGGGGTGCACCCTCTACCGCAGACCCAAGCCCTTGGTGGCTTAGCGTCAAGGTAACTTCCAAAGAACCAATAGGACAGCTCAAGTGATTTTGACTTTGGAGAAGTTGACCAAATTTGCATGGCATGTGTCTCAATTGTATATTACTAATAAAAAAAAAATACATATATATATATATATATATATATATATATATATATATATATATATATATATATATATATATATATATATATATAAAAATAACAGAAAAAAATGTTAAAATTTTTCATTTTTAAAAACTTAGTTGCTGACCCAGACCGTGATGTGCATTCATTCATTCACCGATCCTTTTCTAGGTCAATGTCCCCATCCTACCAAATTTGGATGCGATAGATAAAAATATTTTCTGAGAAATGATGCCACTTGCAAATTTTAAACAGGCTCTGAGAAATGATGCCACTTGCAAGTTTTGCACAAGCGGATGGATAGATAGACGGATGGACACTTTTTTTCTTATTTTTTAAACATAACTTTTGGGTTATTTAGGGAACTGCACAGATTTTTTTTAAATGTATGTGTGCGTGTGTGTATGTGGGGTTTGTGTGAAGGAGGGGGTTGTACATAGACTCCCACTACTACATTCATGTGTCAAAAATATAGTTCAAATGCTAGAAGATTTGGAAATCATAACTTTAAGAATACATTTAGTTTGTCGCCTGCAAAAAACAACAACTTTGAACTCAAAATGTAATGCTGTTAATAAGAAGTGAAAGATCAGTGGAAAATCCCCAACAATAAATTACCTCCTGCAGAAGACAATGGCTTGATGGAGTGTCTGTGTGCTACATGTGCCTGCAGATCCCGCTTGGACAAATAAGTACGCCTGCATCCATTAACACTGTGCTTTGGTGCACCATGAGTACAGATGAACACAGTGCCCAGCGCAGACTGCTCGATACGCACCACTCGAGTTTCACATCTAGAAATCCCACACACATACATATGAACTAGATAGGCAATGCCAAAATATATTTTGGAAAATGCACATGAAAGTAGTGTCCCACAATGATGGCTTTATAGGTTAAAGCCTCAAATTATTTCCACACACACATCTGAAAATCAGCATTGTGATGAGTTTTAAATTTCGTGGTGCTTTTATGACTTTATCCTAATGAAGCAACATCAAAGCATGAAATGAATGGCACTATCTGAACTGCCTGCAAACAAAACATTTTGAGGTAAGCAAAACGTGCTTATAATTGACCCAAGCAACCTTGACCTTTGAGAATGAGCAAAGGTCAGTGACATAATGGCTGTGGTGTTTAATGTATCAATGGCTTTTGGTGGTTAAATATCAGCATAGTAAAAATAATCAATAGTCCTGTCATTCTTGAGATAAAGCAAAGCTAATAGGGCAAAGGCCATATGACACATGCTCATTGTGAAAGTTTCAATATTTAACATGAAAATGAGTGAAAAAAAATGAAATGGTGGCATTAATTAAAATGCAAAGTAATACCGACTTTGACCTTTCAATCCTCTTTACCTGAGATGATCTTTACATCCGGCTCCAAATACACTCATGTACGATCAAATGAATTACAGCAAAAGTTGTATTATGCAAAAAGCAGAAATCTTGGGATAACCTTGACCTTGGGATGACCTTGACCGTCACATGACCTCTTATGCATGATCAAATAATTCAATGTTGATGCATACTATGGGTTAAATTTCGAGTCATTCTACTGCACAGTGAGATGTAAAATGACCTTGACCAACAGAAACATGGAACATGTATAAAAGATCAATTATCTAAATACAAGTTTGGACTTAATATTATTATTATCGAGGATTTTTATAGCGCACTTCCCTCGCCGTTCTTGACCAGACTTTAGGCGCCAGCCGATACAGGATCTAACTCAAACCGCCCGAGACGCCCACCCTCAGCCTTTGGGCGCATGGTCTGACACCCGGACAACTGAGCACTATCCTGGCCAGCCAGGGATGGTGAGAAGGACCAAGTGCATGCTGGGTGTGTTCTTGTTACCAGCACTCACCCGTCTAGGACATGAGCGTCAGGATCTTTAAAGTCCGTTATGATGGAATGTTTGCGACACAGATTAGACCTCGGTTTATACTCTCATCCGAAAAAGTAGGAAACGGGAGT
Source organism: Oncomelania hupensis (assembly GCA_036898135.1). Taxonomy (NCBI): domain Eukaryota; kingdom Metazoa; phylum Mollusca; class Gastropoda; order Littorinimorpha; family Pomatiopsidae; genus Oncomelania; species Oncomelania hupensis. The sequence goes on along the minus strand of CM072514.1, from coordinate 46,020,554 downwards.
AAAGTGTCTTTTCCAAGGACACAACACAATGGCCCGGACAGGGCTCGAACCCAGGACCTTTAGATCTGCAAGCCAAAGCACTACCATTAGACCACCGTGCCTATCTCTCATAGTTTAGGGTCATGGTCACTTCAAAGTACATAGGAACCGACTTTTGACAGCTCCAGTGACCTTGGCCTTTGGAGAGAGGTTGGCCAAATTGGAAAGTTTGTGTGTCTCATTGATATCTATCAGGCATAAAAGAATCACAATGATAATACAGTAATAAAAGTAAAAATTTTTGAAAAACTGTCATGTTTTTATTCACGTTTGTTGACCCTGATCTTAAAGTGAAGTCATCCATTCACTGATCACTTTCAAGGTCTTATGAATATACAACATCCTACCAAATTTGGTTGTAATACAGTAAAACCTCCGTTTTACGACCTTTAAATTGCCATTAAAACGAGGTCTTAAATTGGAGGGGTCCTAAAAAGGAGGTAGGACATTTTCGAAAAAGACATTCAGAAAATTAATTAAGTAAAATAAATGCATGTACAAAAAGTACACATACCATTAAGTATAGGGAACATCTACCATCTTTCAGAAATATAGATTAAACTCTGTCTCACAACTAATACAGTCAATATCTTCCTGTTCCTCATTATTTACAAAATAAAAAAATCAATGTTGGTGTGATAGTTGTTTAAGTGTATGTACATGTAAGTGCTGAGTGCATGTTTGGAGTTATAACTATTTATAAGATAACCCAATTAATATTGTAATTATTTTTATTCAATCATTAAATAGTTTGGGATTGTTTTTTCTTTAAAGAAAGCGGTTATTTCTGTTTGTTTGCATGATCCCCCCACCCGTGCATGTTCTCTTAGAATGTCACTTTGAACACCAGACATGGTGTCGGCCAGATCTGACAAGCCCCTGCTCGGGGCAAATCTGGTCAGCTCCTTAGAATATTTCAAGCTGTTTTAATGCATCGTCTGCTGTTAAAACTTGTAAACGAAACTGTTTTCTTCAAGCGCATAAATATAGTATTGCTTTGGAATCTGAATTTTTCAGATGCTAGGTCGTAAAATTTAATTATTTGAAGGTAGCAAGTCGCGTTTTAGAGGTAGTCATTTAAGCGAGGTCGTTTATATAGTACAAAGCATCGGTGAATTTTTTCCGGTCGTATGTTCGAGGAAGTCGTTTAAGAGAGGGTCTCAAAACGAAGGTTTTACTGTACATGAAATGTGTTTGGAGTACTTTGCCACTTTAAAGTTTTGCACAGACAGACAACAACAGACGGCCAGCAGACAGCAGACGGATGGAGAAATTTTGTGAATATCAATTTTGGAAAATCTGGAAAATTCTGATTTTGGGGCGAGTACATAGACTCACATTGCTACAAGCATGTGTTAAAAAACTGAAACTAGATTGCATTAGACATTGTTTACAAGCTTGTGAGTCAAAAGCTGAAACTAGATTGCACTAAACATTGTTTACAGTTAAAATGAATGTTGCTTTAGATTGTCATAAACCCCCCATCACCGTTACACCTGTTCAGTTTTGAATTGTGCAACACATAATAGTTCATAAATCAGCTGTGGACTATTAAATATGTCAACTTCAGTATAGAATTGCAACACCTGTTTTAATGTAGGGCATGAAAGAATATGTTGTAAAATAATGCTACCAGAACATACTGCATGTCTAACATACTAAAGGGAATTGCATTTTCATTGGTGCTCTCCTTAAATGAAGACGCACCCGACTCAAAAATAAAAATTTGCTCAGCGATGCAGTTTGGTGAACTATAAATTATGTTACCTTTCTTTTTTTATTTAAATGATTTTTTTATTTTTAATTAATATTTTTTTAAAAATTGCACATTTTAACTTTCGCTTTTGGCACCAAAGCGGAAGTGACGTTATAAGTGTGTAAGTCAAAATGGAAGCGATGGTTGAGGAGAGTGCACCGAAAATAAATATTAAAAATAAATCGGACAGGTTACAGCTGTGCTGTTGCTGAATTTGCACACATGCACGCAGACGATGTGAGTATGCATGCTTTCCCATCGGACAAAAAGAAGCAGCGTGTGTGGATAAATTTTGTTAAAACGTGCAGAGCAGATTTCACCCTAACATTAACAACTAACTCACGCCTATGCTCAAAACATTTTGAGCCTCACTGCTACCCCATCGGATATGCTCTGCGAGAAGGCCTTGGATTAACAGTGCAAAAACGAAAATTGCTCGATGATGCCTTCCCTATGATACAAAAGCATGAGCTTTCACGGCCAACAACGTCAACAGTGAAGAAATTAGCACAGAGTAAGCTAATGAACAAGACCAAGCCTGCCCAGGCGTCTACATTCACTAACACTGTAACAGTAACACTTGTAACACAAACAGCCACTGTGTAACTTGTGTACACACTCTATAGCTATTCCCACAACTAACATTTTGGAAAGTGTCAGTACTACAGCTACTACAACAACTACTGCAAGCATAATTACCCCCATCAGCGTTCCCTTACCAGGCTTTTCTCTGCTGGGTACTTCAACTTCAAATTCAACTTTTTATTGGCTCCAAGTACATTTGACAACATACTAAAGAATTTGCTTCGCGCATAGAAAAAACAACAACATAAAAACCCGTTTTAAAAAAAAACAACAAAAAACCACACCCCCACACACACAGACATTTACGCAACATTGACTCGCACACCAATAAACAAATGATTGAAGTTAATACTATTGAATAATAATAATAATACAAATAAATAGAAAGTCAATGTATTAAAAACCTAGTTTAAATCGCAACATATTGGTGTCTAAAAGCTCAGTCTCAGAACATACCAATACATGTAAAACCCTAAAACAGTAGAAGGAAATAATAATAGCAATAATAATAACAACAATAATAAAGTACATATATGCACAGTGTATCATACTGTTCAATGCGCACTGAAACACTTTACCAATACTCTGAGACAATTAAATAGATCTAGCATAACATTTTATAAGACTAAAAACACAAGCATCTACAGGTGTCAACAGTTTCAGTGATCAAATACAGGCATAGATGTAGGTATAAAGACACCATGACTATAAAAAAAATAATGATGATAAGAGCACTACTACATGATACACTTGGTCACATTAATACAACATGTGGGTTATGGGGTGGGTAGACCTGCTTTTGTAAAGAGAGAGCGTGCCAGGGTAAGTTTGCAAGAGTTTGTTTTGTACAACAGTTATTGTTGTTTTTAAAGTTTTATTATAAACTGCAACGTTCAGGTTATGTTGCATTATTGTGCCAACCACATAAATTTAAAAATATAAATTATATATATCATTGCATGGTCAGTCATATTATTAAATATTATTAAAGTTCTTTGGCAATTTTATCTTGATAAATACTGTACAATCACACTAATAGTGTATAAATTTAAACTCAAATAATGTGTTTTGAATGACATAACATAAAATAAAAAGACTACACTACTATCTTTCAGTCAGTACAGCTTTTCAGCTGTTGCTTGAAATGATGAATACAGATGATACTTGATAGCCTATAACCCTATTGGTTTGGATTAACATATTGCACTAAAACGATTATATATTTAGGCCTAAAAGCTATACTATGCTTTCTTGTATTATTATAGATTTATTATTCTGTGGATGTACACAATGTGATTGTGACTATACCTTATAACAGTGTTCAGTAGACTAGATGAGAAGGCCTATGCATTTTAACATTGTACAGTACACAAGTTTTAGATAGCCTACATGTGCATAATAAATTATTTTATTATTATTATTATTATTATTATTAAAGCATCCAATAGGCCTAGCTACCATTTAATTTTTCTACTTTACAACATTACCAGTCAATGAATTCTTTTCTGTCAAATTAAAACTTGAACAAATTGTTCATTGTTACAATGTACACAGGTGCAAAATCACTTTATTTAAAGTAAAATAGTACTTCCAATTGTTTTAGAAAGTACAAAATCTATTCTGGCCTCTTCTGTCTCTCCTTATGAGTTATAAATTTGTGAAACATAATTTATGTATGTTATGTTTTCAGTGCAGTTCAATACATAATTTTAAATAATACTTTAACAGATCTGTGCTTGAAAAAATCATGGTATCTTACAACTGCAATTTAAAAAAAGCGGCCTAAACAACAAGGTTTATTTTATTCGAGGCATGTTCGGCAGGCCTACTAGTACTATAACCTATTTCCAATATGAGCACCGAATTATTGAGTTTTCATAGCCTATTAAAATATATTTAGGCTAGGCCTGTGCTTACTTTAACTACTTTGTAGGTTTATTTATTCAGTAGGCATACATGATACACCACAATTTACTGACTATTATACGGTTAGCCTATAATATATACTATACTTTTACAATGAATTTTGATGAATAGGCTCTTCAGTTAACACTAAATCTTAGCAGTTACACCACGGACTCTTTATCATGTATTACAGAATAATCGGTTTATTACATTTTGTTGCAGAAATTATTATTAATAATGAATATTATGAAATATCAACTCACTGTGATTGTTAGTTACCTACGTTATGATTGTAAATAAATTAGTAGGCCTACTTATTAGTCGGTACTGTCGAGTCTATTAGTACTTGTAGAAGTAGCAGAATCGTTTGCCCCAGTAACAATGCGGTCCGGCTGAGACGAGCTCGACAGTGGTTCATATTGATATGGCCTAATATCACCTCTTATACTGAGAGTGGTAGTAACATCTTCAAAATCACTGCTTTCGCATGACAAATTTAATATTTCATCGTCGTCTTCTTCTTTCTCGGAGAATGCGTTTCTCTCAACGGGCATGTTGACAAAGTAGGAAAGTGGGATTGCACACATATGACGTCACAACCTGCGTTCCCGGTAGCACCGCTGTTTAATCAAGGGCGGGTAATCTTGGGCTAAAATATTAAACTTTGGTGACTAATATCTCGAAAACCGTAAATAATTTTGTAATAAACAAAAGACCGTTTTTGCTTATTTTAGTTAGATGTATCCAAATATAAAATAAAAATTGTTGGGTCGGGTAGTCCTTTAAATGAAAGTAGTTAATATTGTTTATTTGACAAAATTAGGACTTTCAGTGACTTTGAACATTTGATCCCTCATGCTCATGCATGATCAAATAACCCAATGTTGTCGCATACTATGGGTTCAAAGGAGCCATTCCAATGTATGATGAACTATTTCTTGTATACTTTGCAAGGTCCTAAAATGACCTTGACCTCCGTCAATGCAAAAATGGAACAAATATATAAAAGATCAATCCATCTTTAAATACAACTTTATATCTCTCAATGTTTTTGGTCACTTGAAAGTACCTATACTAACTGACTTTGGACAGCTCCAGTGGCCTTGACCTTGAAGTGAGTTTGACCAAATGTGCATAGGATGTGTGTCACTGATATCTATCATGCATCAAAGAATCATTATTAATAAGTAAAAGGTGAAATTTTGTACAAAATTGTAATTTTTGACTAACATTTGTTGATCCTGTGTTCTTGACCTTGAAGTCATTAACTCGCTGATCGTTTATGAGGTACCATACCATCTTACCAAGTTTGGTTGTAATTGTTGAAATAGGTTCTGAGATATTAATCCACTTGCAAGTTTTGCACAGAAAGATGGCTGACACACAGATGGACGGAGTGACAATTACAAAATCTTTTACAGACTGACTTTTATTTTTTCAAACTGTCATTTTGGGAGTATTTAGGACTGATCTCGCAGATTTGCAAATATCTTGAAAAATAATTGTGGGGAATTGTTATTCACGAGTTAAAAAGTAATATTAAGATGGAAATATTGCATTGCTTGTTTAGGTCCTGACTTGGTAGCAGCATCAACTTTTAAAATAACCCTATGTTGTTGCATACTGTTAAATAGAGCCAATCCACTGTACGATGACAAGTGAGGTTGACCTAGTGTATATAGGATGTGCATCTCATTCAGATCTATAATGCATCAAAGAATCAATATTAATAACTTTAAAAAAAAAGATATTTTGTGAAGAAATTGTCTTTTTGACTAACATTTGTTGACCCTAGGACTTTACCCACGAAGTCAGTCCTTCGCTGATCATTTATGAGATCTCGGGGCTAAACACTTGGTTTGGTTGTACAAGTTGAAATAGGTTCTGAGATATTATTCCACTTGCAACAGACAGAAGGATGCATTTTAAAAAAAAATGTCATTGTTGGACTAATCTTGATAGAAATGTTTGGGTTGTGAGTACATAGACTTACACTGCTATGCATGTAAGTCAAAAAGGACATACATGTATTGCATTGCTTGTTCTGGGCCCTGACGCCAGCATGTGATGGTATCCATGTAAGCGATATTGCTTCCTCTTATAATTAATAAATGAATCAACTTGAAAACACGATGACATGCTCACAGAGTTGAAGAAAATGAAACTGTGATGGTATGGCCATATCACCAGAGCATCAGGCCTTGCAAAGACCATCCTGAAAGCACAGTGCAAGGAGGCAGAGGAAGAGGGAGACAGAAATTTAAAGAGGTGCGAGGACAACATTAGAGAATGGACCGACTTGAAACTGAGCGAAGCCATGAGGGTTGCTGAGGACAGAGAAAGATGTACGCTGGTTAAACGATCATCTGTGGTGCCCCTACGACCTTCAAATTACGGGATAGGACAGGATAGGATAGGATGAATCAATTCACTAATTTCTGCCTTGGCCTTGTCTGACTTTCAATTTCAAGAGAACTGAAAGCATTCACCACTGATTTACAATCCAAACAAAACAACACTGATAATACTGCATGTGAAAAATCAAATAGATAATTAAGCGCCATCAATATGGCAATAAATTCAATAGTAAAGATAGACTTGTTTTTTCCAATATAGAATCATTGTTAAATCTTCAATTCAGGTGTAATAAATGCTGATGTTCTTGCCTATCCTATCCTATAACTCCGAGGTCGTTGGGACACCACAGATGATCGTTTAACCAGCGTACTCCATCTTTTTCAGTCCTCAGCAACCCTCATGGCTTCGCTCAATGTCAAGCCAGTCCATTCTCAAATGTTGTCCTCCCACCTCTTTTTCGTTCTCCCTCTTCTTCTACCTCCTTGCACTGTGCCTTGTAGATGGTCTTTGCAAGCCCTGATGATCTGGTGACGTGGCCATACCATCGGAGTTTCTTCACCACTGTGAGCAGGTCATTGTGTTGTCAAATGGCTTGTGTGATGGTCTGTCGGACTTCATCGTTGGTGATGTGCTGGGTATAGGAAATGCCCAGAAGTCTTCTGTAGCACCTCATCTCCATGCTTTGTATTCTTCGTTGTAGATCTGCTGTGAGGGTCCATGTTTCGCAAGCGTATAGGAAGATGGAAATGACAAGGGAGCGCAGCAGCCTTACCTTGGAATGTTCCTGCCATACTGTCTAAAGCCGAACTGTCAGTAAATACTTTTAAATTCATTACCCTTTTTTTTTTTTAGTATGCTCTCTAACTGAAGATGTTTAAAAAGTGAATTTCAGTTCTCCCTGTAGTCTGTATATTCAATGTCAAAATGGGCCAATATTATTTTATCATTTCCTGCAATTACAACCAAACATGGCTTATCCGAGAGTAAGTGATTTAGTCAAGAATCAGAATGAAGCCAATAGGAGGTCTGGCTGTTTGCAGGTAAGTCCTTGGATGTTATTTATCCACTGAACAGATATCGCCTGAACTTCTTAAAAACATTACCAGGGTTAGTGGCCAGCTGCTCATGCCATCGTTTCTCTCAAAGGTCAAGGAATTAATTGTTAAATATGTTTTAACAAACAGTTTACATTATTTTGATGATTTTTCAAATACACCTTCAGCTCATGGCCAATCATTCTGGTGTAGGCTATGGGTCTGCAGGTCGGTTAGTCAATGCAACAGTTAGTTTTACACATTTTTGTTCAAATGTTTGTGTTTGTTTAATTTAATTCAGACGACAGATTTTTATTATTTTAACTGTGCAGATACTTTTACTACTCAGCCTTTCAAGTTATTCACATTTTCATTCTCAGTCAAGGTTGGTGAGTTTGGTTATTTTCTGGACACGTTTAATACTTGGGTTTTGACTGGCTAAACAGATTTGAATGTAGTTTAAATTGGTTTTTTTGGTGTGTGGACGATTCAGAGGCCCATTGTTTAATGCTTTCATGCTGCTAGAGAATAGGAGAAAGCTGAGCCACAACAGCTCCACGAAAATCAACATTGCAAATACTGGGTTTGAACAGCTATCGAAAAAAACCATAGCATGAACAAAATAGAACTTAAAACAACAAAATTTAATGTTTAAAACTTGGAAATGCTGGTGTCGGGTTACATTTGAATGCCATGCTATCTTGCTTGTTTTCTTCATTTACATAAATTCAGCCAACCAGACCTCAATATTGTAGTAGCCCAAAATGACAGAAAGAGCATGGCTGACCTTGGACAAACTTTCTCATACTTCTTCGCACAGTCCAGACAAAACACATGTTTACATGGCAGCTGAAACAAAATAGCATCAAATAATGTGTCTGTGCACAACATTTACTATTTATAAAATGGACATGTATATATATGTATGCACATATGCATATATTTGCGATAATGTGTGTGTGTGTGTGAAAGAGAAAAAGAGAGAGGGAGGGAGGGAGAGAGGGAGGGAGGGAGAGAGAGAGAGAGAGAGATTATGTGTGTAATTTTAGTGAAAGCAACAGATTCTAAGTTTATGATTTTAGTCTTCTAGCATTCTAATCAATGATCATTCTTACTAATCTTTTACCCCGTACCCTGGTATGATTACCTAACATTCACTAATTAAGGAAAGAAATGGTTCTTAGTTCAATTATTTTAAAACATTGTACAACGGTCTACAAAAAGTTACAATCCATGTTCAGGTTCGTCTTCATCAAACGTGGTGATGATGAGGAAGCCATTTGTTTTAGATAGGTAAAAAAGAAATAACCGTGATCAATAGAACCAAATTAAATGTATAGGACGACTTTTTGTTGTGACAACCAGCATAACTCAATGTTCATGTTCCGCAGCCTAAGCTGTGGCGCTCAGATGTCTCGCCATGATGCTCCTCAGCTTTACAAGGAGATTGCACTACAATTCAAGGAAAGTAATCGTCACCTCAAGTTTTATAATTTTCCAACCTGTTCCTTCCCTTAGACCGTATTTTGCAGTTTATAGTTTGCAGTTAGTGAACAGAAGAGTTAGTTTTTTGTCTTTGTGACAATTCCATGATTATTGTTTGTTTTTGGACAAAAACGAAAAGTGAGAGAAGTGCTCATAGCTGAATGTAAATATTTTATGATGTATTTCAACTCTTTTATGACATGGACAACTGCAGTGAAACAACAAAATAAAGCAGTAGCATCTCTTAGTGAAACTCCGCCAAGGACTGTCCCAAGCCCGGCTGCAAAAGGAGGAGGGTTGGGCGTGGGGTTAGCACCCCCATCCCATAAAAAAGACTACGCTACAGAAACGTCAACAACAGAAGAAAGAGAAAACTTTATCGTGGGAGAGGAAGGTACTTCATCACGAAGACCTATGACGCGTTGTGGTGAAAGCCGAGAGGAAGCCACAGAGCCGACTATCGTCAACCAGGAGAACCACCATCGGCACGTGGAATGTTCGGACCATGTACGAATCTGGAAAGACGGCACAGGTAGCAGCTGAGATGAGGAATAAATACCTGACTGTGTTAGGCATCAGCCAGACACGATGGACCCAAGCTGGACAAAGGTGACTGATGACAGGAGAACTATTGCTGTACTCCGGGCATGAAGAAAACGATGCACCCCACACGCAGGGAGTAGGCTTCATGTTGTCCAATCAGGCCCATGGCCCTAGGATCATCACAGCATCCTTCCGTACCTAGATGAGGAAGATCAAGATGAACCTTGTCCAGTGCTATGCTCCACCGAACGACAGTGAAGAGGATGCTGAAGACCATTTCTACAGCAGACTATAGAAGATCCTTGAGACCTACCCTGACAAGGACATCACCACCCTCATGGGAGATGCCAATGCCAAGTTTGGGTTTGACAACCCCGGATACGAGTCAGTCATGGGCACCCACGCCTTAGGAGTAATTAACGAGAAAGGAGAGAGATTTGCGGACCTGTGTGCACTCAACAACCTGGTCATCGGAGGCAGCATTTTTCCTCACAAGCGGATCCACAAGAGTATATGGGTATCTCCAGACAGAGATCTCCAGAGAACCAGGTCGCCCACATCTACATTAGCAAGAAATTTCGAAGATCCCTGCAAGACGTTAGAGTGAGAAGAGGAGCTGACGTAGTGTCCGACCATCACTTGGTGGTGGCGAAACTGAAGCTGAAGCTGAAGAGGACCCAGTTAAATTCGTCAGGCAGAAGAATAAAGTACAACATCAGCCTTCTGAAAGACCCAAAGACAAAAGAACAGTTTAGTCTGGTGCTAAGGAACAAGTTGGAAGTGCTTCAGGAATTATTTGAAGAAGAAGAAGACAGTGTACTCAACAGGTGGCAGAAAGTGAAAGAGACACTAAGATCGTCATGCCAAGAAGTAGTCGGGCCAAAGAAACATCAACAGAAAGAGTGGATCACAGCCGAGACCTTGGTCAAGATAGAAGAAAGAAAGAAGAGGAAGGCAACAGTCAACAACAGCAGAACCAGAGCAGCTAAGGCCAAGGCCCAAGAAGACTACACAGGAGCCCATAGAGAAGTGAAAAGAAGCATCAAAAAAGATAAGAAGGCCTACGTGGATGGACTGGCAGCTGAAGCGGAACAGGCAGCGTACAGCGGCAATATGAAACTGTTGTAAACACCACTAAGCGACTCTTTGGAAAGTTCAGCAAACCAGAAAGACCTGTTAAGGACAAGCAGGGAAACACCATGAACAGTCTAGACCAGCAGTTGAACAGATAAGCTGAACACTTTGAGGAACTTCTGAATAGACCAGCACCAACGAATTCCCCAGTCATTGAACCAGCCAATGTGGATCTTCCAATGAACTGTGAGAAACTGACCACGGAAGAGATCAAGAAGGCCATCACCCTGATGAAGAACGGAAAGGCCGCTGGACCAGAGGCCATCCCAGCAGAGGTGCTAAAAGCGGACTTGGAAGCGTCAGTGGAGATGCTGTAGTGTACCTATTCTTTGAGAGGATCTGGGAGGAAGATGTTCCGGCAGACTGGAAGGAAGGTTACCTGATCAAGCTTCCCAGGAAAGGTGACCTCAGCAACTGTAACAAGGTCTTCAACCGGGTCCTTTTGGAGAGGATGAAGGATACTATCGACCCACAGTTACGAGACGAGCAGGCAGGCTTTCGACAGAATAGATCCTGCACTGACCAGATTGCAACGCTCCGCATCATAGTGGAGCAGTCCCTGGAATGGAACTCGCCGTTGTATATCAACTTCGTCGACTATGAGAAGGTGTTTGACAGCGTGGATCGAGATACCCTCTGGAAGCTCCTTCGACACTACGGCATCCCAGCCAAGATGGTCAATCTGATCAGGAACTCCTATTACGGCATGTCCTGCAGAGTTATCCATGGTGGACAGCTCACAGACAACTTCCAGGTGAAAACCGGAGTCCGACAAGGGTGCTTGTTGTCACCTTTCCTCTTCCTCATCGCCATAGATTGGGTTATGAAGACGTCCACCAGGGAAAGTAGGAACGGAATCCAATGGACTCTGTGGAACCAGCTCGAGGACCTGGACTTCGCTGACGACCTTGCTCTTCTTTCCCATAGCCAACAGCAGATGCAAGAGAAGACAATCAAATGCAGTGGCGGCCACATCGTCGGAGGTCGGCCTCAACATCCACAAGGACAAGAGCAAGATCCTGAAGATCAACTCCATCAGTACCAAACCAGTCATCTTGAATGGAAGTCCCTTGGAAGAAGTGCAGTCCATCGCCTACCTGGGTAGCATCATTGATCAGCAGGGCGGCACAGATGTGGACGTCAAGGCTAGGATCGGCAAAGCAAGAGCTGTCTTCATTCAGCTCAAGAACATCTGGACCTCCAGAGAGCTGTCTTTGGCCACCAAGATACGAGTATTCAACTCCGATGTGAAGTCAGTCACTGTATAGAGCAGAGACATAAAGGAGGACAACCAAGACCACCATAAAAAAAAGTCCAGTCCTTCATTAACAGTTGCCTCAGAAGGATTCTCCAGATTTGCTGGCCCGACACCATCAGCAACGCCAACCTTTGGGAAAAGTCCCGCCAACTCCCTGCTGAAGATGAAATCAGGAAAAGGAGATGGGGCTGGATAGAGCATACCCTACGCAAACCAGCGACAAACGTCACCGGACAGGCGCTGAAGTGGAACCCCCAGGGAAAGCGAAAGGGAGGCCATCCAATGAACACCTGGCGACGCGACCTCGAGGCCGACACCACCAAGATGGGCTACACCTAGAGTCAGTTAGAAAGAATGGCACAGGACAGAGGACTCTGGAGAGATGTTGTTGGCGGCCCATACCCTGGCAGGGGTGACGGGCATTAAGTAAGTAAATAAGTATCTCTTAGTGAACACAATTTTATTCACTTCTAGTGAACACATTTTTTATTCAGACTTTTTTCTTTTGGACGTTTACATACATATTATGATGGCATGTGAGCAAAAAATATTGCAGTGGACAACGCAGCTAAAGAAGCTCTGCATTAGATTTCCCTTCAGAGATTTTCCAATTTGTTCCATATTCTGACCTGCATTGTATGACATTGTAAATTGCTGGGACAGACCGAATAGTCTAATCCAATCCTATCCCGTAACTCAAAGGTCGTTGGGGCACCACAGATTATCAAAGAAAGACAGTGTTAAAGTTTTGCGTGTCGGCAGCGAAGAGACGCTACTATAGCGATAGAATAGCTTCTGCCGAGTCTTCAAGCAAGGAGCTATTTGCAGTTATTGGTGAACTGTTAAGCCAGAAAAAGTGTCGTGTTCTTTTGTTATTCCTCATTCAGAACTTCCACAAGCCTTTTGTAACTTTTTCACAGACAAGATTCGCTGTATCCGAGACAAACTTGATGCGTGCCCATGTGACGCTCAATCTTTTGAAGTGTTTGAGGGAGGGGCCTGCGTTGTCATCCTTTCACTTTCAGCCTGTTTCAGAGTGACATTCATGCCTTGATTGTTCAGTCTCCTACAAAGTCTTGTATGCTTGACCCATTGCAACCCCTCTTGTGCCTTTGATTTCTGCTATTGTAAATGCTTCTCTTACTACATGTATTGTCCCAAAGAAGTTTAGACAGGCAGTTGTGACACCTTTATTGGAAAAAACTGGACTTGACAGCGATGTACTAAACAATTATAGACCTGTATGTAATGTTCCATTTATTTCCAAGATCATGGAGAAGGTTGTGTTCAAACAGTTACAAGATCATCTATCTCAAAGCAATATTCTGGAAACCTACTAGTTAGCATACAAGAAGAATCATAGTTGTGAGACTGCTGTTCTCAGTGTCCTTGTTTACTTGGACCCGCTGACGAGAAGCATGTTTCTCTTGTGGCATTTGTTAGATCCGATTGCTGCATTTGACATGCTGGATCATCACATGCTTCTAGAGAGATTACGCATTACATTTGTTCTAGTCCCCTGTTATGTGGAGTCCCCCAGGGCGCTGTGGTCGGCCCTGTTTTGTTTTTGTTGTTCTCCCAACCAATATCTAATGTAATTACAGCTTGCAACTGCGCGTTCCACAAATACTCAGATGATACAGAACTGTCGAAGAGTGGTCAGGCTGATGATGACTTCCCTTCTGTTGTGTCTGAAGTAGAAACATGTATTGAAAGTGTCCAGGCTTGGATGAATAGCAACAGGTTGGTGCTTAACCCTGACAAGACTGAGGTTATATCTGTAGGCGCATCTTCCCATTTAGTAATATTGTTCGTTATTTGGGTGTCAAGCTAGATAGCTCTTTGTCCATGCATGACCACATCAGTACCACCTATTGTTTGTCTTTTCTTGAGCTTCGGCATATTGCGTCCTTGAGGTAGTTTCTTTCGAAGGGAGCATGCACACATTTGGTCAGTGCTTTTGTGACATCTAGACTTGGTTATTGTAATTCAGTTCTAGCTGGTCTACCCATGGATAAAGTTAGCCGACTGCAGCGTGTACAGAATTGTGCTGCTCGGCTTGTGCTTAAAAAATGGAAGCGTGATCATGTCACGCCTCTTTTAAAGGAGCTTCATTGGCTCCCTGTCAAGTTACGCATTGAATACAAAATTGCTGTCCTAGCTTTCCGTCACTTCGATCAGTCACTTCCACCATATCTGTCTGAGGTACTACCTACACTACAACTCGTTCTTTGCGTTCATCAGATGAAAAACTTTTGAAAACGCCCAAACGTCGGCTTAAAACAATTGGCGAGCGGTCTTTTAGTTTTCAAGCACCCAAGGTTTTGAATGCGCTGCCTGCCAGTTTAAGACATTGTACAGATCTTGTTTCCTTCAAGAGCTGCTTAAAAACGCATCTGTTCTGCAAGGCGTTTTCTGTGTGAATAGTAAGAACAGTAATAATACTTTCAGAATGATGCTGGACATGATGTAGTTGGAATGTTGTAATGATGCGTACGAATGATGTGTGTAAGCGCACCGAGTTGTTATTCTAATGAAAAATGCACTGTATAAATGCAATTTATTATTTATTATTACAGTGGAACCTCTCGCAACGACGCCCCTCTATAACGACTCCCCCGCTACAACGACCCATTTTATTTTAACCGATGTATTTCCTTATATTGCTGTCATCAGTATAGCGACTCCCTTGCTATATCGTCTAACGACCGATCTTTGCAGACCGTATAGTGACTTTCTCGGCATGACTGCACAATAAAAACTGTCTACGATCTTGTTCAGCACAGTCAGACAGGTACCTATATGTGACACGCCAGCCGATAAAATAATCTTCTATAAGTTTGACGTCATCTTGTAACGTCACATTCTAGATTCTACTCGTTTGGGGTTTGCATTTCACTTTATTCACATCACGAGCGCGGCACTGAGAAGAAGCAAAGAAAGCGTGATGGGATGATGGAGTCTACAAAGAAAAGAAAATTTTTATCTCTGGAAGATCGAGTTAATGTTGTAAACAGACACAAAAAAGGAGAGACTGCCATTGCGATCGCAAAGAGTCTTAAAGTTGGAAAAACACAAATTCAAGGAATTATCCGAGACAAAGATGACATTCTTAAAAGGTGGGAAAGTGGTGATAAAGCCGATCGTACGCGATCAAAACGGAGGATGACAACATAATCGGAAGTAAATGAGAAAGTTTGGGATTGGTTCTGGATGCTAGAAGAAAGAATATTCCGATCACTGGCAAATTGATTCAAGAAAAGGCCATTATGCTCTCTGTAAAGACCCCTCTCTATAAAGACCGATTTTTGTCAACATTTTCAAGGTCGTTGTAGAGAGGTTCCACTGTATTATTATTATTATCATTTAACCACAATGCTCCATCTTCCTCTGTCCTCAGCAAACCTCATGGGGTTCAGTGTCAAGCCAGTCAATTCTCGAATGTTGTCCTCCCACCACTTTCCCTTTGTGATCTGCAAATGCATCTGACATGATGCGCTCTAAGAAGATGTTGAAAAGTTTTGGAGAGTGTAGGCATCCTTGACGCACACCGATTAGTGTTCTGAACCAGTTCTCCGATGGTGCTTTTGTGGAGGACTGTGCACACCGATTGTTGTTCTGAACCAGTTCCTGATGGCGCTGTTGTGGTAGCGTTGTCATACAGGCTTTTGAGTATTTCAATAATTTTTGGGCTGATGTACACTCTCATGATAGCCCACACAGCTGCATGCCAGACTCGGTCAAACGCCTTCTTGAAGTCTACAAACACATGATATAGTTGTTGTTGGTGCTGTATGTACACACATTATTCTCAGAAGAAAGAAAAGAGAAAGGCTGCCAAGTTTGTGGAAAGAGTTTCAGGGTGATATAAATTATAGGTGAAAGGACTGCAAAGGCAGAAGCAGAGGTGCCAACCCCCTAATCTTCTTGTCAGTATTTCTGGACTCGTTTGTCAGTATTTTTTAACACTTGTCAGTATTTTTTTTCCTCGCAAAACCCAGCCTATGACATTATAACGACAGTCTTACCTCTGAAATAGTAGTCCTCTAAAATCACCATGAAAATCAGCTTGTTGAACACCACACTTGTTTTACTCTAAAATCACCATGAAAATCAGCTTGGTGAACACTACACTTGTTTTACTTAAAATGTTAATACTGATGTCTTTTCAATAAAAGCAATGTCAGCAACAAAACAGTTCTATTGTTTCAAGGACTTAGCAGTTGCATTTTTCAGAAGGGTTGGAGAGAGTTTTGTTTTGTAGAAGTCAATATTTGAATTTCTTGATTTCAACTGCAGCATGGCATTCAGTGTCTTACTTCCCATAGTCCCTCTAAGTCAGTTTTATTTTTTCTAACCAGAGAAAAGACCCTTTCACATGAACAGTTGGACACAGGGATCAGGAGAATCCTCAATATGATCTTGGACAGTAAGTAAGCTGTGTGTCTAGCAGATGCAACATGCCTGGCAACATCGTCAAAGCCACCATGACTTATAAAAAAATTGAAGCCACAGACAGTACAGTGTGCGTACTTTGTTGACAGTTTTGACGCAATGATGCATGGATGTGCTTCTGTGTATGAATGCAGAAAATCTTGCAGTCGCTTAGTTGCAGGTTTTGTTTTCTTTGATGAGGAATCGGCTTCGTCATCACACTTAGCAGCTTTTCTTTTTCTGGGTCTACCACGTCCTGCCATTATTGTGATTTTGAAACACTCCGAAAGGCGGTGAAGACAGGTTTGCCTACCCCCGACTTTAGCTTCCAGGGACAGGCTTTACAGAAATCAGGGACAGAGACCAATTTCCAGGGACAGGTCATTCCACGACAAGTTTCAGTCTTTTCAAACGCAGAGATAAAAATTATTAAATCAATATGTTAATTTTAAAATTAAAACATAACACAGAAAATTAAAAATAAATTGCTTACATTCTTATTAAGTAATGAAGAAGTTCAGAAATTCACTGGCCTAGACTTGGCAAAAAAAAAAGTCATTGGTCTGGCCTTTAACACCTGGCTAATGTAAACTAAGCATTGTTATTTACACACATTTCCAGTTAAGCCAAGGTAACTATTTAATTATATACAACACTATATACAAGATTGTCAAAGTTCTAGTTAGACTGTCCTTGCAGAGACCTATAGTAGGACTGCTTCAGATCTTTCAGATCTTTGTCACTGTATGTTCTTTCTAGAGCTGACCCTGGCCTAGACTTGGCAACAATCATGGCCTCAAGGGTTTCTCTTGACATGCTAACCCTGAATTCTGTATTGTTTTTTTTCTAACAAGGGAGAAAACTCTCTCATAATGACCAGAGGAGTGAGGTATAATAAGCAGGGATGGATTTAACTGGAAATTACCGGTATTTTACCGGTTTGAGAATAAAAATACCGGTTGAAAAATCAGTAGCTGGTAGGGCCTACCGGTTCTTATTTTGTTTGACTGGTTTCAAAAATAAAGGAAAAGAGAAAGGAAAACAAGAGAAATGAAGAGAGACAGAGAGACAGAGAGAGAGAGAGAGAGAGAGAGAGAGAGAGAGAGAGAGAGAGAGAGAGAGAGAGAGCCAGCCACGCTGATTATGTGTTTAGGGAGTGTAGACGAGAGGCCTGCGAATGCGTTCAGTAGCCTTGCCATATTCTTTGATGTAATTAATACAGAATGATATAACATTGGCGGGCGCAAGGCTATCGTGAACACGGATAAATTAAACTCGCGCACTTTTCGATTTTTTCTTTCCTCGTGCTCGTCAGTATGTATTGTGACAGTGGCAGATAGGCTTGTAATAATGAAGAAGCAAAAATCTCTTTTTTCATTTTTTGCAAGGGGGGAGAGGGGCGATAAAAGAAGTTTATGTGAAGACGAAGATGTTTCTAATGAAACAGAAAGTGTATTAACAGAGTCGCCATCTATTTGTAATAGCCTATGTCTTTAGAAGACTTCGACGTCGACAGAGCGAGGGAGGTGTTCGAGAAAAGCAAAACGTGATGGAAATAGGGAAGAAAGGCTTGTTATTTACTTTTATTTTTGGCAAACATCGTTTCAGTTATAGTTAGTAGGCTTTAGGGTGAGCAATAAATTAATCACTGCATTCCTCGGCAGATTTTCCGTGGCAAAAATAGTGACGCATTATTAGGCTTTGCTATGGGTCATACCGGTTTCCGTGACTGGCCTACCGGTTTGCGTTCGAGTGGGTTTGTTTACTGTGACGTCGTACCGGTTTTGCAAATCCCTAGGACGATCACCGAGTAAGTATGGACAGCATCGCCATTTACGAACTTGTCAGGTGATTGTGCGCATGCGCGTGACTGAAAAATCAGTGCATAAAATTCAACGCGAGACTAGAGGGTGCAAAATGTCCATCGTCTGCTTGATTTTTTTTCCGGGACGCCACGGCAAATCAGTTTTACTAGGTTTCAGGGACAAATACGGGTATTTCGGGACGATAGGCAGGCCTGTAAAGACTATTATGGAGGGAACTCGTACAGGTCCAGCTATTTTTAGACTAGGATTAGGGTAGCAGTAAGGTAAGGTAGGGTAGGGTAGGGTTGGGTTGGGTAGGGTAACCCTAACCCAACCCTACCCTAACCCCTGTTGACGTCAGTCTAAAAATAGATCTGTACGAGTTCCCTACAGTCTTCACCCCGAAAGGCTAAGAACGAGTGTTTTTATTGGACAAATGGATCACGTGTTTGATTCGGGTCTAGCGGTTGGGTAAGAATCATGCGCAAGCTTGATTCGACTTTCATCACGCGATTGATTAGGGGTACAGTCATGAATCAAAAAGCGTGTCGGAAAATACCGCAGGCACACAGCGACATCAGTGAGTGCATGAGTACTATTCTAAGACCAGAAACCGGTATAGAAGCACCGCTGGCAAAGGTAAACGATCGGCAACTTCTCCTCCGTATTCTTATAAAAGCTACCGTATTTCTGTATTTAATTCACTTCGCCGGAATTAAATACAGTCAATCCGTACTGGTTGGCACCTCTGCAGAAGCAAGACAAACGGGAAGAAAAAGGGTTGGGCAAACATAGTCACCCTTAGCTCAGCTATTTTTTCCTTTCAATTCAGTAGAAAAAATGTTTTTCTAAATTAGCAGAACACTTCTATCCATAGATGTGTCTAAACCCAGCTATTTTTTTGTCATCCCATGTTCTCATATTGCTGGCATGGTCCACAATTCAGTGCATCCTTGAATTTCTTACATTCCCAAATCACCCACATATCCTGAATGAACATGTTCTTTGATACATAAGTCATCGTCCTTAGCAAATACTCACCATGCGTCCATATACAAGAATAGGGTATTGACATTTCTCACACAGGTGGATCTGGGGATCAAACACTTTTTCTCCAATAAGTTTCACCTAAAATATTCAAACAAAACAATCAATCAATCAATGCAAAGAATCACACATTTGATTTATGTTTGAATATGTATTTTATCCTTTCCTGTAACTCAAAGGTCGTCGGGGCACAACAGATGATCGTTTAACCAGCGTATTCCATCTTTCTCTGTCTTCAGCAACCCTCATGGCTTCGCTCTGTGTCAAGCTAGTCCATTCTCAAATATTTTCCTCCCACCTATTTTACTGTCTATCTTCTTCTGCCTCTTTGCACCATACCTTGCAGGATGGGCTTTGCAAGCCCTGATGCTCTGGTAACATGGCTATACTATTGGAGTTTCTGTTTCTTCACCACTGTGAGCAGGTCATCGTGTTGTCCAATGGCTTGTGTGATGGTCTGTCGGACTTCGTCGTTGGTGATGTGCTGGGTATAGGAAATGTCCAGAAGTCTTCTGTAGCACCTCATCTCCATGCTTTGTATTTTTTGTTGTAGGTCTGCTGTCCATGTTTCGCAAGCAAATGAAACGAAGTAAATGAACAAAGGAGCGCAGCAGCCTTACCTTGGAATGTAGGCTGTTGTTGCATCAATTTTTATTCATCAGATTAACATAAGTTGTACTGATGTAATTATTGTTTAATTGATTGTTTAATTAATTATTGTTTAATGAATGTAGACTGATGGTCCCGTCTTTCCAAATGGGTTTCAACCTTGTCAGGGCAGCAGTTGTTTGTGTGATCCTGGAGAGGACTTCCTGTCGAGACCCATTGTCTGATACAATGGCTCCTAAATATTTGAAGCTATGCACTGTGTTGAGGAATTGGCCTTGGACTTTGGTGTTGTTGGTCATCATTTTGGACTTGCACTTATTTCCATTCCATGGGTTCTGGAGGTGGTGTCAAGCCTCTGTACCAGCTGTTCAAGTTTTTGTTCCTCTCCAGCCAATCTATCGATGTCATCCGCAAAATGGGGGTTGGAGATTGCTCTACCCCCTATGCTGACTGTGCCCTCGTGATCTGCAAGGGCATCTGACATGATGCCCTTAGGAAGTTGAAGAAGTGTTGCAGAGAGTAGGCACCCTTGACGCACACCCGTTGTTGTTCTGAACCATTTCCCGATCGCGCTGTTGTGGAGGACTGCACTGGTAGACTTGTCATACAGGCTTTTGACGATTTCAATAAGTTTAGGGCTGACGTTGTACACTTTCATGGTTGCCCACTGAGCTGCATGCCAGACTTGGTCAATGTGAAGTCTACAAACACATGATATAGATGTTGTTGGGGCTGTAGGTATTTCTCGCAGATTATTCTGAGGTTGAAAATTTGTTCAGTGGTTCTTTGCCCAGCCCTGAATTCTGCTCGTTCTTCAGCTATGATTTGTTCAGCTTGGAGTATTATTTTGAGAAGGATGTTGCTGGGATGGCTGATAAGGCTGATGGTGCGGTAATTTTCACACTCCTGATGTAGGCTACTCCCCACTCTGCCAGACCACGGGAATGTTGTCCACTCCCGCCGACTTCCCTATCTTCAGCAACTGCACTGCTTCCTCAACTCCTTCTCGGAGAATTGGGAGGATTTCTTCTTCTTCTGTTGAGTTGAAGGTGGTGGTCATGGTGTTGACATCTACTTCACCAGCTCCCAAAATGAGCAGTGGTGCAAATTTCCCTCCAATTGTGGCTTGAAAAATTTCTGCCACCTCCGGTACTCATGTACTATCAAACAAAGTACAGCAAAAGTTCTATAATGCCCCAAAAATGAAAAAATCCGGAGACCTTGGGGTGACCATGTCCTTGGGATGACCTTTCACATGATTTCTAATGCATGTCTGATCAAATAACCCAATGAGTTAAATAAACTGCCATTCCACTATACTATGACCTATTTTTTGTATGTTTTTGCAAGGCCTAAAATGACCTTGACCAAGATCAATTACAGCAAAAGAGGCAAAAAAATACATTGACCTTGGGATGACTTTGACTTTCAGTGACCTTGATGTTGGGATGATTTTGACATGACTAATGCTCATGTACGATCAAAAAACACAATGTTGTTGCATACTATTGGTCATAGATCCTATCATATCCCGTAACTCGAAGGTCGTAGGGGCACCGTGAATGATTGTTTAACCAGTGTACTCCATCTTTCTCTGTCCTCAGTAACCCTCATGGCTTCGCTCAGTGTCAAGCCAGTCCATTCTCGAGTGTTCTCCTACCTCAGCTTCGGTCTCTGTCTTCTTCTGCCTCTTTGCACCGTGCCTTGCAAGGATGGTCTTTGCCAGGCCTGATGCTCTGGTGACACGGATATACCATCGGAGATTCCGTTTGTGAGTATGTCATCATGTTTTCCAATGGCTTGTGTGATGGTCTGTCGGACTTCATTGTTGGTGATGGTATAGGAAATGCCATCTGTAGCACCTCATCTCCAAGCTTTGTATTCTTCGTTGTAGATCTGCTGAGGGTAAATTTTTCAAGCATATAGGAAGATGGAGATGGCAAGGGAGTGCTCCAGCCTTAGTTGGAATGTAAACTGATGGTCCTGTCTTTCTAAATGGGCTTCAACCTTGTCAGGGCAGCAGGTGTTTGTGCGATCCTGGCGATTTTCTGTCAGGACGCATTGTCCGATACAATGGCTCCTAAATATTTGAAGCTATGACTTTTATGTCCGTGCTGATGCCATTGGTGTTGTTGGTCATCATTTTGGTCTTCTCTGCACTTATTTCCATTCCATAGGCTCTAGAGGTGGTGTCAAGACTGTACCAGCTGCTCAAGTTCTTGTTCCTCTCCAGCCAATCTATCAATGTCATCCGCAAAATGGAGGTTGAAGATTACTTTACCCATTATGCTGACTGTGCCTTCATAATCTGCAAGAGCACCTGATATGATGCGCTCTAGGAAGATGTTGAAGAGTGTTGGAGAGAGTAGGCATCCTTGACACACGCTGATTGTTGTTCTGAACCAGTTTCCAATGGCGTTGTTGTGGAGGACTGCACTAGTAGCCTTGTCATACAGGCTTCTGATGACCGATAATTTTAGGGCTGATGTTGTAAACTCTCATGGTTGCCCACAGAGCTGCATGCCAGACTCAGTCAAACGCTTTCTTGAAGTCTACAACCTTGGTGCTGTAGGTATTTCTCGCAGATTCTCAGGTTGAAAATCTGTTCAGTGGTACTTCGCCCTGCCCTAAATCCTTCTTGTTCTTCAGCTATGGTTTGCTCAGCTTGGGGTTGAGTATTATTTTCAGAGGAAACTTGCTGGGATGGCTGATGAGGCTGATGGTGCGGTAATTTTGAAGGTTACCCTTTTTGGGAAGAGTGATGACAAGTGACTGATGATGTAGGCCACTCCCCACTCTTCCAGATCTTGTTACAGATAATGGTGAGGACATCAATCATCGATTCTCCTCCTGCTTGCGGGCGGGTATGTTGTCCACTCCTGCCGACTTCCCTTTCTTCAGCGATTGCACTGCTGCCTCTTCTCGGAGAATTGGGAGGATTTCTTCTTCTCTGTTCTGGGGACATGCTAGAACTGATGGATCCCCGTTTGGTGTGTGGTTGTAAAGGTCAGAGCAGTACTCTGTCCATCTATCCAAGACTGCTTGTTCTTCTGTAAGAAATATGCCAGGCTTTTGGATCGTGGAGACCTTGGGCTGTGTAACATTTTTCAGCCGCTTCACAATCTGGTAGGCCTTTTTGCTGTTGTTCTTGTTCAGACTGTTCTCTATTTCCTGGCATTGATCTTCTATGCAGTTCTACTTTGCTGTGCTCATTCCTTTTCGGATGTCATTGTTGATTTTTAGGTAGGCATCAGCTCCCAGTGAGGTGTCTTTTTTCTTTTTCTTCTCTCTTCGTTTATCACACAGATCCAAAAGTTCAGATGTGATCCACAGTTTCTTCTTTGGGTGTTGCTTGCCAAGGATCTCAGTGGCAGCATCTGTAACAGCTGAGTGGAAGGCGGTGGTCATAGTGTTGACATCTACTTCACCAGCAGTGGTGCACATTTTCTTCTAGTTGTGGCTTGAAATATTTCTGCAACCCCTGAGTCTTGCAGTTTGTCCAGGTCGAACTTAGTAGTGTTTGCTGTGTTTACTCTCTTCAAGTGGAGCCGGAAAGACATCATCACGAGATCGTGGTAACTTCTGATGTCTGCTCCTGGAAAAGTGCGTGTCCTGCCAATGTTGATGCTTGATCTGAAGCGTGTCTTGACCATGATGTATTCAATCTGGTTATGATGCTCCCGCCGGGACTTTGCCATGTCCATTGTCTGGATTTTGTGTGGAGACCAAGCGTGTTTGCCAGTATCAGATAGTTGTATCTGGCAAACTCCAAGAGTCTCAGACCTTTGTCATTTTGTTACGTTGAAACGCGAATGGTAGTACGTCGGAAACGCGCACGATAGATCTAATCGTTTCGTTTTGCAAAGTATTCAATAATGGAGTTTATTTACCTTTGATTTGAGTTTGCATTGTTGTTAGGAGAGGCTTTGTATAACGTTGATGATTTGCGTTAGTCGATATTACTGGAGAATTTTCTGGATCTGCCTGTTTACTCTCGATAGAAATTTCCCGATACATGTCGAAGCAAGAGGACGTTCCGGAAGGAGAAGAAATATGTATGACGTAAGACAGTAATGACGAAGTTAGAAGCGATTGGTTAAATTGCGTCATACGAGATTGATCCAGGTTATTCGGGAGTATCAAGAGACTATTTAAGTGCCGCGCTGTTTCTAAAATTAAGATAGTGAAGTTGTTGATAGTAAGTTGGAAAGTAAATTTGAGAGTGGAAAGGCGATTGAGCGATTGTATGCAGTTGTTGATGTGTGCTGAATAAAAGTGGAAAACTTCATACGTCGACTCTGTGACTTGTATGCTGTTTGAGCGGGTTGCGTGAATAAACGAATCTGAGCTACACTCATCAGTACTTCAGCATTGGGGCTGAATCCACTACTGATAGAAAACACCAACATCAAACTGAGTGTAACACATTTGTCTTGTTGTTGCAGTGGGGTCCACATGTTTCTCCCCAGTTGTGGTGCGTATCGTGGCAAACCTTGGCATTCCAGTCGCCTTGCACTATGACTATGTCCTTCTTCGGCACTTGGTCAAAGACAGCCTGTAGATGTTCATAGAAATCCTCCATTTCGCTGTCGGCATGTTGGGGCATAGGCCTGGATGATAGTGATGTTGAAAGGGGCTGCTCTCAGATGGATGGTAGTCTTCTGGAGACTGGGCGGCAACCCATGACAGTGGCTAGAATGTCTCTGTGGACCAAGAATCTAATGCCGTGTTCGTGCCTATCATCTCTCCCGCTGAAATAAAGCTTGTGGCCTTTGTCGGTTGTTTCACCTAAGCCTTTCCAGCTCAGTTCACTGATACCTGAAATGTTCGATCGGTAGTGGTCCAGCTCGTGGGCCAGTTCTAATTTTCCCTCCGCAGTTAGGGTCCAGGTTCCTATGACAATGTTGTCTCTAGTTGCCAATCAATAGCACACTTATCACCTTCATCCTGGTGGCCAACAGAAGGCGCGGTCATTGGTATCCCAGGCGATGACCGATCCAGTATGGAATAGTTCTCTTCATCATGCAGTGTGTCTTGGGCAAGAAAGACCTGGCAGTGCCCAATCCTCTCCAGGCTGTTGGCCACAGCCGAAATCCACAAATACAGTGTGGCTCGCCTTGACCCCGAGCACGTTGTCGTTGAACCTATAGTAACGTGGTTCCTCCGCCCTGGACGGTGCCTTCTGTGTAGAAGACTTTGGCCCAGTGATGCAGTGCTAACATCACCCCTGTTAGTCGCCTTATGTCACGCCAGTAAATGTTGGGTCTATTCTACTCAGTGCCTGAATCCACAGCACCCAGTTCATAGAGACCAGACCTGCCTACCCCCCTCAGAGTAAAAGCGGGAGACAGGGGATCAAAAAGCGGGAGATTTTGGCATCGACATCATCGACAAAATGCATGCATCGCACAAACAAAAATTGTGCCAATGGCAGGTGTTCTACAATGACCTGTGTGATAACAGCCTCAGCATTTGTTGTATTTTGCTGCAAATCACTACTTAAAAAAAAATATCGGCCCAACTTCTGTTGTTTCCAGGGTTCGTACAGACATTTAACCTTAAAATTCAAAGACTTTTCAAAGACCTTCTAACAGAAATCAAGAGCGAAATATGAAACTACATATGTCGAGTAACAGCATGGACACAGCAAACTTTCTGCTGGAGTTAGTCAATTTAATCAAATTCAAAACAGTACCTGCACGACTGGCTGGTGGTGAGCACGTTTTAGATTTGGGATATTCATGCCAATAAACAAATGGTCAGTCATAAACACTATTGTGTTTTTTCCCCCTTCTCTTTGTCTTGTTGTAAGTGTTTAACCCTTTGGATAGCATTCATGTTGATTTGGAGAATGGGTTAGCAAAAGAAAATAAGATAACACTAAAAACAACTGCTAGCTTAAAATTTAGATCCAGGCATAATAATAAATTTTCTTTCACCTTTAGTTTAGAAGTAATAGGTGCGGGCAAACCAGCACAACTTTCAATATGTGAAATAATTCTTTCAGAGAACCAAAGTCCTGGATTAACGGAAACGAAAGTTACTGAAGGGAAAGCACTCTAGCTGAAGCTCCCCTTACGTCGTCTGCTATGATGCAGAGCAAGTTCTTTGTTGCTTATCGTAAACTTTTTTTTTTCTCCTCTAACGATTGGATTAAACAAACACAAATGTGGAATTGATGCAAATAAATATTTTACTTTGCTTTGACAGTTTTCCCAAACTTTCAAAGACCCAAGTCAGTTTTTAAAGACTTAGGCTATAGTATAAAGAATTGAAAAGGCAGTGCAATTTTTCCCAAACTTTCAAAGACCTTTAAAGACCGTGCGAACCCTGGTTTCGCTGTTGTTTCTTTCATTTTTTTGTCGATGTCTTTATGCCTGGCCCTACTTAAATGTTTTTTTGTTTTTTTACATCATTAGCTCCGCCGTGAGAAATGGAGAAATCAATGCAACAAATTGTACACCTAGCGTAATTGTCCCCTTTGGCAGAGTTTTCAATGTTTTTGAATTTAGTAGTGAGGTTAGTTTTGAAAGAACACCTGTAGTTTCTTTTCTTGATCTTCTTGCTGTTGCTCGCTTGCTGAGAAAGTTCTTCGACTCCGTCTTCGTCTTCGGTTTCATGCAGTCTAATTCTTTTGGTCGCCATTTTCAAGCCTTGCAAGTCAACGAAAAGCAGTGTCTGATTGGACAAAGCCTGTAAATCAGCCAATCAGAGCAAGCGATACGGAAGCCGAAACCAAATATTATCCTTGACTAACAAAGTTGACTAAAGACCGCGCAAGACCGCGCAAAAAGTATTTTCTAGTTTTTGACTCGAAAAATCTGAAAAAATCGGGAGAAATTGGACCGTTGGCGGGAGAGCGGGAGATGCATGTCAAAAGCGTGAGTCTCCCGCCAAAAGCGGGAGAGTAGGCAGGTCTGAGAGACATTTAAAAATGTTTTTGTAATATGACAGATCATAAATACAAGTTTGGACTTAGCATCCCTAAGTTTAGGGCCAAGGTACAGACTTTGAACAGCCCCAGTGACCTTGAACTTAGATATCAATCACGCATCAAGGAACATTTTCTTTTAATGGTCATGACTATGCATTATCCAACCAAGTTTCATTGTGATGGATTAATAAGGTCCTCGTAATTATCCACTTTAAAGTTTTGCAAAAGATGGATGAACGGACGGAGGGACCAACAGACAGATTTGCACAAAATCTTGAACATTTCTGCTTGTGTACATAAAACATTTTTGACTCACATGCATTGCACTGTGAATATATGTACTCACACCCTCCCTCTATTCCCAAAATACAGATTTTTGGTTGCAAGACGAGTGTAGTCCAAAAATGACATCGAAAAAAAATGTCTAATTGTCAGTGTGTCTGTCTGCTGTCTGTGCAAAACTAAAGTGGTTAAGTACTCAGAACCTATTTTAACTATCACAACCCAATTTGGTAAGATGGTGTATACCCATAAGACCTCAAAAATGGTCAGTGAATGAATGACCACTTCAAGGTCAAGGTAGGGTCAACAAATGTTAGTTAAAAACTGAAAATTTTTCACAAATTTTTTGTTCTAGGTTTTTCTGACAAGTGTGTTGATCCTGTGACCTTGAAGTCATTCATTCACTGATCATTTATGAGGTTTCATGGCTATACACCATCTTACCAAGTTTGGTTGTGATAGTTGAAATACCACCAAACTTGGTAAGATGGCGTTGATGCAATAGGTTCTGAGATATTAATCTACTTCGAAATAGGTTCTGAGATATTAATCCTCCTGCAAGTTTTGCAGGAAGACAGGGATTTAAAAAAAAAAAGTAATTTTGGGACTATTTAGGACTCATCTCTTGTTCAATAATCCAGTTTGAATCACAATCACTATTCACAAAACACATAGTGTAAGATTATGAACTCAATCCCATCCCAACCCACCACTGTAGTGTGTCAGTTACAATGTACACAGAAGCTCCAGGTACTCTCACTAAATACTATTTACTCACTATTTACACACCACACAATTATGTATTTCCTATTTTAAATATATGCTCTTAGTAACCAAGCTGCCATCACTGCATCGATAATTTTGGACACCTGGTGACGCCATGATTACTATCTGAATTTCCCAAACTAGGCCTAGTCCTATTATTAACAAAGCACAGTGCCTCTGCTCTTTCCAAAACATACATCCATTCTGAGCTTGCAAGAAGAAATCCTTCATGTTTTCACGTGATAGTCCAAAACTTGATTCCGATTGGTTACAGCTCTGCATTATGAATATTCATTGAGGAGTTACATTTAGAAGTTACCACAAATCCCATTGCTCTACGTAGTTAGCAGATAACACACGTGCAAAAGTTGTACATGCTCTGGGATGCCAGAGGCTTAGTATTGCAATAGCCCCACCCAGGTTTACCCATGATACGTAAAAAAAACAGATTCTCATGATGATGAGCAAAAAGAGGTTGTGGTAACCATCGCCACACTGAGCATTAAGTGTCTAATTACCTGATGATCCCATCTCAGCCGTTGATTGTGATGAAGAGGCTCAAGATTATATGCAGCTTTGAAGGTTGGGTTTTCCACCACTTCCTCATCTGTGAAATAAGATCATTTTCATCACGGTTTTACTTTCATAAAGTCTGAAATAATACAAATATTAATTTTAAGCTTTTTGCAGTTAATTTAGGTATGAAAAAATAACATTATTTTTAAGCTTTTGGCAGTTAATTTACACATATGTGAGTAAAACGGAACAAAACATAACATTAATTTTCAAGGTTTGCAAATTTGGATAATATATCTGAAAATACTTTTGAATGTCGCCATCTTTTTATTATTATTTTTTATTTTGGCAAGACATCATCAGTGTTACCAAACTGTCATTTATTGATCACATATAAGAGAGAAAGAAATATGCTGCAATTGAACAGAATTGTAAAGAGAGCCTGAGTAAAATATTATATCAAAGGGGAACGTGTGCAACAAAAGCATCTTGGATATCACTCGCCATGACTGAGATGCGACAATAGTAAAAGTTAGTAAGGATACGATGATAACATAAGGGATGAATTAAACTGATACTTCTCAGTTTACTGACAAAATAATACAATGTGAACAAATGATTAAAGAAAACCCAAGAAGGACAAGATTCAAGATTCAATATTCTTTATTGTCCAAACACATGGCATGGATATTTGTTTAACAGTGCAAGAAGGAAGGAGATAACAACATCAAAACTATTAAAAACATAGACATACAATATTAATACATTTGATATATTATCAAACACAACTTCCATACCGAAATACAAATCTATGAACACTAGCACACATGCATAAACAGATATCCCGTCACATACCCATGCTTACACATTTGACACACAGATAATTATTCCACAATACTTGTATACTACACAAAACTACTCACACTCACCCATTCTTCCATGCCTTAGATCCACCCTAGATCATAATAATAATAATAATTATAATAGTAATAATAATAATAATCATCATCATCATAAGAGTTAATAATAATAATAATAATAATAATAATAATAATAATAACAATAACAATAATAATAAGAGTAATAATACAAAATAATCATCATAATATTAATAATAATCGTAATCATAAGAGTAATTATAAAAATAATAATAATAACAATACAACTACTAAAAAATAATACAACAGCAGCAGCAACAGACAAATATATGGTAACAATGACAATAATAATAATACAACTAATAATAATAACAACAGGAAGGATACAAAACCAAGCTTCATGATGATCTAGGGGAACAAAATTAGTGAGAATAATCATAATAACAAGAACGACAATACAACCAAATTAACTAATTGATAAAATCTGGTCAAAGTTGAGTAAAAAAAAACAAAATTAAAAAAAAAACAACAACAACAACAACACATTCTCATATAATTGTTTGCAGCAGATATAACGCACGAAAGCAAATTGCCTCTTTTATTACAAGAGTGAGCATTCTTATCACTGGAGCGTTTCGTTTGCCAGTCGGATGGCTGTTGGAAGGTTTGAATTCTTGAAGCGCGTCGTTCTACACTTCATAGAGAGGAAGCGCCCCTCGCTGCGTCGGAAGACACAGGCAGCGACTGCCTCATGCAGGGGATGCGCCTCGTTGTTGCGGATGCGACGCAGCTTGGTGATAGAAGCGCGTTCGTGGACGCCAGCCAGCGACTGCACATCCCTCCCCATCAGCCGGGATGCCTGGATAGCGATTTTCTCCAGACGATCCGTGTCGCCTTCATTGGCGGAGCTGAAATAGGACAGCTGGTTATAGAGGGCGACACTCTCGATGACTGACTGGTAGAAGAGGAACATGATGGTGTTGTTCACTCTGAATTGCCTCAGCTTCCGGAGGAAGAATAGTCGCTGGCTGGCCTTCTTGCAGATGATGTCGACGTTGGTCCAGCTTTTTTTTGATGACGGTCCCCAGGTACTTGTAACTGTGGACACGTCGCACAGGTTCGCCCTTGATGTTCAGTGTCTCGTGAGAGAGTATCAGTAACAAAATTTCATGTTTGTAAGACGATGATATCGTCATATATGTCAGGATGGCAATGCTAACGATAAGATCTTGAGAGAGGGCACTTTTGACATGATTGGGGTCAAGAATATGACGGAATATGTCCGAGATGCATGACAGGGCATGAGAGCTCAGGGTGTTGAAAAATTCAATGCTGTGCTCAATGCTAGTGTGATGAGCCTATATAATGAACAAATGAATATTATTAGAGATGTAAATCTAAAAAATGCTTATGCAGCCTGCAGAACAGCTTTGAAAAACAATCTCTGAAGTTTGGCCGGGGTCTAGGGGCTGCCTAGGCCCCTGTGGGGTGCATTGGCAAAGCCCTGGTGGGGGTTCAGGGGGGCTTTGCAAAGGAAAAGAAAAATGGCACTTTTTAAGGCCATTTTGTTGTATTTCCTGGATGGAAATACTGGAAAATGTATAGCTATGTTTTGGGGGGAATTTTTTTTTTTTATAGTATGAACAGGTTAAAAAAAAAATAGCAAATTGCCTTTCCATTTGTTCTGGATGTTGCTTTCATTAAATGTTTTGCCACGATTGACAATTCTAGAAACAAATGACATTTTGAAAAAAGTTAATGAAGCGTGTTCATCACAGAAGAAGCGGCTTAGTCTGTTGTTTTGCATCAATTTTTATTCATCAAATTTACATAAGTTGTACTGATTTAGTCTGATTTTGTGATTTTGGCTTAGTCTAACGCACAAAATTTCAATCACAGATCTACAATGTCTCCGTTGATGTTCACAGACTTAGCGCATAGACTAAAAGAGAAACTCAGAGAATAGCATACGTGGGTGGCGCACCTTTCTTTCAGTAGGTCAACATTACGCGCTAATAAGAGGCGTCTGCTAAAGTTGTAGCCTATAACAGTGAAGCCATATTAGCGGGAGCGGCGACCCTCTCTGTCAATAAGACGGCATAAAAATGTGGATCGGTACTCAAAAAAAAAAAAATTTCTCAAGATTTATTCAATCTGAATTTTTTTTTGTCTCTCGTAAATTTTTTTATTCTTTCTCGGAAAATTGCGGAGAGTTCTGCAGCCTGAAAATGATAACAAATAAATATTTTTAAGCTGTTCTTGCTGAACCACTACAACTGTTAGAAAGGATTATTTTTCTAGTGGAAAATGTTCATACCTGATACCAAGTCACAACTTACCTGAGTAGTCTGAATCCATATTTTGTGTAGCACTGGCCACTGACGCTGCTAGCCAGTTGATCAGTTAATTCACCTGACTGCACATTTAGACATTTTCAGTTCAATTAGGAAAATGTAAGCCACTTTGAAACAAGTAATAAACTGAACTGGAAAAGCGCTATTTATATAAGAATGACTAAATAAAAAATATATATTAATGACTAAATTATAAAAAAATATTAATCTAAAATATATATATCTAACTACCTATCTATCTAATCTCAGCCTGGCCATTGGGGAGATGAAGGATGCTGTGGTGGACAGTTTTCACCACCAGTATGGGCAGTTGACAGGAGTGTGACATGTCCATGTTTTGACATCTGTCCAGTTTCTTTCTTCTGCACCTGACTCCTTCCAGGACACTGTTCCTTGCATAATGGTTTTTGCAAGGCCAGTGTTATGCCACATGATGTGACCAAACTACGCCAACTTTATCCTCTTCATGATGGCAAGGAGTGTTTTTGAAGGCCTGCATGTTCCTTACATATTCATTAATCTTGTGTTCTACCAGGTGATTTGCATCATCCTGTGGTAGCACTTATTTCAAAAGCCTCAAAACATTTTTCCATTTCTGCTGTCAAAGTCCAGTTCTCACAGCCAATATAGCAGAACTGACAGCACCAAAGAGTTTTCTTTGTGCAGAAACATATTTACCTGCTCATCCAGACTTTGTTCAGTCCTGACAACCTGGTCTTTACCGCTGTAGATGACCTGCCATTTGTTATAATTACAATGGAGCCAAGATACTTAAAACTCCACTTCCTCCAGCTTCTTTCCATTGATAGTGAGGCTGGCGATAATGTCTCTGTGGCTGTTCACCAACACATTGGCATGCTCTTTTATGAGATGACCTCTATGCCATAGCACCCGCACAGTCAACAAGTTTGCCTTGGGATTCCAGCTCGCTGCCTCCCATTGTCAACGCTGTGATCATGCATTTTGTGTGCAAATGTTTATGAGCTTTAAATATTCATTTATGCAATCAATATCATAAAAAAGAGCAGTTCGTACAGTGGTCTTCAAACAGATGGTAGTGGAAAAGTTCAGTAGTTACTTCCATGAAGTTTACAAGGAACAAGTTGAACACAGCGGCTCAACCAAAGCTTTTCAGATTTTGAGGTTAGGTCAACCAGGCTAGCTATAAATAGCTTTGCTGATGCTTCCTTTCACTGGAAGGGTGGTGCAGGCAAGCTATAAATAGCCCGCAGCTTGCGAAACGCTGAGGCACTGAAAAGTGCTGCTCACATAGGAATTGAACTGGTGTGTGAAGAGGAGAGGACAGTAGGGATCCTTGATGGACACAGGATTTCCATTTCCAACATGTCAGCTAGGTCGGGCGATGAGGGGGAATTCAACAGTCCGTGCACAAAAACTTTGATTTGTCTATCTACAAAAACAGTCAAATTGTTCTTCAGCAGACAATCCTACGCCATTCTGGTCGAGCACTCCACCAGATAGGCTCCAGATCGCAGTTTCTTTCTTCACATCCTTAAAACCCACAGCTGAGATTGCCTGGAAGCCTTTGTGAATGACAAACGGGGACCTCCAAAGTGGCATAGTTGAATCAACCTCCTCCACAGCCAAGAAACGGGGCCATGCCCCATAAACTCCAGCATCACATGCCTTCTTTCTAGTTTCCATATTACTGTCCTATTCGTCATCGTAAAAAGACAGGGTTTTTTTGGGTACCATGTTATGAATTTGTTTGCCCCCCCCCCCTCCTGCTCCCCACCCATCACGAACAAGGGGATACATCCAAGCGGTAAAATCCAGCAAGGAAGCACACAAGGGTTACATTGCCACTACAGTCTTGCTCAGATTTGACCCATGAGCCGCAGCCTTCTAGCAGAGCTAGGGCAAAACATGACCAGCCGCTTGACCGACGCAGGCCAGCCTCCCATATAGGAGAAGTCTGGGCCGATGAGGTCTGTTGTTTTGAAAGTCTGCAGTCCTTCAGTGACCTCAACCTCCAGGATCCGATTGTACCCCGTCCCGAGTCGCCCTGCACAGCAAATGCAGGAGACCTAAAGGACTGGAGAGAAAGTGGAGAAGGAGAATTGTTGGTGAAATGGTAGACAGAGAAAGATCCAGGTAGTCAAAAGAAAGGAAAGGCAAAACCTGCAGAAGGTGTGATGAGAATTTAATGGTGGACGTGAGCACTACCAAAATAGAAGTAGAGTTTGCAAGCAAAAGATGAATATACTTGTCATTAAAAAGTAGATTTCAGTGAGAGTATAATGCTTTTTATGCAAAAACTCGCTCGCTCACACACTCCCACACATTATTGCAAAATTACAAGGAATATGTAGACAATACAGTGAAACAAGTAGCAATTTTTACTCCCGTCACAGACTAAAGTAATAAATCATGAAATAGAATTACCTGAAATTTTGCACACTCACCATTATCATATTGTTAATCACTAAAAACAAATTAACTTAGCTAAATTTGATCTGCAGAGGTTACCTCTGTTCACACGTTAGTCAAATCTAGCAGTTTTGGTCAAATCCACACTTTACAAGAAAGGGTAATCAGAATGTTCTGAAACTTTGCAGACATAGTATTCATTATCATCTTATTACACTCCACCCCTTTTGTATGTGGCATACTGTCTGTCTGTCGATCGGTCAGTCAGTCTGTTTGTATGTCTACATAGATCTGTCCAACTGAACTGAAACAAATTAAAATTTTATCTCTAAATTTATTATTAATAAGCATACTTACCATGACTCAAAAATGCAATGTTAATGGGGTTGCTAGGTGAGTGCCCCTCAAAGCAGAAGCTGATACAAATCAAAACAATCATAGAGTTGCTTCCCCTGCACTAACTTACCTCGTGCGTCCCGTGCTACAACACGCGTCTAAAACGCCCACGGTGAAAGCCGCACACCTCAGTCCTTATTTGGAACTGCGGGGAGGAGCGAGGGAAATAAAATTGAGTCATGTTAAGTATGCTTATTAATAATAAATTTAGAGATAAAATTTTAATATTAATTTCCCATACTATACCATGACTCAAAAATGCAGAGTAGCTCGAAAAGGACGGAGGGAAGCAACTTTACCTTAAATATGTTGAAGAAGTGGACAAGGACTGCTGAGCCGACCACAGAACTAACACCAAAGGAGCCATCCTCACGAGAACGGCAAGTGACCCTCAGACAGAAGCTGAAGAAAACATCTGAAGATCGCCAGTAAGCAGCCTCCAAGGATTCCATCCGGAAAGAATGTTGAACTGCCAAGGAGGATGCCCATTCCCTGATCTCATGAGCCCTAGCCAAAGAGAGGGGAATAGCTGAACTGCTGTCCCTTTCAAAATGCTCAGAGAAACGAGCGTATGCCCGATTAAATACCGTAGCTAGCCACCCGGCTAGCGTAAGACGAAGTACACAGAACAATCATGCTTAAAAGCTACAACCGCCGGGAGGCCGGAAAAGCATGAACTATAGCATCTCCCAGAAGCGAGAGAGACCCAAAAAAAACAGTTGAAGCGTCAAAGCCAACCAAGAAGCGAAACGCAAAGGCTCGAAGGGATTCGCAAAGAAAAACTCAAAGCCAGAAAGATCTGAAGCCGGAATCCGCCGCGGAATCTGAGCTTGTCTTAGAGCCACTCCTCGGATAACATCCCCGACAAAATGGAAGAACCTCGAGGAGTCCAACCAAGATGAGCAGGAGTCGCCCGAAAAACGGAACGATGTACCCGAAGTGAGGAAGCAGAAAGCGACAACACGGAGGCCAAGAAAACCAGATGGTTGGCTATCTGAATACCAGAAGGAGAAGGACAAAGGTTTGAACCACTCCACCCAAACCGGTGGAAGAACCATGACTCTAGCGGAAACGACATCCTGACTCTCTAAAACGAACAGAAAGGACTAAAGCCTCTGGGCTCGACGAGCCAAAGGGCGGACCAACCAAACCGAGTGTCGAACAACATCCCCAGGTAGTGGAAAACCTGGGATGGAGACAACTCGGAAGTGAGGGGGTTCATAGAGAACCCTAAGCGCCGCGTCCCAAGGAGTACCAGCCTGGTATGCACGAGACAGATGTCGTGAGTACTCGCCTTGACCAACCAGTCGTCGAGGTAAGCGGAGAACCGCACCCCGAGGTCGCGCACCACGGCAGTAGAAGGAGGCCTAGGAGTGGTCAACAGCGAAGCGACACGCAGCAAAGACGAAGAAACCTTGGCCCTAGAGGGTGCCGCGATAGCAACAGAAGATGGCACCAAATCACGACTCGTCTTAGTACGAACG
Organism: Oncomelania hupensis; assembly: GCA_036898135.1. NCBI lineage: Eukaryota > Metazoa > Mollusca > Gastropoda > Littorinimorpha > Pomatiopsidae > Oncomelania > Oncomelania hupensis. The sequence continues at coordinate 45,984,562 of CM072514.1, read as the reverse complement.
GCAGACAAAGATAGACGGTCGAATGTGACAAAATAAAGCGTAAAGACATGATAACGCAAAACCGTAAACGCCGTCGGCGGCAGCAACAACAAACTTCAGGGCTAACGAAACAGTAAGCCAGCAAAGCACAGAGCTTTGAGAAGGGAGAACCACACTCATCAAGTGCCAAAAAAGGACTGAGGTGTGCGGCTTTTACCGTGGGCGTTTTAGACAGTGTTGTAGCACGGGACGCACGAGGTAAGTTAGTGCAGGGGAAGCAACTCTATGATTGTTTTGATTTGTATCAGCTTCCGCTTTGAGGGGCACTCACCTAGCAACGCCAATAACATTGCATTTTTGAGTCATGGTATAGTATGTGAAATTAATTAAACATTTATACAATTAAATTTGAATTTTTATCTTTCCCGCTATGGACACAGCCGCCATGCAGTGCTACAAACTAAGTCGAATATCTGAGCTAATGTATCGAATATTGCCTGTCTCTCATTACACGAAATTACTAACAAAAGACTTGGATTCAATAAATGTAAATATACGCCTGCTTTTGCTGTCTCTCAAATGGAACAGATTAGACAAAAAACAAATCAAGAACACCAAATGAAAGAATACAAACATAATAAAAAGGTAACGGTAAAGGTAGTCCCCATAGCCTGTGGCCGTAGGGGAGCGTGATGTTGGAGATCACACTTATCTTGGGCCAGCATAATTAGGGTGATGCCCATCTCTCTCCCTCGCTGCTTTACCTTCCCCACCCTTAAGAGAGTAGGTACAGTCACAGTTGAGTCAAATGGGGGGCATTGTTTTTTGTCGCTTCACGTTTCCAAGTGGTAACCACACTGGACGATGCTTAACTTGCGACACAGTAGCGAGTGCTCCAACCACTGCGCTATCCGACACCCCACAAACATAACAGCTAAGGCCAACAAGATTAATAAATAACCAATGATCCCTAATGCATGTCTCAACAAATAACCCAATGCTGTTGCATACTTTGGCCGTATGGGTTAAATAAACAGCCATTCCACTGTACGATAATCTATTTTTTGTATGTTTTTGCAATGCATAACCTTGACCTTCAAGATATGCAAAAATGGCAAATATTTCAAAAAGATAACTCTACTATCTCTAAATAAAAAGTTTGGACTTTATATAGATCTCATAGTTTAGGGTCAAGGTCACTTCAAAAGGGAAGAAAAAGGGTTCCAAGGGCAAGCTTAGTCATCCAGCCAGAGAGAGGCTGGGGTCCACCTACAGCATGTTGAGCCGGTCCGTGGGGGCAGGAAATTGATGCAGAATTTAAAAACATACCATACTCTCACATACTTCGTCACAAAGTTACCCGATATAGTCCGTTAGGTAGGAAGTTAAACACTTACGCCCCCCCCCCCCCCCCCCCCCGGGAATTTTGTAGACTATGTTTTTCTGTTAGCCTATCATACCTTCTTTGGATTTCTGCTTGTTTGGTTTTTGTACACTGGTGGGTTTGGGTACCAGAAGGGCCCATTTTTCCTTCTTTGGGTCCTATATTTGCAATTGGGCGGTGTGGTTCTTTGGAGAGCTGTTGTGTTAATGTTTATCAACATATTTCTAATCAGTTTACAGTTTTTGGAAGATAATTGATTGTTGTTTGTGTTAGTATGTGTTTTGTGATAATATTATGTTCATTAAGAGCATGGCTGGGGTACAAATTAAAGGTTTTTACAAAGTCGATTTTCCCTCTGTGAATCATACCTTTCTGCTTCCTAAAGCCCCAAAGCTTATGTTTGCAAGTTGTTAACAACTTTCTTTGTTATTGTGGTTGTAGTTAACTCCTTTGTGGCGCACATACAATTGTGGAAGTACTGAATGAACTATCCTGTTGTTTTTATGACGTCATTTGACGCCTATAACCAATGGGACTATTTACCACAGCATTGCATTGCACTAGTGAGGTCTTTACACAATTTTGATTGTAATAATCTTTAAATGAAAGAACCCAGAGAGAGTAAGAGAGAGAGAGAGAGAGAGAGAGAGAGAGTCATGTGGGGTTTATGGGTTGCTGGGCTCTGCTCAATGGATTGCTGTAACCCTCACACTTTATTCTATGGGAACTGCTAGTTAGTCACCCGGTGTGACAGACGGACTAGTTTTACCCTGCTTACTGTACTATTTAGCCTTGTTTAGTCATTGTAATCTTAGAATGTTAATGTTAGGCTGCAGCAGACGATGGAAGTAATCAGGCGTAGCAATGGTATAACTGAGGTACACCCACTGCGAGCTTGACGCAAACAGTGTAGTGACGTCAGCACTGTGTGTGTTGAATCGGCAGGCAATGATATCGTAGCTACGTTAGGCTAGTCGATTACCAGCCTATGAGAACACAGGGTAGAATGGACTCAACCAGGTCTGGCTGATTCAAAGAGAGAGAGAGAACGGCAGTCGAGTTTGAGACGAGGAGCAGTACACAGCTAGCAGTAAGATCTCTCCTGAATAGACCAGGAAGCAGGACTTGAGAATCTTAGAATTCAATCAAGTAGCCACGAGCCTGACTTTGTCAAACAGGTAAATGAACATACTTCTGTTTCATCATGTTATATTTATATTATTGTTGAAATTATGTTTGTGGAATTTGCTATGCATAGATTTGAATTGTTCGTCCAACGTTGCGTGACCATGTGGCGAAACATGACCGGTTGCGCCGCCATGTTGTGTTGTATACCTGACGGAACCACCGTTGTTTAACCTATATGTATGTTTGCAGACCAGTGGCTGTACCAGTGAATGTTTATAATATTAGTAATTCTGTATGTGTATAGTTAGCCTCGATGTATATTTATGTATGTATAGGAAATTAGAGTTGAGATTCCAGTGGACCACGGAGTTAGCAGAATGTTCGTCGCTTATGTATAGAGATGTGGAGCTATCACTGAGGGCTACTTTGACTTTCAGTGAGACGCTCTGCACAGACCTATTATTCAAGGTTGTGCAGAATTTCGTCTCTTGTGTTACAGACGAACAGGCGAGACATACCGTGCACCCAACTCCACAGAAAAGAAGAGTTGGCTGTTTAGCCTCTACAGCACAGGACTGAGAGAGCTCCCCTGGAAAACACTCTCCAAGACAACACAGATTGTCAAGGAACCAAACTACACGACGACCCAGCATGTACCAGAAGCTACCTCATCAAAGGGCTTCAAACCCGCTACACACAAGCTAAGTGCCCAGGAATCAGTGCACTTAAACTGGTAGCAAAAGGACCACAGTAGTCCACTCTTCAGAAACTATAGTAAAATGGACCACAGTAGTCCAATCTACATGAACTCTAGTAGCCAGTGCCCTATGAAGACATAACAGCTGCCTAGACTATCAGCGATCGAATTATTTGCATTGACTTATGACTTTTTAAGGTAGATTAGTACATCGAAGATCTTGTATAAATGTGTGATTTTAACTGTTATCAAGTGGCTGGACTACATATGATTCATAGCCAAGTGAAAGCTAGTGTGACTGTGATCTTTTACCATTTTTCTATCTATCTCTGTATCCCAGCCTTAACACAGACCGAGCTAAACAAATAAATTTAATAAAGTAATTCACCGGGTGACTAACTAGCGGTTCCCATCGAATAAAGCTTGAGGGTTACAGCATTCCATTGTGCAGAGCCCTAAAACCCATAAACTCCACGTGACACTTGGTGAATTACTTTAATACATTTATTTGTTTAGCTCGGTCTGTGTTAAGGCTGGGGTACAGAGATGATAGAAAAATGGTAAAAGGTGGGTGGATGGTTGCTGGCAGTATGGAACGTCTCTCTTCAATGTTCCTGCACATCGCAGTTTCGAGTTGCAGGATGGTATCGTAGCATGCGCAGTTACCCCAGCGATTGACCAGGGTTATGATGTCTGCCCTCCCAGTCAGATGCCTCAGCGTCATACCTAGAACCAGGTGTTTTGGCATCAGCCACTTTCCATTTGAAGCAGAGACGGATATGTCCTGCGCAATGGATTTGACCAGTCGTGCTTTCCGTGATGATGCATCTGTCAGCTTCTTTCCAGTGAGAACATATGCAATGAACTCCTGCAGAATCTGAGGTGGAGTGATGGTGTCACTGAGCAGGAAATTTGCTGATGGAGGCCATGGCATTGGAGCAGACTCACGCATGGCAGTCTGAACCAGGCGTCGCATTATCATTGCAGCCTCTTCCAGACGTCTTGTCTCCGAAGCTGCTGCTTCAAATGCAGATTCTACTGCTTTGCCAGTTTTGATTCCTGATGCATACACCAGCTCACTCCTACCGTTTGGCTGCCAAAAGTTAAGCTTGTGTCCAAAGTGCTTTTCTAGCTTTGTTTTGAGTTTCTGGACTTTATAATTCTTGTTGTAGAATTCTGGTTGGTTTTCTAGCATGAACTGTTGGTACTTCTCAGCCAGCATTGTTGTGCGTTCCACATTGCATTGCTCAATTATGTACAGTTGCACATACTGTATAATGTACTGAAATGCAGAATCATGGGCTCTGTGTTCTTCCACAGCGTCTTTGTCAGTGCACTCTTTTTGGTTTCGTTCCCAAGCACGGGTGTAAGCCCGTCTACAAGAATTGTGGTAATGCGCTTCTCTCGCCACAAGGTCGAAGTCCTGTATCTTGTAGAACAGTTTGTCTTGCCTCTGTTGTCCTGATTTCTTGATGGCATCTTCTGCAGACTTTGTCTGACATTTGACAAGGTTCTCTTGTCTTCGCTGATACTTTTTTTCGTCCTTTTCCACAAAAAAGACACTCATCACAAGGAAGTAAGATGATTGAACTTGTTTGTGGTTTGCGACGTTTCCTTGGCGAGTTTGGGTCATTATCATCATCCTCAGGCTGCTTTCGCTTTGCTATCCAAGAAGTGTTAGTGAACTTTTGGTAACACGATCTGTGGTAACCATGCAAGAAGGGAGAATACACACCAGGCACTTGTGAGCAAATGTCACTTTGTACTTTTCATCACTTAGTGTCTGCCGTTGTTCAACTGCCAGTCGTATTGTCTGAAAACTAGTTTCTGACAAAGGTGTTATTTTCTCACGATTACCCTGGCAACAATGAACGACACATATAGGTCCTCCTAATGTCCTTTTCTTTCTGACTTTGGCATTGATTTGTGCAGGCTTCAAATTTAAGGGCTTTTCGTCGGATTGCCTCTTTGACATTGCAAACTTCTTGCCCACTCTTCAGATTTCTACTTCTTTACATGACACCTGTAAAAAATAAAATAATGGATTTTACATGTGATTGTATTTTCTTTAAAATGAAAAACCAAGACAATTGCCACAAGTGAGCAGAAGTGCCAAAACATGACACAGAGTATGTGAACAGCTGCTTTTAGGGGGTACCCTTGCATCTGTAAATGCTACAGCCACAATTTGGGGCTATCAAAACTAGACAGCCTGAAATCAGTTGCTTGATAACAAAGGCATTAGACTGTATTTGCCTTGTTTGGTCCACAAGGAGAAGTGTTCAGTTGTTTAAGATAGAGACCGCACAGAAGGGTAATTTTCAGAGGGTATTCTTACCCAAATCAGGGCTCCAGGTCCCCAGTAAGTCGAGTACCTTCACCAGGCACTTGGAATCAACTGCTAGATTTCATAAGTCATGTAGATATGTGTCTAAGATAGGCCAAATGAAAACAAAGCGGAACTGTAAATGTCGCAGATTGTGAAAACAGGTTTTTACCCTTACGCCAAGAGGCATACCCCAGCCATGCCCTTAATGAACATGATATTATCACAAAACACATACTAACACAAATAACAATCAATTATCTTCCAAAAGTTGTTAACTGATTAGAACTATGTTGATAACCCTAAACACAACAGCTCTCCAATGAACCATACCGCCCAATTGCAAATATAGGGCCCAAAGAAGGAAAAATGGGCCCTTCTAGGCTGCCTGGTACCCAAACCCACCCGTTTATCAAAACCAAACAACCGGCAATCAGTAACTTGATGACCAGGGTACCTGCGGATAAATGTCTCATAAATACCCTGGGGGGGGGGGGGGGGGGGTAAGGGGGGTCATAGGCCACCTAACGGACTAATAGGCATTGTTCTTAAATGGCTTAAACCATAAACAAGCGAGTTACTTCCCTTGTCTGTGAAAGCAAGCAGTTCGAACTGGTGAGTGAATGCATAGGCTGGTACGTGAAAGTACAAAATTGCATAATTCTCTCGCAAACTCTTTGAAGCAAATCCATCTGCCCCCGACAAAAATCGTCTCGGATTGACTTTTAAACAACGAAACAGGCTAATCAGAGGCTTTTTATCTATGAACTAATTTACCGCCTTGCAAATAAGATGCTTATCCGCGATCGTTTTGTTAGGTCCCGATGTTTTGTTTTTTTTAATTTAATATTCTTATATAGCGCTTTTTCAGCTCAAGAGCTGCTCAAAACTCTGGCCAATACATGATCTAACTCAAGCCGCATGAGGCGCCCACTTGTGGCCTAAGGTGTACAGTCTGATGCTCAGGGATTGGGGAGAAGCGAAAACTATACACTGAAACAACCATCACACTAATAGCAACAGTAAAATGTCCACTGTTAACAGCCAATGTTTATTTCTGGGCCACTGGGAATCGAACCCGCAAATCTTTGTAACACAAGCTCACCCACCAACTGAGCTATCCCACGTTTCGACAGGCAGCCAATTATCACGGTCAGATTTCAGAACTAAATCATGTACTTTAATACTTCCTTTTTTCTGTAATAAATCAAATTAATGGATTTGGATGAAATCCAAAATAAACTCACAACTGAAAGAGTAACTTGAAGTGAGCTGTGTTACTAATAGAATGTGTGCATCAAGAAAGTCAAATACAAATCAAATGTTTTAAAAAACAAAACACACACACACATTTCACCACCTCATTTTCATCTACTTTAATGCTTCCATAAATATCTCGCTAACGATTAACACCGATCTTGCTGCAAATAATATTAATATTCGTCCAGCATTTTATGGTTTTCATGCTCAGATTTTTTGGTATTTTTTAATTTGTATTTTTTAAATAAATATACAAAACATTAAAAGCTTGGTTGGTTTTCGCATGCCTTGGTCAACTTCAGGCATTGATCTACATAATTATGATTTCCAGGCTTAAAAAATTAAATAAACTTTATTCCTGTATTCTTTCAGAATATTTGAGTCAGTTTTGCATGTTCCCAATTCCTATCCTATCCTAGAACTCGGAGGTCGTAGGGGCACCACAAATGATCATTTAACCAGCCTACTCCATCTTTCCCTGTTCCAGGCCTGTCAACTTGTACAGATTACCTGTATTTCTGTATGGCTAAATCACCTTTTTAAGGTAGTACGGCCGTACACAAATTTTGTATAGTAAATGCAAGTTGTACGGATATTTTGCAAAATATAGTCGTAAGTTGTTTTCATTGCAACGAGCTTACTTGTGGTGAAGCAGACGACACATATTTATCAACTTCCTGTCTCGAGTGTAGTTCCGCACACACATTCGCGGCAAATAAAGCTTTGAGCATGTGCTGACTAGTTTACTTTCTGAAGACGCTATTGCAAATGAACAAGCATGGAGATTCAAGAAGAAAGCACACAGCCTGCTACAAAACGGGCTCGAATAAAAGTCGGTCGGGGCAGACATTTGAAAGAATGGGAAAGCCCGAACTTTCAGAAAGGAGAGTATGCAGGATTAATAAAAGCATCACCGGATGGACAAGAATTTTTGTTTTGTGTTCCATGTAGAAAAAGCATCCGAGTCAGTGCTTCAGGCCTGTATGACTTGAAACAACACTTTGAAACGAAACTCCACAAGGAGAATTTGTCTCGGTTCCGCACGTCCAAGTGAGAATAAACTGTCCAGAGAAGTGTTTTCAAGTGAAGCCTTCCAAACAAATGGTGGAAAATGCGAAAACTGCCACAATTAACTACAACAAAGCCAACTGTTAGCTTGCCTAAAATGACATACTTCACGCATGAACAAAGTACAGGTTTACATCATTTTGTACGGGTTAATGCAGTTTATAGTGCAGGTGGTGCACACTGGAGGTTGACAGGCCTGCTGTCTTCAGTAACCCTGATTGTTTCGCTCAGTGTCAAACCAGTCCATTCTCGAATGTTGTCCTCCCACCTCTTTTTCGGTCTCCCTCTTCTTCTACCTCCTTGCACTGTGCCTTGCAGAATAGTCTTTGCAAGGCCTGATGATCTGGTGACGTGGCCATACCATCAGAGTTTAAGTTTTTTCACCATTGTGAGCAGGTCATCGTGTTGTCCAATGGCTTGTGTGATGGTCTGTCGGACTTCGTCGTTGGTGATGTGCTGGGTATAGGAAATGCCCAGAAGTCTTCTGTAGCACCTCATCTCCATGCTTTGTATTCTTCGTTGGAGATCTGCTGTGAGGGTCCATGTTTCGCAAGCATATAGGAAGATGGAGATGACAAGGGAGCGCAGCAGCCTTACCTTGGAATGTAGACTGATGGTCCTGTCTTTCCAAATTGGCTTCAACCTCGCCAGGACCAGAGGTGCCAACCCCCTAATCTTCTTGTCAGTATTTCCGGACCCGTTTGTCAGTGTTTTTTAACACTTGTCAGTATTTTTTTTCTCGCAAAAACCTAGCCTATGACACTATAAAGTAACGACAGGCTTCCCTCTGAAACAGAAGGCTATTTTCAATCCTCTAAAATCACGATAAAAATCAGCTTGTTGAACACCACACTTATTTTACTCTAAAATCACCATGAAAATCAGCTTGTTGAACACAGCGACGTTCAGTGAGTGCAGGAGTACTATTATGAGACCAGAAACCGGTACAGAAGCACCGCTGGCAAAGATAAACGATCGGCAACTTTTCCTCCGTATTTTTATAAAAGCTACCGTATTTCCGTATTTAATTCACTTCGACGGAATTAAATACGGTCAATCCGTACTGGTTGGCACCTCTGCAGGACAGCAGTTGTTTGTGCGATCCTGGAGAGGACTTCCTGTCGGGACCCATTGTCTGATACAATAACAATGGCTCCTAAATATTTGAAGCTATGCACTGTGTTGAGGGATTGGCCTTGGACTTTGATGTCCGTTTTGATGCCATTGCCATTGGTGTTGGTTGTCAAAGATGGTGTTCTAAACATTCACGCGCACGCACTCATATAATCCCCAACGAAACTAAATGATAAAATGTTAGTTTGTATATTCATTCCCTCCACACACACACAAACACTGACAACAATGACTCCTCAGAAAACACAACAAGTATCACTTCAAAGGTCATAGTTCCGTATAATCAAAACGAAGTGTTATCTGTATCTGACTACCACACACTGGTCAGGCAAACGAAACTGTTAGTCGGACAGAAGACCAATGGAAACGATGTCTTCACATTCCTGTAGATCAGGCCAACCAAAAGCAGCATACGTGGGTCAGAAAATCAGTTAATGTTATGCGCAAACAGATTTAGTAGAACAGCTCAACCCGTCGGCACATAGTGCTTCCGCTCCCGGATGGCATCTGGCGCCGAACAACAACTTACATATATATTGCGTGCCGGGGTCACAGATCAAACCGTCCTCGCACAGTCCATCTGTCCTCTCGTAAAGCTGCCGTGCTTTGTAATAACACTTTTTGTTGCTAGGGTTGCATGTGAGTTCGGGACGGCAGGTCCTGAGTCCGGGTGCTGAACGACTGTTTGGTGTCCAATATACATAGATTGGTGGAGTTTGGGAAACCAGTGTCGCACACCCTGCCGATGTCAAAACACTTTTGTCCCTTCTGGCATGGTGAAGTAGAAATCCACCAACATTGTTTATCCTATTTTACGAACTACAATAAAACAATTGACGGTAGGACAAACAGACACTCGACTCAGTCACTGCCAACAACGAACTAAAACATTTATCAAAACTTTTCGTCACGCATGACGAAACTTAAAACCATGACGTCAAAATTATACTAAACTACAAGTACAGGCATTAGAAATAACAATTATAACTTCTTAATTTGAAATCGTCACTTTGTGACATCTGTCATAATTTTGGTCTTTTCTGCACTTAGTTCCATTCCATAGGCTCTGGAGGTGGTGTCAAGCCTCTGTTCAAGGTCTTGTTCCTCTCTAGCCAATGTTAATGTTCCCCATTAACAACGCTTTACTGTCTGCATCTTTTGCACAAAGCAGAATATAGAGTCACCAAGTTTGTTCAACAAACTAACGAGCAAGGATTAGGCCTATTTAAGGAATAGACCTATTACAGTGTTTCCCAAAACGCACATATGTGCGTCAGAGACGCACAAAAACTGAAAAAGGACGCATGAAAAAAGAAATGGTGCGTCACAAGGGACGCAACGTTGTTTTTTTTACTGCCGTTATGTAATAATGTATCCTGGCACATCTGAGCTATCGTGCGCCCGAGCCGAGTAAGCGCGGTGATCTCCCCTACCCACTGACCACGCTGACACGCATGCGCAGCCTTTTTGTTTGCTTCCAAAAAGCTGTACGGAAAACGATAACCCGCAGAAATGCGGAAGACGATGCAATCGTTGAATGTTGAATCATCATTTTTAGTTCTCCCTAGACTAGGCAATGATAATCTTGTCTGTAATACGCAGTTGAACAGATTTTTTTGTCTCTTTTTTTTCTTTTTCTTCTGGTCATCGACTTAGTCCCCTCTAACACTAACTGCTTTTACAGAGACAATTTGTCAGTACATGCAGATTGATGTGTGTAAATTGTCGTATGACCATTTCATGTTTGTTCTATGGTCATTTTATGTGATTTTAAGGTTCCTCTAGTCAATGATGGATTCCTTTGTAACATTTATCAGAACAGTATTCCTTTTGTTGTGTTGCTTGTTTTATGGCTATTCATAATTTTCAATAAAGTTGCATTAAAAACTAAGCTTTGTTTGACTTTGATGCGTATTTGTGTGTCCGTGATGTTGGTAATCAAAATCAAGGTAAATGTAGGAATTGTAAGGGGACTCTCAAATTTTGTAAGGGGACTCTTGAAATTTTGCACCAGAGAGTCCCAAGGACTCTCTGAAAAAAAAGCTGTGGGAAACACTGCTATTATAAAAATGACACTGCCATGGCTCAATTTGGGCAGTCACGTATCAACTAAATATATTACGATCACTTCGCCTGATGGTTATTGCATCAGCAAACCTAGAAACCAGCCAAATACCACATGCCAGCTGTCAAGAACATAATAATACCATTCTGAACTGCGTTGTTTCTTGAAACTTCATAAATTCGTTATTAGACCTCAAGAACGGAGCACTTTCACTGATTCCACTAGCATCGGTTAGGCAACTGAAGTGACCCTTTCTTTTTGCCTGTAATTAGTGACCACTATGCTGTTCTACTGAAATTTCAAAATGTTTTACAATAAACTACACGAATGTGTAGTTTGTGGAAATGTACAGGATTGTTACCGTCTTGTTACTCTCTATGAACTCAATGAAGGAAAAGTGTGGCTCATATGTACAGTCATAGTCATAACGTACATGACTACATGAATACATCGTTCATCAATATCACTATACTATATATAGTAAATCTGGACAAGATTATTTAAAATATATTAAGATAAGAAATAAATGTACTAAAGCATTGAAAATAACCCGTAAAGAATATGAAAAACTGATTGCAAATGAGAGTAAAAATAATTCGAAAAAAATTTGGAAATACGTACAGGATAGAATGAAAATTAGCCAGGGAATTAGTTCGTTAAAGAGAGCAGATGGATCCTTAGCTGAAGATGATGTTACTAAAGCTGAAACACTAAATGATTTCTTTTCTAGTGTATTTACTAAAGAAGATGCTAACGATATTCCTGTGATACCAGAGGGAGAGTATTCCAGTGGTGTTTTTCTGGGCGATATAAGAATAACTTCTGTAGCGGTAAAAGACAAACTTAAAGAATTAGACCCCACGAAGGCACAAGGCCCGGACAGAATTGCATCCAAGGTACTAAAAGAGCTGTGTGAAGAGTTGTCTGGTCCCTTGTGTCTATTGTTTAATAAGTCATTAGAAGAGGGGATATTGCCTGAGGAATGGAAAAGTGCGGAAGTGACAGCAATTTTTAAAAAGGGCTCCAAATCAGATCCTGGAAATTATCGGCCAGTGAGTTTGACTTGTATTACATGTAAAGTTTTAGAGTCTCTAGTCCGGGATGTCATTGTGTCATACTTTACGGATAATAAATTATTTGCAGATTGTCAGCATGGGTTCAGAAAACGTAGGTCTTGTGTGACACAGTTGTTAGAGGTTATGGAGAATTTTACGGCTTTAATTGATGATGGGAATGATGTTGATATAGTGTATTGTGATTTTAGAAAGGCGTTTGATTCTGTGCCACATAAGAGACTGTTGTTAAAGTTGGCTGCATATGGAATAGGAGGAAATGTTCTTAAATGGATATCAAGCTTTTTGTTTGAACGTAAACAGTGGGTTAAAGTTGGTTCAGAAAGGTCTAAAGATGCTAGAGTTTTAAGTGGTATTCCACAGGGGAGTATTTTAGGTCCAATTCTTTTTACTATAATGATTTACCTGAGATACTGGAGAGTACGGTTAAGATATTTGCTGATGACACTAAAATATATAATACAACATCGAAATCTAAGGTCATTCAAGATGATTTACATAAGCTACAGCAATGGTGTGAGAAGTGGAAGTTATATTTAAATGTGCAGAAATGTAAAGTTATGCATGTGGGGAAAGGAAATCATGGATGCGAATATTCAATGTTGATAAAAGATGAAGTTTATAAATTAAATGTAAGCGATAATGAAAAAGACTTGGGTGTAACTTTTGATTGCAAGTTAAAATTTGACGCACATGGCTCTGTCTACAAAGTTGGTTCACTTTTTGTGACATGGGTGCCCAAAAATAAAAGTTGTCAAATACATACATTTTGTGGTTTATTTGAAAGATATGTATGTGTGTGATCATGCCATGCAGGTTAGAAGATAAGTTTTGACCTTATATGCATGTAGTCAGACCTTTAGTGTACACACTCAACGAAATGTCCAATGTAACACGGAAACCAAATAGTACTTAAAAACCAACAATATATATATATATATATAAAGTTGGCAAAGAATCTTTATTTATAAAGAGATTTGCTATCAAATAGATATAAGATTAAAAAGAAATGTTTACATTAGTAAAGAAGTTTATCTATTGATACATTATCAAGTCAATCAATTTTCTACAAATTTTAATCGTTAAAAGTTCTTTTATACTTAAAATGAAACAACCTGAAACAGCTACTGCACATACAAATTGTGTATAATATTATAACATAATCACAGAATAAAAGTGAGATCTTACAGGTCTCTATTAAAAAAAATCTGGTTCTTATTTAAAAAAAATAATGTCCAATGTAACACGGAAACCAAATTAAGCTTGACGATAAATTATATTCGGCTAAGTAATATTTATCAAACTTAGCGTATCCAAATCAAGTCAAATAATAACTTTAAATAAGTTTACTTGTCACTGCTGTTTCAAAGAGCATTTTTATTTATTCATTAACAAATTTTGAACGGATCTCATCATCCATCGGAACAAGAACGGCAAAAAAAATAATGGTTTCTTGGCTTCTAATTACGTTAGACTAGCCGGAGATCTATTTTCATTAAAATAGGCACCACAGTCGAATTAAACTTATCCTAACAACTAAATAAACATAAAATATTATACAAACATGAAGAATCTTACTGTAAAGAGTCAGTTTTCTTGGTGACACTGCGTGCGTTGTCCAATGTAACAACTACGTGATACTCGGAAACCACACACAATGAAAAAGATTCTCCGCGTAAAATGAAACCACGTGAGAAGGGACGAGTGTATATATCAATCCGATAATGAGGCCTACTTTACGTCATTAAAATAGTCCTACTAGGTATGCTTTGAAATAAGCAAACTAAATTTGTGTGTTGTCCAGCGTCACACGAAAATCCGGAAACGATGTCAACCGATGCTTTTCAGACCATCAAAGCATTTACATAACGACTAAATTGTTATTTGTAAACATTGGAATTCATTCATAACATCCCAACAAGAAAGACAACTCTAAAAAAAAACATGTATTCTTGCGCTTAAGACGAAGATCAATTTTTGAAAACATTCTGCCTGTTTCGGAAACCATGCATTACGTTGGACAACCAAATTTACTCCGGCTATAATACACAAAATACAAAACAAATTGGTTTTGTAAGTACTGTGCATGTTTAAACTATTACTAATGAGTTAGATTATAATAATTTTACGTGTTCTATGACATCTTTATTTATGTAAACACTTAGAAGAAAACCCGGTCATTCTCATGTCACAAAATTAGGTCAAATTTTAGGCCACTTTCAGACATTTACAAAGCAAATACAAAGGTTCTATAGATATTTTCGTCTTGAAATTATTAATACTATCTCTCCGATCATTTTTAAATAAGATAATAGCAAAAGGAAAGGCAAATAAGCAGCTTGTTGTGATAAATATTATCTAGAAAAGCAGCACCCCTCGCGGTGCTCAGCTTTGTAGACAGACCCACATATTCAGAGAGTGGTAACTAAAGCAAACCAAATGTTAGGCATAATCAAAAGAGCATTCACATACTTGGAAAAAGAAACGTTTTTAAAATTGTATAAAGCTTTTGTAAGACCTCATGTTGAATATGCTAACGTTGTTTGGAGTCCATATTTGAAAAGGCAGTCTGTAGCCATAGAAAAAATTCAACGACGAGCCACAAAACTATTATCTGAGTGTCGTGACATGACATATGAAGAGAGATTAAGGTATCTGGGCCTTCACTCTCTGAAAGGACGTAGGATCAGGGGTGATTTAATTCAGACATTCAAAATAATTAATAATGTAGAGGATGTTAATACTAATACTTTTTTCTTACTTGATCAATCTAACAGAACTAGGAAGCGTGAAGGTAAAATTTTCATAAAATATTGTAGAACTAACCAACGAAAATTTTCATTTGCACATAGAGTAGCTAATTATTGGAATTCTTTACCAACAAATATTAAATTTGCACCATCTGTAAATAGTTTAAAAAACCACATAGACACTGATTCAAAATTTCAAAATTTATTCTATCAATATGACTAGAAAAGATTTCAAATTATGCATGCAAATCATATTGCTAATACCATAAAACAATGAGGGGACGTCTTTATAAGCCGCGAGGCTTTAGGCAGCGATGCCTGCTTTCCAAAGCCAAATCGAAACATTCAGTGATTCATATCACACATCAAAGTAAAATATATAGCAGACGATAATCATTCCTATAGTGACCGATTGCTGGTCATGCATTCTATGACTGTCACAAAACGAACATCGATACCGAAATGTTAACATAATTTCTCAAAAGATTTCATTGTTCAAATTTAAAAAAACTGAAAATTGAAACAGTTGCACCAACTTGCCGACTCAAATTTACACCAATATGGCAACATCAGTTTCAAGCGCCCATTAACAATTCTGCTACTTCTTCAAACATTCAGCTGGTTCTTTATAATTCATACTTTACCAATTAAGTGAATGAAGCCTTTCACCGGTGTTGCATCGCCAAATGATAATAAATCATCGCTGTTGGTTCTGCGCATGCGTAAACTGCCGGAGGTCATTTCTGTCAAGTTCTGCCGCATGAAAATAGGTCTCAATGCCCGGTTGTGATTTTTTACGAAATCATGCAAAATCTTACGAAATTCTACGAAATTCGGCAAAATCTTACAAAATTCTTCAAAAAATTACAAAATTCTGCGAAATCCTACAAGTTAAAATGCCCGGTATGGGTACGATATCGCCTTATTGGATCCATTCAAACCGGATCTTCTGTTCCGGCTGCTTCCGGCTATTGTCTTGTCTTTCCTTGAGCGCCCACAATCATAGGTAATGTTGATCTCGTGGCACTAAATGGGTGTACGCACATGCGCGAGGCCGAATCGCAAGAAGTTAAAAGTTCATAGTCCCTGGACGGCGACGGCTGTCAATTCTCAAGGATTTACCAACCGCACTATTGAGGAGTGCAAATCAAAGGTAAATTTATACTTTGTCTGTTTATGAAGGATTATACTTTATAGATTATACGTTAGGCTGGTCTATTGTTTAAATGCCCTCCAAACTAGAACTAGGCTAGATCACAGGCTGTGAAGTCCGTAGGCCTCGCCTCAATTACATACTATAATATGTAATTGAGGCGAGGCCTACGGACTTCACAGCCTGTGGCTAGATCTAATTAAATAATAATAACTAATAATATAATAAATGGAAAACAATTAATGAAAATAAGGTTATAAAGAGTAAAGGGAGTTACTGGGTGCCACTGAAGATACCACGGCCCGGTAGGTCTATAGCAAAGAATAAAATGCGCGTTCTGCATGTGTATTTTTTTGTACTAGTGTCCACTGATCTAAAAGAAACCCTGGCTAGCTCTGTATGAAGCCAAAGTGCCGCCATATTGGTACTCGTATTCTAGTTTACTTTCGCTATTGTCGCTAGCAGGCATGAGGCAGTCTATGCTCTGTAATTCCTGGTCAATTACTGAATTATTCTTGCACTTTGAAAGAATTACGATAAAATATCATGCTACAACATAGGTATAGAGTAGACTGTCAAGAACTAAATGATTTACGGATTTTGATATCGTCACATTGGTACTACGATTTCATTTTCGCTAAAAGTAGCTAGTAGTACTAGTAGGGCACAGCTTTTAAAAAAATTTGTGTGGCTGTTTTTATCTAAACGTCATTGATAGAAGTAGCCCTTGGACTATCCCAGTCAGCTCATTTGCATACTATATCAACTGCTGTTATCTGAATAAAATACTGGGGTTAATTGTAGTGGATGCTTGTTATTGTTAATTTTATGTTTTGTTATTTTATTTTAATTTTAGAACATGGGAGCTTTTTTCAAGATTTTTTATGTGCTATTTATCTTAAGTCCTTGTTTCTAATACACAGCTAATAATGATACATTTTTAGTTGAATATGTATGTGTGTGTTGCAAAGTGCTAAGGAAAAAAAAGTTGGTTTTGAGGAGCAAGTTTCAAAATAAGATCATCCAAACAACTATAGTATAGAACAGTCAAGCCACATAGAGATGATAGAAGGAGTAGAGAATGAGGACAGCAAAGAGGAGATCTCCCAATTTAGGTTGGTTGTAATGTCATTGCTAATTGAAAATTGTTTAGAGAAACACAATACCATGTGAACAAAGACACTACTTACAAACAAGTCTGAACAAAAATGAATGTGTGCAAGGTTAGAAAATTTTATTCATTGTAAAAACCCTGTACTCAAAAATTCCACCCCGCCAGCAAAGGTGTTCACAATAATTACATCTGTGTGCATGTCCCTATCTCCAAATAGTACTGTTGCCTTTTTAACCAAGATAGCAAAATTCAACACAACTGTTCAAAATACACAACAGCAGTACCTATTACAAATATTTATTTAACATCATTAACATGTCATTCAGAACTTTGCTAATTAAGTTTATAATTATAAATACAGTTTAAAGAACAAATACTTTCTGTTTATAGGTATATAAGCTAAAAGGGCCACACTTTGAAGGCTTTGTTTATTTTGGGCGAAAATCGGGTTATTAAAAAATGTAAGCTGTCATTAAACAATGATAAAGCGACCCAACTGCTAAAAGTCAGAATTTTCTATTTCTGTTCTGACATGGAGTTATTTTCCCTATACCATAAGCTCTTACAAGATACAAAGTGACAAGTGATCACACATGGAGTTATTTTCCCTATACCATAGGCTCTTACAAGATACAAAGTGACAAGTGATCACAAGGAATGTATTTAATGTTGCAGCATCATAAAAGGAGTACAAATAAAACAGGGTGACAGTACATGCAATATAAGATTAAAAGATTAACCATTACATATTATCTGTACAAGGCAATACAATATTAAACAATTAAAATTACATCTTTTTTTTTTTGCAACAAGTTTTTATTTCAGCCTTGTTAATTTTTCCATTCCAGTTTCTTCAGACTCAACGTAAAAAAATTCAACTATCTCATCCCTCAACATATCATACATTACAATAAAGCGATATCACTATGGCAGTATGATTATATTATGATAATGATTAACTGAGGATGATAATAAAATAAAATATGATATAAGAGGCTGTTGTTTTATATATTATTAGTAAACTTTCATAATACTACATTCACACCCACACAAATACAAAGTGAACACAACTGAAGTACTCCAAATGAAGATAAATTCACACATAAAAATTGTAACAACCGATAAATCCCAACTAACATAAACAAGAACAGGCAAATCATAATTGGAAAGAAAAGGTGAAAGATCCTCTGAGGGAATTTACAACAAATAACTGGTGTTGCCATAATAAGTATAAGACACAAATACAAAGAAATACTCAGCTATGACAATATCTCATTCAGTAAAGACTAAAGGGATAGAAAATAACAAATATGATGAAATTAATAATAATAATAATAATAAAACAGTAATAATAACATAACAAGAAAAATATAATAATTAGCATTACCAACAGGTTCACTTAAATATTCTCAGATACAAATATTGAATTGAGATTATTAAAAAAAAAATACAAAACATAATAAAATAAAATTTACAAAAACAAAAAATAAAATAAAATAATATTTAAAAAATATAAAATAAATAAAAAAAAAAATTAATAAATCTAGTAAGGGGAACACTTGAAAAAAAACCATGACATACTTAAAAGTAAATCCAACAGCAAAAATACCCAAATGATCATGTCAGTTATTGTTACGTTAAAACGCGAATGGCAGTACGTCGGAAGCGCGCACGATAGATCTAATTGTTTTGTTTTGCAAAGTATTCAATAATGGAGTTTATTTACCTTTGATTTGAGTTTGCATTGTTGTTAGGAGAGGCTTTGTATAACGTTGATAATTTGTGTTAGTCGATATTACTGGAGAAGTTTCTGGATCTGCTTGTTTACTATCGATCGAAGTTTCTTGATGGACGTAGATAATGGCGAATATTCTGGGACGGGAAATAATTATGTATGACGTAAGACAGTAATGACGAAGTTAGAAGCGATTGGTTAAATTGCGTCAAACGAGATTGATCCAGGTTATTCGGGAGTATCAAGAGACTATTTAAGTGCCGCGCTGTTTCAAAAATGAGAGAGTTATTGTTGTTGATAGTAAGTTGGAAGGTAAACTTGAGAGTGGAAAGGCGATTGAGCGATTGTATGCAGTTGTTGATGTATGCTGAATAAAAGTGGAAAACTTCATACGTCGACTTTGTGACTTGTATGCTGCTTGAGCAGGCTGCGTGAATAAATGAATCTGAGTTACACCTTATCAGGAATTCAGCATTGGGGCTGAATCGGATACTGATAAAGAAAAACACCAACATCGAATCGAGTGTAACATTTTGGGGGCCAAGCCAGGATTCACGCCATAGCCAAGGGTTCAACTGCTACAACAAGCGAGTCAACGTTACGAGAGGCAGTCATCGAGGGTAGCCGCCAACGAGTTGCGTCGAGAGGGGCCAACATACTGGGACTACATCACCGATAGGTTCGGGTTGACTGCAAGGGCGTGTAGTCGCTGAAGAGTTGCTTCGTGAGCGAACAACAGATCGGGACTACGTGGCTGCCGCAAGACTACGTCGAGGGACAGTCTCGGAGCTACATCGCCAGTGTTACAGAGAGCGGCGAGCGGACGTCGCGTCTACTTCAGCACAGGAGCGTATACATCAACACCAGCGTGGTGCAGCGTCGCATACGACGAGGACAGCGGGGCCTGCGTCAACAAAGGCGACTAGTGACAAGCATCAGCGCTACTGCAGAAAGCGTGCTGTTCTAGAACCGTCTAGAAAGGTACAGCACAGTCAAGAACTTTCCAGAAAAAAAGAACTCTACAGTCAAGAACTTTCTAGAAAAAGAACTTTCTTGAAAAGAACTTTCCAGAAGCATCAAGATGGCTGACTTCTGGCAGAAAGGGGTTGAACTGAATCTAAAAGGCAAGCAGCTGACGGAGTACGTCAAGTCTCAGGAGAGAATGCGAGAAAGAGAATTGGAAGAGAAACAGACTAGAAAAAGAAATAGAATTAGAACAGAAGCGTCTAGAAATTGAAGAGCAACGACGTCGTGAAGAAAGAGAAATAGAGGAGCAGCGACGCCGAGAAGAAAAGGAAGAACAGCGTCAACGGGAAGAAAGAGAAGAGCAGCGTAAAGAAAGAGAAGATGAGCACAGGTTTGAGGAAAGAGAAGCTGATCGGCAGTTCCAACTAGAGTTGGCGCGCATCCAGCAACAGCAGCATGCGCCACAAGTTATCAGTGACAACAAAGCTCCAAAATTGCCAGCGTTTGTCGACGGGAAGGACCAGATCGACAGTTATTTGGCGAGATTTGAAAGGTTTGCCAAAAGCTCTAACTGGCAACCTCAAGACTGGGTGATTCGACTAAGTGCACTTCTGACGGGGCAAGCACTCGACGTCTACACCAGATTGTCGGACGATGACGCTAAAGACTACGACGTCTTGAAAGAGGCCCTATTGCAGTGCTACAACTTTACAGAGAAGGGCTACCGTAAACGCTTCCGTGAATGCCGGCCTAAGTCAGACGAGACGCCAAAGCAGTTTGTGGAGCGCCTGTCGTCATATCTACACAAGTGGGTGGAGTTATCAGGCGAAAGGAAGTCTTACGACAGTCTCCATGACCTGATCGTGAAGGAACAATTTCTCAATGCCTGTCACAAGGACCTAGCGACCCACTTAGAAGAACAAAAGCTGCAGACGCTTAAAGATGTGACTGAGGCTGCTGAAAGATATCTCATCGCTCATGGGAAGACCCTGGGGCCACCCAGCGCGACGAAACATTTTCAGAAAACTGGAAACCATGTGAACCAGATCCAGGGGAGCCAGACGAGCCAGAGACACACTGACTCCACGCCACCTCCCAGGGAAGGGCATTCAAGAGGCTGTTTCACCTGCAACGCTACAGACCACAGAGCGGCTAATTGTCCTCAAAACAAAAGTAGCGGACAGCGGAGCAGTACGGACAACGCAGCGGCGGGCAACCGGCAGAGGCGGTTCTCCAATCAACGGCAAACCAGTAGATCTGACCATCAGGTGTGCGGCGGGAGCGTCATTCTTCCGAGTGAGACCGAGCGCACAGCTACCCCTGCGGACGTGCAAGAGTGCATAACCGATGGCCAACTTCTCCTTGCCAACGGGAAATCCATCCCCGTCGTCGCCAGCGCAGCTGTGACCGTCCAGAACATGCCTGTTTCAAAGGGACGCGTCGGAAATCATGAAGTGACTGTTTTAAGAGACTCTGGCTGCAGTGGGGTCATCGTCAAAGAAGACCTAATCGCTAAAGAACAGTTCACTGGCGATTCTAAATGGACACTCATGGCCGACAGCAAATGTGTGAGAGCGCCAGTTGCGAAGATTCATGTTAACACCCCTTTCTACATAGGCGAAGTCGAAGGGGTTTGCCTGAAGAAGCCGCTGTATGATTTGATGATCGGGAACATCGATGGCGCGAGATGACCCGACGACCCGACGACCCCGATCCAGAGTGGAGTCCTGCCTAAACCCAACGCGTCGAAGTTGTGGAGGAGGATCCATTGCCATTTCCTGATGGAGACCTTACAGAGCTGCTACGGGACAATGTGGTTACTCCGGCTCAGCCCTGCCGACCAGAGATCGTCAGTGCTGTTACTACCAGGGCCCAGGCCAAGAGAGACAAGATGTCTACGCCACTGAAGGTCGCCGACAACTCCAAAGCTGCCATCGTGGACAGAGATAAGCTGATCCAGCTCCAGGAAGCTGATAGCACTTTAAACAAGTACAGGAACCGCCAAGACCACGTGACCAAAGGCAGTGGTACGGTCTATTTTGAGGTGAAGGCCAAGATCCTGTACCGAATCTTCCAGCACCCGAGGGTCAACGGAGGGAAACCACTACGTCAAGTCTTGGTACCGTTACCCCTAAGGCGCCAGGTGATGGAAGTAGCGTATGACTCAATCATGGGAGGTCACCTGGGTATCAAGAAGACGGATAGAATCCAGGCGGTATTCTACTGGCCAGGACTTCATGCGGACGTCAGCCGTTTCTGCCGATCGTGTGACATTTGCCAGAAGACCATACCTCGAGGAAGGGTCCCGAAAGTGCCTATGCAGAGGATGCCTCTGATCGACCGACCTTTCAAGAGGGTGGCCTTAGACTTAATCGGCGAAATAAGACCTCCGAGTGAAGAAGGTCATCGATGGGTACTGACTTTGGTAGACTATGCGACTCGGTACCCAGAAGCAGTGCCACTGAAGAAGATTGACACTGAAACTGTAGCAGAGGCACTGGTGGACATGTTCAGCAGACTTGGAGTTCCTGAAGAAATCCTGACAGACCTCGGGACGCAGTTCGTCTCTGACTGCATGAAGGAGGTCAACAGATTGCTGAGCATCCGGCATTTAACTACGACACCCTACCATCCAATGTGCAACGGGCTCGTCGAAAAGTTCAATGCTACGCTGAAGTCCACCCTGAAGAAACTGTGCAGCGAGCAGCCCAGACAATGGCATCACTACATCAACGCCCTACTTTTCGCCTACAGAGAAGTACCGCAGGAGTCCACCGGCTTTTCTCCGTTCGAGCTGCTGTACGGAAGAACCATCAGAGGGCCGATGCACATCCTGAAAGAACTGTGGACGAAAGAAGTAGACACCCCAGAGGTGAAGAACAGCTACCAGTACGTGTTTGAGCTACGGGAGAAGCTGGAGCAGACTCTCGAGATAGCCAGAGAAAACCTGAAGAAGTCCCAAGACTGGAAAGCACTACTATGATCGTAGGGCTGTGAGCAGGAAGTTTAAACCTGGCAACAAAGTGCTGGTGCTGCTACCTACTGATCACAATAAGTTGCTGATGCAGTGGAAAGGCCCGTACGAAGTGGAGACCGTGGTGGGAATCAACGACTACAAGGTGAATGTCGGCCAGCATTCCAAGATATACCACGCCAACCTCCTTAAGCTGTACGTGGAAAGGCCATCAGAGACTGTGCACGCAGCCACAGCAGCTGTGACCGACGACAGCTTTGACAGCGAAGAACTGTTGGAACTGGGAGACTTCCACAGCAAAGAAGGCATCGATGATGTTAAGCGAGGACCAAGCTTGACGGAAGGTCAAAAGATGGAGCTCAAGGACCTTATGGGCGAGTTTCCCCACAACTTCAGTGATGTCCCTGGCTCTACAACTTTGGTCGAACACGAAGTCCACCTCACTTCAAATATACCCGTTCGATCCAAGCCCTTCCCGATCCCTTTCAAGGCCCGCGAATCCTTGAAGAAAGACATCGATGAGATGCTGAAGATGGGCATCATCAGGGAGTCCAGTTCCTCCTACGCGTCCCCTGTCGTGGTCGTGAAGAAGAAGGACGGGAGCGACCGAGTATGCATCGACTACAGCCGATGCCTACCGCAGCAGACCTCTTCCGCCAACTGTCGGGGAGTAAAATATTCTCAAAGATTGACCTCAGCAAGGGTTATTGGCAAGTCCCCGTGCGTCAACAGGACATACCAAAGACTGCTTTCATAACTCCTGATGGGACGTACGAGTGCCTAAGGATGCCCTTTGGCATGGTCAACAGCGGAGCTACCCTAAAGAAAGGAATGAGGAAGATGCTTAATGGGATGGACAACGTCGTGTGTTACTGGGACGACCTGCTGGTCCACACTCGCACCTGGGAAGAGCATCTGCAGACCTTGAGGGAGCTGTTTCACCGTCTCACAGAAGCCAACCTGACCGTGAGACCCAGTAAGTGCATTCTGGGAACTGACAACGTAGACTTTATTGGCCATTCGCTGAAAGAAGGACAAAAGGGGCTTCTACTAGAAAACGTCACCAAGATTCTGAACGCTCCACGTCCCCAAACCAAGAAGCAGGTGCGATCTTTCCTGGGGTTGGCTGGATATTACAGGGAGTTTGTACCAAACTACTCCGCCATCACAGCACCCTTGTCGGACCTGGTGCGGAAAGGCTGTCCAAACCAAGTGCAGTGGGGACCGTCTCAGGAGAAGGCATACCAGACTGTGCGCGACCTCCTTTCGAAGGATCCGGTGCTACGACTGCCCGATACTTCTAAGGAATTCGTCTTAAGAACAGACGCAGTGGACGAAGGCATCGTCGCCATACTGATGCAAGAACACGAAGGAAAACTATTTCCGGTCAGTTACGCCAGCAAGAAGCTGTCCAGGGCTGAGAAAAATTACTCGACCATGGAGAAAGAGTGCCTTGCCATCATATGGGGAATCCGGAAGTTCGAACTGTACCTTCAAGGAGTGAAGTTCGTGCTGCAGACTGATCATAAGCCGTTAACTTACTTGAAATCTGCCAAGTTTGTGAACAGTAGCATCATGAGATGGGCTATGTACTTGCAGAACTTTAACATGCGAGTAGAATCTATCAAAGGATCAGACAATGTTGGTGCGGACTTCCTCAGCAGAGTGTGTGAGTAAAAAACATTGACCGTGTAGATAAACTGTGAACATTGACAGACAATATCCAGACAGATTTGAAGATGAAAACCATTGACTCTGTGTGAATGAGCTGAGAATATTGACAGTGTTCAGACAGTCTGAAATAAGTTTTAATTCTGAACTTTGTTTGTGCATTACGTTTCAACGTTGTTGAAAGAAATTGGATAAATTTCTTCTTGAGTGGGGGGTTATGTTACGTTAAAACGCGAATGGTAGTACGTCGGAAGGGCGCACGATAGATCTAATTGTTTCGTTTTGCAAAGTATTCAATAATGGAGTTTATTTACCTTTGATTTGAGTTTGCATTGTTGTTAGGAGAGGCTTTGTATAACGTTGATAATTTGCGTTAGTCGATATTACTGGAGAAGTTTCTGGATCTGCTTGTTTACTATCGATCGAAGTTTCTTGATGGACGTAGATAATGGCGAATATTCTGGGACGGGAAATAATTATGTATGACGTAAGACAGTAATGACGAAGTTAGAAGCGATTGGTTAAATTGCGTCAAACGAGATTGATCCAGGCTATTCGGGAGTATCAAGAGACTATTTAAGTGCCGCGCTGTTTCAAAAATGAGAGAGTTATTGTTGTTGATAGTAAGTTGGAAGGTAAACTTGAGAGTGGAAAGGCGATTGAGCGATTGTATGCAGTTGTTGATGTATGCTGAATAAAAGTGGAAAACTTCATACGTCGACTTTGTGACTTGTATGCTGCTTGAGCAGGCTGCGTGAATAAACGAATCTGAGTTACACCTTATCAGGAATTCAGCATTGGGGCTGAATCGGATACTGATAAAGAAAAACACCAACATCGAATCGAGTGTAACAGTTATGATTCCTACTTTTCAATTCATCCTCTGCAACTACCTAGCCATGCAATGGAAACAAAATTGCCAGGGAAGTGTAAAAATAATTATAAGAAGTTAAAGCATTCATGCTTTTTTTACATTTGCTCCCAGTCCCACAGCATGAAAGTTATTATTTATTTTAAAAAAATCAGGTATCATGACACAATGAAAACCTGTGTTGAGTTGCAGGAAATATAAACTATTAATATTCTAGTAGTGGGCATACTTGCTTAAAAACAGTGATATCAGCAAATTCAAAACTATCTTTATTTGTGTTCACTTTTGCTAGTGGCCTATTTACTTACTATTCTTGAAACTAATGTCAATGAGTTGATGGCATAACAAGCAGACAAATGTGGTAAATATATGAAGGAACACAAATAAATGGTGTTAAATTAAAATGTCGAACACCCTTGTAATGTGTCATTTTTTCATAAGTACCTTCTTATTCTTTGTTTGAGACTGACATGTTAACATCCCAAGTGAAGGAGTTCCAGTGGATGACAAAGATCTGTCATAGGCTGCAAATGTTTTTAGAAAGTGTAACGCTAACAGATAAGTTTAAAAATTAATTATAAGAAGTTAAAGCATTAATTCTTTTTTTTTTACATTTGTTCCTACAGCATGAAAGTTATTTTTTTTTTAAAAATCAGGTATCATGACACCTGCTGTTGAGTTGCAGTAAATGTGAACGATTAATTATTCTAGTAGTGCACATACTTGCTTATAAACAGTGATATCAGCTAATAAAAAAAACTATATTTGTGTTCACTTTTGCATGAACATCCTTGTGTCATTTTTATGTACCTTCTTTGTTAGGTGACAAAGGATTTGTCATAGGCTGCAAATGTTTTTAACAAGTGTAACAGATAAGTGTAAAAATTAATTATAAGAAGTTAAAGCATTCATTATTTTTTACATTTGTGTACATTTGCACCTACAGCATGAAAGTTATTATTTATCAAAAAAATCAGTGATCATGCCATATTGACATTTGCTATTGACTTACAGGAAAGGTAAAGTCTTCTGGTTAAAATGTATAATGTACAAAACTAGTGTAGATATTATTTTTAAAATAATATGCAACACTAAACCCACTGGACCCAAAATATTGTTTACGCTAGTTTTATTCAAATTAACAATAAGAAATGTGCACATAATAAGCTCTAGCATTAAATGTTGCTTCTATTGATCTTCTTCAAACAATTGTTTGATATCACACCAATTTTGATGTTCATTTGATTTTGATAAATCCATGTATAAACTAAGAAAAAATCAAAATAAATTATAAGAAAATATCAAAATAAAGTAACTTGTGTACTGAACCTAGCGTGCCACCTTACGCATAGAGAAAAGTACACAAACCAAACACTTACCTTTAGATAAGAAGGTAGTCCATCAATGTTGGGATGGATCCATCTTTCAGATGAATACACTGCCCAGTTGCATCAAAGCAACTCTTTTCAAAGTGTTGTGAACAGATAATAGACTTTGAATTGGCCTTAAAACCTGAACGTAAACAATTTCTTTCCCATGCCTTCCAGAGCCCAGGGTACTTGAAGGAAAACTGAAGATAAAAAAGAAACATAATTAAAAAATAAAGTTTGTCAAGAACAATGTTATCTAAGAATGTCAATGAGTACATCTACCAGAAACCTCCCTTACCCCACCCCAATCTCTGACCCAACCAAACAATTTCCCTCTCCACCTTTTTTTTAATTTTTTTTAATACTAATAATAGGTATTAGTGCACATTTTCACAGCAGAACACAGGGTGTGAAGTCTCTTCTTTCATAGGCCTCAATTGCATACTATACTACGAGTTTACAAAAACGAAAGTAGATACTTCACAGCCTGTGAACAGAACCCCCACAAAATAACAGAATAATCGACACGACGATTGCAGAAACACACGTTTGAAAGACCTTCAATCATTACAATAAAACTCATTACTTATTCTAAACTCATCATTGCAAGAGTTTACAACCTAGTCGTGACAAATCTAAAATGCTGAACATTTTACCAAATGTAGGCCTACGTGACATTAATTAATAATTAAATTTAAAAAAAAAAAAAGCTTCTTACCGATGAAAGGTGATTCCTTTTTTTGCGTTCATCAGGGCAGTCTTGCCTTGAACAATTAATAACAGCGCACATAGGCATCGCTTATGCTTAAAAAGAGTTTGTCAAACACTGGACAATCCAGAGATAAAACATCGTAGCATACCACAGAATACGAGTACCAATATGGCGTCTTTGAAACTTCCGCCGGCTTCACGATTGGCTAGCGCTTTCTCATTTAGAGGGTACTTCCAGTTTATTTAGTTCAGTGACTAGTGTCATTTATTATCGAACAGCTGCTTTTACGTGTAGCAGTGATCCACATGCGATCCGTTGGATCTCATTTTTGATATGATGATGATGGTCATTGTTGTCGGGGTGGCGACGTGGTGATCGTCCTTGACGCTCATGCAATAGGACGTTAAGCATCGTTTTCCGTTCCGTTGCAAAGTTAGGTAAATAGCCGCATGGTTAACAACATCTAGGCAGGCCTATGCAGATCTGAGTCTAGCCATGTACGTGTAATGATGTAAGTTCACTCATGATGTTGCATTGTCCGGGTAATCTTTTATTTTTATTTTTTTTTAATGTTGAAATAATATATTGTACGACATGCAGCCTTTTCCCCATGGTTCAAAATTATTGTTACAGTGGCAACGACTGTCAACAGAAGCCAAAAAATGCTTGAGAATAAAAAAATATCCACAAACTGGCGGAGGCCCACAGGAACCGGAGCCTTGGTTTGTTCCACTGGTATTGGACATATTAGGGGAGAACACTGACTTAGTGGACGGCATTGGAGGAGGAGGGATGGACACTGGTGGCACCGGTATGTAAATGCTACCACATTTTAATTTATATATTAATTTATAAATCAAACAGTGATGATTCTGCTGATTGTAATAATCTCAAAGTTAGAAAATTGTATAGTCTCCCATGAGCATTGTGGTGTCAGAGAAAGTATCTCTCTCCCTCTCCCTCTCTCGATAAATAGATAGATAGATAGATAGATAGATAGATAGATAGATAGATAGATAGATAGATAGATAGATAGATAGATATATATGTTTATCAGTCATTGCTTTTTTTTAAAAACTGTAGCCTTTTGTTTTCTTTTGTTTATTTAGAATCGCTGACAATCTCCACGGAGGAGGCAAAAGAAGGTGAGAATAATACTAATCAATGCAATGTTTTAACTCTAAAATTTGTGTACTGTACAATAAATCAAACACTCAGCATGACCTTACAGAACATTGGCATTGTAAGTTTGTACTGATGAGACACTGATGACATTCCATCATAAAGGACTTTAAAGATCCTGACGCTCATGTCCTAGGTGGGTGAGTGCCGGTGACAAGAACACACCCAGCATGCACCTAGGTCCTTCTTCCCCATCCCTGGCTGCCCAGGATTGTGCTCAGTTGTCTGGAGCGTTATTACGGTGCGCCCAAAGTCTGCAAGTTGGCGCCTCGGGCGGCTTGATTTAGATCCTGTATTGGCCAGCGCCTTGAGCAGCTCTTGAGCTGAAAAAGCGCTATATAACTATGAAATATAAATATATATAATATATATGTACAGAGTATACTTGTGTGATAAGATTTTTAAGCGGCACGGTGTGTCCACGTTGTTTAAATATCCTTTCTAACAAATTTTTTAATTTTTTTCCGGATTCTTTCAGATGCTGAAGTTTCAGGCTTTACCATGACTTTGGATGATTCATGTAAAGGTACACAAAAGTTTTGTATTCATTAATTCATCCCTTGCCCAGCAAAAGGGATAACACCACAGACTGTTACACTCCGTTTGATGATGGTGTTTTTCTTTATCAGTATATGATTCAGCCCCAATGCTGAATTCCTGATAAGGTGTAACTCAGATTCGTTTATCCACGCAGCCTGCTCACTCAGCAGCAACAAGTCAAAGTCTTCGTATGAAGTTTTCCACTTTTATTCAGCACACATCAACAACTGCATACAATCACCTTTTCACTCTCCACCTTTTGCTTTCCAATTCACTATCAACAACTTCTCCTACCCACACACAGGGCATCCATTTTATAATTTTTTCTCTCGTTCGAGATGATGACAGGACGTTCTAGAAATGACCCATTACAACCAATCAGAATTAAAGATCGTCATCACGGACTTACGTCATACAACCCCTCTTTCTGTCAAAAGAATGTTCTCAATTATCTACGTCCATCAAGAAACTTCGATCGATAGTAAACAAACGGATCCAGAGAATTCTCCAACAATATCGACTAACGAAAATTATCAACGTTATACAGAGCCTCTCCTAACAACAATGCAAACTCAAATCAAAGGTAAATAAACTCCATTATTGAATACTTTGCAAAACGAAACGATTAGATCTATCGCGCGCGTTTCAGACATACTTTCGTTCGCGTTTCAACGTAACATAACCCCCCACTCAAGAAGAAATTTACCCAATTTCTTTCAACAACGTTGAAACGTAATGCACAAACAAAGTCTTAATTCTGGACTTTCTGAATACTGTCATTGTGCTCAGTTCATTCACACAATACAATACAATACAAGTTTATTGCTTTAGGTCCAGCGGACTCTTCCGAGCCAAATCAGGACCAATTCATTCACACAGAGTCAATGTTCTTCCATCCGCAAGTCTATCTGGATATTGTCAATGTTCTTTACTCACACACTCTGCTGAGGAAGTCCGCACCAAC
This sequence comes from Oncomelania hupensis, assembly GCA_036898135.1. Taxonomy (NCBI): domain Eukaryota; kingdom Metazoa; phylum Mollusca; class Gastropoda; order Littorinimorpha; family Pomatiopsidae; genus Oncomelania; species Oncomelania hupensis. Next base: position 45,954,446 of record CM072514.1, on the reverse strand, counting down.
ATTGTCTGATCCTTTGATAGATTCTACTCGCATGTTAAAGTTCTGCAAGTACATAGCCCATCTCATGATCCGACTGTTCACAAACTTGGCAGAGTTCAAGTAAGTTAGCGGCTTGTGATCAGTCTGTAGCACGAACTTCACTCCTTGAAGGTACAGTTCGAACTTCTGGATTCCCCATATGATGGCAAGGCACTCTTTCTCCATGGTCGAGTAATTTTTCTCAGCACTGGACAGCTTCTTGCTGGCGTAACTGACCGGAAATAGTTTTCCTTCGTGTTCTTGCATCAGTATGGCGCCGATGCCTTCGTCCGCTGCGTCTGTTCTTAAGACGAATTCCTTGGAAGTGTCAGGCAGTCTTAGCACCGGATCCTTCGAAAAGAGGTCGCGCACAGTCTGGTATGCCTTCTCCTGAGACAGTCCCCACTGCACTTGGTTTGGACAGCCTTTCCGCACCAGGTCCGACAAGGGTGCTGTGATGGCGGAGTAGTTTGGTACAAACTCCCTGTAATATCCAGCCAACCCCAGGAAAGATCGCACCTGCTTCTTGGTTTGGGGACGTGGAGCGTTCAGAATATTTGTGACGTTTTCTAGTAGAAGCCCCTTTTGTCCTTCTTTCAGCGAATGGCCGATAAAGTCTACGTTGTCAGTCCCCAGAATGCACTTACTGGGTCTCACGGTCAGGTTAGCTTCTGTTAGACTGTGAAACAGCTCCCTCAAGGTCTGCAGATGCTCTTCCTAGGTGCGAGTGTGGATTAGCAGGTCGTCCCAGTAACACACGACGTTGTCCATCCCATTGAGCATCTTCCTCATTCCTCTCTTCAGGGTAGCTCCGCTGTTGACCATGCCAAAGGGCATCCTTAGGCACTCGTACGTCCCATCAGGAGTTATGAAAGCAGTCTTTGGTATATCCTGTTGACGCACGGGGACTTGCCAATAACCCTTGCTGAGGCCAATCTTTGAGAAGATTCTACTCCCCGATAATTGGCGGAAGAGGTCTGCTGCGGTAGGCATCGGCTCAGGGTCGAAGACGGTGATCTTATTAACCTTCCTGTAGTCGATGCATACTCGGTTGCTCCCGTCCTTCTTCTTCACGACCATGACAAGGGACGCGTAGGGGGAACTGGACTCCCTGATGATGCCCATCTTCAGCATCTCATCGATGTCTTCCTTCAAGGATTCACGGGCCTTGAAAGGGATCGGGAAGGGTTTCGATCGAACGGGAATATTTGAAGTGAGGTGGACTTCATGCTCGACCAAAGTCGTACAGGGTTCATACTCAAATTGTTGTAAAAAATTCAAGGAGATTTCAAGGAGTTTTTCCAAAAATTCAAGGAGTTTTTAGAAATAGTAAACGCACATAATAATGATTTATAAATAGTCAAAATAAAGGATAAATTTTTTACCCAGTGATATCCATAAATTGTTTGCAACAGGTCATGAATCTGATGGTGATACTGATGTTGATACTGATACTGATTATGAAATCTACACCATATAAATATTGCATGTCGATGAAGTTGCAGTTATGATGATGATGCAGATACGGAGTCTATACACATTTAAATAATAATTGTGAAACATGTTGTCCTTAGATACAAGTTAGAGAACTGTAAAAAGTCAGAAAGAGATACCACCACCGGCTAATAACACAGATAAATGAGTTTTCAGTTATTTTAGTTTTTCCACCCCTTCATCAATCTGACACATACCTGTCAAGTGCTACGGATTTTTGCGTAGCGCTACGCATTTTAAACATTTTCCCATTGCTACGGCGTATCACAAAGCTGCTACGCAATTTTTCAAAAGTGACGATAATATTTTTTAACCAAGGGGGTTTTCACGCGAAAGTAGTCTGTTCCGGTCGAGTCCGGTTTAAAGACACTTAGTAAAAACACCGCACTTCCGCAACACGTGTTCGTTCAGAACTTCAGTCTACGATCAGTCTTTGTGAGGGAGAGACAGACGGAGTTGAACAAAGAAAATGGCAAAGCCTCCACCTAAAAAAATCAAGCGACCAGGAAGGCACCTGCCTGAGTGGGAAACCGATAAGGATTTTGAAGGCCTAGTGGAGAAGTCCAAAGAAAGTAGACTCAATAAAGTTTAGTAATAGCATATGAGTTACTCATATGCTATTACTAAACTTTATTGAGTCTACTGATGCATTAAAAAAATTGTTTTCCTTACCAGTGCTAGGAAAGTTTAGATCTACATGGAAGCCATGTAAATGATGTGATGCTGAACCTGGTCTTGAGACAAAATAGGAGATTTTCCTACCGATTTTTTTTCTCTCTTTTTTTTTTTGTTGTTTTTGTTTGCATTATCACTTTTATTTTGAAAAACGTACATGAAATTTGAAAATGTTTATAGTGATAATGATAATGGTAATAGCTAAAGTGCATTAACAAGATTTTACAATAAATTTGTAAACACATTGGATGTGTGTGTTTATATTAGATGCAGAAGTTTCCAGTTTTGTTGCGAATCGCGTGATTCACATTAGTGCTACACCAAACCTCCATTTGCTATGGTTTTTCTGATAAATTGCTACACCACAACCCCAAAAACCCTTGACAGGTATGCTGACGGGAAATCTTCTCCAGCTGGATCTTTATTTCCTTAGATTTGCTTCACAGCTCATTTTTGACTGGATTAAACACACAATTGCCTCCAGGCATTTTTACCGATTCAGTCAGCAAACACGCGTGGAAAAAACGAAGGATGTACGGAAACCGAGAACTGCGCGTGTGCGCGCGACAGCAAGGGAATGAAAAATTTATAGTGGAGGTTACTTCCCTTATCATTAGCAGACGACAAAAGTTACGATCGTCGAACAGTTGACAACACAAATAATATAATTTTTGTTTTATAAATGTTTATTTTTCAATGGCTTTTTTTGTGTTGAAAACTTGACAATAAAATCTCTATGTCAAGCAATGAATAGATACACTGGTTGAAATTTCAAGGAGTTTTCAAGGAGCTGAGGCAATTTGGCTATTTTCAAGGAGATTCAAGGGCCCTTGAACAAGACATGGAAAATTCAAGGAGGTTCAAGGAGCGTACGAACCCTGTCGTAGAGCCTGGGACATCGCTGAAGCTATGGGGAAACTCACCCATAAGGTCCTTGAGCTCCATCTTTTGACCTTCCGTCAAGCGTGGTCCTAGCTTAACATCATTGATGCCTTCTTTGCTATGGAAGTCTCCCAGTTCCAACAGTTCCTCGCTGTCAAAGCTGTCGTCGATCTCAGCTGCTGTTGCTGCGTGTACAGTTTCTGATGGCCTTTCCACGTACAGCTTAAGGAGGTTGGCGTGGTATATCTTGGAATGTTGGCCGACCTTCACCTTGTAGTCGTTGATTCCCACCACGGTCTCCACTTCGTACGGGCCTTTCCACTGCATCAGCAACTTATTATGATCAATAGGTAGCAGCACCAGCACTTTGTTGCCAGGTTTGAACTTCCTGCTCACGGCCCTACGATCGTAGTAGTGCTTTCCACAGTCTTGGGACTTCTTCAGGTTTTCTCTGGCTATCTCGAGAGTCTGCTCCAGCTTCTCCCGTAGCTCAAACACGTACTGGTAGCTGTTCTTCACCTCTGGGGTGTCTACTTCTTTCGTCCACAGTTCTTTTAGGATGTGCATCGGCCCTCGGATGGTTCTTCCGTACAACAGCTCGAACGGAGAAAAGCCGGTGGACTCCTGCGGTACTTCTTTGTAGGCGAAAAGTAAGGCGTTGATATAGCGATACCATTGTCTGGGCTGCTCGCTGCACAGTTTCTTCAGGGTGGACTTCAGCGTAGCATTGAACTTCTCGACCAGCCCGTTGCACATGGGGTGGTAGGGTGTCGTAGTCAAATGCCGGATGCTCAGCAGTCTGTTGACCTCCTTCATACAGTCAGAGACGAACTGTGTCCCGAGGTCTGTCAGGATCTCTTCAGGCACTCAGAGTCTGCTGAACATGTCCACCAGCGCCTCTGCAACAGTTTTAGTGTCAATCTTCTTCAGAGGCACTGCTTCTGGGTACCGAGTCGCATAGTCCACTAAAGTTAGTACCCACCGATGACCTTCTTCACTCGGAGGTCTTATTTCGCCGATTAGGTCTAAGGCCACCCTCTTGAAAGGTCGGTCGATCAAAGGCATCCTCTGCATAGGTACTTTCGGGACCCTTCCTCGAGGTATGGTCTTCTGGCAAATGTCACATGATCGGCAGAAACGGCTGACGTCCGCATGAAGTCCTGGCCAGTAGAACACCGCCTGGATTCTGTCTGACGTCTTCCTGATGCCTAGGTGACCTCCCATGATAGAGTCTTGAGCTACTTCCATCACTTGGCGCCTTAGAGGTAACGGTACCAAGACTTGACGTAGTGGTTTTCCTCCGTTGACCCTCGGGTGCTGGAAGATTCGGTACAGGATCTTGGCCTTCACCTCAAAATAGACCGTGCCACGGCGTTTGGTCACGTGATCTTGGCGGTTCTTGTACTTGGTTAGAGTGCTATCAGCTTCCTGGAGCTGGATCAGTTTATCTCTGTCCACGATGGCAGCTTTGGAGTTGCCGGCGACCTTCAGTGGCGTAGTCGTCTTGTTTCTCTTGGCCTGGGCCCTGGTAGTAACAGCACCGACGATCTCTGGTCGGCAGGGCTGAGCCGGAGTAGCCACATTGTCCCGTAACAGCTCTGTAAGGTCTCCATCGGGAAATGGCAATGGATCCTCCTCCACAACTTCGACACGTTGGGTTGAGGCAGGACTCCATTCTGGATCGGGGTCGTCGGGTCGTCTCGCGCCGTCGATATTCCCGATCATTAAATCATACAGCGGCTTCTTCAGGCAAACCGCTTCTACTTCGCCTACGTAGAAAGGGGTGCTGACTTGAATCTTCGCAACTGGCGCTCTCACACATTTACTGTCGGCCATAAGTGTCCATTTAGAATCGCCAGTGAACTGTTCTTTAGCGATTAGGTCTTCTCTGACGATGACCCCACTGCAGCCAGAGTCTCTTAAAACAGTCACTTCATGATTTCCGACGCGTCCCTTTGAAACAGGCATGTTCTGGACGGTCACAGCTGCGCTGGCGACGACGGGGATGGATTTTCCGTTGGCAGGAAGAAGTTGGCCATCGGTCATGCACTCTTGCACGTCCGCAGGAGTAGCTGTGCGCTTGGTCTCACTCGGAAGAATGACGCTCCCGCCGCACACCTGATGGTCAGATCTACTGGATTGCCGTTGATTGGAGAATCGCCTCTGCCGGTTGCCCGCCGCTGCATTGTCCGTACTGCCCCGCTGTCCGCTACTTTTGTTTTGAGGACAGTTAGCCGCTCTGTGGTCTGTAGCGTTGCAGGTGAAACAGCCTCTTGAATGCCCTTCCCTGGGAGGAGGCGTGGAGTCCGTCTGTTTCTGGTTCGTCTGGCTCCCCTGGATCTGGTTCACATGGTTTCCAATCTTCTGAAAATGTTTCGTCGCGCTGGGTGGCCCCAGGGTCTTCCCATGAGCGATGAGATATCTTTCAGCAGCCTCAGTCACATCTTTAAGCGTCTGCAGCTTTTGTTCTTCTAAGTGGGTCGCTAGGTCCTTGTGACAGGCATTGAGAAATTGTTCCTTCACGATCAGGTCATGGAGACTGTCGTAAGACTTCCTTTCGCCTGATAACTCCACCCACTTGTGTAGATATGACGACAGGCGCTCCACAAACTGCTTTGGCGTCTCGTCTGACTTAGGCCGGCATTCACGGAAGCGTTTACGGTAGCCCTTCTCTGTAAAGTTGTAGCACTGCAATAGGGCCTCTTTCAAGACGTCGTAGTCTTTAGCGTCATCGTCCGACAATCTGGTGTAGACGTCGAGTGCTTGCCCCGTCAGAAGTGCACTTAGTCGAATCGCCCAGTCTTGAGGTTGCCAGTTAGAGCTTTTGGCAAACCTTTCAAATCTCGCCAAATAACTGTCGATCTGGTCCTTCCCGTCGACAAACGCTGGCAATTTTGGAGCTTTGTTGTCACTGATAACTTGTGGCGCATGCTGATTGTTTTGGATACGCGCCAACTCTAGCTGGTACTGACGCTCACCTTCAAGACGCTTCAGCTCGAACTCTTTCTTCACGGCGACGCTGCTCTTCTTTTTCTAGACGCTTCTCTTCTAATTCTCTTTCTTCGCGCCGTCGCTGTTCTTCTCTTTCTTCACGCAATATTCTCTCCTGGCATTTGACGTACTCCGTCAGCTGTTTGCCTTTTAGATTCAATTCAATCCCTCTCTGCCAGAAGTCAGCCATCTTGATGCTTCTGGAAAGTTCTTTTCTAGAAAGTTCTTTTCTGGAAAGTTCTTTTCTGGAAAGTTCTTGACTGTGCTGTACCTTTCTAGACTGTTCTAGAACAGCACGCTTTCTGCAGTAGCGCTGATGCTTGTCACTAGTCGCTTTTGCTGACGCAGGCCCCGCTGTCCTCGTCGTATGCGACGCTGCACCACGCTGGTGTTGATGTATACGCTCCTGTGCTGAAGTAGACGCGACGTCCGCTCGTCGCTCTCAGTAATGCTGGCGATGTAGCTCCGAGACTGTCCCTCGACGTAGTCTTACGGCAGCCACGTAGTCCCGATCTGTTGTTCGCTCACGAAGCAACTCTTCAGCGACTACACGCCCTTGCAGTCCACCCGAATGTATCGGGGATGTAGTCCCAGTATGTTGGCCCCTCTCGACGCAACTCGTTGGCGGCTACCCTCGATGACTGCCTCTCGTAACGTTGACTCGCTTGTTGTCGTAGTTGAACCCTTGGCTATGGCGTGAATCCCGGCTTGGCCCCCAAAATGTTACACTCCGTTTGATGATGGTGTTTTTCTTTATCAGTATCTGATTCAGCCCCAATGCTGAATTCCTGATAAGGTGTAACTCAGATTCGTTTATCCACGCAGCCTGCTCACTCAGCAGCAACAAGTCAAAGTCTTCGTATGAAGTTTTCCACTTTTATTCAGCACACATCAACAACTGCATACAATCACCTTTTCACTCTCCACTTTTTGCTTTCCAATTCACTATCAACAACTTCTCCTACCCACACACAGGGCATCCATTTTATAATTTTTTTCTCTCGTTAGAGATGACGACAGGACGTTCTAGAAATGACGCATGACCAATCAGAATTAAAGATCGTCATCACGGACTTACGTCATACAACCCCTCTTTCTGTCAAAAGAATGTTCTCAATTATCTACGTCCATCAAGAAACTTCGATCGATAGTAAACAAACGGATCCAGAGAATTCTCCAACAATATCGACTAACGAAAATTATCAACGTTATACAGAGCCTCTCCTAACAACAATGCAAAATCAAAGGTAAATAAACTCCATTATTGAATACTTAGCAAAATGAAACGATTAGATCTATCACACGCGTTTCAGACATACTTTCGTTCGCGTTTCAACGTAACACAGACACAGTCACGAAAGGTCAAGGTCATCCCAGCATCACTGTATTTTTGGGCATAATAAACTTTTCCTGTAGTTTATTTGATAGTACATGAGTGTACATGGAACCAGAGGTCAAGGTCATCTCAAGGTCAAGAGATTGAAATTTCACTGTTTCATGTTATATTTTCTGGGCACTCATTTTCATGCTACTTTCAAGTTCCATAAGGAGCATGTGAGTCATATGGGATTTGCCCTTCTATTTTATTATCTTATGAGAGTGGTAATATGATTTTTGGAAGGGCTGGGAGTTGCGCATAGGTGATAACAGTTGCTTTGTGCTTGCGACAGAGTGTTGGTCTTACAACAGTCGCCAGCTTCGCATTCCCCATATCAAAACAAAACCTTCTGCTTCTCAGGCCCTACAGTTTTGAAATCTCTGCCATTAACTCTGTGCTCTGCTGAATCATCTCTTTTCGCGATGGACTGAAAACACACATTTGAAATAATGTCTTTCCTTAAATCTCAATCCTGAACTATCCTTCATATTTACAACCAGTCACAGCCGCCAAGTGTTTGCGTGTGTATGTTGTGTGTATGTAATGTAATGTATAACAATAGGTATATAGATATATGAATGAGAGTTAGAGCGTTTTGTAAAGCGCTATGAGCTCTAGTGAGGAAAGGCGCTATACAAATGTTAATTATTTTTAAAAACATTTTTTTAATCAATATAAGTACTTTGTAATTATTTCAACGATTTATCTAAACATATTTGAATAATGAATTGAATTACAAAAATATACAATATAATAAAACCTGAGTGTTTGCACAGTTATTAATTTAACACTCTTTTCTGTCAGTTTACAGTGACGATGATGCCATCTTAAAGGTGGTGGAAACCTATGTGGGTGAGGATTGCATCCTCTCCGCTCAGCCAACGACGCGACCAGCTTCAGTACCGGTGACAGTTGCCCTCGATGCTGGAAACTGTCGTTCTGATTCGGCGAGATCTGCCGCTGCAACCACCAGCATGACAGCAGAAGCACCTGCAAAAAACCACGAGGAAAACTTCAGTCCTTTACATAATCTGCAACCAGGGCTACTGCTAGCTCACCTACCAATGAGCTATACAACCAATACTTGCAAGAATCTATCAAATTAAAGAAACTTGAACAAGAACTGGTTTCATTGAAGATTGAGTGTATGAAAAAGAAACTGAGCACCGAGTGAAGGCCGTTTGACCTTGTCTTGTTTAGCACATAACAATAAATAATTTTGTTTCTTGCACAAAAATTATAATGTATAAAAAAAGAAGAGTAATAACATCACATACGATATATTGATATGTCATTGAATAAGTGAATGCCTAATTGAAATAAATAACATCACAAACTTTACTTAAAATAAACATCATTATTAGGCAAATGTAAATGACTAAACAAATGGGACTTTGCTAGCAGTGTAAAACTAAGTGTTGGACACATTTTCATGCACTGGCATTTTCATGCAGGAGAAAGTGCATCCTTAGGATGGTAATGTTATGTTCATTCATCAAACTTTACAAAGCAAATATTGTTAATTTATGTTCTACACATGTCCGTGTACTTCTAATCTGGTCAGTACTACATTGTTTTCAAAAATTTCAAGCGTTGAACAAGCAATGGGGCAAGTGCTTCCCTTATCGCTATTGTGTTTTCAGACAATATTGTAATTAAAACAAAATGAAAATTGAACTGTGCTTTTCAGTGTGTGAAATTTGTAATAATTAGATGATGTATGACCTTTTTTTTCTAACTTTCATGTATAAAAAGAACTATTTGATGCTGCACGTTGTCTGTTGTACAGGGCATAGTAAGTGTGCATTACCACTGCAAATAATGTTTATAAATGCTCTTGGATTATTTTAACAAATTCAAAATAATACATTTGCAGTTTAACACAAAGACAAACATGACTCACTTCAGTGCATACCAAACACGGTCTGAATAAGATGCTGCCTCTTAGCCCTTGATGTCAGTGTTGGTGGAATGTTGCACTGATTCCAACCATCATCTTCGCCATCATTGTCATCCTCCTCCTCCTCAACTTCAGGCGTGCCAAAAGCCATGGCCATGTTGTGCAGGACGAGGCAAGCGGAGATGATGCTGCATGCACGAGAAGGACTGTACTGGAGTTCGGTTCGCAGGCAGCTTGGTATCTGAAAGACGAATATAACACTAAATCAAAATACTGTACCTCTCTCTCTCTCTCTCTCTCTCTCTCTCTCTCTCTCTCTCTTTCACCCCCTATCTTAGCCTCCCTCCCCCCTCACTGCTTCATGTGTGCTTGACTATTAATTCTGCATCTATACACATTAGGCCTATTCTACATGAAATCTCACTGATAATCCTTGTCCTTACAAAGGCAGATTTATATCTGGTAAAAACAAAAAACTATACAAAATAATAACAGATAACAGATAACAGAACTTTATTTCGCCAGGTGACAAGCACGAGGAATACACTTTGATGTTGGCACACATATTATACAAAACACAATAACAAAGCCAACCACACCTACGCGCAACCATCCACTTGCTGACACACTCATACAAGACTAGGAATAATACTGACTGGAATATAGTAGAAACAGAATGATCAAATCAAATATAGAATAATACACACACATCCACACACACGTGCGCGCTTTTCTCCGTTATCTCTCGCTCTCTCAATTCTCTTCTCTTATGTTACACACTCTACATACATCTATAAATTCTCTCTCTATCACTTCCTCTACTCACTCTCCTCTCTCTGTCTCTCTCTTCCTCTCTTTCTTTCTGTCTTTCTTTCACACACTTCTCCCCCCCTCCCTCCCTCCCTTCCTCCCTCTCTCTCTCTCTTTCTCTCTCTCTTATGCATAAGTCACTGAGATAGTCCGGGATCATCGGGTGCCAGACAAGGAGTTGAGGTTTGTCACTGCTTGTGGAAAAAAACTGTTCTTGAAGCGGCAGGTACGGGTCTTTATAGTTCTGAGCCTTTTGCCAGAAGGAAGCAGCTCGAAGAGGTGGTATCCGGGGTGGGAGGCATCATCCACTATCTTTCTGGCTCTGCTCATCAGGCGTTTGGTATAGATGGAGGCCAGAGAGGGGAGGTCGGTGTCAATGATCTTGCTGGCAGTGGAGACAATATGGTCTAGTTTTTCTTTCTGTTGTTGGGATGCACCCCCATACCACACACAGATGGAAAATGTTAGAACACTTTCTACCACAGAGCGGTAGAACTGGGTGAGGATTTCCTTCCTCAGGCCAAATTTTTTCAGCTGCCTGAGAAAGTACATCCTCTGCTGTGCTCGCTTGATGATGGAGTCGGTATTGAGATCCCAGGTAAGGTCGCAGGAAATGAGTGAGCCCAGAAACTTGAATGACTCAACTGTCTCGATGGGCTGGCCGTTGATGAAGAGGGGGTCAATGGGAGTGGCGTTCCGACGAAAGTCGATCACCATCTCTTTGGTCTTGGAGGCGTTCAACTCGAGACTGTTGTAATTGCACCATGACACCAGCAGGTCGACTTCCTGCCTGTAGGCTGACTCATCTCCATTGGATATGATGCCCTCAACGGTGGTGTCATCGGCAAACTTTACGAGTTGAACTGACTCGTGATGGGAGGTGCAGTCGTTGGTGTACAGGCAGTATAGAAAAGGAGACAGGACACACCCCTGGGGTGCGCCTGTGCTCAGGGTCAGGAACTGCGAGATGTTGCTGCCTATTTTCACTGACTGGGGGCGGTTGAGGAGGAAGCTCAGAATCCAGAAAGAGATGGAGGGGGAGAGGTTGAAGAGCTGAAGCTTGTCGAACAGGGTCTGGGGGACGATGGTGTTGAAAGCAGACGAGTAGTCTACGAAGAGGAGGCGGGCGTAGCGATTAGGGGTTTCTAGCTGCTGGAGGGTGAAGTGAAGGGCCAGGGCGACGGCATCGTCGACAGACCGGTTAGCTTGGTAAGCAAACTGGCACGGGTCCAGTTTGCCCTTGGTAGCGGACTGGAGGTGCTTGAGTACCAGGCGCTCCAGCACTTTCATCACCAACGAGGTCAGGGCCACAGGGCGGTAGTCATTGAGGGAGCTAATTTGGGGTTTCTTGGGAACAGGTACGATGGTGGAGGTCTTGAAACAGCGGGGGACAGTGGACAAGAGAAGGGAGGAGTTGAAAATCTGGGTAAAAACTGGAGCCAGTTGGGAGGAGCAGTGTTTGAGAGTGGGGGCTGATACTCCGTCAGGACCACCTGCCTTTCTGCTGTTCTGCCTCTTGAAGAGAGACTCCACCTCCGACTCTGTGATGGTGAAGGGTGGAGGCTGGTGGGAAGCAGAATCAGGAGGGGAGACTGTGACAGGGATGGTGTTCTGTCTGTCGAATCTGGCATAGAACTCGTTCAGCTTATCTGGGAGCTGCTTGTCGTCAGCATCAGCTTGGCGTCCTTTCTTCTTGTAGTAAGTGATGGTTTGCAGACCTTGCCAAACTGCCCTGATGTTGTTGGAGTGAAAGTGGGCCTCTAGCTTTTTCTTATAATCCCACTTTGCACGTCTGATGGCCTTTTCTAACTCATATTTGGCCCTTTTGTAGCTGATCTTGTCGCCGCTTCTTCTTCCTTTGCTCTCAGGCTTGACTTGAGGCTGTTGTTGAACCATGGCTTGTCATTTGGCCAAGATCCCAGGTAACACAGATTTTAAATACCCTCTGGTTGCCCAGTGGATTTGGAGTGGGAAAGATGTGGGAATGAGGGCCCTGCAGCATACCACTCCTATCCCTGGCTCATAGCTGTGGGAAAGGCAAGGTGTAAGAATGGGAATTTGAAGAGAGATATCAGGCCCACTGGGCCTGCCACACACGTGGGGCAGGCGTTGAACGCCCCACTACAAGCCCAGAGTGACTGAGCCAGCCATCTAATTCACTGTGTGCTGCGCGCGTGTGCCGTGGTAAGCTAGCTGGCGTGAAGTCATGGATAGGCCTATTTTAATGTTGTGCCGAGCTCACACTCAATAATTATTTTTATAAACCATTAAAATAAAATGTACAAGTAAGCTTGTTAAATTCCTAAAATATTTATAATCACAAAGTATAACTTATATTTGAGTGTTTTGTAAGTTTAAAAAAAAAAATCTCAATTTCCTTATTGTATGCGGACCTATAGTTTCATCACTTCCTGCTCACGTTTGGACTACTTCAAATTGACACGCCGTGTTCAACTATTACCGGCAAGTATTATTCAATTCCGATTTAAAAGTTTATTTCTGCTTATCTATTGGCTTTTTATTCAGGCAAATTGTAATTTTTAAATTATTTCCTTCTTACCCATGGCTTCTTATTCAAGTAAACGTAGAAAACTTAGTCTTAGGGCACAGGTTGAAAAACGTTTGTTGCCTTCATTTGACACTGACAGTATTAATCGTACTGATTCATAGCCTCGATGAAAATGAATCTGAATCGGTGCAAGATGACAATTCGAATGCATTTTTTTGATGATCTCGGCCATAAAGTGCTTGGGGTTGATTTTAAAAAAATAATCAAACCAATTTGTGTGTGTGTGTGTGCATATGAACTAATGAAGCAACGATTCTTTTTGTTTGGATTTTTATTTAGTTGAAATTGAACTAGTAGAAAATTTGGGTGCAGGACGATTCGCCTCACTGTCAACTCGTTTCAGTCAACTCGCCTGAACATTAAGTCAAGTCGCCTAACGTTGCCGAATGTATGACGACTCGCCTACAGACGACTCGCCTCACCTCGTTTTCAGTCGATTCGCCTACATCTTTGGATCCTCAATATCGCGCGATATTGTCATTTAGGCCTATTAGTAATTTATAGTGTTTAAGGAACGGGTTAGGGTTAGTTAATCGCGCCGCGAGAAATGGATATACCCTGGCTAGCTCTGTATGAAGCCCAATGTGCCGCCATATTAGAACTCGTATTCTAGTTCACGTTCGCTATTGTCGCTAGCAGGCATTATTCTTGCACTTTGAAAGAATTACGATAAAATATCATGCAACAACGGGTGCACGACGATACGCCTCACTGTCAACTGTAAGGAACGGGTTGGATTCTACTACCTCGTTTTCAGTCAACTCGCCTAGATCTTTGGATCCTCGATACCGCAGTGGCTCCGCGCGAGCGTCTGACAATTCGTTTCAGGGTTGGATTCTACTATTTTCCTTTACCATTGTTACTCTTTCCCAGTCCTTTTCTATTTATACTCGATCTGTCTGTGACTGTCTATCTAGTTATTTTATTTATTTTATTTTACTTATATCAGTCATAAAAAAATCATGAAATCTATTAAATTAATTTGCTACCCTATAGATAATCAGTCATAAAAAAAATCATGAAATCTATTAAATTAATTTGCTACCCTATAGATAATCAGTCATAAAAAAAATCATGAAATCTATTAAATTAATTTGCTACCCTATAGATAATCATCCATAGCGTTTCTACTGCACTCTACTCGGGTATATCCCTCTATTCACTTTCTGTTATTGTTAAAGATGATTTATAATATAATAATAACATAAAAAGATACTTAGTATTATTTAGAGTTTGTAGGCCATTCACAGTACTGCAGACAATACATTATCTTAATAGTAATACTAATACAGTACTGTAATTGGAAAAGGTTTATTAGAAATGTTTTCCTTGCAGTAAAAGAACAGTAGTTTTCTCTGTTGTTTGCAATACATCTTGGAATGCAATTGTTTATACTTTATATTTCAAATATAAATTATGCTAACGTGCTGTATTTAACATAATTAAAAAATGCATTTGTGCATAAGTCATAAGTATTAAAAGTTTGCTTTTGTATTTAACATCATTTTTAAAAACTTAACTATGAGGTTATCCCACACAAATTTAAAACATTGTCCCTTAAATTTATTTTCATTTTGTGTTTTTCACACAGAGATGTTAAATGAAACTAACCCAGCCTAAAGAGATTGTCTAGAGAGTTTAAATCTAAGTGGGTGGGTGGGTGCGGGTGTGTGTGTGCTCAGGGTGCGAGAGTTCGGGGTACAAAGAAGGAGTAGACAAAATGCGTCCAGCACAACCGGCGCCACACGTGTCTGTGCTCGGAACGAACTCAGTTTTGTCCCTTACAACAAAGCGTGATAAAAGCTAGATACAGATACAGGAAGTATAAAGCCAAAGGGGGGCATTAATCAAGTAATTTTTGTAAAATTATATTTTATGGTAATCAATAATATAAATAGCTCAGCAGTAGTATAGTGGAGTTTCAATATATAAGTAGCCCTTGGACTATCCCAGTCAGCTCATTTGCATACTATATCAACTGCTGTTATCTGCGGTGTGCAGGTGTGATCGTTGTTGATTGTCTGGACGTTCTTTCTTGAAGCTAGAGAGCGAGAGAGAGAGAGAGAGAGAGAGAGAGAGAGAGAGAGAGAGAGAGAGAGAGAGAGAGATGTTAGCTGGGCCTGTAATAAATGTTCAGGCGAGTTGACTGAGGCGAATGGACAGTTTTGCGTATCGTCGTGCACCCAGAGAGGGTGAGTGAGAGAGAGAGAGAGAGAGAGAGAGAGAGAGAGAGAGAGAGAGAGAGAGAGAGAGAGAGAGAGATGTTAGCTGGGCCTGTAATAAATGTTCAGGCGAGTTGACTGAGGCGAATGGACAGTTTTGCGTATCGTCGTGCACCCAGAGAGGGTGAGAGAGAGAGAGAGAGAGATTACATTACATGATTATTGCTTTAAATTTAAGTAACAGAAAGAAGGAATAAAGGTTTTAGAGCCAAATTAAAATGCAAAGAAAAATAAAGTTCTGCAATTTTCCTTTACCTAACTACTTAGTCTACCTATTTTACTTTCGTTTTATTTACTCTCTTCATGTGCAATAAAAACATGTTTTAAAATAAAATTATCCATCAATTTTTCTATAACAGAAAGAAGGAATAAAGGTTTTAGAGGCATAATTAATATGCAAAGAAAGATAAAGTTCTGCCATTCAGTTACCTAACTATTTTAATTAATATACAATAGGAATAGAGTGGTACTTCTGTTTAATTTCCTCTTTTCATTCATGTGCAATAAAAACTTGTTTTAAAATAAATCTATCTTTTAATTAATTAAGCTAATATCAATATAAAAGATAATATTAAAATGTTTTAGCTGCAAGTACGAATGCATGGTGAATGATGTGCACATGTTCTTGTAATCTGTTTTTAACGTTGTCCAAAATGATTCCTAACTGTGTAATTCTTATTGTATTGCATGGTATTGCAAATACACTAGGAAAAGAAAGAACATGATAAGGTTAAGGATAAACATTACTGGAAACAGAACAATGTAATTGGAACATGAAATTCTTGGTGAGCTGAAAATGTGAAGTTTTTAACGTGTTTTTAGAACAAATATCTCCTTCTATCTCCTTCAACAATAAATTAAAATGAAATGAAACGTCACATTCACACTAACAGACTAAAATTCAACACAATTGTTAAAAGCCCAGACATTTTATTATTTCACATAAAAAGGTAATGAAATAAGTTAATTATGAAAAAATGATCACACTTGCTTATTCCATTCTTACGAAGCATAACAACCACATGGAGTAATAAAGATTATACTACACTAGGGTAGGAAGTTCAAAACACAACATTCATAGTTAAATAAATTACTTTAACAGATTTAATTACCCCCAAAACGATTCAACATATATTCCATTCATACAAAGCATAATTAAAAAGCATGCAATACATTTAAAAGGTATGAGTATAATAGTCACTACTGTGCACCAAAAGTCCACAAATTAAAAACTATGTACACGTAGGTATGCAGTGCTAGTGTGTACCAAAGTCTACAAATTGTTTACATTAGTACACAAGTGTGTACCTAAGTCCAAAGAATAAAAAATAGATATATACAATTATCACAGCAACTAATATCACTGAATTCGTTTTCTTTAAAAAATAGCCATAAGGTCCACAAAATACAAATTAGATGTACAAGTAGTGTGTATTTAAGTCCTAACAATGAAGAATAGATTAGTACATGAGTACACTAGTGTGTGTTCAAGTCCACAATATAAAAAAATAGATGTATAAATGAGTGCACTAATGTGTACCAAAGTCCAAAGAATAAAGGCAAGATATAATATACAAGTATCACAGCAACTGACATCACTGGATGTGTGTGTGTTCACTGGTGTGTATTCACGTCCACAAAATACAAACTAGACGTCTACATGAGTACACTAGTGCGTACCAAAGTCCAAAGAGTAAAAATTAATAAAAAATTATCACAGTAACCAGTAACAAACATCACTGGATTTTTGTTCTAAACAAAATAGCATGCCATGCATAAAAAGCGACATACAAAACATAAAACATACAGTGGGGAAAATAGTCATCAAAATAACAGCAAAATGTAAACAAATACGCCCTAGTCTCACTCTCTCTCTCTTTCTCATTATTACTTTCTCTCTCTCTCACACATTCCTCCTGAGGGTGCCCTCTCCCACCATTGCCAAAGCAAGGTCCAGGGCAAGAATAAAAGCAAGATATAATATACAATTATCACAGCAACTGAAATCACTGGATGTGTGTTCACTAGTGTGTATTCACGTCCACAAAATACAAACTAGACGTCTACATGGGTACACTAGTGCGTACCAAAGTATAAAAATTAATATACAAATATCACAGTAACAAACAGTAAAAAAACAGTTGGAAAAATAGTCATCAAAATAACAGCAAAATGTAAACAAATACGCCCTAGTCTCACTCTCTCTCTCTCTCTCTCTCTCTCTCTCTCTCTCCCTCTCTCTCATTATGCCCTAGTCTTGGCAACAGCCAGGAGAAACTCTGGCACAGTCATTTCTCCCCTGTCTAGGGCATCCCACAACTCCACATACTTTCTCTCTCTCTCTCTCTCACATTCCTCCTCACATTCCTCCTGAGGGTGCCCTCTCCCACCATTGCCAAAGCAAGGTCCAGGCCGCTTGCTTCCTCAAACAGGATGGTGACAAGACGATAGAAGGGGGGTTTCCTCTCATGCACGGTGATGTTGAGGCGCCGATGCCAACCCTCAACATCGTTGTTGGTCCGGGTGTGGCACCGGTACATGCACCATGATGAGACTGGGAAACAAGGAGCAAAGCATAAAGACACAATGTTGACAGCATTTCAATTATTTCTTCACACTTACTGTTGTAAAAGTATACCCTTAAATGGCAAAGTAAACATTGTGGATGTACTTACTTTGAGCCCAAGTTCCTGGAGCCTCCTCCACAATGCCTGTGACCAATGGAAAAAGCAGCCTCGCATGCTGACTCCAGCCAGCACCTGCTGCACTGCCCCCCAGACGGCTCGCTCAAAGTCCGCCACGACCTCCCTTACTGCTGCTCTGCCAGGGATGCTGGCCAGGACGGCTCTCAAGACGGAGGCGTAGTCCTCCGTCTGCCGCCTGGACATCAGCGCAAACACCATAGGCAGCTGCTTTTCTCCATCTCCGACAAAAGCGTGGATGGAGAGCAGCTGCACAAATGGATGCTGCCTGACCACCTGAAAAAAATGGTATATTGAGTTGGGGAAACATTTTCTTACAATCTCAATTGAATCACATAACACAGCATTACAAGGACTATTTACAAAATCAACATTTTAGCTTCTTCTATACACATATACACATGTCTTGTGTCACTGCACTGTCAGTTTTGCATTACAAGTATTTAGAAAATTTAAAAATTTAAAATCAGTTTCTCTAATAGTAAAAATTTAAACAAAAATGTAAGCCTATCATAAACAATCAGAGCAACTTTTACAGTGAACCATTTAACTATTAAAATATGTTAATTTATTTTTAGGTCCCCCATATTTTGCATATCTATACGCACTTAGTCATGTAGCATTGGAAAAAAAGTAAACTATTGATATCAAAAATCTTGTTGCATTGTTAGCTGTCAGTGTAACTAAATAAAGGACCAATGTTTAAATAGATGTGAATAACCAACACAGGATTTTGAAAAGGACGTAGGAATGAGAATTTGGGGTAAGTTAACAGGTCCGATGGTTATGCTCACCTTGAAGGTACCGTCCAGATACCATGTTCTGGCCTCGGCGAGCAGTTCCAGTTGGCGGGGTGTGGCAAAGATGAGGTGTCTGACGGCATCATCGTGGAGGTCTGCAAGGAGGAAACCTTGCGGGATTTCCTCATGCAGCAACTGAAAAATTAGCGGCAACATTTAGGTGACTATCAAATAAATAAATAAAATAATGAAAATAATACAATAATAAACAAAAAATAAGCTACAAAATTTCAAACTCAATTTAGTCAACAATGTATTTCATTCAAGTGTGGCAGTTATTAAAATGTATGGTTCAGGAAAAGTCATTGAGTATAAAGAATCACTCTTTAATTGAAAGTATTAGTTTGCTTACATCAAAATGGAGACCGGCTGGCTCCGTGGGTCGACTCCTCTCTCTGGCCCGGTTGGCCATCCGTTGCAAATTTACCATGGCTGGGCGGCTGGCAGGAGGGAGGGCGAGGTCTACATGCTCCCTCAGGGCATCCTCGGCAATCCTGCCAGCAGGTTTATAAACATCTGCCACGCTGACCTGCTTCACCTGAAGCAAAACAGTACACATTTTACAATATTTTTGGCATGTTATGTATACAGTGGAATCTGTTTTAATTTTTTGTTTAATATGCAAAAATGTGTTATTCATATCAGTATTCAGGCGGGTTCAATAAATCTATTAAATGCTTATGCTCCAATGGGGCTAATAAGCCAATAGGTAAAAAAATAACAAAAAAAACTACCTTCTTCTTTATTGCCCGCCCGGTGGCTTGTCCAGGTATGGGCTCACGGCTGTGCATGCCCACCATAGCAAATGTTGCGCCCACCTGTCGGACACGGGCTGAGCAAGGGCGGGTGGCCCTCCTTACGCTGCATTGCCAGGAGGAAATGACTTTGCCCTTGCGCTGCAAGCAGATAATGAAATCATATAGCAAAGAACAAATGGATAGGAAAAAAATAATTTAAAAAATTTAAGACCACAAAAAAGTGACAGAAAATGAGATAATTTTGTGATTTATTCAAATTATTTTAAGTTGTAAATGTAAATAAATTATGTACACCATCTTAAGTTGTACCAACCTGTAAATTGTAGGAGTACCCGTAAGAATCAAGTACTATGTCCTTGCCCCTTTCTGACCCCCCAGCCATTAGGAAGAATGTGAGGTCGGCAGCAGGAAAAGGAGGAAGGATGGCAGCAGGCGAATGAGGAAGGTCGACAGCAGGCGAAGGAGGAAGGTCGATAGCAGGCGAAGTAGGAAGGTCGGCAGCAGGCGAAGGAGGAAAGTTGGCAGCAGGCGAAGGAGGAAAGTTGGCAACAGGCGAAGGAGGAAAGTCAGCAGCACCATCAGCAAAAGAAACCTGCGACAGAGAAAAAACTGGAAGGGGGGAAGATGCAAACGGCAAGCGAAAAGAAACTGAAGGGGGGGAAGGGAAGTTAGAGCTATGAGTAGCAGCAGAAGAAAAAATTTGAGAGGAAACGGAAACAGAAGCAGGTGGAGAAGAAAAAATAGGAGGTGGAGGAAAAGGAGATGAGGAAATGGGAGAATAAACAGCTGGATAAGGAGGAAGAGAAAGAGATGACAGGTGAGACCTAGGAGAAGATTGAGGAGTTGGAAGAGATCCAGACAAAGACAGGTGGAAATTGGGAGAATAGGTCAAAGATTCAGAATCAGAGGAAGAAGAAGAGTCAGAGGAAGAAACAGAAAGTTTTAAAGAGGAAGAAGAAGAGTCAGAGGAAGAAACAGAAAGTTTTAAAGAAACAGGAACAGGCCTGAGAGAATCTGCAGTAGCCGTCTCAATCAGCCCATTTTGGTGGCCAGCCTCAGGGTTGTCCGATCTGTAAAACAGGACATTCAACTTACAATTCTGACTAAGTGTACATGTATTGTTATTTTATTTATGCAGACAATTGTACAGTAATCTATTTTATATTTGCATTCATTTGATCAAATTTTTGGTAGATATTCACAGCTTTGCTTTATGATTAACAAAGCATCTCTTTAATGATAAACTTATACATACCTGTCAGTGCAGTTCCTACAGATGAATTCACGGCACAAAACTCCCCTACACATCTGCCTGTACTGAATCAGGCTGATTCCTGAAAATAAAAAGTTAGGGACTAAGTACCAACTATATATTTAAAAAAATAATTGATCGAAAAACATAACTGTATAATTAAATACTTAATTTCTTTGTGTTACCTTACAATGATTATAAAACAAGTTTTGTGTAGACTGCATAATCATGGCAGGAGCTATCTATGAATTTGCTGTACTGTATCTACTAAAGAAAGTTTGATGACATTATCCTCTTTATATGTCTGTCTGTGTAATAATATTTCTTACTTTTAGGTTTATCTTTTTATATGTTTACATGTAAAATATATTATACATTTGTGTGTAACTATAAATCATTTTATATATCTGATTATCTATTATTATGACTCTTGTTGTCACCTTCATAATTTGGAGGGAAAAAAACCACTGTACCATCTTCTAAACCACAAATAGATGAAAATAATAGCACTGAAGTACGGAAGAAAGAAAAAAAATCTGTAATTTCTAACGTCTACAGAATGTAGTTCTCAGACAGAAGATAATCAACTTACCCGTTTCACACAGACGGTGCTGCCACTGATTACACCTGTCACATGCCAGTGCATGCTGCCTCCGTGTCACTTCCAACTTGCAGATCACACACTTCTCCATCGATCTTGCCTGCTTCTTCTTTGAGCGTATAGGGGCTTGCCTGCAGGACGTTTGAAGAAGAAATGAAATTTGGTGCTGTTGTTGTTGTTGTTGTTTGTAGATTATAGTCACACGACACTTTCGCATATAGGTGACTACTGGACCGATTTATACTGACACCAGCGGGCCAGTTGTTGGTAAAGGGGAAAATAATATGATCACACGTTGACCAATCCGGGATTCGAACCAGCGACCTTTCGGTTACTAGCAAGACGCTCTTACCAACTGAGCTACCCGGCCCCTCAAAAATTTGGTGCTAAACACTGAGCTCTTATATAGGAGCTCGGTGTTGCTTATATAAGAGCTCAGTGGTGCTAAATGCGAACGAAAGCGGAAACGGCAACGCCATATCTGGTTTATTACAATGGATCACTGTAATGGCGTTAGGCAATCCCACGCTACAAGTTACTCGCTCCATTCCATTCACTGCTTTCAGTTACGCGATACAATATGGCGATATAATACCCGCTATACAATACAACACAATGATTAAGTTGTGCAATCAAAAACATTGGGCGATTTTTCTCTCACACATGTATGGGAATTGACTTGTCACTTGAGATGTCTGTAATGGCGTTATGCAATACCCATTGCTAATTGAAAATTGTACAGAGGAACACAATACCATGTGAACAAAGACACTATACTTACAAACAAGTCTGAACAAAAATGAATGTGTGCAAGGTTAGAAAATTTTATTCATTGTAAGAACCCTGTACTCAACAATTCCACCCCGCCAGCAAACATGTTCACAATAATTACATCTGTGTGCATGTCCCTATCGCCAAATACTGTTGCCTTTTTAACCAAGCTAGCAAAATTCAACACAACTGTACAAAATACACAACAGCAGTTCCTATCACAAATATTTATTTAACATCAGCATGTCATTCAGACCTTTGCTAATTAAGTTTTAATTGTAAATGATGTTTAAAGAACAAACACTTTCGGTTTATAGGTACATAAGCTAAAATGGCCATACTGTGAAATATTTGTTTAATTTGGGTGAAAACGGTTATTAAAAAATTGGATCTGTCATTAAACAATGATAAAGCGACCCAACTGCTAAAAGTTTGAATGTTCTATTTCTGTTCTGACATGGAGTTATTTTCCCTATCCCATATGCTCTTACAAGATACTAAGTGACCAGTGATCACACAAGGAAGGTATTTAATGTTGCAGCATCATAAAAGGATTACAAATAAAACAGGGTGACAGCACATGCAATATAGGATTACACGAGTTAACATTACACATACCTGTCAAGTCTTATGCTTTTGACATAATTCTTACTGAATTTTGGCGATGTTCAAGTCTTATGGCATAAGGTGAAGACCTTACGGGTTTTTTTTAAATTGTGGAGAAAAAAAGTATATAGATAGATATATATTATATATCTAGAGAGAGAGAGAGAGAGAGAGAGAGAGAGAGAGAGAGAGAGAGAGAGAGAGAGAGATCGCTAAGGTTCGTGAATGTGACAATCCATGGTATTTTGTTCAAACTTATGGTATGAGAAGCAAAATCTTATGGTAAGAGTCCACAAGAGCTTGACAGGTATGCATGACATATTAATTGTACAGGGCAATACAACATTAAACAAATAAAATTATATCTTTTTTTTTCCACAAGTTTTTATTTCAGCTCTTTCATTCTTCCATTCCACAATTTCTTCAGACTCAACGTAAAAAAAAATTCAACTATCTCATCCCTCAATATATCATACATTACAATAAAGCGATATCACTATGGCAGTTATTTATATGATGATAATTATTAACTGAGGATGATAATAAAATAAATTATGATATAAGAGGCCGTTTTTGTATATTATTAGTGAACTTTCATAATACTACATTCACACCCACACAAATACAAAGTGGACACAACCGAAGTACTCCAAATGAAGATAAACTCACACATTTGTAATTTATAAATCCCAACTAACATAAACAAGAACAGGCAAATCATAATTGGAAAGAAAAGGTAAAAGATCCTCTGAGGGAATTTACAACAAATAACTGGTGTTGCCATAATAAGTATAAGAGACAAATATACGCCTAACTGTCAATTCGCCTCAGTCAACTCGCCTGAACATTAAGTCTACTCTGCTATAATAGCTGAGAGCTCAGTGGTGCTAAATGCAAACGAAAGCGGAAACGGCAACGTCATTATCTGGTTTACTACAATGGCGATTGTAATATCGTTATGCAATAACCACGCTACACCCCCCATGCTACACCCATGGCGTTAGGCAATACGAGCCGGCAATACCCACGCTACAAGTTACTCGCTCCATTAACTGCTTTCAGTTACGCGAGACAAAATGGCGATATAATACCCGCTAACTCCACAATACAACACAACGATTAAGTTGTGCAATCAAAAACATTGGACGAGTTTGCTCTCACAAATGTAGGGGAATTGACTTGAGATGTTGCGAATCGACTAAAAACGGGGTGAGGCGAGTCGTCTTTAGGCGAGTCGTCATACACTCAGGCGAATCGACTAAAAACGGGGTGAGGCGAGTCGTCTTTAGGCGAGTCGTCATACACTCGAAAATTTGTGTAGCCCAGCTAACCTTCCGTCGATGGGTAGCTGGGATAACTTTGTTGATCGTTGGACTTCTGATCCCAGGGTTCAAATCCGGGCAGGGGAAAACCTAAATGCAACCTCTGTACCTACAGTGCCTTTAGCTTTTTTGATAGGTTAAGTGCGCTATATAAGTATTATAATAAAGAGGCTTTTATAATTAAAAGAGGTGCTACAGCAAGATACAGTTTTTGTTTGCATTTTGATTTTAAATAACCAAGCATTACATAAAAATTGTTTGCTTTTGTTGTTTCAGAAGTCTTCAGGGTGTTTTTCATCGTGCTGGAAGATATAAAGGAGAAAGTAGATGAAGTCTACCAGATGGTTGCAGCAAGTTCAGCATCCTGATCCAACTCCGAAGCATCTCTTCCTAGTGGATTTACTTTCCACTAGCAACTATGGAAATGGAAGACATGACTGCATTGGATGATGTTCTGGATGACTTTGAAGTGAGGAGCCACATGGTAAGAATTGATGTAAATAAGTGACACAAACTAGGCCCACTTAATTTTAACTTCCAGATTTCATATAAATTCCTGTTGTTTTCAGTTTTCATGTATTCTTTTGAATGTCACTGGATTTGTCTTTGTTCTAAAAAGATGTGTGTGTGTTGGGACAGGAGTAGTGTATTTTGTGTTTGGGTGTATTTTCTTCAGCATTATCATGTGCAAAATAGGTAGATGACATGTACCAATAATTTGTTATTCAACCAAGCTTAATGACAGGTGTGGAATGAAAACTTCAATTTGATACATAGTTTGGATTGACATTTTCAATTTTGTCAAAATTTTCTGTTTTCAGGTCAGTTATCTTGTTTCTGTTGGAGGCAATAAGTAAAGAAGACTGGTTCGGCATGTTTTGAGACGTGTGATGAAAGGCAGCCTGGCAATATGCTAGTTGCTACAACCTGACAGGTGGTGGAAAAAAGGCAAAATCATCTTTCAAGGCACTGAAGTTTAAAGAGGTGGTTTATGGTAAGTTAATTTAACTTTTTATTATGCATTTTAAAACTCCAGCAAAATGTTTTTGATTTTATACCAAAAGCTAACTCATGTAAGTGAACCAGAGTGGATTAGCGCTAAAATATTTTTTGCTTTAGTACCTAAAGCATATATATAGAAAAATAGCTCAATATTAATTATTCTTCCATTAACATTTTGACCTCCGCTGGACCCTATAAACAATGACTATCAATGATCTACATTTTGACTGTACAGATGAGAAGAAAAACTTTACATTTAGTTATTTATTTATTGTTTCCACCAAGGAACTCGCATTTGAATTTCAGTTGGTTGGTTAGAAACTTTAAGTAGAAATGAATGTATAGATTTCAGTGACATTTTGTTACCAAGTCTAGTCTGTTTCATTATTTTATTGTAACATTTCAATATATTTGAGTATATTTCAAGAGAGAATGCCTCATTCTGCTTCGCACTGTTTTTTTTTTTAAGCCTGAAATTCTTTTTGTTTTTTAAGGTTTTGTTTTGGTTGCAGCTGCTGTCAGAGTGCGGCATGAAGAGGAACAATTAAGACAATTTATGCAAGACACTGAGGAACAAGATGACGAGCAAGTTACCCTGGAGGAAGATCAATTTTCTCTATAAAAAATATGTTAACTAAGTATTATGGAGCAAGTGGTCCTTATTTTTTGGCAAAATATTATGAAGTTTGTTTCTTGGCTTAGTTCTTGTTTGATTCTGGCTATTGGGTGCTGATCACAACTTAAAACCCACCTCTTCTTACAAACCTACTGATAATTAAAGGTTTATTTTTGTCTGCTGTTTATTTGTATTTATTTATGTTTTTGTATTAAGCGTGTGAGTGTTAGAGTTTGAATGTGTTTGGGCTTGTTTGAGGAAAAGGACCTTATAAGAAATGAATTAATAATATTATTATTTTACAGTGAGTGTGACTGTTAATTGCAATTGTTTGACCTATCTTTATAACTGTATCTGTGTCCTATTATACACCCCATCTCTAAGCACTTTGATCCAAACAACAGGGTAAGCGCTGTTTAAATAACTCCTCATTATTTTTTAAAATCATAAATGGCTATTGCAAATAGTATTGATGCAAACATCTCCCCATAACACTTTTAGTTGTGTGTTTTACTCTTGAAATGAATTTGCAGCAGTATGTCGCGTATTCATGCTACCATAAAATGTTTCTTTCTATATTGATGTGCAAATTGCTATGTTCAGACTATGATGTAACTGTTAAGTTTTGTCCTGAGATTACCTGTAACTGGACCAGTTTTGAATTGTTTCCTGTCGTCCTGTTTCAGGTCTTATCTGTTCGCTGGACCCTTTAAGCATTGTTTAACTAATCTAAACTGGTCTGCTACATATCATAAATGGCTATAGGAAATAGTATTGATGCAAACCTCCAAATAACAATTTTTATTTTGTGTGTGTGTTTTACTCTTGAAACCCACCTCTTCTTACAAACTTACTGATAAAAAAAATTGTCTGCTGTTTATTTGTATTTGTATGTGTTTAAAAAAATTATTAAGCATATATGCGGTTTGGGCTTGTTTGGGGAAGAGGACTTTACAAGAAATGAATTAATAATATTATTTTACAGTGAGTGAGTGTAACTCTCAATGCGCTCATTGTAATTTTTTGTGTACCTATCTTTTTAACTGCATCTGTATACACCCCATTCCTAAGTACTTTGATCTAAATAATAGGGAAAGGGCTGTATAAATAACTCATTATTTTTTTTAAAGAATAAATGGCTATTGGAAATACTATTGATGCAAATATCTCCCCAGATCAATTTTAGTTGTGTGTATATGTATTTCACTCATGAAATAGAATGAATGTGTGATATTCATGCTACCATGAAATGTTTCTTTTTGTATTGATTTGCAAATTGCTATGTTCAGGCTATGACATAACCCTATTTTGTTCTGGGATTACCTGTAAATGGGCCAGTTTTAAATTGTTTTCTGTGGTCATGATTCATGTCTTAGCAGTTTTTTGGATCTTTTAAGCATTGTTTAACTATTCTAATCGAATCTCTACTACATATACTAAAATATATCTTGTAATTCTACACATTGCTTGACTTTTTGATTCTGCTATTTGCAGTCCGCTGGACTCTGTAAGCAATGAATAACTAATTATCTAACTATCTATCCTAATTGAATCCCTGCTACATATACTAAAATATATGTTGTTATTATAAATGTTGCTTGACCTTTTCTTGGTAATTCAAAATAAAATGTTACCATCCATGATAATGTGTTGATTTTTGCCTGATTAAAAAAATGTGTTCTTGTATGTTTCATTATCTTGCGCTATTGTTTCGCCCACTACAAGCCTACTAAAAACCCTACTTTAACCCAGCAATAATTAAGGGCCATCCCACTGGAGGCCCACTAGGTTTTATGATGACATAGCACAACTCTCCCATTGGGATCCCTCACCTTACCCATTACTATCCCAATGGTACACCACTGGAAGCCCTAGCATTTCCCCCAAAGCAATGTGGGACAGCCCAGTGGCAGCCCACTAGGTTCCCTGAGGTATCCCTCACCTTACCCATTACTATCCCAATGGTACACCACTGGAAGCCCAAACATTTTCCCAAAGCAGTGTGGGACAGCCCAGTGGCAGCCCACTAGGTTCCCTGAGGTAACCCATTTCTTTCCCATTCCTTTCCCACTGGGATACGATTTGCACTAGTGATCAAATCCCAGGCTTTGCCCTGTGGGTTTTCCCATTCGGGCACCACATGTTGTCCCACGTGGTGCCCATTTGGGCACCTCATGGGAGTGTTTGCTGGGATCTGACTTCTTTTGTTGGAATGCAGCCTTGTTCACAGAAACTAATGTAGGAAGTTACCACATCAGCTTGCTCATGGATGTCAGCACAGGAGGTGGTCAGTGCCTGCCAGTCCGTACAGTCAAAACACGCCTGTAGTTCCTGGATAGAGTCTTGATTCCAGCGCTTGACAGTACGGACCTGTGGTTTGCCTGACTTTAGTTTCTGGCGGTAGGAGGGGAGAAGGAACACCATCACGTGATCAGATCGGCCGAGTGGGGGGCGGGGTATAGAGCGGTAAGCGCCGCTAATTGTGCTGTAGCATAGGTCAAGGGTCGCTTTCTCTCTCGTTGCACATTTGACGTGTTGTTTAAACTTGGGCTGTTGTTTTCTTAAGTCAGCATGGTTGAAATCACCCAGAACGATAATGTGACAGTCAGGGTGTGAATTTTCAATGTTTGTGATCTGTTTGGAAAGTTCTTTGATGGCAGAAGTAGCGTGCGCTTTGTCAGGGACGTAGACGCCAACCAAAACAATGGAGGAAAACTCTCGTGGAAGGTAGAAGGGTCGACACTTTACAGTGAGAGTTTCAAGGTTGGGTGCACAGTGTTTGGATAAGATAGACACATCTGTACACCATCGGTCGTTGATCATAAAACAAATGCCGCCACCTGACTTTTTCTGTGAATCGTCAGGCGTGCGATCGGCGCGATGAAGCGAAAAGCCGTCGGGTTGTACTGCAGC
This sequence comes from Oncomelania hupensis, assembly GCA_036898135.1. Classification (NCBI taxonomy): domain Eukaryota; kingdom Metazoa; phylum Mollusca; class Gastropoda; order Littorinimorpha; family Pomatiopsidae; genus Oncomelania; species Oncomelania hupensis. The sequence continues at coordinate 45,926,164 of CM072514.1, read as the reverse complement.
GTCGGGAGTAGAGGGAGACAACCACGTTTCCGTGAAGCAAAACACCGAACAATCAGTAAAGTCTCTTTGAATGCTTATTAGGTAGCGCAACTCATCTTTCTTGTTGTCTAGGGATCTTACATTTGACAAACAGATGGCAGGGAGGGGAGGGCGTGCGGCGCGTTGGCGAAAACGAACGAGCACTCCAGCTCGTTTACCTCTCTTGCGTGTGCGGCGACCGGGCGAAGCTGCCACGTGGTTTTGATACGCGCCGGCGTGTGTATGAAGAATGTCGAATGGAAAAGTTAAAAGTTCTGGTCTGTACTCACAGTCCGCAAAATCACGGATGAAAAGTAGATGTTCTCTTGAATATTTTAGCACACATACAGTCCTTTCGAAGCAGATACACAACACTATCAGTCCAAAACACACAAATAATGTACCTCTTTCTCTCTTACCCTCTCTCTTTTGTTCTCCCCCACTCTCCTCACTGGTGCCTATGTGTCTGCTTGTTAAATCTATGTCTATATATAAACTTAGGCCTATTCTACATAAAATCTCACAAGTAACCCTTGACCTTAAAAAGGCAACTTTTCACCTGCAAGAACACAAAACTAGATCAAAATAATGTACCTCTCTCTCTCTCTCTCTCTCTCTCTCTCTCTCTCTCTCTCTCTCTCTCTCTCTCTCTCTCTCTCTCTCTCTGTGTTATTAGACAATCCCACACAATATTTTCTGCTTACCTTCTTTCACTTTGTGTTTGAGGGTTCATCAACGGTGTTAGTAGCCAGTCTCGTAGTGGATAACCGTTGTCTCCTAAAATAAATCCATCAAGCAGTGGTGGCTGCATTTCGAAGTCCCTCCAAACGCTACTTTGCTGCAGTATGCGGGAATCATGAACTGACCCAGGCGTAGCTGTGCATCACAGAGGACCTGCACGTTGATGCTGTGCTTACCGCACCTGTTCACATATTCGTGTTCATTGATTGTAGGCCATTTCAATCTGACATGAGTGCAGTCGACACAGCCTATGACATTTGGAAATCCGGCTTGCAAGTAAAAACGTATCTTCTGGCGATCTGCAATATTTTGCGGATGAAAATTGATGTAGCGTCGAGCACGTCGAGCTAATGCTTGTGACACTCTGTAAATCACACGGGAAACGGTGGACTGATGAACGTTGACTGTGTCGCCAATAACAATCTGAAAAGAGCCAGTGGCAAAGAATCGGAGTGCAACTATACAATCTGCTCCACTGGAGAGAGGTTACCCTTCCTGTTGTATACAAAGTCCAAGTCATGTCCAATAAATTCCACAATCCTCTGAATGTCTGGTCGTCTAAAACGGAAACGGAAAAACGGAAGCGCCTGAAAATTTCCTCGTCACTGTATTCGTTCAAAGGGTTCCGTCTCTCTCTGTACAAACGATTTCTTCTCCTATTCAGTTCACGATACAACTGATGAACGGGGGCCGCCATTTTGTTGTGACTTTTAGATCAGTTTTAGTGATTTTAAGTTAGAACTGTTTTAAGCACTAAAAACGATTCTAAATCACTTGTGCATCCCATCTAAGGTTGCTAGAAGCGTACTAACTTAGAACGTTTCTAAAACCAGCTTTTTAAAACAGTTATAGATTTACAAACGTGTTGTGCATCCGGCTGCTGGAGTACTAATGTGGCCACTTGCCTTTGATGATAGGGCAGTGTACCATGCTGTGGTGAATCTTAAACAGCATGGCAAGGCGAGCGGTCTGTCTTCGCTGCTCCAGCGACGGCCATCCTAGGGCGTCCAGCATTTGGCTGACACTGGACGTATTGTGGTAGCGGTTCAAGACAAACCGCGCGGCTTCCAGCCTGTCGATGGACTTCTGCGTGTGTGGGTCCCATACTGAAGACGCGTACTCCAGTACAGGCCTCACAAAGGCCTTGTATGCTCTCTCCTTGATGTTACTGGAGCTGATTTTCAGGTTTCTACGCAGGAACCCAAGGGTCCTGCTGGCCTTGCTGATGATGGTGTCGATATGCTCCTCCCAGCTCACGTCCCGCCTGATGGTGACCCCCAGGTACTTTGCCGAGGCAACGGTCTCTAGGGTGTGGCCGTGCAGCTGATAAGATGAGGCCAGGGGATGTCGGCTTCTGGTGACTGGTAGTGGTAGTGTGCTGTGCAGCATTTGGCAGGGTGGAACTCCACGTCCCAGCTCTTCTCCCACAGTTCGAGGCGTTGGAGGTCTTGCTGTAGCTGGGCCTGGTCTGTGCCACTCGTTACAACCCTGTAGACTGCTGTGTCATCCGCAAATAGTCTTGTTAGTGCGGTCAGCATCTCCGGTAGGTCATTAATATATGCCAGGAACAGGCATGGGCTGATCCTTGGGGCACGCCCGACTGCACCGGGATAGATTGCCTTCAGTGTGTAACGTCAGGATGGCGACAGAGAGAGATTTTCCAAAGCAATTGAAAGTCAGAGAGAAACTAAAACAATTATCTAACTATTAATGAAAGAATTGCCAAAATATCCGGAAATTACGTTTTGAGAATTTATTCAAGTTTTTTTGTTTTCCATCCAAGTGAGTTCGTTTTTAGAAAATATATCCATTGCCGAAAAAATTACAAAGGTTCAAAGAAAAAGGCTGCTGATTGTTTTGTACTAATTTCGATTCAAATCTTGTTATTTTTCCTGGGTTTTTCGTCAAATCTTTATGTTCCTGATGTAATCTGATGATTACATCATAATTTCGATCAAATCTTTAAATATAGCGCCGTTTGTCCATTATCCACAATACAATACAATACAAGATTATTGCTTTAGGTCCAGCGGACTCTTCCGAGCCAAATCAGGACCATAGAGACGTTACAATACAATACAAGATTATTGCTTTAGGTCCAGCGGACTCTTCCGAGCCAAATCAGGACCAGAGAGACGTTATCTTAAAATATTATCAAATGATTCAAGTCTTAAAAAACAAGCCTGTTGCTCTTATATACACAAACAAACTTTCACATGACACCTCTTTAAGAGACTTCTTTAAAACTGATGTATTAAAAATATATTCTCTTTCTTCAATCAAATCACTAAATTCAGTCCTAATAAAACCCAAACTAAACAAAACATGTCGATACGATTTATATGCGATAAAACAAACCAACATCATGTAAAAATTGAAACAGATGTTGACCATTACATACTTTAAAAATCTCTTTGAAAGATATGGAATCAAAATATGTTTCCCTTTCAGGGCCGGACCTAAGTTTTTCAGGGGTAGGGGCCCAAATATATTTTAGGGTAGTAGTGAAGGCGCGAAGCGCCGAGCCGACGGCGCGAAGCGCCTAGTTTGCTAGGCGGGTCCGGGGGCATGCTCCCCCGAAAAATTTTTTGAAAAGGGAGAAAAAATGGTGCAATCTGGTGCAATCTGAGCATGTAAATTGCAAAATTTTGGTGCTATAGTTTGCCACTGATTTTGGTGAGAAATTACCTTTAAAAAAGTGTGTGTGTTTGTTAGGAATAAAGTCATAACAAAAATATGACTTAGGTCTTTGGGGAACAAAATATAGTGATACTCGGGTCCGCGGTAGACTCCTAAATGTGTTAGGTACTACTAGGTGTTTTCGTTTGTTTCTGCAGAGAGACTCTCGTTTCAGTATCACTTGTTTTTATTTATGTGTGTGTGTGGTTTTCTTCTTTTTTTAAAAAATATTTTTCCCCCACATTTTTTTCTTTCTTTTTTTATTTTATTATTTTTTTTAAAGGCTTCTGCTACAGATCAAATCAAACGATCATCCTTCGGATGAGAGTATAAACCGAGGTCTAGTCTGTGTCGCATACATTCCATCTTAACGGACTTTAAAGATCCTGACGCTCATGTCCTAGACGGGTGAGTGCTGGTAACAAGAACACACCCAGAGATAGCAATAATGGGCTCTGAACCCCAAAGCTCATAGAGTTACTAAAGGAGGCCTTTTATTGCAATTTACGGCTGTTTTATGAGCTTTTTAAAAAGCGCTCCAAAGCACTCTGGGAATCCGCAATTTGCTAAATATAATACATATTCGTATATCTTGCGTCTTTGGTTAAAACCAAAAAAAAATTACAACCCTTCTTCAATTATTTGAGGCATATCAGACTCAGATATCAAACACTTCAAAAAAAGCATTCATTCCCTGCACAACACCAAGCACGCACAAGCCCACATTAAGCTGGGTTTGTAGTAGGCCCTAAATAAAATACTGTATGAGTTTACTATTTTCTCACGCACTAAGCTAGCCTTGACACACAAAGTAATTTACAGAATTTGTGAGCATGCGCACTGCTGTTGCACTATAAATAATCAGTATATACATTCACCCAGACACATAAACACATATTTCCTCATGCACCCAGGTAACCTTGAAATGCATTCTTGGTGACGCACTCTCCTGTAGCACTATAAATAATCTGTTTTTCTTTTTATTATCTATACATTATTCGCCTGAACACACAAACACAGGATAGTGGTATTGTTTATTTTAAGTTCCAACACGGTAATTGTAATCCTAGCCCTATTTGTTAGTCCGTATATTTATCGCCTATTGTGTGCATGTGCAGGTGGTTGGAATGTAAATATAATATATTCTTTTTTTAAAACATCGAAATAAATGTAAATGTATAAACTATTTGCGCACAAACACACTCGCACACACATACAAACACACATGCAAGTAAATTAATTTTTCAACAAGAAAAACAAATAATGGCACATTACAGAATCGAACCCACGCCTTCACAATTACAAGTCCGCTGCACTACCCTCGCGGCCAATCACGCTCGATATTTTTAACCTGAAAATTAATCTATATAATCCCAAACAACTATACCAGACTAATTGTGCTACATGCCGAAGGTGGTTGGAATGTAAATATAATATATTCTTTTTAATCATCAAAATTACACCCTTCTTTTATCATTTTAGGCGAAATCACAGTACTCAAACACGCACAATCCTGCCTGACGTCACGATTGTGCGGCCATGTTTACATCGATCGGGTATTATGTTGTAAAGTTTTTTATTTTTTGTGCGACTTATACAAATGACGCGAGTATTGAAATATTAAAATACTATGTTGATTTGACATTATTAGATGATGAAATGTTGGCAGCTCAAACAGTGATTATGTTAAACCAGCACTTGAAGCGACTGTTGAATGTGTGAGAGTTTGAGAATTAGAAATAAACAGTCGCACCACGCCAACAGTGTTTGATTGGGGAACAGCATGTTTACGTCGACAGCACAAAGGTTAAAGTGACATTGCAGTGGAAGGCTTTGTTGATTTGACTTTATCAGACGACTAAAGCGTAGACAGAGCAAATAGTGTTTATGTTAAACGATGTAGTCATTTTTCTCTGTCCCTCGGTTTATTGATTCATGATTGAAAGGCCGCGTTAATGTTTACACGGTAGAGCAAGTTTTTTTAGATTCGTACGCCTTGTGTCGGTAACGTAGTGATGCATAGCCGAGTTTGAGAAATAAAAAAAATACCACCACTCATTCATAAGTAAAGTTGCGATTGCTTCCCTTTGACTGTATCTGTCAGCGCGAATGCAATTTTAACTCAGTTAATTAGAATTGTAAGCTTAAAAATCCCGTTTTAAAATAATTATTTTTTAATTTAAAGTTTTGCGTCAGTATAAAAATGACGGACACAAAAAGTCTTTCACAATCTCCTTTGTTTAAAGACATCTTTCAAACTTTACAACTTCCAATTTTTGACAGTCAAAATGTTATTAAATCTGTCTATAATAATTACGAATTTGTACTTAACAATTTTACTTTCAAATCCCCTGTTAAAATACGCATTCACGCTCAAATAACTTTTATTAAACCCGGCAGTATTGATGAAACGATGACTGTGTGGATTTCTTCAAGTCAAATTGAAGTGTTAAAATCTTCAGACCTAGACAATGCTTATAACAACATCTTGATCAACCAGTTACAAGACAGCATAGAACGCGCAACTTTGAAAGGGTCCGGGTGGACAGAAGGAAATTTAGAATCATTAGAACTGAACATTGCAAAGTATAATCCAATCAAAGGGAAATCTTACATCCCTCTTCCCAAAGAAATTCTTGACAAGAAGGCTGTATTGAATATTAAGAACACTGACGACAAATGTTTTTTGTGGTGTGTTTTGGCTAAATTATATCCTATTCAGTCGAAACAACATCCCGAAAGGGTGGCACTATACAAAGATAAAATAACGAACTTAAATCTTAAAGACATTAATTTCCCTGTTAGCCTTGACGCCATTGACAAATTTGAATCACAAAACTCTCCTATAACAGTCAATGTATATGTTTGGGACCCTGAATCAAAACTTATGCCTTTACGAATCTCTCCTAATGCCCCATCGTTTTCAGACCTCAATCACCACGTCGATCTTTTACTAATAACCGACCCGCAAGATCCTAGCATGCAACATTATACACTGATACGAAACATATCTAGATTATTAGGACACACTTCAAAACATCATGGCAAACAATATTTGTGCAGACGCTGTTTAACTAGAGTCTCTAATCTCCAAGTGGCTGACAAGCACAGTAAAATATGCAAAACCATGACAGATATTCAAACCCGCCTTGTGTTACCAAAGCCGGGTTCTCAAGTATATTTTAAAAACATCAACAAACAATTCAAGCAGCCTTATATAGTTTATGCCGACTTCGAATCATTGATTTTAAAATACCAAGGCCCGCAAGGATTTTGTACGCCTAATTCATTCCTCACACACCTTCACGAAGTCTGCAGTTTCGGGTATGTAGTTGTTAGAGCCGACGGACAACATACAGAGCCGGTAATTTACAGAGGGCCTGACGCAGCTCGGAAGTTCTTAGATGAGATGAACAAAATATACAAATTGTGTTTACTGCAGCTAGATAATCCGGTGCCCATGATATTTACTGAATCTGACTCCCATAATTTTAAAGCAGCTACACATTGCCATATTTGTAATAAAGAGTTTGACCCGAAGGACACGAAGTCCCAAAGGGTGAGAGATCATTGTCACATAACAGGGGCATTTAGAGGTGCAGCTCATCAGAAATGCAACTTAGACTATGGAATCAAACATTTCTCTCTCCCTATTTTCATTCACAATCTTCGAAATTACGACTCCCATTTAATCATGCAGGCAGTGACGAAAGCATACAAAGTGTCATGTATTGCCGAGACAGAAGAAAAATATAAAACTTTCACTCTGAATAAATTAAAGTTTTACACAGCTTTCAACATTTGTCTTCCAGTTTAGAAACACTAGCTAAGAACTTACCCAGCTATCCTATCACTAGCAAATATTTTCCAGACGTTACACTTATTCGGAAAGGCGTGTATCCTTATGAATACATGGATTCTTGGGAAGTGTTTGAAGAACTAGAATTACCCCCTAAAGAGAACTTCTATTCTTCACTCAATAAAAGTTTCATAACTGTTACCGATTATGAACACGCCCAGAATGTCTGGAATGCACTCAGCTGTAAAAACCTTGGTGACTACCACGACATATATTTAAAAGCCGACGTCTGTTTGCTGGCTGATGTGTTTGAAAAATACAGAGAAACGAGTTTACATCATTACTCCCTCGACCCTTCTCATTATATTTCTTCACCAGGAATGAGTTGGGATGCTTTCTTAAAACTTAGTGGTTCTAAAATCGATCTCATAACTGACCAGGTAATGATGACAATGATTGAGTCGGGCATTCGTGGAGGAATAAGCGTGGCAGCTCATAATTATTGCAAAGCCAACAATAAATACCTGAAGCACTATGACCCCTCGCAGAAATCTAATTATATAATGTACTTTGACGCCAACAATTTATACGGTTGGGCAATGAGTGAGCTTTTACCGGTTTCAGATTTCAAATTACTTGTTAATCCAAACCCCGCAAACTTGACTTGGTTAAACAGTATTTTAAATCACCCTAAAGATCATACTATAGGGTTTATTGTCGAAGTTGACCTAGAGTACCCCAATGCTTTACACGACCTACATAATGATTACCCATTAGCACCAGAAAGATTGCATGGTACAGACAAGCAACTTAAACTTATTCCCAACCTCTATAATAAATCTAATTACGTCTGCCACTACAGAAACCTGCAGTTCTACATCAGACACGGCATGAAGTGCACAGCGATTCATAAGCTTTTATTCTTTAAACAAACGAATGTCTTGGCCGGGTACATCAATAAAAACACAGAGCTCAGAAAACAAGCGCAATCTACGTTTGAAAAAGATTTCTTTAAGCTGCTGAATAACAGCTGTTTTGGTAAAACTATGGAGAACCCATACAAGCGAAAAGACGTCAGGCTAATTACATCACCCAATCAAGCAATTAAATTAACATCTAAACCTCAATACCTTGGTTACAAAGAGTTTCATGACTCCCTGTATGCAGTTACCATGAAAACCACGCAAGTTAATCTAGACAAACCGGTGTTTATGGGGATGACTATTCTCGACCTTTCTAAATTATTAATGTTCGAATTTTACTACGATTACTTTAAACCTAAATACCCGGAGGCCAGAGTTTTATACACAGACACAGACTCCCTTATACTAGACATCCCTACTGAAGACATTTATAAAGACTTAGAATCGGAACTACAACATTACGATACTAGTGACTATCCTGAAACTCACCCTTTGTACAGCAAAGCAAACCAAAAGAAAATAGGTTTGATGAAAGATGAAATGAACGGGAAACTTATTGAAGAATACGCAGGACTGCGATCTAAGCAGTACAGTATTAAACACGAATCGGGGGAATCTTCAAAAGCAAAAGGCACCCAAAAAGCTGCAATAAAAAACAGAGATATCAGACACGAAAACTACCTGGAAGCCTTAGATGGAAAAGAAGTTAAACCATACCCTAACACAACTATAAAGTCTAAAAACCATATAGTGTCCACTGCTGTGACGACCAAAAAAACATTATGCGCTAATGACACAAAGAGAATAAGAGTAACTAAGGAGTTCGCATAAGCTCTAGGCCACTATAAATTACAGGTAGAAACTGCGACTACGACTACGACTGCGACTATGAGTAAGAAGGAGGTCCTGGAAGGCTTGAGTAAATGTTAACTGTATTTATTCTGAAGCACTGAGCTTTTTCTTCAAAGCATCTAGCTGCTCTTTCCGTCCCAGTAGTCTCCCTTCTTCTATTAATTTTTTTTAATTTCTTCAACATTAACAGGTGCAGACCTAGATTTAGATTGTATGTCGTGCTTCAACTTTTTATATTCTTCAAAATCTCGCTGGATAATTACAAACTCTTGGTCTGTAATCTGAGTGTCTTCTAGAGCTTTAGAAATTATTAAGTTCATGCTAGTAAGTTTAGCTATCGCAAGGCTAGAAATGAGGTCGTGTTTTTCTAGTTTCTTAGATACTTTAGTATTAATTACGCCAAGTAAAACTGACATTACTGAAGATAATCCGGCAGCAACCCCTAATCCAATACTAATTGGTATACCAATTCCAGTCACCAATAATCCCACGCTGACCGCAGCTTCCGCTGCATTAATAACATTTAGACCAGTAGACACGTAATTTATTCCGCTATAAGCGCCGGAATACCTTCGTCTGCATCTAGAGTACTTTTGGATATCTGATTCAATTTGAGTCCTAACTTTTCTTATTTCTTCCAGCCTGAACGTTTGAACATTACTTAAGTCTAACGTTGGAGCACTGGGTTGCATTGGTTGTTCATCCACTACTGCTTCTACTATAGCAGGATACAATTTTGTCGTCATATTTTTAGTGTGAAAAAAAAAAGGGTTAACAATAATTAACTTGATTTTAGTTTATTAGCAAAATATTCTATTTGACTATCAGAAAATATCTGATCGCTGAAATAAAATGCTAACAGATCTACGTTGTCTAGGCTAATTTGCGCTATTCTGTCAATAGGATTTGGAACAGGGACAAAAGTTATCTTGGGTGATGAAGTAAATACGGAATACTGATCTTCGCTTTCTCTTTTCTTCATAAATACTGTAATTCGTCTGGGATTCTCATCTAAATCAGCCCAACTTAGAGACACTTGCGGAATTATATTAACATTTCTCTGCGTAGGCCTGTGAGCAATTATGTCCAGTGCTATCATGGCTGCACTACCTATCTGTAAAGGAGGCTGCAGAACAACTCTGACATTTTTCCCTGCGGTTTCACGCTTATGTAAAACATAGCTGCTTTTTTTGTAGGCTTTGACTTCTATGTTTTCCCGATTGTTTTCATCCGGCACTAGACTAACTAACATAGGCCCGGCGTTAATAATTTTCTTAAATTTATTGTCTGGTCCCATAAAAGTGTAAGGGCTTTCGCACTTGAATTTAATAAGCCAATCTAATTCTGTGTCTACAGGTGTTAAAGACAAGATATTTTCTCGTTTAGTAATAGCATACTTAAAATCGGGATCTACTTTACCGGCATTAAAATCCTTTAGCTGATCGATAGATGGTTTTTCTGGCGGTACTGACGGCGGCACTTGCGGCACTTCAGGCACTGCCGGCACTAGCGCTCGTTTATAATATCCATTTTGTGTAAATTCGAAACCATAAATAGACCCAACAATAGCATTCGCATCAAAGTCAATTGTGTCTGCTAAGTCTTTCAGTTCAATGGTAGGACAGGTTACTGGAATTTGAGGGCCGATTGACATTGTATTTTAAAATTAAACTTTATTTTATCTCAAGAATAATTGTAAGATCTTCAAAGTCTACAATTTCGTTGTTTTGGTTAGTTATTTTGAAGCAGAAACTAGTATGATAGTCCTGACTTAAGTGGCGTTTTTGAGGCAGAAATTTCAATGAAACTGGATCGCAGTAAGATTCTCTCTGAGTTGAGATTATCCTTAGCAATGTACTAGGAGTTCCGTTTACTAAGTTTTCCGATGTCTTCAGTTGATGAAGGTACACAAACAATCTATTATTAATTAACAAATTCATAGGGTTTGATCCAATAAATCTTATAGAACTGCCGACAGTGCTGGAGCTGTCAGATAAAGATAATTCATTGCCACGGAAACCTAATATTTCTGCCAGCTTTGGCGCAAGTGTAACGCTGGTAATGTCTTTATGCTGGTTTTTATGGAAAGTTAAAGTTACTATCAAGTTTGCAGGGTTCATTTTTGCTTCAATCGAATGAGGTTTAAACAATTCTTCAGTAAGTCTGCAGAAGTCATAATAGCCGCCATGAATAAAGTGCCTTTTTTATTAATCATTATCCAGTTGTTGTTTAGATCATGACTAATATTTAACCATTTAACCGTGTAGAATATTTCGTGAAGGATTACGTTAAGGTCCCTGTTTTTGTTGTCAATAGGATGCTGAAGTTCAATGGGCACACCTGATTTTACAGATTCGAAAGTTACAAACATTTTTTTTAATATAATAAAAATGTACGCGCCTTATAAATATAACAAAGCTGCAAAGTATACTACAGGGCCTTATTATTACGAAAAAGCAGTCGACCTAACCAAGCTGACAATAGCTGTGGCAGCCAACGTCCATTTCGAAACTATCCCCCATAATATTTTTGATCATTACCTCAACCCAGACATTACGAGCGACTTTTTAGCTAACCAATGGCTAAACAACGGGGGTATGCAGTTCTTTCAGAATCAAATTAATTTTGCCGTGTCATGCGCTACAACTGGTTGTGGAGTTTCTTACGTTCATCACCTTAATCACCCAGATCCTATGTTGAAGTCTATTTATCTGTTCCATTTGTATTATCAAGTGAGGCGGGTGTTGTCTGAACTTCAGGCTCCGTTACCTACTGACAAAAACTTTAATCCCTTTAACAACGGCTTTGACAAGAAAGCGTATCAAAGGTTGTGCAATGAATTCGGAATTGATACTAAAACAGACTTCAGGCAAAAACTAGACCTCAATCATGGGATGGGAACTTTATTTAGATACGCTGTAGGTAATTTATACACGGGGCCTTACGTACCTGGATTCACATCATTTAACCACAAAAGCCAGGTTTCTTTACTGTATATCAGACAAAAACAAAGTGCAGCATACAGCACTTTTATATTGGACACATCAAACGGATTTACTCAAAGTGGGGTGGAAAGGCTGAATGAATCTATTCGTACGTATGCGTGGTGCATTTTGGGGTCTCAAGCACAAACACGAAGCAATATCATTGGGGAAGGAACTAGCTTCGATGCACAAAAGCAGTTTCTAGCCAACATTGAAGATTCTATTAATTCGGCAGTAGATTTGCCCGCGAGTATTAAAAGATATCAGGACACTTTAAAGTATGCTAGATCGAAAGTAGATTACGTAATAGGTTTAGGACTGTATATGTTGCCTTCAGACCTTCAGCTTAGGATAGGAACTATATCAAACTACAACAACAATATAGTGATTGCCGACCCTCAGTTTCATATAGGCTACAATCCTACAATAAATACAGTGAATACAGCAAATACGGTATTTACTGCTAGGCCTAATAATGAACCTTTAAGTTCGCCACCACTTCCGAGCCTGCCAAGCTTGCCGGAACTGCAAGTCCTGCCGGTAATTGATCATGGGGTTTCGCGTCTAGCGCTTACAGGGGGTTTATTGTTTGCTGGGTTAATTGGGATTTACTATTTTAAGTAACCAGAGTAATATTATTATAAACAAAGACCACAGATGCTCAGACGCCCAAACCACAACTTTAGAAGCAGTATTAAATATCCATGAAAATACAGAACCTAATATTCCTGGAAGTGCGTCTACAAGTTTGTCACCTAAGCGTTTCAATAAGTTAGCTATGCTTTGTAACGTCTTTTTAATCCAGTCTTTAACCGGACTACCGCCAGGTCCACCAGGTACGCCAGGTCCACCGGCACTGATGCCTACGGTTCTAGTCAGTGCTAAGACTAGTGTGCTTATTGTCATCCCAACAGCTGTAAGAATGCTAAATATTGTAACACCTTGCTCTCTGAACAGTGTTTGAATTCTTTCTGCAAGTGTAGTGTCTTCGTGTAAAATTTTATGCACCGTTTCTTTTATCCTGGCGAAATTAGTTATTAATTTTTCTCTGTTTATGGATAAGGCTTCTAGCCTTGCAGCGCGTTCTGTGTAAAGGTCTGCGAGCCTTTTTTGAATCATCTGTTTTACCTCAATGCTTAAGTTCGCGTCATCAGCTTCTGCTAGTTTATTTTTTTTTGTTTTTCTATATGTTTGTCGAGCTCGCCGAGCTTGGCCAAATTCATCATTGTCTCCCCTCTCACAGATTGTAAAGCTTTATCTAAGCCCTGAAGTTCACGCAGTGGCAATAATGGCGTGTCATTGATAGTTTCCATAACCTGATCAATATTGGTGTCCTCATTTGTTTGCAAGGTTTTTAAGGTTGTTAATTCTGTATTGACTTGTAACGCAGAGCTAGTTAAGTCAGTTAAGTCTTGTAGTTCTATTTCTGAATTTGGTAACGATGCATCTATTCATTGAAGTGAAGCTACTGCTTGGCGATATTGCGATGTTCTATTATCGGAAAGCCCCAATGATCGTATTACAGTCACTGGGAGTTTAGTTTTCAAAGTAGACCACGCATAAAATTTGTCAGGATTCTTTAACATAGTTAACTGTACTCTAACTTTTTTACCGGATACAATAGTGTTTATAAACAAGTGATTATTTTTGTCTAGTTCGAAGTCGCTGGGACTAACATAATCAGGTAACTCGCGCCCGATGTAATTGTAAAATTTATTGATTTTTCTGGCTTTTTGGGTTTCAGTTACTTGACGTAATTCTTCTCCTATACTTAGCCTTGTTTGGCTCATGTCGTCTCCTACCATAGAAAGAAGTCTGCTGGTTGTGTCAACGTCGAGGTCTTCATTAGGCTCATTTGGTTTAAACACTTCATCAAGAGCTTCACCACCTGTTGCCATTTTTAAATATAATTTTTTTTTATCGCATTAAAAATGCAAAGCTACGGAAACTTGTTAGGCCCTACACGCCGATTGAGGACGCCTTTAGGCATTAAAGGTGAGAAAAGCACAATAATCATTACAAACAATCCAAGCAGCATAGAGCCTAATCAGCTACTAACCATAAGATTTCCAAATTTAGGTCCTGATGATGTAATAGTTCCAGGCAGTCCTAAACTAGGATTTAAAATTAGTCTGAATTCTGACGACGATCCTAACAGAACCATAGTCAACAATCTAGGCAGAGCTATAATTAAAAGAATGGTTATTAAACTTGATGGGCGAGAAATTCAAAGTATCGATGACGCCGGTGTTTTGTTTTGTTACACAGATCTGTGGCTGAGTAAATATGAAAGGGAAGATTTAGTTGGTCAGGGATTCAAGCCGCCAATGTGGCAAAACTTCGAATCAAAGCTGGCGATGCTGTCACTTCTAACAAAGGTGACAATGCATTAGCTGCTGTATACAAAAACAGGTTTTATTTTCCACTCGATTTTGAACTGCTACACAGTCATCTGCCATTTCATCAAGGTTCATTTAACGACAGGCTTTCTTACGAAATTATTTTCAATGATTATTCTCAAGTAGTAATTAGCTCTGACAATGATGCTAGGTATACAATTACAGACATCACGCTTGAATATGAAGTGGTCACTCACGCTGAACTCAGTAGGATGATTAGGGGCCAATATGACAAACTAGCAATTTATTATGATAGGATCGTTCGCTACAGACAATTTAATAAAGATTTATTAGATGCACTCTGGACCATCAACATAAATTCACCTGCTCGAAGTTTTAAAGGTGTACTGTTGTTGTTTGTGAAAGAATCTAATTACAATCATGACAGCGAGAATTTTATCAATCCTAATATTTCAAAAGCGTCTGTTGTGATTGAAGGTAAGCCTAATCAATTATTCGCTAATGGAATGATGGGGTTTCAACAGTTTGATGAGATTAGGAAAATCTTGGGTGGAGGTAGATTGCGGACTGACACTGTGGATTTGATTTCTAAGGATTTTCATTTGCATGACACACGACTGCAAGATTATCTGGTGAATAAATTTGCATTGTGGTTAGACTTTCGAACCATACCCACCAATGAACTTCATGGATCTGGAAGAAGAATTGAAAACGGAACAGATGGTATAACAATTGAATTGCATAGGGAAGCAAGTGCTAGGTCAGAATCAGTTACAGTATACATGTATATAATTATGGATGCTCAGCTAAACATTGAAAATGGAAGATTAAAAGATTTAGTATATTAAAAAATGACCTCTTTGTTTCCTCGTGATCCTCATTGCGGAATGATCGTTGGCATGACGTCATGCGGAAAGACTGTCTTTGTTCTGGATTTGTTAGAAAAATATTACGCAGGCCACTTTGATTATATAATAATTTTTTGCCCAACTATTCAATATAATAAAACCTACTTAGATCGTAAGTATGTCTGGACAGATGAAAATATCTTTGTTGTAAATACCAATGGCAAGCTCAATGAGTATTTAACGTATTTTTATAACCTGTTTGAGAATGAGGGTAATACGTTATTCTTAATCGATGATTGCAGTGCAGAAAAAGATATTGTATTAAAACGGAACATATTGAGCAAGCTGGCTTTCAGTGGACGCCATGTGAAAATTAGTGTCTGGTTAATCACGCAGAAATTTAATTCGATATTAAAGGATTTTAGAGAACAAGTAAAATTCGTGTGCCTGTTTTATTGCAAAGACCGTGACAGCTTTGATAACTGTTTAAAAGAAAATGACGTAATTGAATCAAAAGAAGAAAGAACTAAATTAAAAGAACAGCTAAAAAAAGGCAAGCACTTAAAATTATTATTAAAAACTGACCAACCAACTGGCTATGAAATACTTATGTAAGTAAGTAAGTTCTTTTATAATTTAATTATTGTAAGTTATAAGTTTTTTTTAAAGTCGACTTAATTAAGTTAGATGTAAGTAAGTAAGTTCTTTTATAATTTAATTATTGTAAGTTATAAGTTTTTTTTAAAAGTCGACTTAATTAAGTTAGATGTAAGTCACTAAGTCAAAAAAAAAAGGTTGAAGGTAAGTAATAGTGGTGATGATTATAGTTCATTTATCTTAATGGCTCTGTGTCTGGTGGAACAATCTGAAGTTCTTCTTTTACAAAGTTTCTTATAACAAAACTTTAAATAGTATTTTAAAACAACTTTAAACTGAATAAATTGAATTAAAAAAAAACTAACCATAACTTTAATATGAAAAGCCATCACATTTGCAAAGACAATAACAATCATGCTCACAGTCATGATCACATTCGCAGTCGGGTCCACAATCACAAACAGTTTGTTTGACTACATGAGGATTTAGTTTGCGAACTTGTTTAATAAAATGTAACCAAAAATATTTAAAGTAATATGATTTTGGGTACAAGTCACTTTTGTTGTATTCTTCTTTTGTAAGTTTATGAAAGACTATTGAGAAGTCACTTTTGCATTTAACTTTGTAATCTTCATTTATTTCATATTGTCCAGTGAAGGGGTAAGAAAAATCATTATAAATATCTGGATCATATAGTCTGCATTCAAAAAAGATTTTCCAGCGTTCATCTTCTAACATATGAAAGTGGGGAGAATCAAAAAACATTTCTAAATCCTTACAGAACCTTTCTGTGTCCGTCATTTTTAGTCTTTTTTATTTTCTTAATTAGGAAATCTTAATGGCTCTGTGTCTGGTGGAACAATCTGAAGTTCTTCTTTTACAAAGTTTCTTTGTGGTGTTCTACGATCGCTTCTCGGTCTTAAATAATATACGGGCGGATCAGTAGATAATGCTCTGTCAACTTCAATAAAGCTTAATGACCAAATTGGGTCTGTAGCTCGTCTTCTAGTGTCATTAGCAACTTCTCCAGGCTGATAAAGGTATCTAACAGTTTTGTTCATCAAAGTTAGATCTGGCTGACCAGGCTTTGAAACAGTAACAACAATCTGTTTCTTTTTAATAGCTTCCATTGGTTTTAATCCTGTAACTTTGGTTGGTTCTGAATTCATTTCCCTTAAAACTCGAGGCAGCCTAACAACCCATTCTGTATTAGTGGTTTCAGTAAACAACTCCTTTGAATACTGATAAGTGAATAACCTTTCTGCCAGTTGCCGATTAAAGTTTTCTACAATACCCTGTGATCTGTGCAATCCAACAACTCCTCTTCTAACAGTTACATTATGTTTTAACAAAAGCTGGTTAACAGCTCCTTTGAATTCAGACCCTTCATCGCATTGAATAAGTCTAGGGAACCTTAGAGGCCCTCTTGAATAAATCGCATTTAAGGCTTGAGCGACCTCAGCTGAATTTTTTGTCCTAAGAGCATGCGCGTCTTTAAACCTGGTAGCTATATCAATAACAGTAAGGGCATACCTGTATTTCTTTCTATATATTTTGTCATGGGGAAGATATAACAAATCTATTTGGTGTGTGTCATTTGGTCTGGAGTTTTCAAATTTTGGTCTTATTATTTTCTTCGGGGGTGGAAGATAGATTTGCCATACAGCTTGCTTCGATAACCATTGTTTAACTGTGTTTGCTGACAAGCCAGTCTTTTCTACTAGTTTATTAACTGCCATCATCCCTTTCCAATATCCGGATTGAGAATAATATAATCTAGACAAACGTGAAGTCATATTTTATTTAGATTTATATTTTTGTTTAACGAGGTAATAAACTACTGTTATTCCAAACACAATTAAAATTAATTCTCCGGTCTCTGACATTGTAGGTGCAATGTTAGGTGTGTAGTAATCGGATAACACTGGTTGCTTTAATGAAGGTAGTGTCGTGCCAGTTAATAAATAATATTGGTGCAAAGCTTCATCAACGTCTTCGAATGTTTTATCAGCATGACCTTCTTCTTTCAATCTTGTATTAACAAAATCAAGCTTCATTAGTCTGTTTTTCTCGTATTCGGCCTGATCTTGTTGTAATTTTTCCATTGCTAAGTTATGCAGTTTTGATTCTTCTTTAATGTCCAGTTTTGAAAACAAATAATTTGATCCTGAAAAGGCTAAGGCATTTACAGCAGCAGAACCAAGCACCATTGCAGCACCAGCCATTTTTTAATTTAGTTTTTTATTTTATTTGTATTTAAAATGAATTGTGATGACTTGTTAATGCAAGAAGCTATTAATGTTACAGTTACAGGTGTTGACAATGAGAAAAGAGACAGGCTGGTTGCATTAGTAGCTTCCGGAAAGTCAAAGTATTATCTCGGTGTTGACTTAACACCTGAACAAGTACAAAGACTGAGGCCTGAAGAGATCATTATATTACATAATAAATATGATAAAGTTCTCGGCGCTTTAATGGTTAAGAGTTTAGGGCGTTCGATTGTGAAGTTATATACCAAAGCTGTGTCGACCTTTGTTACTTTAGATTGTGAGAATGATTTATTTGATGATTTGATTAAAGATCCAGTTATTGTTAATGGGATTAGTGAGGCATCAAGAAATTTGTATTATAAGTTTGGAAGCTTGTTGACCCCATTTTCAGCCGGGCTAATTACTTTTCAACACATAAATTTCTCTGCTATTAAAAATGGACTCTTCCAATCCAGAGATGGAGAAGGAGACGGAGGTGAAGAATTCGGAGAATCAACAGAACCCAGTGACAGTCACTAAACAAAAGAGCCTAGGAAGAATTGCAGCTGGAAAGAAGTTAGCAGAATTTAACAAGTTACATAGATGGAACAGACAAACAAAAGCAAACATATTAGGAAAAAAGGAATCACCAAAAGAAGAAACAATAATGCAACAAACATTAACAACAAATAAAGAAGAACCAATACAACCAATACAACCAGTACAATCTTCAAATAACATATATTATTTATGTATAGCCGGTGTAGTGGGTGCGAGTGGGTACATAATATATAAATACCGCCAAGGAAAAAATAAACAAAAACCCCCAAAAC
Organism: Oncomelania hupensis; assembly: GCA_036898135.1. Lineage (NCBI taxonomy): Eukaryota > Metazoa > Mollusca > Gastropoda > Littorinimorpha > Pomatiopsidae > Oncomelania > Oncomelania hupensis. The sequence continues at coordinate 45,907,281 of CM072514.1, read as the reverse complement.
CACTTGTAGAAAAAGAAATTGAATCATCTCCATCATTGAAGCCATCATTAGATGTGTTTTCAATGCAGTAATAATTTATTATTATTTTTTTATTATATATAAAAATGAGTGTACCATATGAACAAACAATTGTTAATCTTGGATACCATAGTGTTGTCTTAGTGGGCTTAAATACAGCTTACGCTATGATTGCAAAATCTCTTTTAAAAATGAAACCTATTGAATTAGGAAAAATGGATCTTTCAGATGCTGGTAAACTGGTTGGTATCTTTTCATTATCGTTATTTACTCGGGACTATCTTGTTAAACAAAAGATCATTCCAACAGATATTAATGTGTAATGTTATACAACCATAATGTAGAAGGGTTGTAATTTTTTTGTTTTAACCAAAGACGCAAGATATACGAATATGTATTATATTTAGCAAATTGCGGATTCCCAGAGTGCTTTGGAGCACTTTTTAAAAAGCTCATAAAACAGCCATAAATTGCAATAAAAGGCCTCCTTTAGTAACTCTATGAGCTTTGGCGTTCAGAGCCCATTATTGCTATCTCTCACCCAGCATGCACCTTGGTAAAAAGTGCCATAATAATCAACACTAGCAGTTATTACCCGTCCAAATAAATTTTTGATGACCCATTTGCTGGGCCTGATGTTATATGCCCGTTTCAAAAATTTTCCTGGAAGTGACTTTTTTTGTGCATTCTGCAGCATTTTGTCATTTTATGTTTGTTTTTAATCTGAAGAAGAGCAAAGCACGAAAATTCATTTGTCTTGTATTGTTGTATAATTAAAAGTATCTATTATATTTTGTTGTTGTGTTGCTGATTTTATGCCCGTTATAGGTTATCTTTAGGTGTCCAAGCTGTCAGCCACTGAGTGAAGTCAAATTTATTTGAGACTATAATGTTCCATTGTAGCCTACATAGTGTATAGTTTATGTTGTGGTGTTGGTACAATAACTACATGTAGGAAATATCAATTGCCTGAAAGTGGAAGAAATTGTAAACACAACAGGAACTGCTAAGTATTTTGAAAGTAAAATACAATTATATGTTTATCTTTAATCTATGTCTCTTTTTAGTGATTCACCACTGACAGTGCACTTCAGCCTTCCACTTCCAGAATCATAAACACAACTAAGATATACAGTATATCAAAGATACTTTTAATTAACATTAGCTCGAAAATTAATTCACATTGTATAAAAGTATCTTTGATATAATAATCTTTGTTGTGTTTATGATTCTGGAAGTGGAAGGCTGAAGTACACTGTCAGTGGTGAATCACTAAAAAGAGACATAGATTAAAAATAAACTTATAATTGTAATAAAACACAATAATCAATTATTTGAGGAGAACAGCATTACTGATTTATTGCACATGCATGTGATTAAAACAATAAGGCAATGCTATCACTGCATGCACAGAACTTTTTTCCTTATAATACATACCAATGAAATACCAAATTGAGGCAATCATAAAAAAAGCACCAAGCCAAGTAAATGTAAATATGGACCTTTAGTCCCTACAGATATTTATTTGGGAACAATTCAGTTTTAATTTAGATTCTAAATATTTATTTTTAATGTAAAGTTTGCTCTTAATTTAATATTTTTTTTTTATGAATCGAATGACAATTAATTATGCTATGAAATTTACAATAAAACTATAATGTTATTTTCTAAATGTTTTTTTTTTAAACAGACCTACCTATACCTAATTTTTTTTAAAAAGCATAAGTTGTTAATTGTTCTAAGAAGTACACGCATCATGGATAAATGAAAAAAAAAGAATATGAAGCAGTTATTAATACCCGTGCTATGATTTTATTTTTATTTATATATTTATTTATTTATTTATTTTTTTTTAGCATTTTACTTGCACCTCGTTTTGTTTTTCAGTTGCCTCTGTTCCGCTCTTTTTCTTTATTATCTATATCTCTCTTATATCTCTCTCGCTCTGTATTATTAAATTTTATTTAAAAAAAAAAAGGACCAAGCAAGATTCGAACCCGGGTCTCCTTATTGACAGTCAAACCACCATTGAACCACCGGATGCTATAATTCTCTAAACTGATTTTAGGTCCCATATCATAAAACATGTTGAACCCGTCGATTTTAATAGTGTTATAAACTTGAAACTGGATTAAACAACAATATAGCGAACGCCGATCGATTAAAAGCGATTTGGAATAAAATACGAAATCCTTGGTAGAAATGGTATGCGGAAATGATGGCAGGGCTAAGGACAAAAATGATTGGTTCTAAAAATACCGTCTCACACATGTGTTTTTACAGTGTTTTTGGACGCAGTAAAATGCAAACTAAAGCCGTTTTGCGATCGAAAAGAATGTTAAGTTTCGTTGTATCGGCAGCGGGTGATCGAGCGCCGAATGGCAAAACTCGCGTGGAAGCAATTATATGGACAGTTCAGCTGTAATCTGTAAAACTTGGAGCCAACTGAAGCTCGAAATTAACTTCACAACAAAGCCGCTGGTTGGCTAAAACGGCCCCTCGTGATCTGAAAAGGCTGCTCGATTAATATATAGAAGATGATTGTGGGCATACACGGCAAATCACAGATTCGTCAGATTCGTCTATTTAGACATTTCCGCTAGGTGTCGCCTGCGAGAGAGGCCTTTGCTCGCTAGAGAAACATGGCTGAACAGTGTTGATAGTTGCGACCCCCTCTTTTTTTTCGAGTTTCGAGTCGAGTTTTTGCGAACTGAACGATGGTAAACAAGTGTGTTGTGGTCGGCTGCAACCGACCTGGTGGCCACAAATTTCCAGAGGATGCCCTTGAGGGAAAGGATTCACGTGGTCAGACGAGATGGCAGACAGAAAGGGAAAAACTATGCTCCATCGCAGAATAGCATCGTTTGCTACAGGCATTTCCAGCCCCAAGACTATCTGCAAGGACCAACTTTTAGTGGTAATAACATAAAGGTTTTTGTTCTTCAACGTTTATTTGAAAATGTTGTAGGCCTGTTTGTTGAATCATAATGCAGGCCTACTGAAACTGCCAGTGCACGACAACATTACATGTTCTAATCTCAGTGTCTCTTTCTAGATGAACTAACTTCATGAGTAGGCTGCTATTATCAAGTAGGCTTACTACATGTAGCTGATGAAGATCATGGTAATATATTATTATGTAATAAATGTGCTTTTAAATACTGGGTCGCTGTTCTGAATTCCCTCTCCCCTCCCCCTCCCCCCCCCCCCCCCCAAAAAAAAAATAAATAAATATAAAAATAATATTAATAAAAACCCAAAAATTTTTTTTTTATTCTAGCAGTAGCACTGTTCAAAGTTCATATTGACAAAATGTATGGCTGCTTGATCATTTGTACTTGACTGTAGTGTCCTTTTATAATAGGCCTAGTCTAGCGAGTTATGGGGAACGCCCACCCAAGGGAAATAACTAGAGGAATAATCATCAAGGGAAGGGACTCGCAAGAGACACGCCAATGGCAGACCGTTTGTTATCATAAGCATCTGTGAAATAAGGAATAAAACACAGAACTGTAATACAAGGTGTCGACTCGATATGCATGCCTGCTAATACACACACACACAAGAACATCACATTGGTGACGAGGACGGCGAACAAGCATCGCTCTTCTAGTAAGATTTTCAATTGACTTCTTTTTTCGACTCGACCACGCGCCTTGCAAAGCCGACCGGCCTCCATACGGCGGCTCCACTGATCCATGCCACGTGTGCAACGTCCGGGCGACAGCACCACAGGGGAAGACGAGTACTAAAACAAATGTGCTCCAAACATGACATCTCTACCGAACTTTCCTCCATTCTCTGTGTACTCCGAGGAACATTCGGCGGGTGAAAGATTCGACAAATGGCTGAATAAATTCGAGAACCTCCTGACTGCTCTAGAAGTAGACGAGGACAAACGCAAGAAGGCTCTTCTGCTACACTACCTGGGTGACGAGGCCTACGACATCTACGACAGCTTCAGTGCTGAAGAAAAGGGCAACGACGCAGCTTACGACACAGCTAAGAAATCTCTGCAAGACTTTTTTAAACCTAAGAAAAACATTGCTTATGAAATTTTCAGATTCAGACAAACTGTGCAACTTGAAAATGAATCTATTGACACATACTACACTAAGTTGCGATCCCTTTCCAAACTGTGCAACTTCCATGATTCAGATCTTGAGATACTCACCCAGATTTTGCATGGATGCAAATCAGCAAAACTCGGACGACGAGCACTAAGGGACAGCCTCACGCTGCAGCAAGTACTAGCTGAAGCAAGAGCGTCAGAACTAGCAGACACACATGCACAAGAGATTGAAAACCAAACCACGGCCCTTAGAGTCACGCACAGGTACAAAACCCCACATATTCAGCAAGATATTCCCAAACATAACCCCCAGTCAGCCAAACATCGCAAAATCACACCACTACATCCAGAGGCAAATGGAGAAGTTGAGAGATTCATGCAAACACTCAACAAATACATCCGAACATCAACCTCAGAAAACCACAACTGGAAAAACAAACTCCCACACTTTCTCCGACAATACAGGGCTACACCACACTCTGCGACTAAGATATCACCCTTTGAAGCTTTAACTGGGAGAAAAATGAACATAGGTCTACCAGACCTTCCTCACACCACTACAAACAAACAATCTCTACATGACACAATCACACAAAATGATGCAGCAAGCAAAGCCAAGATGAAGCTGTATGCAGACCAGACCAGACACACTCAAACATCCACACTCAAACAAGGAGATCAAGTACTTGTGAAACAACTCAAACTTAACAAGCTTACTCCCCCATACAGCCCCAAACCCTACATAATCACAGAAAAGAAAGGTAGCATGATCACAGCACAGCGTGGCACACATACAATCACCAGAAATTCTTCACACTTCAAACCACTTCATGGTGAAATGCACAATTTGTCTGAAGATGAAGAGGAAGAAGATGAGGAAAAGACTATGCATAATCCTCCAATACTAGTGATGAACACTCCTCCAAGAACAGGACGTGAACTTGAAGTGCAACAACCAAGTACTATGCATGAAGTGCGAAGAAATCCCACAAGAATCAGGAACATGCCAGACAAATTTAAAGACTTTGTGTTGTCTTAAATCTTGTTCATTGTTAGACTCGGCTTTGGTGTAAAAAATGTTCAGTGTTAGAGTGTATAACTGTATAGCCCTGTAAATGCTTTCAATTGTAGTCTAGTTTAGTTTTGCAGACCTTCGAGATGTGAAGTGTTATGAAGCTACTAAATTTTGTGTTAACCTCAGTTAGTTGGGCGAGAAAATATGTAAGTTTCAGCAAGTATAATGCTTTAACAAAAAGACTTGAGCGCAGGAACAGACAGAAAATGTATGAGTGAAATCACTGAAGACAAGTTATTTGGATATAGCCTAGAAAGTATTTTATTTTGAAATGGCATTCAAATATTTTATTCTTTCAAATATTTGAATGTGTAATGACAGCATAAATAAACAGTACATTGTGTACATGTTTCAAAGCAGAAATGAATAAAGTGTAATGAAATTGTCATGTCAATGTCCAGTTTTATGCTAGGAAAGCATTTATTTGAAATTTTCATTTCGGTGTCCAGTTATTATTGTTTTATGCTAGGAAAGCATTTATTTGAAGTTGAGGAGGAATGTAGTGTCCTTTCATAATAGGCCTAGTCTAGCGAGTTATGGGGAACGCCCACCCAAGGGAAATAACTAGAGGAATAATCATCAAGGGAAGGGACTCGCAAGAGACACGCCAATGGCAGACCGTTTGTTATCATAAGCATCTGTGAAATAAGGAATAAAACACAGAACTGTAATACAAGGTGTCGACTCGATATGCATGCCTGCTAATACACACACACACAAGAACATCACATTGACATTATCCTGTCTGGTTTTCAGGTTCACTGTCCAGGAAGATCCGCCGCTTAAAGCACGATGCAGTACCATCAGTGTTTGATTGGATGAAGCCTGCAAGTGAAGTGTCCAAGCATCCAAATAAGAGGCATCGCAGTCGCCAAAACAAGGGACAAGAAGTATGTACTTTTTCATTATCTGCTGTTACTGTCACTGCTCTGGCAATATAAATGTTATCATTTACTACAATGAGCTTGGTGTTTGTTGTTGTTTTGTATTGTTTTAACCCTTTGTCTGTTTTTTGTGTGTTTCAGCATCCACAACAGGGAGTTAGTATTGAAGTGATTGATTCAGACAGCTGCCATAGTGATGCTGAGGAGTTCATGGACATTGTCGAGGTGATTGCAAGTCAAGATGGAGAGATTGCAACATGTGCTGCTGGAGGCTGTGTAGAGTCTCATGACGATTTGTTGCTCCTTCAAAATCAAGTAAGTGTATATTTTGACGGATTGGATGGCTTGAGTGTTCAGTGCGTTAGTGGATGCATGTATAGTTAATGTTTTTGTTGGCCAACTACAAAATGTAAACAAAACTTTAAAATCTACCTTTAAGAAAAGGATACCCTTATTGTGTCTGTATCAACTGCTCATCAAAGAGTTTCAATATTTTTGGATGTGTATGTTCAATAGAAGTTGTTCATTTAAGTCATGACCACTTATTTTCCTCTTTTTTTCCCCATGATGGACGGGTATTTTGATTTTACTGCGCACTTTACTTTCTTTTACCTGGTGTATCTGCTGTCTACTTTTACATATTTACTTTTTAAAAATATTTTTTAAATTTATTATTCATTCACTATGTTTTCAGAACCAGGCCTCGGACATCAAGAACAAGATAAAATAAAGGAGATGCTGCTTCACAGACTGTGCAGGGATCTGCTCCAACAGCTTTCCTGTCTGTGGAGGGACTCCAGCTGGATCCTGAAATGCTGCACTACTTCACTGGCTTGGAGACTTTCGCCAAGTTTCAAGCTGTATTCCAGTCGCTTGGACCTGCTGTCAACCACCTGACCTACATGAGGACTCAGTCAGTGAAGAACATTTCACCAGCCAATCAGTTTCTGCTGATGCTTGCTATTAATGCTAAGCTAAGGCAAGACATGGACTATCTTCCTTGGTCGCGTATGTGTGGCGTGTCAGTGTTTACTGCAGAAAATGTGTTTATCACGTGGGTAAACTTCTGCTCCAGACAGTGGGCAGAAATTAAGACTTGGGTGAGCCAAGAATTGGTGAGATACTATTGCCCCACAGACTGGAAACAGAAGTTTCCATCAACGCGAGTTGTGCTGGATAGCACCGAGATTCCAGTGGAGAAGCCATCTAACCCCACAGCACAGCGTGCCACCTTCAGCACCTACAAAAACACAAACACTGTGAAGACTGTGGTTGGATGCACGCCTGGGTGACTTGTGTCTTACATCTCATCGACATATGGCGGGTCGACATCAGACCGGCAGATCACCGAAAGAAGTGAACTGCCACAAATCTGCACTGCCGGTGATTCAGTAATGGCGGACAAAGGTTTTAATGTCCAGGATATCTTTGCACCGTTTGATGTGCAAGTGAACATTCCAGCGTTTTTCTCAAAGAAGAACAGGCTGACACAACACCAGATTATGAAAGACAGGAAAGTGTCTTCCAAGCGGGTCCACATTGAAAGAATAATAGGAATGGCAAAGACTTATAAAATACTTGTGAATGGCCTTAGTGCTTCTGAAACAAAAGTTTCCCACCACATCATTTCTGTGTGTTTTGCATTGTGCAACTTTCGCAAAAATGTGGTTTCTGATCATGCTTGAATGTAAGAGATTGTGACCCGACCTAGAGTACAATGAAACCTGTGAATAGCACCCCCTCAAAATTGCAAATATGATATTCATCTCGGCGAAAGCCGACTCGAAGCGCAAAAATGTCGCACAATAAAGGCGCCATACTCAAGACCCAGTCTAGATCGAACGCTGGTCCCCTGTCTCCACATTGAAGTCATGCTTCCCACAGAGTCACCTGATAGCACAGTTTTATTTTGGACTGATTTGTCTTATTCAGTTCAGTCTAAATGTCTGTGAATAGCACGCATTTTTAAATAGCACAGCCTTTTCTTTGGTCCCAAGTGTGTTCAATTCAATATTTTAATTTAACGTCTTTTCACAACAATGTGATTTTTAGACAACCATAACAAACAAAGAAACAAACAAATAGAAATTGTTAATTATAGTAACTTAAATAAATCTGTTCCGACAATGATACGCGCGATGTCCTGTAACATCGAACTATATAAGATGACTCTAATATCATCTGGTGCACATAAAATAATTCCATTTTCTTTGTACAGTGCTGTTAAAACAGGACAATCAAATATGTGTTGTAAGGAAATAGTTCCAGCACAAAAACAAGTAACATTTTTCAAATATTTTGTACACCATGAATTCAAGCGTAGCATATATGACTAGAGGTCAAAAGGTGATAATCACATGCACACATACTTCAAACACTTCCAACTATTTTATTTTAAAATATTATGTGAAGGAATGTGCTTGCATAGACATAAGAAACATAGCTTAGCAAATAATTACAGATTTGGATTTGGTAAAAGCAACATCCAAGTTGTAGATTTGGGATTTTAATCCAGTCAGAGCTTTACTGAGCATGTGCAAAACGATGGAGTGACGACATGGTTCATAATGATCACTTCTGTCTTAAAACAGGGGCTATCCATTTGTGTACGTGACTGAGTGCCAAAAGGTGCGCATGGAATGGGTTGGTTGAAAGTTTTGTCAAAGTTTTGTGAATAAAATTGCTGATGGTGGATTTCGTGAATTGTGTGAATGGAAGAATGGTTGGAGAGATAACTGAGATAAATTCAGACTCAAACTGCCAATAGTTTGAGCGCTGTCGGTCTTTGATGACAAAATCTGGTCGTAAAACCAGCCCTCAAAAACCGACAAGTCGACCCCATGTTCAGCACAGAACACTGTCACTATAAAACGTTTAATAATTACTGCCAATATGCAGTAAAAACACTAGTGCACACGTCATATCAACCTCAAAAGCCACACTTCATAATTTAATGAAAACTGGACAGGTCAATTCCGATGTGTTGCTCGTTGTTTGTGTCGTAAGAGAAACGACAAAACTTTTCGTCTGCTTCGCTCTTATTCTATTTTACACCGAGACGTGAAACTGCGAGATTTGCTTAGTCTCAAACCCAGTTTGAACACGGTAATATTTAATTGTAACGGTCGAGCCAATTTACTGAATAATATAGGTTGAACATAACAGTCAGAAATTGGCGTAAGATCTTACGAGCGACAAAATCTATCATATTTTCGGTTTAAAATTAAAATTGAATATTTTCACTTCTAAATCTCGTTAAGTGCATCACGTGACACGTTTTTCCTGTTCAATCGCCATCGTTTTACCATGGGGTTCAGTGCGCGAAGACACAAAAGTTATGTCGTCACTTTTTTCATTTTCTTACGAGAGACACAACCAATATTCGAATCTGATGAGGGACGCAAACTTTTGACATGTTTGTGTAATTTAATACAATAAAGAAGGCTTGTTTATCGTTTTCTTTTGAGAAACAGATGATTAAAGTGTAAGACAGTAGGGGGCCACTGTCACTGAAGATTAAAAGTCAACAACGGGACTGAGAAAAGTTTGAAAGAAGGTTTTCATCTCCACATGACTTTGTAGTAATATTACGAGCGACATTGAGGGCAAACTTTTGCGGCTTTTCTGGGTACTATTCCAAGTTATTTCGTCTGTTGATCGAGCAATACATGGCCCGAAAGGAAAAATATTCGTTTTCAATAAGGTGTAAAGGACAGTGCCATGAAATTTCAGTACACAATCCACATCATTAGCGTCTTCCACTAGATTTATCACAGGTACATTGTGTAATTCTTATGCGCGACACTTATAACATTGTCTGTTGTATAATGTAAATAAAATTAAAAAATCCTAATATAATGATAATAATAAATAAATATTTGTTTTCTGTGCATTCCCTGTGTATGGTTGAGTCATTCAGCATCATAAAACTCTGTCCTGCTTCAGTTGTGAATTTACAGCAAAATCTTAAAAGTTTTGTTTGTGTCGCTCATCAGGTATTACAACACAAAGCACTGCTCACTGCATTGGAAAACAATATTTGAAAGAAAGAAATTCTATGGTACAAAGAGGTGGTCTAGACACACATTTGTCATAGTAGTAATCTGTCCTAGTCATTTGATTTATATAGCAAATTCCTTGTTCATGTCGTAATACCTGATGAGTGACATACCGCACATTTTCATGTTCAAAGCCTATTTTCTCAATAATTAGTTTTGTTATTATATTTTAATTTTGCACACACATGACAGACACTGAAATCAATCTGACAGCACAAAAAGAATGGACAAAATACATGATTGATTTTTAAGGCCCACTGTCCACTTTCTGAGCTCACCTTTTGGCACTCAGTCACTTCTGTTTGTTTGGATAATAAAGGGATCATTTTAACAGGATATTTGCTTTAAATGGGATTTTTTAAATATACAAATTAAGAAACTACCCTTTAAAAAGTCGTGTTATTTGTTACACTTTCGTGTCACACAGCCTTTCATACTTGAAGTAATCAAAAAAAGGGTTTATAAAAGTTGGATCGAACAGTCTCCTCTCTGAAAATCCTTTATCGGGAAGAGAGGGGACTATAAACTGATTAAAAAAAAAAAAAAAAAAAAAAAAAAAAAGAAAATCAACGTTTTCATTTTGTTTGGCATAGAATACTATTCTAAACAAAAAAGCTGTTTGTATGCATAAGTACACTATAAAATACACAGACCTGCCTACCTCAGATTTTCAGTTTCAGTATTCTGACTGGCAAAATGTGGTATTCTGGGACCAAAATTCGTATTTTCACTCTCGGCGAATCGACGCATTTGCAAGTAGGAATTTAACAATTGTAAATGTAACTTAGTGAAGATAAAGAAGAAGTAATCACTGCAAAAAAAACACAAACTCAAACTGATTCCTTAAATACACTGTTCCCCGATTTATTTACTTATTGACTACCGAACAAGCGCAAAACTGTCATTGCTAGAGAGCAAACATTCAGTTGATAAAAACTTACATTGGAATTGGAAACAAAAAAATAATTTATCTATAGTGAAGGACTAAGTAATTTATATGATGTGCAAAAATGTCAACATTGTTTTCCTTCAGCTGCTGGCTATAGCAGCTCTTGAGCCTGTCTGGTTGTTTGCTACAAAATAAATTATTTACAGTAACACTGATTGGGAAAAATTATATGCAAACTGTCACTCAGCACTGTTTTCTTTCAGTAATTTATATGATGTGCAAAAATGTCAACATTGTTTTCCTTCAGCTGCTAGCTATAGCAGCTCTTGAGCCTGTCTGATTCTTTGTTATAAAATAAAATTATTTACAGTAACTGACTGGGAAAAATTATATGCTGTCACTCATCACTGTTTTCTTTCAGTAATTTATATGATGTGCAAAAATCTTAAAATGTCAACATTGTTTTCCTTCAGCTGCTGGCTATAGCAGCTCTTGAGCCTGACTGGTTCTTTGCTACAAAATAAATTATTTACAGTAACACTAACTGATTGGGAAAAATTATATGCAAACTGTCACTCAGCACTGTTTTCTTTCAGTAATTTATATGATATGCAAAAATGTCAACATTGTTTTCCTTCAGCTGCTGGCTATAGCAGCTCTTGAGCCTGTCTGGTTCTTTGCTACAAAATAAATTATTTACAGTAACACTAACTGATTGGGAAAAATTATATGCAAACTGTCACTCAGCACTGTTTTCTTTCAGTAATTTATATGATGTGCAAAAATGTCAACATTGTTTTCCTTCAGCTGCTGGCTATAGCAGCTCTTGAGCCTGTCTGGTTCTTTGCTACAAAATAAATTATTTACAGTAACACTAACTGATTGGGAAAAATTATATGCAAACTGTCACTCAGCACTGTTTTCTTTCAGTAATTTATATGATGTGCAAAAATGTCAACATTGTTTTCCTTCAGCTGCTAGCTATAGCAGCTCTTGAGCCTGTCTGATTCTTTGTTATAAAATAAAATTATTTACAGTAACTGACTGGGAAAAATTATATGCTAACTGTCACTCATCACTGTTTTCTTTCAGTAATTTATATGATGTGCAAAAATCTTAAAATGTCAACATTGTTTTCCTTCAGCTGCTGGCTATAGCAGCTCTTGAGCCTGTCTGGTTCTTTGCTACAAAATAAATTATTTACAGTAACTGACTGGGAAAGATTATATGCAAACTGTCACTCAGCACTGTTTTCTTTCAGCTGCAAGCTATAACAGCTCTTGAGTCTGTCTAGTTCTTTGCTGGTGTACACTGTGGCAGCAGGTTTGGACTTGAGGACTAGCAAACTCTCAAGTGTACTGTCACCTAAACAGGATCGCTGATCTGTACGATTTTTCCTTACGCAGGAAAACACTCGCTCACAATGAGCGCTTGAATGGGGGATTGTCAAAATCCCCCCCATCACAGCAGCCAGCTCTTTGTAGGGCTCGATCTTCCCAACTGCAGCCCACTTTTCATCCATTCTCTCAAGGCTGGTGATGCTGGGGTCCAGATATTCAGCTTGTAACTCTGCAAACTGCCGCATCACCTTCTCTTTCTGCACTCCTTGAAGAAGGCAAGGAAACTGGTCAAGGAAAAAACAGAGGCTGGCTGAACTGGTCTCACTGCGTCGATCCAAGTCAGCCACTTCAGCATGCAGTAGCAAATCATCCTTCAGAGGCAAGTTCTTCAGGAGATAGTTGCACAATGTCTGGTAGTACAAAATGACCTTGTCATAGAATTCGGTTATGCGCTCATCTCTCAGGTGGTTTTCTGTCTTGTCACTGTAAGCATAAGAGAGCAAACAAAAATTTATTCAAACAATGAACACCACTATTTAAAAAAATATTTTCCAGATCAGCAATGGTTGCAAAAAGGACAGAAATTAAAACGCCCACACACAATGCATAAAAATATTTTATCCAATACATGTACCATAGTATTCTTATAGCAGTCAAAATACCACAACCGCCACCACACACTGACATGACATACACCCACCTGATGAATGCTGATGCAGCATCCCCGACAAAGACATCTTCCTTTGATTTAAGGTTTGCCTTATTATTGAAGTCAACATCTCCTATAGGCTTCTGAGATTTCTGGGCATCGAAGGCTCCTGCCACGACAAACCATGTCATGATCTTCTTGACAACCTTAATCAACTTGCTGCGCAGCTTGTAGATCAGTGGCTCATCTGACTGAAAGGGCTGAAGAATTTCCTCCTCAAGCACACCATAATAATAATAATAATAATAATGTTCGTCATTTATAAGGCGCCTTAGCCTAAGGATCAAGGCGCTGGCCGATACAGGATCTAACTCAAACCGTCCGAGACGCCCACCCGCAGCCTTTGGCGCATGGTCTGACGCCCGGACAATGAGCACAATCCTGGGCAGCCAGGGATGGGGGAGAAGGACCAAGTGCATGCTGGGTGTGTTCTTGTTACCGGCACTCACCCGTCTAGGACATGAGCGTCAGGATCTTTAAAGTCCGTTATGATGGAATGTATGCGACACACAGACTAGACCTCGGTTTATACTCTCATCCGAAGGAGTAGGAAAACAGGAGTAAAGTGTCTTTCCCAGGGACACAACACAATGGCCCGGCCAGGGCTCGAACCCGGGACCTTCAGATCCTCAAGCCGAAGCACTACCATTAGACCACAGTGCCTCCTTGCACATAGAGAAGGAACAGTGCATACAGCTTGTTTGTGGGTGAGCGAATGAATGTGAAGATGGACTCCACCTTCTTTGCTGAGTAATCACTTCCCTTCTTGCTTGTGAGATTTTTCATCTCCTGATGAAAAAAGACCTTCAAAGCATCCCAGTTATCCACCATTCGTTTAAGACACCTGAAACACACAAAATGTAACAAATGTTTAGGTAAAGGCACAGAAGTAAAATGGATTTAATGTACAATTTTCCGGTCCTGATTTGGCTCGGAGGAGTCCGCTGGACCTAAAGCAACAATAAATCAATCAATCGATGTACAATTTACAAAGTGCACACAGTTGTCACTGCATAAGAAGAGCTTATCGTGCAAGGTGATCTGCTGAAGTATACCAAATCTAGCAAATATAACAATTTATTCTCACCTGGTAATGCTTAGCCACCTCGTCACCACATGCTTGAGCATCTTCTTCTGGTCTATGCCACACAGTTCTTGATCCCCTTTAAAAGCTGCTTGCCGCAAACTGGACTTTTTGAAGAAATGGTAGATGTCGACCAACACCTCATCAAAGTTTGGTAGTTCTGCTGCTGCTTTCTTGGCTGCATTGTTGAGTACATGCAGTGTACACCCTGCAAGGTAAATCTTCTCATGTTCTGCTTTCATAAAAGCGTATAGGCCTTTTTTGTTGCCAGTCATGACGTATGCGTTATCAGAGCCTAGGGCAAGGCAATTGCCCCAGGGTATGTGCAAGCTGGTAAGTTCTTTGTTGATCAGTTGAAATATGTTCTCACCTGAAATCAACACTTCAAAGGTCTTAACTATAGGATTTCTGAGTTACGATTGATTTAAAATCATGTTCGCACAAAAAAAAAAAGAAAGTGAAACTGAAAAGGACAAAAATCACATACAGTACTCGCACTTGCCATTTTCACATTATAATGTGTGTTCCCATCACCTTCAACACTCTCAAAAAATTCATAATGTGCGCGCTTAGAGTTATTAAGTTATAAGATAAGCGCATTATAAAATTATTATAATAAAAACACTTTCAGTTTCTAAACTTCCAAAGCAATGCTAGTAAATATTGTTTTTTAATTTCATACTCAAAGAAATTATAGTTGCTTATTAATAGTAAAACCGACATAAAATCGGGCAGACCTGTGGCGGATCCATAGCACACGGGTACAGACAGCACTTCTGATGTCACAAGTTTAGTGTCCGGGTTGAGGGTCCTGATAACAATTGGAAATTGTTTGGAACCTGCATCATTACTGCCGTCAGTCGACAGTGTAAAAGGGCCACTTTTCATGCGATTTGCAAGTGATTCTGAGTCATCTTTGCCATCTCCTTTATCATTGCTGTTGACTTGCTTCGCCCACAATGTATTTCTGTAATCAGCACAAAAACAGTACTCCAGTTTTAACATAATAACATCAAATTAAAGAAAGAAAGAAAATGCAAATGATGCTGTCTCAAAGTCAAAATGTAAAAACCCAAATTTGACAATGGACAAGGAGATAAGAAGATCAATAATGACCAATAATAGTAATTTTAAACTTGTAAATCTTACCGGGGCATGAAAAAACCAACATCAATGACCTATCATTTGATCACTTATTCAAAAAAAAAAAAAAAAGTTAATGGCTGACAGATGTCTTTCTTATTTTAAAAAAAATGCATAAGCCATACTGCCATGTCAGGAAAAAAAATTGGGGATGGGGGGAGGGGGGAACAAATCATTTGTGCCCCCCCTCCCCCCCCAATTTTTTAATTACACCAAGTCATTCAGAAAAGTAGCAATGATTGATTCACTTACAATGTTAATAACTTACTGAACGTTCTGCTTAGTAAATTGTCTACCTTGGCCATATTAAAATAAACTAAGAACCAACAGTTTGTGTAATTTTAAATAACAAATTTAATATTTTCATTGTTCTAAACATATATAATTCATTAATTGAATGTTAAGGTAATGATAACACATCTATTTTTAACAAAAAGTTAAATGGCTGACCTTTAGCGATCTTAGAATCAGGAAACATTCTCTGAAACATGGCTGTCATTCTGTCTGCTGTGGCAATTGGAAGGTTGCATTCAGCAATAAACTGCACCACGCATACTTCAGCATCTGTGACTTGCCGAGTGAATTCTTTTTTGCTATCCTCTGTGCTGATCTGCTTTTTGAATAAAGCTGTAATGTTTTGTGACTTTGGCAGATTCTTCCACTGACGTTCGGCTGTTTTGTGATTTTGTCCGGCAACATGCCTCTCACAATCACTACGTCCACCATGATCACAACTAAAATCTCTGAAACACGCCAAGCAGTGGACGAATGTCGGCCCCTTCTTAGACTGCACAAGACACGGCCACTCATCAGTGTACGAAGACAAGAATGTCTGCTGTCGTTTAGGCTTTTTCTCCTTTGAAAACCGACGTTGACGCTTCATCCAATTCATCATCAGTTTCATGGGCTCTTCTTATTTTTCTTTTCTCGGCACCCATGGCAGACATGGTTGAACGTAATAATGTAGCCTACTAATCTTTGACAATGAAAAGTTTCTATTGTTTCTGACATAAGTATGGCGCGCAGTATGGCGTCGTGTGAAATGTCTTAAAACCCAATACAAACGTCTTATTACCAAAAAAAAAAAAAAAAAAAAAAAAAAATTGCAAAAATTGCAAAAATTCGTATTTTTTAAGACCTATGCGTATTTTCGTATTCTAGGTCTCAAATCCGTAAAAATACGGAAAATTCCGTAACGGTAGGCAGGTCAGTGTCACATTTGTCACAAATGACATATGAATTGTTATTATAATAATAAACGGCAGTTTATTTTAAAATCCTGAATTTCTAGTAACTGAAAGTTGAATTGCACATGGTCAAACAGCCCATTTTCTTTGTTTCAATGGCAGGAAGGAGAGAAGGTAAGTCTTTTGTGTGGTGTCACACTTTTATTTTAGTCACAAATGAAACACTGACGTCACAAATGACATTATAAAATATGTATTATCATACATTTCACAGATTACATGAAATAAATTAGATTTTAGGGTGTTTGAATGTAGACACAACAAGCATGTCTCAAGAGGAAGGTACATTAGCAGCCTAGGATTATTTTCTGATTGTTACGTTGAAACGCGAATGGTAGTACGTCGGAAGCGCGCACGATAGATCTAATCGTTTCGTTTTGCAAAGTATTCAATAATGGAGTCTATTTACCTTTGATTTGAGTTTGCATTGTTGTTAGGAGAGGCTTTGTATAACGTTGATAATTTTCGTTAGTCGATATTGTTGTAGAATTTTCTGGATCTGCGTGTTTACTCTCGATAGAAATTTCCCGATACATGTCGAAGCAAGAAGACGTTCCGGAAGGAGAAGAAAATATGTATGACGTAAGACAGTAATGAAGAAGTTAGAAGCGATTGGTTAAATTGCGTCAAACGAGATTGATCCAGGTTATTCGGGAGTATCAAGAGACTATTTAAGTGCCGCGCTGTTTCAAAAATAGGATAGTGTTGTTGTTGATAGTGATTTGGAAAGTAAATTTGAGAGTGGAAAGACGATTGAGCGATTGTATGCAGTTGTTGATGTGTGCTGAATAAAAGTGGAAAACTTCATACGTCGACTTTGTGACTTGTATGCTGTTTGGACGGGCTGCGTGGATAAACGAATCTGAGTTACACAACTATCAGGAATTCAAGCATCGGGGCTGAATCAGATACTGATAGAAAACACCAACATCAAACGGAGTGTAACATTTGGGGGGTCAAGCCGCGATTCACGCCATAGCCAAGGGTTCAACTGCTACAACAAGCGAGTCAACGTTACGAGAGGCAGTCATCGAGGGTAGCCGCCAACGAGTTGCGTCGAGAGGGGCCAACATACTGGGACTACATCACCGATAGGTTCGGGTTGACTGCAAGGGCGTGTAGTCGCTGAAGAGTTGCTTCGTGAGCGAACAACAGATCGGGACTACGTGGCTGCCGTAAGACTACGTCGAGGGACAGTCTCGGAGCTACATCGCCAGTGTTACAGAGAGCGGCGAGCGGACGTCGCGTCTACTTCAGTACAGGAGCATATACATCAACACCAGCGTGGTGCAGCGTCGCATACGACGAGGACAGCGGGGCCTGCGTCAACGAAGGCGACTAGTGACAAGCATCAGCGCTACTGCAGAAAGCGTGCTGTTCTAGAACAGTCTAGAAAGGTACAGCACAGTCAAGAACTTTCCAGAAAAAGAACTTTCCAGAAAAGAACTTTCCAGGAAAGAACTTTCCAGAAGCATCAAGATGGCTGACTTCTGGCAGAGAGGGATTGAATTGAATCTAAAAGGCAAGCAGCTGACGGAGTACGTCAAATCCCAGGAGAGAATACAAGAACGAGAATTAGAAGAGAAGCGTCTAGAAAAAGAACTAGAACTAGAACAGAAGCGTCTAGAAATTGAACAGCAGCGGCAAGAAAAAGAAGAGCAACGACGTCGTGAAGAAAGAGAAATAGAGGAGCAGCGACGCCGAGAAGAAAGAGAGTTCGAGCTGAAGCGTCTTGAAGGCGAGCGTCAGTACCAGCTAGAGTTGGCGCGAATCCAAAACAATCAGCATGCGCCACAAGTCACCAACGACCATACGGCTCCAAAATTGCCAGCTTTCGTCGACGGGAAGGACCAGATTGACAGTTATCTGGCGAGATTCAAAAGGTTCGCTGAAAGCTCTAACTGGCAACCTCAAGACTGGGCAATTCGACTGAGTGCACTTCTGACGGGGCAAGCTCTCGAAGTTTACACCAGACTGTCGAACGATGATACAGAGAAGAGCTACCGTAAACGCTTCCGTGAATGCCGGCCTAAGTCAGACGAGACGCCAAAGCAGTTTGTGGAGCGCCTGTCGTCATATCTACACAAGTGGGTGGAGTTATCAGGCGAAAGGAAGTCTTACGACAGTCTCCATGACCTGATCGTGAAGGAACAATTTCTCAATGCCTGTCACAAGGACCTAGCGACCCACTTAGAAGAACAAAAGCTGCAGACGCTTAAAGATGTGACTGAGGCTGCTGAAAGATATCTTATCGCTCATGGGAAAACCCTGGGGCCACCCAGCGCGACGAAACATTTTCAGAAGACTGGAAACCATGTGAACCAGATCCAGGGGAGTCAGACGAACCAGAAACAGACGGACTCCACGCCTCCTCCCAGGGAAGGGCATTCAAGAGGCTGTTTCACCTGCAACGCTACAGACCACAGGGCGGCTAATTGTCCTCAAAACAAAAGTAGCGGACAGCGGAGCAGTACGGACAACGCAGCGGCGGGCAACCGGCAGAGGCGGTTCTCCAATAAACGGCAAACCAGTAGATCTGACCATCAGGTGTGCGGCGGGAGCGTCATTCTTCCGAGTGAGACCGAGCGCACAGCTACCCCTGCGGACGTGCAAGAGTGCATGACCGATGGCCAACTTCTCCTTGCCAACGGAAAATCCATCCCCGTCGTCGCCAGCGCAGCTGTGACCGTCCAGAACATGCCTGTTTCAAAGGGACGCGTTGGAAATCATGAAGTGACTGTCTTAAGAGACTCTGGCTGTAGTGGGGTCATCGTCAGAGAAGACCTAATCGCTAAAGAACAATTCACTGGCGATTCTAAATGGACACTTATGGCCGACAGCAAATGTGTGAAAGCGCCAGTTGCAAAAATTCAAGTCAGCACACCTTTCTACATAGGCGAAGTCGAAGCGGTTTGCCTGAAGAAGCCGCTGTATGATTTGATGATCGGGAATATCGACGGCGCGAGACGACCCGACGACCCCGATCCAGAGTGGAGTCCTGCCTCAACCCAACGCGTCGAAGTTGTGGAGGAGGATCCATTGCCATTTCCCGATGGAGACCTTACAGAGCTGCTACGGGATAATGTGGTTACTCCGGCTCAGCCCTGCCGACCAGAGATCGTCAGTGCTGTTACTACCAGGGCCCAGGCCAAGAGAGACAAGATGTCTACGCCACTGAAGGTCGCCGACAACTCCAAAGCTGCCATCGTGGACAGAGATAAGCTGATCCAGCTCCAGGAAGCTGATAGCACTTTAAACAAGTACAGGAACCACCAAGACCACGTGACCAAAGGCAGTGGTACGGTCTATTTTGAGGTGAAGGCCAAGATCCTGTACCGAATCTTCCAGTACCCGAGGGTCAACGGAGGGAAACCACTACGTCAAGTCTTGGTACCGTTACCCCTAAGGCGCCAGGTGATGGAAGTAGCGCATGACTCAATCATGGGAGGTCACCTGGGTATCAAGAAGACGTCGGATAGAATCCAGGCGGTATTCTACTGGCCAGGACTTCATGCGGACGTCAGCCGTTTCTGCCGATCGTGTGACATTTGCCAGAAGACCATACCTCGAGGAAGGGTCCCGAAAGTGCCTATGCAGAGGATGCCTCTGATCGACCGACCTTTCAAGAGGGTGGCCTTAGACTTAATCGGCGAAATAAGACCTCCGAGTGAAGAAGGTCATCGGTGGGTACTGACTTTAGTGGACTATGCGACTCGGTACCCAGAAGCAGTGCCTCTGAAGAAGATTGACACTGAAACTGTTGCAGAGGCGCTAGTGGACATGTTCAGTAGACTTGGAGTGCCTGAAGAGATCCTGACAGACCTCGGGACGCAGTTCGTCTCTGACTGCATGAAGGAGGTCAACAGACTGCTGAGCATCCGGCATTTGACTACGACACCCTACCATCCAATGTGCAACGGGCTTGTCGAAAAGTTCAATGCTACGCTGAAGTCCACCCTGAAGAAACTGTGCAGCGAGCAGCCCAGACAATGGCATCGCTACATCAACGCCTTACTTTTCGCCTACAGAGAAGTACCGCAGGAGTCCACCGGCTTCTCTCCGTTCGAGCTGCTGTACGGAAAAGAACCATCCGAGGGCCGATGCACATCCTAAAGAACTGTGGACGAAAGAAGTAGACACCCCAGAGGTGAAGAACAGCTACCAGTACGTGTTTGAGCTACGGGAGAAGCTGGAGCAGACTCTCGAGATAGCCAGAGAAAAACCTGAAGAAGTCCCAAGGACTGTGGAAAGCACTACTACGATCGTAGGGCTGTGAACAGGAAGTTTAAACCTGGCAACAAAGTGCTGGTGCTGCTACCTACCGATCACAATAAGTTGCTGATGCAGTGGAAAGGCCCGTACGAAGTGGAGACCGTGGTGGGGAATCAACGACTTTAAGGTGAAG